>CM074719.1:391973132-393173132 GCA_037306005.1 Rhinophrynus dorsalis | reverse complement strand
CAAAAAATCCCAAAATATTCAGTAGACCCAAAATAACCAAAGGAAAACCGAAACTGGGGATTTTTGGGTCCAACCCACCTAGGGGTAATTTCAGATGATGATTACATACAAGATACAGTAATTGTGAATTGATTTTAAATAAAATGGATATATTTCAAAGCTTTAAAAATAAAAATATATTCTGCATTCAAAGTTTAATAACCTGTGACATTCCTTTTGTCATTTTTTTAATTTCCTGAGGGTGCGGCATCCAGTATATAGGTTGCACCACCAGAGCATTAAGAGATCACTTGAGAGAACACAGGCTTTTAATCAAAAAGAAAAATATGGATCATTCAGTGCCTAAACAGTTCAATACTTGCCCACAAGGAGGACTGAATAACTTTAAGATCATAGGCATTGAACATATCACTATTTCCTATCCAAATCGCTTCTCTACTCTGTTGAAAGGAGGCCTATTGGATCTACCATGTAGACACCTTGTTCCCATGGGGACTAAACAAGAAATTGGAAGTCAGCAACTTCCTAAATTATGGGGCTGATTTTCTGATTTTTTTCTTTTTCTTTTGTTCTATATCGGTTATTTTTTTATATTCTTCTTCCCACCAAAAAACTATAAAAGAAGATAATCTACTATATGTTTGAACACCCAAAGTTGGAACCAATGTAAATCCTTTAGGTAAACGGACATTTACTGTATATTATACTCATATACAGATGAATGCGTGTTTATTTAGGACTTTCCATTTCTTAGGAGGAGATAAGCGTTATTACATCCAATGCATATTATTTTCAAATTTGACAATTATTATATTTCCTGAGAAGAAGGCTTAAGTATTTATGACATTCTTACAAAAAATCCCTTTTAAAATCTGTTTTACTCATTGGCACATTTACATGTTTTTTTATGAGTATTTCAAATGTCGTTTTAAATAATGTTTTCTTTTGATGTATGGTGCTTTGTGTCCGGCTAGAGCTGGACACACGTGTTTATGTATATCTTGTACAGATATTTTGTATCTGTATAAAGTTGCATGATGCAAATGTATCAAACATGTATAGTTACATCATAGTGAGGTTTGGATGCTTGTCAGTCCCGTGAATGAGACATGGTATATGAAGATCTCAGTTCTGAATCAAGGTTAGCATTGGAGACCAGATGCTGACAAACCAGATACTGCCGGACAATTTTCCCGGTAACCTATAAATCAAAGATGTTGAAATGTACAAACCATCCCCTGACAAAGTGAGCATATACTTGTGAAAAACGTAGGGGAAATTTTAATTGATTTTATGCTGATATTTTATTATAAATAAATATATTTCTATTCAACAGTTATCTGTATCCGATCATATTGTGACCATCTTTGCTTGGAGCCGTTCTTTCACCTTCATCCGGTGAGTGCATTTCAACAGGTGCTACAGGGGGGATCTCCTCATACACAGTTTACCCTTAAAGAAGGGATTTGCCTCTTTTATTTTCTATCAAGGTACCATAATGAGAAGAGGCAACACTGTTTCAGGAAATATCTGGAGTCCCATAGCATCTTGGCTGGTGAAGTGACGGACATCTGATACATTGTATCCACCAAAGATCAAGTTTGAGTAAAACTGGAGGAAGAGTTCTTGTCCAAATGCCAGATAAAGCCTGTGGTCTCCCTCCAATATATAGATGATATTCTAATCATTTGGACTTCCAGCGAAGATGAACTTTTGTAATTTTGCAAAAATTACAATGCTTTCCAGCCCACCATTGACCTCAAACTCAGTCATTCACCCACACTAATTTACTTTCTGGACACCACAATCAGTATTAGAAATAACACCATCTGGACATCTCTGTGCCACAAACCGACAGACAGGCTTAATTATTAGAATTTACATTTTACATCCCAGACACACAGGTCCTAAAGTATAACCCCATATGCTCTGAGGCTTCTGACCGAGATCTACAGCTTAAAAATCTTAGGAGAGATTTTATCAGTCACAGATATATTACCAAAGTCACAAACATTCAAATTCAGAGAGCCACCAGTATAACCAGAAATCTCCTGGAATAAAAACAACTACAGGAAAAGAATAGTGTCATTAGCATCCACCTAGAGCCAGTTTGAAGTACTACATAAAATTTCAAAAGAGCTCCAAACAATTCTACATACCTATTGTAGATAGAAAAAAATATTCTCCAACCATCCGCTCCTCTCCTATAAACAGACCCACAACCTGAAACAGCTAATGTTAAAGAGCTTCCTTAAGAATGCAACCATAAATGGTACTTCTCTTTGTATACAAAAGGCATGTAGAGCCTGTGCATATATATGTACCACAGATAAGGTGCCCATACTACTTTCCCATCAAAAATACAACATAAGTGGTAAAATCCCCTTTGAGTCATCTAATGTTGTATACTTCATCATGTGTGTGTGTGAAATGTCTCAGCACAGGATAATATATAGTTGAGAAAGGACAAACTCCATGAACTTTCATTCATTCTCATAGGTCCATAGTGAAAAACAGAAGTGAGACCCCAGTGGGTCAACATTTTTGTAAAACTGACACAGAGAAAGAAAGATCTGAGAGTATAAATTGATGATCAGGTTTAACACTGAACTGTGGCCTGAACTGTGTTAAGGAAATTATTTCACCTTATCCCACACAATTAAAATATGTTGGTCCCTTTGGGTGCCAGAGGGGTGTGAAATTCACTGCAAGTGGTGTTTTGTACCCCACTGACACTCAGAGGGTTAACCCATACATTCCATTGTCTTAGCCATCTTTGGCTGCAGTCACAAACTCTCTACACACTAAATTTATTAAAGCAGCGAAAGGGAAATAAATATTGTACCAGCTACAAAGAGATGCATCTTCTGGAGACTAGGGAGCAAGTTACACAAACAATGCTAATAAGGGATTAACATTCAGTGGAATTTAAATGTATTGAATACTTGCATTCTAGAGCTACTCAGCCAAAAAAGTTATCACTTATACTCTACTAGTCTCCTGCTTTTTTCATACGACTAACACAGGACCACCTTTTAACTAAAAACAATTACATTACACAGCTCTTCTTACATTTGTTGAGTGACAAGTTAAACTTACTGAGTTCTTAGAAAGAAACCAAAAACTACACAAAGTGATCCACAGGTATGTTTGTAGAATGGCAATCTTGCCAAAATACTGGTAGCTGACATGCTGCCCTATTCTAAACAGTGGTTTAAAAGAACATATTTCATATGCTGCAGGCCACTGTTATTTTCATGGACATCTGTACCAGAGTTGAACAAGCAGGTGGTTAAAATTGTAGACAAATGGCTGGAAACATCATATGGCAAGAAAGTTCACCTGGCCAGAGTATAGACTATGTAAATGTCATTCATCACCTGGTATTGTTTCTATCAGTAAGCAGCAGCATGCACCAGCAGGTCACTACTTGTAGTAGAGGTCAGCGACATGGTATCCGATGCAATTGTTATAGCACTTTATTCATGTAGAGCTTTAAGATACAATCCCACAAAACTGTGGATGTGCTAAATAAACTGTAGCAGGTGATAGGTGAATGGCTTGTACCCCACTCCCTCAAAGCTGGCTTTATGTCTGCTGATGACAATGTCTCCAGTATAATAGATGCCTTGAGAATACTAAATTTGGTGCAGGTTCCCAGGTATGCCCATGTTCAAAATGTAGGTTTTACTCTATTCGTCTCAGAATCTGAAACTTTAGAGAGATGTTAAATATCTCCCACAAAATCTGTGCACATTTTAGTCAGTCCTTCAGTTCCCACAATGCATCATATTTTACACAAGAGCATAGATACCTATCCCATCACCAGCTTAAAATGGAGGCCCTCATTAGGTGGAAATCTACTTTGTACATACTGGAGCATTTGTATGAGCAGAATAAGATCATTAGTGAGTATATAGTGCATAACTGGAAGTTTTGGAGAAGGCTTCTTTGTCACTTGGTCAATGGCAACTAAGGTGTGATTTATATGAGCTTCTAAAACTTTTTGGAGGCCCCCTTGCTGGTTAGTCATGCTGGTTCACGAATCAGTGAGATACATCCACTTGAGAATTAAAGGGTTAGTAATACTTTAATATTACTATTCCCCATAATGTAGATATTTGAAAAAGAATTTAATAGCCCTCAGGTTCATCTCTCAAACCTTTATGGTTTGAGAGATAAACGAATGCAAAGTTCCCCCTTCCCTGAAGTCAGCATTGTACTGACTGCAGGAATATCCGGTCTGACTTTCATCAGGTGGCTCTGCAGCAGAGCCGAGATCACGTTAGTGAAAAATAATTATTTCACTGAAATGGTCTTCTACGTGTGCTTGCAAACCAAGAACATGTAGAAGACCGTTTCAGTGAAATAATTATTTTTCACTAACGTAACTGCAGAGCCACCTGTTGAAAGTCAGCCTGGATATCCCTGCAGTCAGTACAACGCTGACTTCAGGGATGGGGGAAGGAGGGGGAACTTTGCGTTCAGTTATCTCTCAAACCATAAAGGTTTGAGAGATGAACCTGGGGGCCATTAAATTATTTTGCAAATATCTACAATATGGGGAACTAGTTAAACAGCCCCTTACACGGGCCACAGTGCCACTGCCACCCGGTCGCGGGGCAGTCACGCGCAGTAGAAACTGCCCGCTCCATGGCTAATACAGAGCTGGACGCTCCTTCGGAGCGCCCAGCTCTGTATTAGCCGCAGCGCGGGCAGTCTCTACTACTCATGACTGCAGCAGGCGCAGAAGTGTCTACTGCCCATGGCGCAGCATTACACACGATTTAGCAAATTATTATATAGGATAGTAATAATAAAGTATTACTATCCCTTTAAGTATTACAGTATATATATATATATATATATATATATATATATATATATATATATATATATATATATATATAAAAGGAAGGCATGCCAGACAAATTATTTGAAGAATCATGTACTTCATGATTCCAATGTAAACTTGCATTACTATTACTATAATTATTATTACATTATTGTCAACCATTCATCATTGGTCTTATCAGTGATCTCAACTTTGGTAGACGGTGGCAACTGCTTCAATCCCTCCTCCTCAGTGCTGCTGTTACTGCTAGATGTGCCATATGCTTCTCTTTCATATGTGTTTTTTTACATTTCTGATACGTGTCTCTTTTGCTGTTAGATTCTGGTTCACTTTTAGAAATGTAATTCTCTCAAACAATGCTGCCAGGTACATATCCTACAGTCATAATAACCAGTAGAACTGTAATCACTCTGACTGCACGCTTTATGGTGGGCAACTGAGGATTTCCGCAGAAGAACTTGTTTTGTTTGCCAATAGTCAACTGAGTCATCATTTCAGCCTAGAACATAAATATCCTGCAAGTATGCTTTAATTATCTCACATATGGTGAGACTGCTCCTTGGAGCTAGACAGTGTTTGTATGCATCAGTTGCCAACCTATATTCTGGGTGCAAGACCCATAGAGAAGTATCACCACTGAGACACATGAATTGGTTTCTGCGTTAATGATGATGTTGATGTTTTCTGAAAAATGTTGTAATGTTGTTGTTGCTGATACTGTTAATGGGATAAACCATTTGATTCCTTCTTTGTCACTATGCTTTCTACTAGTTTTTCTGCCCCTATCTTTCTCTAATCCCCATAATGCAACCTTCCACTTAATCTATAAGGATTTCTTCATATTCTTTCACATAATCCAATTCCTCAGAGACATACTACTCATAAAATTGTACATTTAAAACTGTGGTCCAGAAATGTAGCAAGAATGTATTCTTCACTGCTTTTAGGAATAGGAGAAAAGATAAAGAGCTCAATTCAACCGAGCCGGTAAAAATCTGGTAGGGCAAAATGGATGCAGACCAACAAAAGAATGTGTCTAAGTCAGTATTCAATTGACCTACTGGCTAAAAGCTCAATGAATGTGAGGCCTCAGAATAGGTCTTGTAGTCAAATGTCTGTTTTGTGCATTACGTTTCCAAAACTCTGCTATGAGGCTGTCTCTGTTCAAATTCTCTTAGTGTGAAATGGGCATCAGCCCATGAGGGAAGGACAGCAGGCTCTGTGCACTGCTTCTGCCTCTGCACCCAGACACAGTGGCAGAGAAATAGAAAATTATAGGTTTATTATGTACAAATATTGGGGCATTCTTTAAAACTATGTGAGTCATTCTTTAATGCAATGTTTATTTATCATCACTTGCACACTCATAGATCTTAAACTCTTTGAGCCCCAGAGACGTGCACAACGCATTGCTCTGCATTGCATTGCGTACCCCTCTGGAACTCAGGCAGTTAAACTGTGTATCAGCGTGTGGGATGTTTGAGCAAAACATTTATTTATACTTTTCTTTTTTCTTTACAGTTATAAGAAAGTAGAGAAGACAGAAGAGACGAAAGAAGATACAAGACAGAGGAGAAGAAAGAAAATGGACAGTAGCTAATCAGGATGCTGAGGACTCCGCTGAACATCAGGATTAATGGTGTTACTTTTTCTGTGATGTTGATTTGTACCTTAGTCTGGTTAACCCTATGAGTGTTGGCAGGGTAATTATATCCCACTGACACTCATAGGGTTAATTCTACTAACACTGAATACTTTTTAGGTACTTTGGATGTATTGATATGGGGCTTAGGGACCTTATAAATACATCCACTGGAGACTTAGGTTGTTTTTTATTTTCAAAAGCTGCATCGGCTGACTATAAATCCGATAAGGGACTTTAGTCTAGGACTTAAATTTAAGTGCTAAAGTTAGTACCTTATCGGATATTAACAGCTAATGCAGTTTATTGCATTTCAAACTTTTGGCATTTGTTTCATTTGTCAATGGGCCAAAATGTCTCTAATTTTATCTCCCAGCAAAGGTTTTTCTTTGCTGGTATTTTTTTCACAGCACTGGGAATTGTGTGGCTTACAGTGCTTGAAAAAATGGTGTCTGGGTTTTTTTTTTTGCCTAACGAGGACAATTGAATCGAGCCTAAAAAGTTTTTGAGGGAAGTTTTGTAGAAAATTAGCAATTTCCTCAATTTTCTGTGAAAATTACTACCCGTAGGAAATACAAAAAATGTATGCCTTTTCACCAATCCGAATACATTTCCCCTAAGGATTTTGCTTTTTATGTCTGCAATACATCCTTCCTCAGTACTACTGCTCCGGAGGACTGAAGTGGAGAAATCAACAGCTGAAAGTAAAAGTTGGAGGGGACAGAGTCCTACATCTATATGTGCCTTGAAAAAAATTGTCCTTTGTCTCTTTGCCAACAACACTAACCACCTGCTTGTACAACTTTGGCATAGGAATCCTTGAAAAATAACAGCATTTTAGGATATGCCTGCAGGGTCCAACACATGAAGTCTGTTCTTTCAAACCTCTGTATTAAGTGAAAGAAGGAGGCAGTATGTCAACAACTAACATTTTGGCAAGTTTACTATTTCAAATGCATACTTTTAGCTAATTTATATGCTGTTTTGACTCCTTTCTAAAAACTGTTGGATGGCAGTACAGAGTGAAAGAACTTTATAACATGTAAAGCTTTATCAACATAACTTCTGGTAGTGGAGGTGGTGGTGGCAGTGTTGTATGGTGGAATGTGAAGATTTTCACTGAAAACCAAAATCTATGAATGATGGGACTTTCTGCTTGACGAAAAGTGAAGTTTTCCCCTTTTTTCGCCTAGCACATTCCGTTGAAATCACTGGAAACATTGAATTTACACACTATACATGGCAAATGTTATTGTATTTCCCAAAGACATGATATAAAATGGGTATGAGGGTGCCTATGTTGGTGGAGTGTGGGGAAACAATCAGTTGAACAGAGAAGTTTTTGGGAGGTTTGTTGACTGGGATTGGGGGGACAGTTAAGAAAAAAATAAAAAATGAATACAATAAAAAAAACATAAGACATAGTATAAAAGAGATTTGAGGACGATGCCTCAATTGAACAGGGAATTTTTTGTGAGGGGGGTTGTTGACTCGTATTGGGGGGACAGTTAATAGAAAAATAAATAAATAAACTTTAAAAAATAAAATAATAAATTGGTACGTAACGTGAAAGAGACAGGGACAATTGGGGCAGACACATACTTAACGGGATAGATTATTCTGTAGAGGGTGATTGCACGCTAGCTTCTGTCAGACTACCTAGGTTCCCCTGACACATGCTCCCTGAAAGTGCAACTGCTTCTGCTCCTCTTTGCCTATAGTTAATGTCAGCTAGTGCAGCTCTTCCAATGTCACTGCAGTCTTCAAATACAAGAGGTACTTAGTAAAAGGGATGGGCAACAGTTTTCACCTCAAAAGAGAAATAGATGAAAAAGAGCACTTCCCTCCTAGAGGCAAATTTTCTGCTTTTTTCAACTAACTCATTGCATTGAAATCAAAGGGAAGATGGAATTTCTACCCACCACAATTCAAGATCCCCTTCTTTTCCTGCAGGCATAGTTTAAAATGGGTATCAGGGTTCTACAGCATGCCATTCTGTATTTGCGAGAGGAAGAGAGAGCAGCACATTTGTCAGCTAGTGAAGATAGGTTAAAAAAATATTGAGTTGACACTTAGGTTAGGGTTTCTTGTAGGCAAAACATTTGTTTTCTACATTAGAGGAGTCTGGGAGCATTGTGGGGGACAGGAAATTAGAAAGGAGATTGACCCCAAATACCTCAACATCTTGTATGACTGGGAAGACACAGGCAGCAGAGATCCAGGTTTCTTCCTGAGTTGACTGTTATTTATGCTAGTGAGAGTGGAGAAAATTAAATTTACCCCAAATACTCCTAAATTCTGTGTGACTGAAAGGGAAAACACATGCAGCTATGATCGAATTTCTTCCTGATTTGGCTATTATCTCTGTACTAGGGGAATCTGGGGAAAAAGCAGTTGAACAGGGAATGTAGTTTTACGGTTGACGGGGATAAGGAGAACAGTTAATGAAATAAATAAAATAATGAATATATATATATATATATATATGTGTGTGTGTGTGTGTGTGTGTGTGTGTGTGTGTGTGTGTGACAGAGAAAGACCTTCACCTAAGCAGACTGATACTAGATGGAAAAGAGACTTTTGTAGAGGGCCAAAGCAAGACATCACAATCATTTATATTGTATACTTTACAGTAAAAGTACACACAGAAGTTGAGTAATGTCCATCAAACACAAAAGGGGTAGGGGACGTTGAAAAGATTAGGAGCAGTACAGGGACATGTGAGTAAAGTGGTAGACCAATAAAGTGACTGCAGCCATGTTGCTGCAATATGTGCAATAAATATTGGTTAAGCACAAGCCCTGAGAGAAAAATTATTTGTCGCATTTAGGCTTCTGGATCACAAGCCGTGAGAAAATTTGGTTTGTAGAGGCCTCGAGCTTTCCAAAAAAGAAGCCCTGAGACAAAAAAATTATGCCCCACTGGCCTAATGCCAGCAAGTAATTTTATGGTGGCCATTGGCAAATGCAGTGGGGACTTTCAGTCATTTGCTACTGCTGTAATTGCTGCTGAGTTGTCTAAATGGCAAGATGATTAAACATCTCTAAGGAACTGAGACCACTAGCAATGATATGAGACAGGAGATGATGGTTCCACTTGCCACTAGCTCCAGTGATACGCCTATGTTATGTTATCTTACACAGACAACAGATTGCAACATGTTTAGCTTTTGTAAAGCTTTTGAAAATATCTTCATACTGTAGGCTTCATAGACTAAGATGTCCTTGAGGGGCTACTACTACCAGGGCTAGATGTTGCAATTGTACTAGATGGTGTCAATATGCTACACTTCAACAGCAGCAGAAGCACTCATCACAGCTAGGGCTGTGGATTTTGATGAGATATGTTTCTATTTGCCTTCTGTATGTGTGCCTGGGTGGGGGTTGGACATGGAAGCGGTGATGGTGCTGATGATAACTGACAGGATGATTGTGCATTTTCAATAATCTTTACTTGACCAGAATCAGACATTACAATTTCTCAAACAGTTTTTACGCAGCACAAAACTCCTTTTCAGTGGTGGAAGACTGAGCCTTTGCCTTTCATCTACCTTTCTGGTCATGTCATCAATGAAGGTTGAAATTAAAGACCAGGTGGCCACCATACAGATTTCCTCAGGAGATGTTGAAGCTTTGTTTGCCCAGGATGTAAATACTTATCTTATAGACTATTCCTTGATTTTTGCAGGGTCTGCAGGGATGGAATGTCCTCAGATGCTGCTTGATGCCATGGTGGCGATTCTCCACCACCACAATGCCATGTATGGTCAGTGCACCACACAGTGCGCAAAGGGTGAGACGAACTGCCACATCCTGACATCAACAGAGTGGCTATCATTTGGCGAGAGAGGTAACGATGAATGAGGTGGGTTGGCAGAAGATGTAGTTACCCTAGAGGACTGCAACTAGGACCAGGAGTATTACTGCCACTGGCAAGTTCAACCTGTCCTAGTCTCACATCACTTGTTGGTTGTCCCCATTCCCACTGTGTCAGCAGTGGTCTGTGGCACACTAGCTTCTTCCATAGCATCCTGCTGCCCTTGCATCTTAGCAGCAGCAGGGATTACAGCAGTTGAAAATTCTGCAAATTCCAAAAGCTAATTGCTAGTGGTGGTGGTGATGCCCATCCCCATCCCTGTCTCCCATTCCTTCTCAGTTTCTGATAGAAAGGCTATCAATGTCTCTTCTACCCTAGCTTCTCCAGCATCATCATCATCACCACCTCCACTAGTCCCATTCCCTACGTGCTGCTGCTTGGAGGAGGTGATGAGCAATGTGACAGAGGGTTCCCTAATGTCACAATTGTCATTTCATGGTGACCTGAAGAAGGCCGACTGGCAGCAGTAGCAGCAGCTACAGGCAGCCAATCTGTGCTCCTTGTGGTGGTGGTGGTATTATTTCTGTGCCTGCTCTCCCCCATCAGTTCTGACCTCTTCAGGATCATGTTCCACTTGGATACTGTAGTGAAGGGAAGATGACTCCCAGAGGAATGGTGTGGGCTCCCTTGACCGCTAATCTGGATGCTCTCAAATGCTTCCTCTACCAACTACATCAAGTTCAGCCCCAGAGTCTTCCTCCTCACAGTCACTAGTAGTATGATGATTACCCTCTGCTTCACTCCTAACACTAATAGCTGCTGGACCTTCTTAGTAGTAGTAGTAGAACTGGTGATACTGCTTGGGGATTGCTAGTATGACTTAGGGTCCCCTGCTATCACACTTGGCATCATCTTCCCCCCCCCGAGTATTAGCAGACACGCTAGCAGCAGGTTCAGCACTGGTGGCAACAGATTCAGCACTGGCAGCAGACATAGCATGTCTGACATCAGGCACAGTATTGGTGGCAACAGGTTCAGCACTGGCAACAGGTACAGCACTGGTAGCAACAGAGGCAGCACTTCTGACAGCAGGCACAGTACTGGTGGCAGCAGAGGCAGCATATCTGACAGCAGGCACAGTACTAGTGGCAGCAGGAGCAGCAGTCTGACAGAAGGCACAGAAATGGTGGTAGCAGTAGCATGGGTAGCACGTCTGACAGCAGGCACAGTACTAGTGGCAGCAGGGGCAACATGTCTGGCAGCAGGCACAGGCAGCTGATGTGTCCTGCTCTCGCTCGTACTACCCTTTCTTCCTCCCTTCCCATTATATTCCTCAAGATCCCTAGAGGTGATTTAGAGGGACTGGACAGCACTGTTCAGTAGTGCTCTCTTCCTCCTCTTCCTCAGACTCAGTGGACACATAAGGATCCTTCCAGTTCCTCCTTTTACTATTTCTAAACTTTCTCATAGAGATAGCAGTCACTATGAGCCTCTCCTGCCTCAATTTTCCAAACAAATAACGCAGCAACAACAACAGCAACACAAGTTATTAACATCCACAACCTTAGCTATGACGAGTGCCTCTGCTCCTGATGGAAGTGCTGCACCTTTGACAGGTTAGTGCAATTAAAGCTAAACGTTTAGATTAACATAGTTCTGCAAATGATAATTACATTAACAATATGCAAACACATAGTTTTATTTTCAAGAATAATTGCTGCGTTAAACAAAAATAGAACCTTCAATGCAGACAGGCAGAGGGGAAAAACACAGACATCTTACAGAGCCAGCATCTCTGTGTCTGAGCTGTCCATCCCCTTCAACTCCATGATTGGTGACTTGAATGTTTTTGTGTCAAAAGGCACTGGAAGGTACTGACAGCGCAGAGCATGCCTCTGAAAGATCCTAGCTGGTGCCTGTCTTCATAAAAGGTTTTATTTTTGTTTAATGCAGCAATTATTCTTGAAAATAAAACTATGCATGTGCATATCGCTAAGGTAATTATAATTTGCGGTGCTATGTGAATCTGATGAAAGTTCTGCTTTAATGACAGTAGAATTGCATCAACATCTAGCCCCAGCAGTAGTAGCAGCCCCTCAGGAACCCCTCAGTCCATAAAGTCCACAGTATGGAGATTCTTCATTCAGGATCCAAAAGCTAAGCAGGTTGCTATCTGTTATCTGGGCAAAAGCACATGAGCAGGGGGAAAGCAGACTCATACTTAGGCACCTCCTCTATGATATCGCATCTGAAGCACAACCAGAAGTCTGACTGGGAGACACATTATCAGCAGGCCAGAGGTGACACAACTAGCAGCAGCAGAAGCACTCCAAAAAGTTCACAGGGCTCTGGGGCAGATAATAGATGTGGTGATGTTTTTTATATTATGTTATACAAGGTTTTTGTGCTACTATATGTCCTGTTCATCCACTCTTAACTGAGTTCCTGGGAAGGAGTCAAAAAGTCACAAAACCAATCCCAAAATATGCTTGTTGAAAGGCAAGGTCGCCAGATGTTGGCAGTGGACGTTCTTTTGTAGAAAACCAAGGTTTCAGAGAACTGATGTCATATGTAGCCCTATATTGGCATTTCCCAATTCCTGTGTTATTTGTCCAGGATGGCTGTGTCTGAATTGTACAAGCAGATGGCTAGTGTGATGGACAATGGGCTGGAAAGTGCATACGGCAAGAAAATGCATCTGATAACAGATATGTGGACAAGTGGGTAGAGCACAGATTATATGACTGTCACTGTTCACTGGGTTTCCCTCCCACCACCAACAGTGGTAAACACTAGCTTACAGCATCATGTGACAGCCACTAATCGTACCTCTGTTTCTGGCAGTGTGATTAAAAGGCAACAGAAGGATAGCCCATACCATCATTATGCCACCTTGTACATGAGGAGTTTTGAGAGACAGTCCCAAAAAGCTTTAGATGTTTTAAAGGGATAGTAATACCTAAAATGTAAAAAAAATATATGTTGTAGGGTTTATCCCCCTGAGTAAAACAAGAGTACTCCCACTGCTGAAAGATGTTTCATTCAAAAGTTATTAATTTTCAAAGTTGAATTTTTTAGGTGCAATATCACAGTGGCCTGAAATTTTACAGTGGCGCTGTTGCTACACCATCCTATGGAGATTTATGGTCCTGAGACCAGAGCTGTCCATAGGATCGTGTAGCAACAGCGCCACTGTACAATTTCAGGCCACTGTGATATCGCACCTAAAAAATTCAACTTTGAAAATTAATAACTTTTGAATGAAACATCTTTCAGCAGTGGGAGTACTCTTGTTTTACTCAGGGGGATAAACCCTACAACATATATTTTTTTTACATTTTAGGTATTACTATCCCTTTAAGTAAGCTAGAGCAGGTGGTAGAGGAATGGCTTGTAACCCGCTCCTTAAAAGCTGGTTTTGTCTCTGTTGATAATTGCTCCAACATAATCGATACCTTGAGACTAGGTGATATAGTGCATGTGCCTTGCTTTGCCCATATGCTAAATTTAGTTGTGACCAGATTCCTGACTGAATCCAAAACCATTAGAGAGATGCTTACTATTGCCTTCAAAATGTGTACCCATTTTAGTTGCTCCTACAGTGCACGCAACGCTCTATATTCCATACAAGAGCATAACAACCTGCCCCATCACCAGCTGAAAATGGAGGTCCCTACAATGTGGAATTCCACACTGAACATTATGGAGCATTTGTAAAAGCAATATAAGACCATTAGTGAGTACACCATGCAAAAATGGAAGGCTTTAGAGGGAGTCTCTGTGTCACCTGGCTAATGGAAATGCAATGTATGTGAGCTGCTAAAACCCTTTGAGGAGGCAACCATGCTGGTGAGTCGCATAAAGGAAGGAATTAGTGAAGTTCTACCACTGATTTTTTTATTGCAGGAAAAAAATGAGTAGCATGGCTAAGGAATCTTACCATAATGACAGCACAGACATGCACCAGCTGGTAAAGGACATGTTAGCGAGCTTTGAATAAGATCCTTGCATAGTGTCCATTAAAAGCAATGAGGAATACATTCTTGCCACTTTGATGGTCCCCTTCTTTTAAACACAACATTTCTGAATTTCTGCCAAAGGGCGTTCAGCAGTTTTTGGTTTGGTTTTTCTTGTTTGTCAAAATGTTGGCAGTTGACATTCTGCCTTATTATTTATTATTTTTAAATAACTGATGTCATGTGTTTCAAACAACTGGTATATCCATACCTGTAGTGTTTTTTGTTTTTTTTTTTCAAAGATGGCTGTGCCAGAGTTGCACAAGCAGGTGGTTAGGGTCATTAGCAAAGGGCTCTAAAGGTCATACAGTAAGAAAATTAACCTTACAACAAATATGTAATTAAGTGGCCAGAGTATAAATTATACTCACAGCCCAGTGGGTTTTCTTTTCATCAGTGGGCAGAACCAGAATGCAACATCAGGTTTTTGCTAATGTTGTCTCTGGCACTATCATATAAAGGGCAGCAGCAGGTTGCCCATATCATTGGCATGAAACTTTGTAAATGCAGAGCTTTTGAGAGGCAATCCCACAAAACCATAGATGTGTTAAGTAAACCAGAGCAGGTGATAGAGAAATGGCTTATACCCCATTCCTTGAAAGCTCACTTAGTGTCTAATGACAATGGCTCCAACATCATAGTTGCCATAATAATGGGCTATATGATGCATGTACCTTGCTTCACCCATGTCCTAAATGTAATTTTTACTAAATTTCTCGCAGAGTCAAAACCCCTCAGAGACATTCTAAATGTCACCAACAAAATCTGCACATTTTTACACCTCCCTATGGAGGCTGCAAAGCATTGTATTCAATTCAAGAAAGTATCTACTCACCACATCACAAGCTAAAAATGGAGGTTCCTACCAGGTGGAATGCCACATTGTACATACCGGAGAACTTGTACAAACAGGAGTAGGCCATTAGTGAATAATTAACAGCTTTAAAATCTCTGAATTTATGCCAAGACATGATCAGCATTTCTGTAAGGAATCAGATTCTATGAAAGAATATAAAGAAATCTGTGTAGGTACAGTACACTGCATTGTGCAGGATAAGAGAGAAGGGAAATGCCAATTAGTTAAAAAAAGCATAGTGAGAAAGAAGTAAGCTAATGGTTTATACCATTAGCAACATCAGTAACAACAACAATATCCCACCATTTTTCAGAACACATTTCATAATCATCATAGAAAGCAATTCATGTGTCTCAGGGATGGTAGCCGTGGTGGTGGCACATCTCTATGGGAATTTCTCTCAGAATACTGGTTGTTTTTTGATAAGCATGAACACCTTATAGCTCCAAGGAATGGTCTCACTGCATGTGAGATAGTTACAGCATGCTTGCACGATACCCATGTTCTTGTCACGTTCTCTCCCTTTTCAGCCTTTTTTGTGTTCCTTCTCTAGTTTTTGGTTTCTTTCTTCTTGTTTGGCAGATCCTTGCCCCCTGCCTTGTTTTGTGCTCAGTCCTAAGCCTTTATGAAGCACTTGTGCTTCAGTGCTGGCATGAGTGATCAAAGCATTCTAGTGCATTATCCACTTGTTCCTAGTCCTGTTCCTGTGATCCCTTGCCCTTCCTCCAGTGTGATTCTCGTGTATTAACCTTGGTTTGCTTCCTGACTACTCTCCTGCTCCTCGAATTGGTACCATGTCATGGTGTGACTGATTCTCCATTTCTGACCTCAGATTCTCCATTTGACTGTTCTTCTGCCATCTGCTTATGTGTTTTGTTGTCCACCTGTTACTGCTAGTACAACCATCCGATTCCATCATCTGCTTGACTCATTTGTCCTCCATGTTTACAAGAGCGGTGACAGTTCCACTTCCTTGACCATCTGTTGTGCCTCTGTTCTACTGCCAGTCAGATGTCTGTCACCCCCTTCATCTCCAGTACATTGTAGCTTTCCCTTAGGCTGTCATTCGGGTATGGTCCAGATCCTCTGGTCAGCACTAAACTGACCTTATGGTCACTACCTTTAATCTAGTCCTGGCTACAGCAAGGCAGCCTAGGGATAGTCAATGCCAGCTAACTTTGCTCCACTCTGAGTACTTGCCTACTGGGGGCTTCCATTCTGAGTTTCTGTGTACATACTGTCAGAGTTACTGGGTACTTACTGTTAGTTGCTGTGTTGTGTCCCGGAGACCAGAGTACTAACTCTGGTCATTTCATATATAATAATCTAGCAGTCTGCTAATTCTCTGTAAAGTTGCTCCTTCACAGATTCAGAAGGTTTACACTGGGCTTTCCCAGTTCCATTTTGTTCATGCCATGACCACTGATCCAACAGAGGTCTCTCTGGTAATAGTCCAACAAGGGGCTAGATTTGAGCAGTACTCTACTCAGATCAAGCAGTTGGACTCCAAGCTGGATTCAATAGCCAACATGTTGCAGCACATACAGCAGCGCTTTGAAGCTGCCTTACCCTCTCCAGCTGTCTCTACTGGTGTACCAACTGTTACCTCCTCAACTGCTATCTGCACTTCCATGGCCAGCCAGAGGCCTACGCATCTCATCAGGCCTTTGACCCCTTTGTCTCTTCCTTTCACTACATTTCTGACACCCAGAGTGCAAGGCTATGGCCGAGTGCGCTATCCTGGATTGTCAACAGGGCTGTAGGTCTCTGCTCCAGTATGCCATAGAATTTTCGGACCTTGTCTTATGACACAGATTGAGGAGACAACACCTTGAAAGTCACCTTTCATCTGATTATCTTAAGAACGAAAAGAAAAAGAGAAAACCCTGCATCACTAGCACACTATACAGACTAATTCCAGATACACATATAACCCATAAATCAGATGATGGATCCCCTAAAATGTAGCTTTTATTAATTCACTTAATTTTATTCCTATATCTAATTGATCCAGGGACATTCTGATCTTCTTTCCTGGATGTGGTGTTCCAATGTAGAACATAGTGCAATAAGATCTTCTAGTGTATCTAGAATAGGATGTATGGTCAATTTGTCCTTAAGAAGATAATATACATAAAGACTCATGAACTGCCAAAGACATATAACCTAGGGTAATCTAATGTAGAAATTCACAGGATGCCTACAAGGTGCTACAGGGGAATAAAAGTGAGAAAAGAAAAGAAAAGGAGAAAGCTCTGCAGTACTAGCATACTATACAGGCTAATCCCGTATTCACATATAACCCATAAATCAAATGATGAATCACATAAAATGTAGCATTTATTAAGTCACTTAAAAGTATTAGTATACCTAATTGATCCAGGGACATTGGAATAAATACATAGTTACCCCAAACTCAATGTACAAGGAAGTCAGCATGATTGAAAATATACAAAAACATGCTAGAATTACTATAATCCTTAGTAGATCACAGGTCACGATAAATAGGACCATATAATACCCAGCTGGGTTAAACAAATACCACCCTATAATTTATGGAGGAATACTCTTATAGTTATGTTGGGGCTTAATCCGACTTGCCAGATTACTCATACAAATTTGTATATAGATATATGCTACTTATTAGGGATGGACAAAAATATTAGGATATTTATTGCTTTGTTACTCTGATCGCATGTTGACAAGTAAGGAAGAACAGACATTTCCAATTCAAACTATCTCTAGAGGTAAGTCGAATGATGCTCCAACAAATGTATTAGGAATTTGAGTCTTCCTGGCTATAAGAGATGGTTTGTCTGATTAGGATTTACATACTTTATTCTTCCAAAATATATTTGTGTTATAATTTGATAGAGACACTTGTGTCAAGTCAGATGATGCCCCGACAATATAGTGAGAGATTACTAAACATTAATTTAGGGCGTGATCTGCACTGTCTTTAGTATTCCATGTCCTATTTATGTGTGTATAGGTATCTTGACTAGCACTTATATTTTGACACTTCACTAGAGTTTCATGGAGTTTATATGCTACGGTGAATTGTTATACTTTCCCTATTACTGTTTAATTATAGCAGGAAACTTCTGTCACTGTGATAAGTAGTAGGGGTATGTGAAATCTCTCGCTGTGTTCCCACAAGAAATTCTGCAAAAAACACTTTGTTTTCTGCTTTTCCGTGGGAAAATCAGCTTTAAAACTATGGTGAATAGTGATAGTTTCCCTATTACTGTTTAAGTACAGCAGGAAACTTATATCACTATGATCAGTAGCATATATCTATATATAAATTTGTCTGAGTAATCTGGCAAGTCGGATTAAGCCCCAACATAACTATAAGAGTATTTCTACATGAATTATAGGGTGGTATGTGTCTAACCCTGCTGGGTATAACATGCTCCTATTTAACGTGACCTGTGATCTACTAAGGATTATAGTAATTCTAGCTATCATGTTTTTGTGTATTTTCAATCACACTGACCTCCTTGTACATTGAGTTTGGGGTAACTATGTATATATTCCAATGTCCCTGGATCAATTAGGTATACTAATACTTTTAAGTGAATTAATAAAAGCTACATTTTAGGGGATCCATTATTAGGGTTATATGTGTATCTGGGATTAACCTGTATAATGTGCTAGTACTTTTTCTTTTCTTTTCTCACTTTTATTCCCATGTAGCACCTTGTAGGCATCCTGTGAATTTCTACCTTAGAGTACCCTAGGTTCTATGTGTTTGGAAGTGCATGAGTCTTTTTGTATATGATCTTCTTAATGACAAATTGACCACACGGCCAATTCCAGATACACTAGAGGATTTTATTGCACTATGCTCTACATTGGAACACCAAAGCCACCGACCTGCACCTCTTCCACCTATTTGCCTTGCTCTCAAGTTCCATACTCTGGTCTCTACACCTGATACTGTAGGAGAACCTATGGAGGTAGGGCAGAATCTTCCTATTTCTGAAGAGGAGAAGGCCAGGAGATGGTCTCTTGGCTTGTGTTTACATTGTGTCCAACCTGGACACTTTGCCCACTTGTGCCCAAACAAGCCAGGAAGTGCCAGGGCTTAGGGTCTAGTGAGGGACCCACTCTAAGTGTATAATCTGTTTCCTCCAAAGAAGACAATAAGCTAGTCCTCTCCACTTTTTTGGCCTGTGATCAGAGAATAATTCCTGTTTTTGCCTTCATTGACTCTGGGTTTGCAGGTGTCTTTATTGCCACCTCTTTGCCGCACAGCATCAGACTCTCTCTAAGAAAAGAGGCATGCTTATTTGCATCATCATGATAGACGGTTTACCCATAGGGGCTGGTCTCAAAATCTACGCTACCATACCTCTTTCCCTGCTGGTGGGTTCTTCACATATTGAGTCATTGACCTTGGATCTTATATCTTGTCCTGCCAACCTGTTGACCCTTGATTATCCTTGTCTCTGAAGGAATAATCCTGCTATAGACTGGTCCGCAGGGTCACTTAGCTTTCCTAAGAACAATACTACTATTAATGAGGTCTCCTTGTCATCAGTAAATGATTTAGGATCTTACTACCTCTCAGGAAGGCTTATGCAGAGGTGTTACCACCTCATCAGCCATATGATTGTCCCATAGACCTCTTGCCAGATACATCATCTCCTTGAGGGTCTGTCCCTTGTCTGTACCCGAGACTAAGGCCTTGGAGGAATACATTCAGGACAACCTCGGCAGAAGGTTTATATGAACGTTCACTTCTCTGGCTGGTGCGGGGATAATTTTCATGAAGATGGAGGACAGGGGTCTTCATCCTTGTGTAGATTACAGGGATCTCAACAACATAACCTATAGAAACTTCTACCCATTGCTTCTGATTCCAGAGTTATTGGATAGGCTCAGTGGGGCTCACTTCTTCGACAAGTTCAACCTCTGTGGTGCCTATAACCTAGTCAGAATGAGAGAGGGGTATGAGTGGAAGACTGCTTTCAGTTCCAGGTTCGGGCATTATGAATATCTAGTTATTCCCTACAGCCTTTGTAATGCCACTGCAGTCTTCCAGTGCTTAATCAACAATGTCTTCAGAGATCTGTTGTTGTCATTCATGTTGGTATACCTAAATGACATCTTGGTCTTCTATCTGACCCTAGAAGAGCATCAAAAAAATGTCAAAATAGAGAATGTGAGTTAGAAAAAAACAATATGCCCTATCTGGGGTACATTATATCCTCTCAAGCACTAAGCATGGACTCAGAAAAGCTGTCTGCGGTATCTGACTGGCCCCTACCCCTTGGTCTTAAAGCTATACAGTGGTTTATTGGTTTTGCCAATTATTACTACAAGTTCATCAAGGGCTTCTCTGCTCTGGTATCCCCCATCACGGCCATGACACATAAGGAGGCTGATCCACAGCACTGGGGTCCCAAGGCCCTACAAGCTTTTGAGTCCTTGAAGTCAGTCTTTTCTTCTGCCCCCATCTTGCAATACCCAGATCCACATGTATCATTCACTCTTGAGGACTACGCATCTGAGAGAGCTGCTGGCGCTGTCCTGTCTCAGTGATCATCTTTTACAGGGTTTCTCCATCCATGTTCCTCTGATGCTTTACATATGCAGAGAGGAACTATGACACTGGGAACAAGGAACTCCTAGCCATTAATTTGGCATTCGAGAATTAGCTGTATTTGCTTGAAGGATCTCCACGTGTCATCACGATTCTGACTGACCACCAGAATCTCCAGTACCTATCCTTAGCCAAGTATCTTATTGCCCTCCAGGCTCATTGGACCTTGATCATTTCCTGTTTTAAATTTTACTATCTCTTATATACTGGGTCTAAGAATGTTAAGGCACTATCCCAAAGGTTCGACTTAGCTGACACCACTCAGTCTACTCCTGAGCCTATAGTGCCACCTGTCTGGGTTATTGCTTCACTGTTCAGAATCATGGCCTTACTAGCTCACCTCCAACAAGCTGAGTTGAATTGTCCTTCTTATATCTCCTTTCTCCAATGTGTATTTTATGCCCCGGGAGTATCATCTAGATATACTTCATGGGGGTCACTCTTCTGTCACAGCAGGTCACCCTGGTATTCTTGTACTCTGGACCTAGTCTCTCCGTGTTTCTGATGGATGAAACTGAAGACAGATATCTCCATTTTTATCTCATCTTACCGGGTATGTGCCTAAGTGAAGATACTAAAGTGCAAGCCTGTGGTTCTCTTGCAGCCCCTTCCAATTCTTGCTCTTCCCTGGACTTTGTGGTGGATCTGTCCTCTACCAAGGGCAATGCTGGGATCTGGGTTATCATGGACAGGTTTTCCAAGCATGGGCACTTTGTTCCACAACTCAGACTGCCTGCCTCCATGGAATTGGAGGAGTTACTCATCCAGGAGATTTAACTGTCTCCTTGGGATCCCTAAACACATAACATCAGATCATGAATCCCAATTTGTGTCCAGGTTTTGGAGAGTCTTCTGCTTTAAACTAGGTATCCGCCTTCAGAATTCATCTGATTATCACTAACAGATGAATGGCCAGACCGAGAGGTTAAACCAGATCCTTGAACACTAGCTCTGGCTTCTACCTTTGATGGGTTTCTTGTACAACTCACTGCTGCAATCCTCTCTAAAGTACTCCACATTTTTTGAGGCTTTGGGTTATAATCCCCTAGCCCTGACTGTATGTCCTTCTGTGTCTGAGGTACCATCTGCCGATGCTCATGCTTGTTCCTTGGCGGATCACTGGCAAGCCATTCACTGCTCTCTCTTAGAATTTCAAAAGCAGCAGAAAGTGGCAGCTGACATCCATCGAACTCTGGCTCATAGATATTCCCTGGGAGATTTTGTCTGGCTCTCAGTGAAGAATATTAAGCTAAGCCACCCGTCTGACAAATTGGGTCCCCACTTTCTAGCGCCATTTAAGGTCCAAGCCTGTCTTTCGCTGGTCTCCTATTGGCTGGTCTTACCACAGACTTTGAAGGTACATCATGTCATTAAACTTAATGGAATCCTTTTAGGGGACTCATTGCTACAGGAAGACCTGGGTATCCTTGTCAACTACAAACTTGGAAACAGTGACCAATGTCAAACAACAGTAGCAAAGGCAAACAAAATCCTGTCTTGAATAAAAAGATGTATTGAAGCATTATTTTCCCATTATACAAATCATTGGTAAGACCTCACCTTTTGTTTTGGGCACCAGTTATGAAAAAAGATATACTAGAACTAGAGAGGGTACAGTGAAGAGTAACAAAATTAATTAAGGGAATGGAGGACTTGAGGACTTGACATATGAGGAACGACTAGACAAACTTGGTTTATTTACTCTAAAGAAAAGACGACTAAGAGGAGACCTTATCACATTGTACAAGTATATGAGAAGTCAATACAAGGATCTCTGTGGTGAGCTATTTATTCCAAGGCCTGATCAGGTGACCAGGGGACACCCCTTGAGATTAGAGGAAAGGAGGTTTAGACTTTAGCAGAGGAATGGGTTTTTTACAGTGAGGTCTGTTAAATTGTGGAATTCCTTGCCCAAGGAGGTGGTTATGGCAGATACAATAGATACATTTATGAGAAGATTAGATACAGTTCTTTCAAAACGGAACATACAGAGTTATACTGTTTATTAATAGACAGATCAGGAAGGTCTGATGAAGACTAACTTATTTGGTAGCAGGAAAGCTATAAAATTCTCAGTCACTGAGGAATGAGGTAAAGGTTGAACTTGATGGACTTGTGTCTTTATTCAACCTAATTTACTATGTTACTATGTTACATGTCCCTTTTTAAACCCTACATCCAGGCTCATGTCTTGCACCCTTTCTCATTTCCCCCTCCCACCAGTTACCATGGCCGATTCCGAGAAGTATATCACTGATGTCATTCTAAACTCACACCTCTTCTACAGCAGCATGCAATACCAGGTCAAATGAAAGGACTACAGCCCGAAAGAGCAGTCCTGAGTGACAGCCCTGAACGTACATGCTCTCTCTTTGGCCCACCTCTTCCACCAGACCTTTCATGCCAAACCATCTTTGGACTCCCGGAGGTAGTCATTTTGTGTGTCTGTTTTTTGGTTTGGTTCTTCTTGTTTACCAGATCCTTACTTCCTGCTTATTTTGTGTTCAGTCCTGCACCTTTAAAAGCCAGTGTTTCAGTGCTGGTGTGTGAGCAAAGCATTCTAGTGCATTATCCATTTGTTTCTAGTCCCATTCCTATGATCCTTTGTACTTCATCAAGTGTGCTTTCATGTATTGAACTTGGTTTGCTTCCCGACTACTCTCCTGCTCTTCGACTTAGTACCATGTCTTGTACCATGTCTTGGTGTGACTGATTCTCCGTTTCTGACCTCAGCTTCTCCATTTTTTTATTCTCCTGCCTTCTGCTTATGTGCTTCATTGACCTCCTGTTACAGACCCTGCTAGTGCACCCATCTGACTATCCTGCTGATTCCATCATGTGTCCAACAGTTCCACTTTCTCGACCATATGTTGTGCCCCTGTTCGACTGGCAGTGCCTGCCTCCATGGAATTGGAGGAGTTACACATCCAGGAGATTTACTCTCTCCATGGGATCCCTAAACACATAACATCAGATCATGAATCCCAATTTGTGTCCAGGTTTTGGAGCGTCTTCTGCTTTAAACTAAGTATCCGCCTTCAGAATTCATCTGATTATCACTAACAGATAAATGGCCAGACCGAGAGGTTAAACCAGATCCTTGAACACTAGCTCTGGCTTCTACCTTTGATGGGTTTCTTGTACAACTCACTGCTGCAATCCTCTCTAAAGTACTCCACATTTTTTGAGGCTTTGGATTATAATCCCCTAGCCCTGACTGTATGTGCTTCTGTGTCTGAGGTACCATCTGCCGATGCTCATGCTTGTTCCTTGGCGGATCACTGGCAAGCCATTCACTGCTCTCTCTTAGAATTTCAAAAGCGGCAGAAAGTGGCAGCTGACATCCATCGAACTCTGGCTCATAGATATTCCCTGGGAGATTTTGTCTGGCTCTCAGTGAAGAATATTAAGCTAAGCCACCCATCTGACAAATTGGGTCCCCACTTTCTAGTGCCATTTAAGGTCCAGGCCTGTCTTTCGCTGGTCTCCTATTGGCTGGTCTTATCACAGACTTTGAAGGTACATCATGTCATTAAACTTAATGGAATCCTTTTAGGGGACTCATTGCTAGAGGAAGACCTGGGTATCCTTGTCAACTACAAACTTGGAAACAGTGACCAATGTCAAACAACAGTAGCAAAGGCAAACAAAATCCTGTCTTGAATAAAAAGACGTATTGAAGCATTATTTTCCCATTATACAAATCATGGGTAAGACCTCACCTTTTGTTTTGGGCACCAGTTATGAAAAAAGATACACTAGAACTAGAGAGGGTACAGTGAAGAGTAACAAAATTAATTAAGGGAATGGAGGATTTGAGGACTTGACATATGAGGAACGACTAGACAAACTTGGTTTATTTACTCTAAAGAAAAGACGACCAAGAGGAGACCTTATCACATTGTACAAGTATATGAGAAGTCAATACAAGGATCTCTGTGGTGAGCTATTTATTCCAAGGCCTGATCAGGTGACCAGGGGACACCCCTTGAGATTAGAGGAAAGGAGGTTTAGACTTTAGCAGAGGAATGGGTTTTTTACAGTGAGGTCTGTTAAATTGTGGAATTCCTTGCCCAAGGAGGTGGTTATGGCAGATACAATAGATACATTTATGAGAAGATTAGATACAGTTCTTTCAAAACGAAACATACAGAGTTATACTGTTTATTAATAGACAGATCAGGAAGGTCTGATGAAGACTAACTTATTTGGTAGCAGGAAAGCTATAAAATTCTCAGTCACTGAGGAATGAGGTAAAGGTTGAACTTGATGGACTTGTGTCTTTATTCAACCTAATTTACTATGTTACTATGTTACATGTCCCTTTTTAAACCCTACATCAAGGCTCATGTCTTGCACCCTTTCTCATTTCCCCCTCCCACCAGTTACCATGGCCGATTCCGAGAAGTATATCACTGATGTCATTCTAAACTCACACCTCTTCTACAGCAGCATGCAATACCAGGTCAAATGAAAGGACTACAGCCCGAAAGAGCAGTCCTGAGTGACAGCCCTGAACATACATGCTCTCTCTTTGGCCCACCTCTTCCACCAGACCTTTCATGCCAAACCATCTTTGGACTCCCGGAGGTAGTCATTTTGTGTGTCTGTTTTTTGGTTTGGTTCTTCTTGTTTACCAGATCCTTACTTCCTGCTTATTTTGTGTTCAGTCCTGCACCTTTAAAAGCCAGTGTTTCAGTGCTGGTGTGTGAACAAAGCATTCTAGTGCATTATCCATTTGTTTCTAGTCCCATTCCTATGATCCTTTGTACTTCATCAACTGTGCTTTCATGTATTGAACTTGGTTTGCTTCCCGACTACTCTCCTGCTCTTCGACTTAGTACCATGTCTTGGTGTGACTGATTCTCCGTTTCTGACCTCAGCTTCTCCATTTTTTTATTCTCCTTCCTTCTGCTTATGTGCTTCATTGACCTCCTGTTACAGACCCTGCTAGTGCACCCATCTGACTATCCTGCTGATTCCATCATGTGTCCAACAGTTCCACTTTCTCGACCATATGTTGTGCCCCTGATCGACTGGCAGTTGGATTCCAGTCCAACTAGTTGAACTTTGACTAGGAGTCATACCTTTGTATCAGAGGTTGAATATTATTGCTTTTCAGCATCTCCTATCAGCAACAATAAACCAACACTTCAGGTAACTCTGTATTTTTGTCTGTCACCCCCTTCAACCCTAGTAGGTAGTAGCTTTCTCTTAGGCTGTAATCTGGGGTGGTGACTGGCTTCTCCGGTTGGCACTAAGCTGACCTTGTGGTCAGCACCTTTAATCCGGCCTTGGCTGCAGTAAGGTGGCCTAGGGGTAGCCAATGCCATTTAGCTCTGCCCTGCATTCCGTGTACTTCAAAATCTTGCCTACTGGGGCTTCCCTTCTATCTGAGTTACTGTGTACTTATTGTTACGTTGCTGTGATATGTGCCTGAGAGTGCTTACTCTGGCCATTTCATATATAATAATCTAGCAGTGTACAGAGAAAAGATTTAGGTGCCTTACATTGGGCTGAAATGATGATCCAGTTGACTACTGAACATACAGAATCTGAGAGGCTTCTGGGAATGAACAACAGCACAATGGCCTGTTCTACGGCTAGTCACCACCCAGAAGCATCACATTTTAGCTCTCTAGTGCCATTACAGAGGATAAATTTCCACATACATATTAGACTAATCCCACCCAAAAGGGCAGTCCAGTTCCAAAATGACGGGAAAGTCCCCCCTGCACGGGAACACCAGCTTCGGCCTAGTTGAGCCTCATCAGGAGGGTGCATCTGGATTCCCTAGGCACTGAGAGCTTATTATTGTGGAACTGGAAACCATTAGATGCGCACCAACAATCCACACACTGAGTCATCAACAGAAGCAGGCTGGATTAATACCACCAGCAGTCAATGCTTCTACAGATGTGAGGATGTGAAACCATATCTACACTCGTATATTGTGTGGTGCCATGACCACACATGGTAATGTTGTGAAGAGAAATAGAATGCAGGTCATAAGAGAGCATCTGCAGATGGCACATACTGCTGAATATGTCAAGGGGATAGCTATGAGTATACACTATTTTTATTTTTATTACATGTACAATAAATCATTCACCCACCCACCAAAGAACATGGCAGCATGTCAACTGCCATAACAAACAAGGGCATCAGTCAGTCTGCTAGAATATGATGGTTTAACATAACCAGCAGAACTTTGAGGTTGGTAATTGGACTTTCTTTATGAATGCTGCTAAAGTGCCAATTGTGTGACTCCAATCAATGCTTCTCATTGTAGTGTTTGTTTTCACACACTGTGCATGTTGCAGTTTTTGAAAACTACAAAGTCTCTCCCTGTCCCCAAGGAAACATATTGTAAAACCCATGAGTGGGAGTAGGAAGAGAAGTATGTTGACTACATCTAAAGTGGCTTAGTATACTGCTACTGCTGTTGTGGCCACTGTCACTCACAACAGCTTCTGTATACAGAAGACTACTCAGAAGCAGGAATTAAATTAGCAGAAAACACCATAACACAGATGGGTGCCATATGTTCCTCATAAGCACTGGTAGTTTACTACTGGCTTGGATTGATTTCCACCAAGTTTTTTTAAAAGGCCGTGTCATATAAGACTGCTCATAATTTTTCCACAGTTTGCATTGCTATGTGAGGCTTCTCATAATTTGTATCTCTGGTAATTTACCTATATGGTTCTATGGAATTCTAAACATTGTTCAGCAAGGCAGGAAGTTCAGGTTTAGGAAATTATGCCCCATCGAGAAGCATAGGCAAAAAAAGTGGAAAATAATTTTTCTGAGAAAACAAAATGTTTGCAGAATTTCTCACAGGAAGAAAAAAAAAGTTTCCCCATCATCATTTGTCATGAAGTCCCCATGAATATGCCACAAATACTCTGACATCACCATGATTTAATCATGCCTTCTCCTACTGTCCAGAAGTGGAAAATACACTCTACTGATTATTTTATTTTCATTTGTATTCCATTAGATGTCATCTGTCCAGATGCATCAATATATTACTCTAAATTAACTTCACATTCCTTCATCTCAGCACTACAGAATTGGTGAAGCTTTATAAATTAGCAATGATGATGGTGATATAATAATACTAATAATAATAATAATGTTGAATACCAGTTGATGAGCAATAGCTACATCACAATGGTACTCTAATCCCTTTACACCCATGTATTGTGACATCTTCTGTGCTAACACTGTGCAAACACGGTGTTAAATACTGAAATGCATCACTACTCTATTTTGTATTTTTATGACAGTTAAATTGAATCCACTAGATTGTAAAATTTCTTCTTGTGTAATAATTAACCACAGCCACAGTTTATTTCATCATTTTCTTTTAAATTTAAGTAATGTTCCTATTTTTCCATCTGAAGCCCTAAGATTGCAGTGATGGCAGAGGAATTAAATAAGTAAGGCAATTAATTGCACTTTGCCAATAAAGCTACAGCCTCAGTGAGTTTGCCTGCCAAGGAAAATTTTGGATTAGAGTCAGTTTTCTTTATATTCAGTTTCCTACCCACTTAACAAAATTACACTCAATGAGCTGTGGGAGAATTTCACATCAACAGGGCCATGTAATGCAATTTCTGAAAATATGCAGGAAGAAAAAAATAAGTTCTACATTCACTCTCATTTCTGTCAAAATCAATCAAATACAAGTAAAATGAAAGCAAGGTCTTGGAAGAGAAAAAGAAAAAACAAGCATTTGTAGTGTGGTGAAGTTTGCTTTATGTGATAACATATGCATGCTTAAACATTCTCTGTTTTATTTTATTTTTAATCAATCCTAATTAGTTTTGTTTTAATCACCTACATGACTAAAGCCTCTTGCTTGCATAATTGATAGCATAGAGGGGCCAGTGTCAGAACTCAAATGTTGTAAATTAAAAATAACAAGTTTGAGACTAGTGATTCAATTAAAACCCCAGAAAACATTGGATTATGTATAATTGAGAGCTTGTATGCAGAGTTGCATGTCATGCTTGTCAACTTGAATGGTGATATTAGATTGGAGCTGTCAAGACTATACAAATCAACTCAGTGAAATTAGAAAACAAAGGTGATATTTATTATTAACTTCCACTGTTAAAAAACAGAGAAGTATTTAATATGAATAGGGAGATGACAAAATGTTATTTATGGTTGGAAGTTATAAAGTGTAGTAATATGGTCTGTTGGAATGGTGTAATAATATAACAATATCAACCTGCTCAAAATTCCTGGGCAAGGTTACAAATACTGTTCATTTAGCTCTACTCAGATGTAAAGTTGCATCCTTACATTTTGTCACTGACATACACAACTACCATATGTTTGAAATATTAGGTATTAATATACATTTTTGAAAGATGTAATAAAGTCAAGTGTCAAGCAGCACTGTGTGTTTATTAGTGCAGTACTGTACACTCCTGCAACAGTATATAAACTTGACTGATTGTACTGGATAAAAATTAGATATGATTGAATACATTTGTACATTTCTGATGTACACAACCATTAAATGTTTTGACATACACCAACATTAAATGTTTCACAATATTTCAACAATTTTCTGGAATCTTTGTGATTACAAAACATATGCAGGAAATGTGTTTTAATGTTGAAAATGTAGGTATTTTTATTTTAGTTCTGTTGAAATGCGGTAGAACTGGTTTATATAGTCATGCTGTGATTATTTATATGCTTTAATCTGCAAATCTCTCCAAATATTATGAGGATAAAATTTGTCCCAAAAATTCCACAGATAACACAAAGTTTTGTTTTTCTAGGACGTTTTTGACAGGAGAACTGAAAGGATGATCATTTCAGTACCATTTCTGGAGAAATTAAAGCGGTCATCTTTTTGGAATCAAGATTGCATTTTCTATGTCTAATTTTTTTAGTTTTAAATGCAATAGTTTGTTTGCATTTACTAATGGCTCAAAAATATATCAGGTATTGAAAATCATCTATTATACATTACAATAATTATTAGAGACACAAAAGAATATTGGAGTGTACCTGTTCTCTAATCACAAATACACAAGTAAGTTTAAAGAGCTAAAACAGTGTTTTTTTAATGTTTATCTGGTTTAGAAAAAAATATCAAGTTCTACTATATGCTGCTGTATTTTTCCCTCAGAAATATACAGAATATAAACCATTTGAGTGCCAGCAGATTGTCAAGTACAGTGCTGTGCATTGCATTGGGCACCTGTCTGGCTCTCAGATACATTAAGCAATCAGCTCAAATTTGCATTGCTTTTGCAGTTATCATAATTTATTTTATGAGACCAATTTTTTTGTTGTCATGTGTACATGTATATGTGTCTATAGCTATCTATAAGTTATGTATAGCTGAAACTACAGTATTATACCCAGTAGAATATTATAAGCGAATACCAAATAAGTATGACAAGGCATGTTTCATTTTTGAAAATTTCAAAGTTGTGGTGTAATATCCAAGAGCTTTGCAAGAATTTATTATTATTTTTTTTATTGCCATTTCACGTAGTTTTATTTCCTTAAGTGACATGTATATGTTCAAAAGCTAATAGGTTTGCATCCTTTTTCTATACTTTTAAATGGCATTTAACAAAGCACTTCTTTTTATTATACATTATAGTATCACTTTAACTAATATTGCTATAAAGAAACCAATGTACTACTTTCTGCTGTAGGTATAATTCTCAAGCAAGAGTCGTCTAAGTGTAGTAAGTAAAAATAGGATAACCAAACAGTATATAATGTTTTATTAAAATTATATATATATATATATATATATATATATATATATATATATATATATAAGCTAATGAAAAAGTATATATGCTACTAATTCTACAGTATTAGAGCAAATGCTACATATACAGTGAATTAAGGATACTGGAGATGGAGAGTCCCAGGTGGTATTAGCCCATCTATAGGCACATGTCAGAACTGAATGTCAGGGACTAGGGCCATCTGTGTCTATATTCAAGGGGTGGTAGAATACAACGTTGTTGTAAAAACACTATATGGGTAAATGCTTGACTAGCCCTGATATCAGTGTGAAATAGAAACATGTTCTTGTCAACAACACAGATGAATAAATACTAGTTGCTCACCAGATTCCTTCTTGTGAATGGGCCCATCAGAGGTATCTTTTTTGTAGCAGCCATCAGTTCTTATGATCGTCCTCTTGTCCCTCATACAATATATCTTCTTTATGTCATTTGTTAATAAACTGCATTAACTAAACCATACTGACTCCTGAACTTCACTGGGTATCTGTGACATTTGGTGCCAGGAATTCTTCTTGTGAAGTTTTTATTTTTTAAGTTCCCCAAATATTATTGGGTATATTGGATAATATAGAAATCGTATAGAGGGATTGTTGGGAAAAGGAGAGGTATTCTCATTTAAGAGGGGGGTGGGCTATTCTCCTGGAGATTATAGCTCACACTAGGTACCAACAATAAGCAATTTGTATTTCAGATTAAAAAAATCCCTTTTCTGGTGTTTGTAGAATGGTGATATAAGTTTTCTGCATTCTGACCCTTTTCTTAATATTAGCCACTTTATTGGTGATGATCGGTATTGTGAGAGTATCGATAGTAATTTCGGGTTTGTTATGTAGTTGATGTATTTGAGCTCCTTGTGTAACGAAAGGGAAATGAAGAAGAACAACAGATGTTGTATTGTGTCATTAAATTGGCAACCACAGGATATGTTCAATGCTGGTACCTAGGATAAAGGATAAGGATTACAGATTCATATTGTGTATAAGATAATTGATAGTCAGTTATACTTGCAGAAAGTAGATCAGAAGATTAATGGATTTAGCTCGTGAGGAGGTCTTGAGGGAATCTCAACAGTAGAATATAATGAATTTTTGCAAATATATATAGATAACAAAATTACTTGCACAGTTGATGAAATGGGGGATATCAAAAAATTCTTCTGTATATTTTGATTTAAAAACTTTTTGTTTGTTTCAGATATGTCCTCAAGTAACGCTGCAAGTGTGTCCACACTTATAGGTGCCTGTTATGGGTCCTCCTGATAGACTCATTTGTCGAGATATTTCTTTTAGTTTTTCTCTAATCATGGATGGGGCCAATTTGTTTTTTAGATCTGCAGATTTTCGATAGACAAAATTAGGTTGTTTTGGTAGAATTCTTTGAAGATTTTTGTCTTCTTCTAAAATACAACAATGAGTTTTAATGATTTTCTCAATTTTATCTAAAGAAGTAAATCTTCTAATCAAGATCATTTTAGATTTTCTTTATAGTGTTTTTTATTTCTTTAGGGCTTTTTTCTAATTCTTGCCTTTTTTTCTGCCAGTGGGGTATTTATATCTTTAAAATAGTGTTCCATCTAATCTGAAACCCAAATCTTCTTTCTTTCCCACAAAAGCAAAAGGGTCCTTTTATAGAAACCTTCAGTGTAGCTGTTCTGGGGGTTTTTAAAAAAATGTAAAGAAACAAGTGAGACTTAAAAACGAGAATCTAAATAGAGAGGAAATTAGGGCATTATCCACTCTTAAGAATAACCATTAAATCATTGTCAAACAAGCCGATAAGGGCAGAGCTATGGTGGTACAAGATGTTGCCTATTACTTAGAAGAGGCAAATCGTATGCTAGGTGATAAGGAATATTATTGGATTTTGACCAAAAGTCCAGCTGAAGTCTTTGGCAAAGAATTTACAGTTCTAATAAAAAGAGCATTTGATGAATCTTATATGGAAGAATGAAAGGGCTTTCTTGTATGTGAAAAATCCAATACCAGCCATTTATTACCATCTACCCAAAATCTATAAAAACATCTATAATCCACCCAACAGACAAATAATTTGGGTGTTGATTCACTAACTTCTAATCTTTCCACCTCTACATATTTTTATTTACTGAGACAAGTTTTGTGTTTACCATCTTATTTAAGAGATACTCAACATCTGTTGAGTTTAATTGAGAATATAATCTGGTCTGAGAGCTACATTTGGGCATCATTAGATGTCACCTCCCTTTATTCAAACATTCCACATGAAGGAGGGTTAGAGGCAGTAAAACATTTTATTTCATCTGATTTATCGATGCCTTGCAATCAAATAGATTTTTTGATTGAGGCCATATTGACTCACAATTTTTTTTTAGTTTGACGACCGTCACTGCCTCCAGGTGAAGGGAACGGCTGTGGGGACCAGATTCACGACAAATTATGCCAATCTCTTTATGGAATATTTAGAAGATCAATTGGTAAATAACAATCCCTTTGGCATGAATCTGGTCCTCTATTGCTGTTTTACCAAAGACATCATAATCATCAGGGGTGGTGAAGTCCTTGAACTTGAAAGATTTGTGACTCATATGAAACATAATAGATGGGGGATGGAATTTACTAGCAATTTACAAGAATCGATATGCATTTTCTGGATGTGGAATTGTGGGGCCTCCCAGGTGTTAAGATCAAACATAAAACATTTTTTAACATATAGACAACAACAGTTTCTTAAGTTTGATAGCTACCATAATAAAAAAATGGCTGAGAAATGTTCCATATGGATAGTTTTGAATAATCAAGAGAAACTGCTCAGACATTGTTGACTATGATAGGCAGGCTGCTATCTTGAGAAGCAGTTTCCTAGAGAAGGGATATCTAATAGACTTGACCCATGACTCATATAATTGGGCTAGAGATCAACTCATAATTGTAATGAGTAAACCCAAGAACCAGCTACGATCAGAAAGGGCCCCTATGTCTATCACTAAATATTGCTCCAACTTTCAAGACATTTATGATGTCTTGGATAATCATTGGGGTATTTTATTGAAAGACCCTCTTTTGAAGGAATGCATTACTAATAAACCTAGCATTATATACAGAAGGGTGAGAACTTTGAAGAATGTACCAGTAAATTTAGAAATCCAAACTCAATAGGATCACATGTAAAGAGACAAAGTCTGATTACAGAATATATACTTAATGACAATCCATTGTGTAAATCTACTGGAATGTCTGATTGTGGCACTTATAGATGTCACAAAAGCTGTTTTCTGCCTTGCCCTTTAATGGTTGATAAGGGCAAATAATTTACATCTACTGTGACAACAGAGCGCTTTCAACTGGTAAGTTTGATGAACTGTGACAGTAACTTTGTCATTTATTTACTCATGTGTACCAGTATATCAGCAGGACCACGCAAACATTCAGAACTAGGATTGGTCAACACAGGTGGAATGTCTTCAAGGGCTTTTTACAAAATAGTTTCTCCAAAACACTTTTTGAGCCATCGCGATGAAAAGATTGCAGATTTGACAGGTATGCCAACTGAGCATATTCAGCCTTCACCAACGTACAATAGGGAACAACATCTTAACAACAGAGAGGTATTTTGGATCTTCATATTATCCATTCTCTCACCACTAGGCTTAAAAGAATCAATAGAAAGGCCTAGATTATGAGTTTTTTTGTAAATGTACACGGGGGGTTTTTGTTATCTCATTTTACTATGTGAGATGGCCTTTTGAACATCTTTTGACTCCCGTGTAGCCACTCATGTTGTGTGTCCATTTTACAGATTCACTATCGCATAGTTATTCACCTCACAGTATCACCAAGTTCTTTATTATTATATCATTTTTATGCTCTTTATTATACTCATCGCTTCATCTGTATCTATCATCACAACTTCAGAACTTTTATTTCAATCTAATTTATTTTTTATCACTCTAATATCTTTATATTTATCACCTTTCATTCATTTTTATTTTACACATTTTTCACTGTTCATCATCATTTTTTATTTTACATTTTTATTTTATTATTTATTTTTCATTTTCCAGTTTCATTTTTTATTTTTTAAATTTTCTTTCTCATATACTTTTTTAAATTTAGTTTGATTATATTATTTATTTTTAATTATTTTATCATTATTGGGTTGATTCTATAATTATAAATTTATAATTTTTTTTATAAATGTTTCAATTTTCATTCCTTATGTTTATTTGAATATCATTATTTATGTTCTCACTTTATTAGTAGTTTTATCTCATCCCATTTTGAGAACACCATACCCACACATGGTATTATATTATGGCACATTTACACTATACCTAGTTTTGTCATATAGCTCCTCATTTAGGAGTATGTTTTGTATGACAGTTTTAGTTTTATAGCAAGAAAGTCTACTACCAGATGGTAGAGAAAAAAGTATTCTCAATACTGCACACCTATTGTCCTCAAATAGTCATAGTTTATCACGGTGCCCGTGATTGGCTGCAGTTACTTGTCTGTCACCAGTAGGGGGCTTCTATTGGCTGTCTGCAGATAGCCCGCCTCTTATTGACTATTTAAACCTGGATTGGGCACCCTTTGAGTGCCCTTTCGTGTTGTTTCTGACCTTCTTGCTATCACTATGCTAGTGATAGCTGGGCCTCTGTTCCAGTGTTCCTGAGTTCCTGATCTCATGTGTTCCTGAGTTCCTGATCTCTACTGTTCCAGTGTTTCCTGCATGCTGAAGTACTTCCAGTCCTGGTTCCGGCCTAGTCTCTGGTGTTGCAGTTCCTGCTGAACTTCTCTGCTGTTTCCTGACCTGACTGATCGTTGCTGGTTCCTGTCATCTCATCACCTGTCTTCAGTATCCTGGCGACCTTCTGCCTGGTCGCGTTGGTGACATTGCTACAATTCCGTGTTGGTCCCAGCGTGCGGACGCTGGTTTGCTCCCAAGCCTTGCGGCTATACAAACTCGCTTGTTACACCAGTGTGCGGTCACTGGTTTGCTCCAAAGCCTATCAGCTATACAAATCTGTGTTGGTCCCAGCGTGCGGACGCTGGTTTGCTCCTAAGCCTTGCGGCTATACAAACTCGCTTGTTACACCAGTGTGCGGTCACTGGTTTGCTCCAAAGCCTATCAGCTATACAAATCTGTGTTGGTCCCAGCGTGCGGACGCTGGTTTGCTCCTAAGCCTTGCGGCTATACAAACTCACTTGTTACACCAGTGTGCGGTCACTGGTTTGCTCCAAAGCCTTTCAGCTATACAAATCTGTGTTGGTCCCAGCGTGCGGACGCTGGTTTGCTCCTAGCCTTGCGGCTATACAAACTCACTTGTTACACCAGTGTGCGGTCACTGGTTTGCTCCAAAGCCTTTCAGCTATACAAATCTGTGTTGGTCCCAGCGTGCGGACGCTGGTTTGCTCCTAAGCCTTGCGGCTATACAAACTCGCTTGTTACACCAGTGTGCGGTCACTGGTTTGCTCCAAAGCCTATCAGCTATACAAATCTGTGTTGGTCCCAGCGTGCGGACGCTGGTTTGCTCCTAAGCCTTGCGGCTATACTACTCGCTTGTTACTCCAGTGTGCGGTCACTGGTTTGCTCGCTAAGCCTAACGGCTATACTATTCAGTGTTGTTTCCAGCGTGCGGACGCTGGTTTGCTCCAAAGCCTTGCTGCTTAACGATTCTGCTAATTTGCCAGTTCCATCTGACTGCTGCTATTATCTCTGGGCTGCCCTGCCCGGTATTGGTAAGGCCGGTAGAACCTTTTGCCACATTCCATCTGAGGTTGCCTTACCCGGTATTGGCAGGGCCGGTAGAGCCTACATTGTGTATCTATTGAGGCTGCCTTGCCCGGTAATTTGGTAAGGCCGGTAAACCGTTATGCTATTCCATCTGCAGGTTGCCTTACCCGGTATTGGCAAGGCCGGTAGAGCCTAAAGACTGTCCTGTCCGGTATATTGACAGGACCGGTAGAGTCTGCCTTCTGTCTGTGCTATATTCTGTATATATATATTATGTATGTTATTGCCATCCTAAGTTATCATTTATTATTTCAATAAAATTGATTTTTTTTACCTAAAACTTGTGTCTGAGAGTCATAATAAACCGTGACAGTACGAAAGGGCCATGACCTCAGACAGCAAGGGTGAAGGTAACGCACAGAATATCCATTGGAGGATGGATGTGCTCGAGCAACGTTTGGATCAGTTGGCAGTTGCAATTCAAACGATCCTTGAACGCACGGTACCTGCTGCCCAATCTAGCTCTAGCCCGGTGGTCTCGCCATGTCAGACACCGGAAAGTGATACCAGACCCCTAGGGGGTACTGTTAAAGGGTTAACGGCTTCTGCACCCTTGCCGCTAAGATATGATGGTGACCCTAGTCTCTGCAGAGGGTTCATCAATCAACTCGAAATCTTTATGGAATTGACGGCACACGCATTTCCCAATGATCGTAGTAAAGTGGGGTTCACGATATCACTGCTCACTGGCAGAGCATTGGCTTGGGCTAACCCCTTGTGGGAGAATGCTAAACCTTGTACTAAGAACTTTAGTGAATTTGTGCGTTCCTTTCGAAGAGTGTTTGAGCCTCCTGGTAGAACCACCTCTGCTGCCAAACGCCTTATGGAGATACAACAGGGCAGGCGTACAGTGGGCGACTATGCCATCGAATTCCGCACATTGGCAGCAGAGGTAGGTTGGAATAACGAGGCATTATTGGCAGCCTTCTCTCAAGGCCTGAATGACCACATTAAAGACGAAATCGCTGCTAAAGATCTACCTATTGATCTAGATGATTACATTGAGTATGTTATGATAATTGACTCCAGAATACGTGAGAGATCAATTGCCAGAGATCGTAAGTTACGGTCAAAAAATAATGAGCCTAGTAGCATGTTTTGCCCACCCATCCCTCCCTTGGCATTGAAGTCTAGTGAACCAGTACGGGAAACAAGTGAACCTATGGAAATAGGCTTCACTAGACTATCCAAGGCAGAGAGACTATATCGCAAAAAACAAGGGTTATGTTTATACTGCGGTAAAAAAGGGCACTTGCTAAATTCCTGTCCGGTACGTCCGGGAAACGCACACACCTAGGGTATCTTGGGGGACAGGCCCTAGGTGGTGTACAATCGTCCCCAGTGTCGGGCATAATGAAACCCACCATACAGGTGGTATTGTCTTGGGCACAACGCTCTGTGGAGGTTTTGGCCTTGGTTGACTCCGGTGCAGCAGGGTATTTTATGGATAATACCTTTGCTGAATTGCACGGAGTTCCACGCATTGAAAGAGAAAACCCCTTGACTATTGAAGCGATTGATGGTAGACCCTTAGAACCGCCTCAGGTTATATTTGAAACTATGCCATTGTCTATGACTATTGGGGCACTTCATAGAGAAGAGCAGCAGTTTCAACTGATTAATTCCCCGCACCATGCGGTGATATTGGGATTTCCGTGGTTACAGTTACATAACCCACAATTCGATTGGAAAAAGTGTGAAATTGCTGCTTGGTCCCAGTTTTGTATGGACAAGTGCGTCATCCAGCCTATTAAGGTCATGTGCACCTCCTCTGCTATGCCGGATGTGTACCAACAGTTTGGCGATGTTTTTAGCAAAGGAGAGGCTAGTATGCTACCCCAGCATAGACCTTATGATTGTTGCATTGAATTGCAGCCTGGTGCAGTACCTCCGAAAGGACGCACTTATCCATTATCTTGTGATGAAAATAAGGCTATGGAGGATTACATTTCTGATGCCCTTGCTAGAGGGATCATACGTAAATCTACCTCTCCAGCTGGGGCTGGGTTCTTTTTTGTAAAAAAGAAAAATGGCGAATTAAGACCATGCATTGACTACCGGGGCTTGAATAAACTAATGGCAAAAAACGCATACCCAATACCACTCATCACCGAGCTTTTTGACAGGCTTAAGGGCGCTTCGATATTTACCAAGTTGGACCTACGGGCCGCTTACAATCTGGTTCGCATTCGAGCAGGTGATGAGTGGAAAACTGCCTTTAATACTCGAGCTGGGCACTACGAGTATCTAGTCATGCCTTTTGGGCTGTGTAATGCACCCGCAGTTTTCCAGGAACTGATAAATGATGTTCTGAGAGATATGTTACAGACATGTGTTGTGGTGTACCTCGACGATATACTGATTTACTCCCAAAACATGGCACAGCACATCAAAGATGTATCCGCAGTATTGCTACGACTCCGTGAGAACAAATTATTTTGTAAAATGGAAAAATGTGAGTTTCATAGAACCAGTGTGCCATTCTTGGGGTTCATAATTGGCAATGATGGCATTGCCATGGACAAAGAAAAGTTGTCAGCTGTCCTACAATGGCCAAAACCCAAGGGTCTTAAAGCCATACAGCGTTTCCTGGGTTTCGCTAATTATTATAGGAGGTTTATTAAGAACTTTTCTTCCATTGTCAAACCTCTGTCCGATCTTACGCACAAGGGTGCTAATCCTTCTTGTTGGCCGGTATCTGCTGAGAAAGCCTTTGAGAATTTGAAGCTGGCATTTGCTGCGGCTCCTGTGTTATCCCACCCCAATCCTTTACTTCCATTTACGTTAGAGGTTGATGCCTCAGATATTGGGGTCGGGGCAGTACTTTCGCAGCGACACGAGAAAGGTGGAACTCTCAGACCTTGTGGGTTTTTCTCTAAAAAGTTGACTGTCACTCAAAGTCACTATGAGATAGGTGACAGAGAATTATTGGCCATTATCCTTGCTCTTAAGGAATGGCGTCATTTGCTTGAAGGTACTAAGAATCCTGTCTTAATCCTAACAGATCATAAGAATCTGACCTATCTCTCGGAGGCCAAGAGATTGTCCTCTCGTCAGGCCAGGTGGGCACTGTTCCTGTCTCGATTTAATTTCATTGTATCATATTTACCAGGGTCAAAAAATATCAGGGCTGATGCACTGTCAAGACAATTTGAGGCCGACAGTGACAGAGTGGAAGCACCAGCTCCTATCATCCAACCTGATAGAATACTGGCTACTATACGCACGAGTATCACTTCTCCTCTAGGGGAGGAGATCCTGGCCTCTCAGGGGTCCGCTCCCCATGAAACCCCAGTGGGCAAATGTTTTGTCGCTGAATCATTTCGTACTAGGCTGCTCGAAACCTACCATTCCTCTAAGGCTGCGGGACATATTGGTAGAGACCAATTGTTATGGTCCCTTTCTCAGTTATTTTGGTGGCCTTCCATGAGAAACGATTGTGCCGAATTTACGAATGCCTGTGCCACCTGCGCCCGCGCTAAGACCCCGAGACATCTCCCTGTGGGCTTGCTTCAACCGGTGCCTAATGGCGAACGCCCCTGGTCTCATGTTTCCATTGATTTTATGGGAGAGTTGCCTATGTCGAAGGGGTACTCCTTTATATTCATGGTGGTGGACAGGTTTTCTAAAATGGCTCATTTCGTGCCCCTCCGTGGTCTTCCTTCAGCGAAGGAATTGGCAATGGTGTTCGCCAGAGAAGTATTCCGGTTGCATGGAGTGCCTAGGGTACTGGTGTCTGACAGGGGGAGCCAGTTTGTGTCTAGATTTTGGAGGGCATTTTGCCAACAGATGGGCATACAGCTGTCCTTCTCCTCTGCCTACCATCCCCAGACCAATGGAGCCGCTGAACGAGCTAATCAGGGCTTGGAACAATTTCTCCGTTGTTTCGTTACTGACCATCATGATAATTGGTCCGACTTGTTGCCTTGGGCAGAGTTCGCCAGGAACTGTGCGGTCAATTCTTCATCTGGGAGCTCTCCGTTTCTGATTAATTATGGGTTCCAGCCCTGTTTGCTTCCAGACTCATTTCAGACGCAACAGATTCCAGCTCTGGATGAGCATATCGAGCAACTCCGTTCCACATGGGCACAAGTTCAGAGGGCACTTGGTCAGTCATTTCAGCGTCATCAGCGCCATGCTAATCGCAGAAGGCTTCCAGCGGTTTCCTTTCAGGTTGGGGATAGAGTATGGCTTTCCTCCAGAAATCTCAAGCTGCAGGTTCCGTCTAATAAGTTGGCTCCTCGGTTTATTGGTCCATACAGAGTTATTCGCAAAATTAACCCTGTCTCCTATGCACTAGACCTACCTGCATCCATGCGTATCCATAATGTGTTCCATGTGTCCCTTCTTAAGCCTCTGGTTTGCAATCGCTATACTACCACACCTGTGGTGCCAGGACCTGTTGAGGTCGAGGGCCAGGAGGAGTACGAGGTTCAGAGCATTATTGATTCCCGTAGGCTTAGAGGAAGGGTACAGTACCTGGTACATTGGAAAGGGTATGGTCCTGAGGATCGATCATGGGTGGATAGTACGGACCTTCATGCACCTAGGTTAACTAGGACCTTTCATGCCAATTACCCGCAGAAACCTAAACCCTATTCTAGGAGAGGGGGTCTTTGAAAGGGGGGTACTATCACGGTGCCCGTGATTGGCTGCAGTTACTTGTCTGTCACCAGTAGGGGGCTTCTATTGGCTGTCTGCAGATAGCCCGCCTCTTATTGACTATTTAAACCTGGATTGGGCACCCTTTGAGTGCCCTTTCGTGTTGTTTCTGACCTTCTTGCTATCACTATGCTAGTGATAGCTGGGCCTCTGTTCCAGTGTTCCTGAGTTCCTGATCTCATGTGTTCCTGAGTTCCTGATCTCTACTGTTCCAGTGTTTCCTGCATGCTGAAGTACTTCCAGTCCTGGTTCCGGCCTAGTCTCTGGTGTTGCAGTTCCTGCTGAACTTCTCTGCTGTTTCCTGACCTGACTGATCGTTGCTGGTTCCTGTCATCTCATCACCTGTCTTCAGTATCCTGGCGACCTTCTGCCTGGTCGCGTTGGTGACATTGCTACAATTCCGTGTTGGTCCCAGCGTGCGGACGCTGGTTTGCTCCCAAGCCTTGCGGCTATACAAACTCGCTTGTTACACCAGTGTGCGGTCACTGGTTTGCTCCAAAGCCTATCAGCTATACAAATCTGTGTTGGTCCCAGCGTGCGGACGCTGGTTTGCTCCTAAGCCTTGCGGCTATACAAACTCGCTTGTTACACCAGTGTGCGGTCACTGGTTTGCTCCAAAGCCTATCAGCTATACAAATCTGTGTTGGTCCCAGCGTGCGGACGCTGGTTTGCTCCTAAGCCTTGCGGCTATACAAACTCACTTGTTACACCAGTGTGCGGTCACTGGTTTGCTCCAAAGCCTTTCAGCTATACAAATCTGTGTTGGTCCCAGCGTGCGGACGCTGGTTTGCTCCTAGCCTTGCGGCTATACAAACTCACTTGTTACACCAGTGTGCGGTCACTGGTTTGCTCCAAAGCCTTTCAGCTATACAAATCTGTGTTGGTCCCAGCGTGCGGACGCTGGTTTGCTCCTAAGCCTTGCGGCTATACAAACTCGCTTGTTACACCAGTGTGCGGTCACTGGTTTGCTCCAAAGCCTATCAGCTATACAAATCTGTGTTGGTCCCAGCGTGCGGACGCTGGTTTGCTCCTAAGCCTTGCGGCTATACTACTCGCTTGTTACTCCAGTGTGCGGTCACTGGTTTGCTCGCTAAGCCTAACGGCTATACTATTCAGTGTTGTTTCCAGCGTGCGGACGCTGGTTTGCTCCAAAGCCTTGCTGCTTAACGATTCTGCTAATTTGCCAGTTCCATCTGACTGCTGCTATTATCTCTGGGCTGCCCTGCCCGGTATTGGTAAGGCCGGTAGAACCTTTTGCCACATTCCATCTGAGGTTGCCTTACCCGGTATTGGCAGGGCCGGTAGAGCCTACATTGTGTATCTATTGAGGCTGCCTTGCCCGGTAATTTGGTAAGGCCGGTAAACCGTTATGCTATTCCATCTGCAGGTTGCCTTACCCGGTATTGGCAAGGCCGGTAGAGCCTAAAGACTGTCCTGTCCGGTATATTGACAGGACCGGTAGAGTCTGCCTTCTGTCTGTGCTATATTCTGTATATATATATTATGTATGTTATTGCCATCCTAAGTTATCATTTATTATTTCAATAAAATTGATTTTTTTTACCTAAAACTTGTGTCTGAGAGTCATAATAAACCGTGACATAGTTGTGACCATAAATGAGTAATTATAAGACAAATGTGCCAGTAATATGAGAATTTGCAGTGTGTTTGAAGAAATAAAAACAAGTTTTATTAATTTTATTTAAAACGTGTAACAAAAAAGAATGTACGAGGGAATTATGTAATTTATCTATTTTTCTACAGAAATATACAGCATTTTGTTATAAGCGAGTTTAGAGTTCTCTTCTAATATTTAGGTTCATGAACATACTGTTGTAATTAGCCTTAGTCATGCAGCCTGATCGTATACTGATCTACCATGCAGGTTGCCTGACCTTAGCTCTCAGCGAGGAGAATGGAGTTAATTGTGGTTATCTGCCAATTTGGTTAATTCCAAGAGCATGCGCTGAAAGCGCTTTGAGTCCCACTGGAAGAAAGGTGCTATATAAATACTACTTATTATATATCTGTTTATTGTACAAATCACCTGTGATGTACATACACTATTCCACTGTGTAATGTAGTTAATTCTACTAGACTTGTACCCTGCTATTTTGAATTTTAACCCCTTAACGACCCTTGATGGTCATATTATGTCATGGGTAGATCTGACTTAAAGACCCAAGACATACTATGAATAATAAAGTATCCCCCTCCTGTCCCTTTTACCTAGTGTAAGCCACCTCACCTCAGATGTGGAATCTGGTCTTGAGACAAGACAGCTCACAGCAAGGGACAATGCCACCTTGACAGGTTTTTCTCTTATGCTATTTAAAGATTGTTCCTCTCTGCAATCCACCAGGACACCACCTTTCTGCTCTGAGGTGAGCAGGGTTACATCAGTAAAAGAGGTGGGAGGGGGACATTTTATCATTTAATTACTCTTGAACTACAACTCTTTCAGTATTGAAATAATGCTCTCCATGGCCCAAATACTATGAAGAGTAATTGGAGCTGCTTTTATTGTGAAATAAATAACTGGATAATTGTATGCACCAAGACTGTTTGAAAATCTATAGGTGCCTGTTTTTGTCTCCAGTTATTGTAGAATTTGCTTCTCCTTTTTTTTTTTTTTTTGTTAAAAAGGTCACTTATGGGAATGATAATTCCCTTGGAGTTGGTTATTAATTAGAGGTGGATGTCAACCAGATTTTTTCAAAAGACGGGGAATGCAATGGCATTGCATCAGTATTTCACTCATTGCATCCTGCAATGTTCATATGACTAATGTTTGAGTAGACACGTTAGCGCACCTAGGTTTAGTTGAAGTAATTATTTAATTCTCTATCTCCTCGAATTTCTAAATGACTGCCTAAATTTCTAAAATGCCATAGATACTTTGATTCATTGTTGTCATTTTTAAAACCCCAAATGTCATGTCCGAATTGAGGGCTGAGAGCTCAATAAGCAGCTGATGCACGTTTTGCTCTCGCTTCTTCAGAGTTGGGTAGGAAAAGCTCGGGTGCCACTATTTAAAGCCCTAGTTGGATTATAGACTCACCTTCCATTGACTTCAATAAGTTTGAATTAAGATTGATGTAAAGTAGTGAAGAAATTTAACCCATTCTTTGTCCAAAAATAAAACAAATTATTTTTTAAATTTTTTATGTGAATAGTTTATGTCCAAATTCTAAGTAAACACATCATGTTTAAATTGAATAATAGACAGATATTTTCAATATTATTTATTTATTTGTTAATGTTGTATAAATGTATAAATATAATTAACTGTCAAAGATATTTTTGTATAGTGAGGACAGGTATTGTCTAAAATAAAGATTACAAAATGTATTGTTATAAGATCTTTAAACAACTACATAAAATAAGATTGTGCTCTTGGATCCTATCTGAATGATTTGCACTTAGTGGGAGTATGTATTGGAGTAATAATGTTCTTATATGTTATTGTATTGATCTAGAATTTCCTCTAATGATATTAGTATTGACTGTGTAAGTCTGATCATTCTTCTGAAGCAAGGAAATGTATATACTTGAATTATGATCTAAGCTATTCTATTATCTCTCTTGTTAAGTGCTGTTGGGAATGATATAAATGAAATTAAATACATTTGAATGATCTCATAGATGTGTAGATAAGCACATCTCTTCCTTGAGAACATTGAGTTACATAGAATTAAGGTTAAAAAACTATTTTCTGCATTTTCCAAGACACCTCCTCTTATACCAAGACTCATTTTTTGTAATCCCCAAAACTTTGTGCCAGTTAGCGAGCAGTTGCTATGTTTGATTAATATTACCAGTGTTCGAATATTCATTGTTTAAGCATGTGACTTGTCAGGCTGACATATTTGAGCTCACATGGGCACTTCAGACAATAAATCACACCTTTTGTGTCACATCTGATGAAGTTCTTAATGGTGTGAATTTTTCCTGTTCTGCTTGAAACGTTATCACATTTTTCAGTGTAAGGACATAGTCTGCAATGTCCACATTTGTGTTCACCTTGGACTGGAAAAGTTATTTCCTTTTTGGATTCAAAATGGCTTAAAACAAATTTATTACTTAGGTTTGGGGCCTTACAGTAACAGGCTGGTATCTGGTTGCTCACGATTTGATTGAGTGTGTTATCTTGTTTCAGAATGGGTAAATATTTGTTGAGAATTTCCTGTTTTTTTATATTGATGGTTGAATTTGGTAATAAATCTTACTTTGGTATCTCTCGCTTTACTTTTGACCCTGATTAAGTTGCTTCTAGGGGCGCATAAAGCCCGATAGTATGCTGATTTTAATTGCCTTCGAGAGCATCCTCTTCTCTGTAATCTTAGCTTTAATTCTTCAGCTCTGATTTTGAAGTTTTCTGTGTTGTAACAGTTTCATCTTATTCTCAGAAATACACCTACTGGGATATTATGGATCATACTTTTCTATGTAGGTCAGCAAAGGCATCCATCTGATTGGTGAAATATAGTTAGATCCAGGTGTATTCTTACAAAAATTCAGAGAAAACCACATCCTGTTCCCACCATCCGAGGTACAGATTTGCATATCTTGGGGCACATGCAGTTCCCATAGCTGCACCTCAGATTTCAAGCTAGAAGTGGTTGTGGAACAGGAAGTAATTGTGGCAGAGGATGAAGGATATCATACGTAGAGAATATTCCCAATGAATATCATCCTTCCGATTATTGTGTATTAGATTATATTCAATGGCTTTAAGGCCATGTTGGTGATCAATAGAAGTGTATAATGACTCTACGTCACATGCAATCATCTATTGGAAGTTGGTCTATTTTTGATAATATATCCATCGTGTCCATATTGTAGGAGGGCAGATTCTCCACCATGAATCTTAACTGATGATCCACAAAGATTCGCACAGACTGGAATTGCCTAATAATATGGGACATGTGGTGTTGCTTTATTTTTGTTTCTCTTAGGTAGTAGATACAATGTAGCTGTTTTAGGATTAGTTACAGCAAAGAATTGCTTTTCTTGAGAACTAATTATCAGATCTATGAGGTCTTGTTCAGTTATTTTATTGTACAGCTCTAAGCAGTTGGCAGTAGATATGGGTGAAAATGTTCGCCTCAAACTGAAATCGGTGAATAATGGCACTTCTAATTTGGTGAATAATTTCCTTTTAAAAGTGCAGTTTTTCTGCTTTTTTTGCCAAGCTCATTCTATTGAAATCAATGGAAACATTGAATTTACACACAACACAAAACATATATTATTTTATTTCTCAAAGGCATAGTATAAAAGGAGCATGAAGGTGTTGGTGGGGTATGGAGAAAGAATTAGTTGAACAGGAAGTTTTTTGGGGGGTTTATGTACCGGGATTGGGGGCAGTTAATAAAAAAATAAATCCTAAATACAATTAAAAATCCCCATAAGACATGGTATAAAAGGGGTCTGAGGAGGGAGGAATCTGGGGAATGAATCACTTGAACAGGGAATTTGTTTTGTCTTGACTCCTCTAATACCATGCTACTATGTAGCAGAAGTGGAAAAAACTCACAACACAGAGAATAATTTGCCACATGTAGTGGTGATAGCAGTTAGGGATGGGTGAAAACTTTCACCTCAAACCAAAAAAGTCAAATAATGGCACTTCCCGCTTGTCGAAAAATTTCCTGCAAAAAGTGCAGTTTTTCCTCTTTTCTCACCTAGTTAATTGCATTGAAATCAATGGGAAGAACAAATTTTCTACACATATGAAAGTTTGCTCTACTTTTCTAAAGCCATATAAAAGGGTATCAGGCTCTCCCAGCATGCTATTCTATGTTTGTGAGAGGAGAAGCAGATAGAAAAGATAGGCAAATAAAGGGGAATGAAAGTGTAGTTTAGGGAATATTTTAGGTAGGGCATTTGTTCTCTGTATTAGGAGAATCTGGGGTACTCTGTGGGAGAAGAAGGGAGGAAGGAGGTTAACAACAAATATCACAAAATTCCATGTGAATGACTGGCAAGAAACAGGCAACTGGGAACCAGTTTGCTGATCTTATTGTTTTTGTCTCTGTGCAGGGGAAGTCTGTGAAAAGTAGTTGTTGATTTTGTTTGTTAGTTATAATTGTATTTTTTTGGACAGACTGTGATAATATAGATAAAAAAATAATAAAGAAATAATAAAGAAATAAACAAACACCTAAATATATTAGGTGACCGCTGACTGGGAGTCTGACATGAGCTGTGTGACTAAAGCAGAGTTGAAAGATAGCAGACGTCTTTGAGAATTTTGTTGAGGGCTAAGGCAAGACGTAGCACCCCACCAGCTGTGTTGGGTACTGTAGAGTAAACACAGTAATGTCCAACAAATGTACAAGTGGCAGGGGGAGGGGAAAAGGTGGAGCAGTGCAGGGACATTGGAGTAAAGTGGTAGTTCACTAACTAACTGCAGCAATGGTTGCTGCATTGTGTGCAATAAATGATGATGACCCCTCTCCTCCGAGGGAGGATGCATTTTGTCAAGGTCCCACCAAAACGTCCAGCACCACCAGTGCCAGTACAAAAAAGAACCATATAAGAAGAACACTGAAGATGACAACAAGTTGAATTCTAGTGTTGATGATGGCCATAGCATAATGCAGGAAGGTGTAGCAGCTGAACCATTTTCTGCATTAGAGAGTGAGACAAACAAGCACCAAAACACCTGTCCTAAAGTAGTAGTGAACTTTGTGAAAGTAAAAATAAAAATACATTTTTACTTACCCTTATATTTCCTTAGAGGAATATAAGGGTAGTGGACAACAAGTGTCAGGTGATGCTGATGCTGAGGATGACCTAATGATGACTGATGATGATGATGATGCAGATCTAGAATACATCCCTCCAGCATCCTTCTCTTGCTCAGATATAGATGAAGTTGCAAGTGAAAGCGATGATGACATGGCCATATAGTTAACACAACAACAGAACTTTGACTACTATAATGGCGTAAATTTCACTTGGCTTATTTGGAACTAAAATAATAATTTTTTTTTACAATGTTTAACCCTCTGAGCCCCAAAGAAAAGTAGTGATGTTATTTATGTGTCAGAGAGTGTCCTATTGCAATAGTTATTTCAATCCAAATAACACCTATGGCTCCTGAAGCAGAGGTGTATGACCACTCTGGCTTTGCTGTAGGAGATGGCAAGAGTCATAGACTGCCCACACATGCTGCCACTACCTCAACCACCTCCCCTAGTCATGTAGTTAAAACAATAAAGTTCCAGGGTTCTTCTGCTATGCCTTGCCAACCCACACTTACTGCATTCCTGGGAATGAGTCAAAAACATCACAAAAACAACCAAAAAGTGCACCTGTGGAATGACAAGGTTGCCAAGATCTTGGTAGTGGACATGCTGCTGTTTTCTTTTGTAGAAAACCGAGGTTTCAGAGAACTGATGTCATGTATAGCTCTACACTGGAATATCCGAAGCCGCAGTTATTTTTCCAAGATGGCTGTGCCTGAATTGTACAAACAGGTGGTTAGAGTGGTGGGCAAAGGACTTAAAAGTGCAGATGACAAGTAAATCCACCTGACAACAGATATGTGGACGAGTGGGCAGAGCACAGACTATATGACTGTGACTGCTCATTGCGTTTCCCTCACCACCAACAGTGGAAAACACTAGCTTACAGCATCAGGTGACAGCCAGTTATCATGCTTCTGGTTCTAGCAGTGTGATTAAAAGGCAGTAGCAGCAGGATAGCCCATACCATCGGCAAGCCATCCTGTGCATACAGAGTTTTGTGAGACAGTCCCACAAAGCCGTAGATTTTTTAAGTACTCTTGATCCAGTGATAGAGGAATGGCTTATACCCGGCTCCTTAAAATCTGGTTTTGTGTGTCTGCTGATAAAGGCTCCAATATAATCACTGCTTTGAGAATAGGTGATATGGTGCATGTGCCCTGCTATGCCCATGTGCTAAATATAGTTGTAACTAGATTCCTGGCAGAATCCAACACCCTCAGAGACATGCTTATTATTGCCCACAAAATCTGTGCCCATTTTAGTTGTTCCTACAGTGCATGCAACACTCTATATTCCATACAAAAGTGTAACAACTTGCTCCTTCACCAGCTGAAAATGGAGGTCCCTTCAAGGTGGAATTCCACCATGTACATGTTAGAGCATTTGTACAAGCAAATAAAGCCATTAGCGAGTACACCATGCAAAACGGGAAGGCTTTGGAGGGTGCATCTGTGTCATCTGGCCAATGGAAACTAATGTGAGCTATATGTGAGCTACTGAAACCCTTTGAGGAGGCAACCATGCTGGTGAGCCACATTGGGGCAGGAATTAGTGAAATTCTACCACTGATATTTGTATTGCAGAAAGAAATGAGAAGCATGGCTGAGAAGTCTTACCATAATGACAATTCAGACCATGCACCAGATAGTAAATTACATGTTAGCGTGCTTTGAACAAGATCCTCACATAGTGTCTATTAAAATCAATGAAGAATACATACCTAACACTTTTCTGGACCCCCGTTTCAAACACAAAATTCAGAATTCTCTGAGGAATCAGATGCTTTCAAGGAATACCGAGATATGTTTATTGATTGCATAGAGGGTTTTATTGTGGAGGATGAGAGGGAGAAAGTAAGGACACAAAAAGCATCTATACAGCATAGTAAATAAGTAGACAGCCAAACATTTCAACTAGCAGAAGCACCCACATCATCAACCGGAACATCCCATTCTGAACACAGGTCAATTCATGGGTCTCAGCACTGATGGTCGTGGCGGCACATCTCTTTGGGACTTGCTTCCTGAGTATGGGTTGGTAACTGACACACAGGAACACCATGTAGCTCATAGAAGTGATCCCACCGCATATGAGATGGGTTCTGCATACTTGTTACATTGTCAATGACCACAGGATGTGGCTATCAAGCAGCAATGTTGGGAGACTAACATTCTTAAAAATTAACATCTCATACCATCTGAGTATCAGGTAGCAGAAACCACACATGACGAAAGAGAAAGCCAGGCCAAAGGTATTAATAGCAGCACAGATGAGGAGGAGGGATGTGAAGAAGTATTGCTACCATCTACCACACTTGAGACTACTGCTATGACCAATAAATAATGTGTATCAATAGTCTGAGAAGAAGGATGGCTTACATTTGACACAAACATGATATGGTAAAAACTGCTATAGGAATATATATCAAGGAATATCGAGATATGCTTATTGAGTGAAGGGTTGCATTGTGAAGGATGAGCGGGAGAAAGTGAGGGCACAAAAAATAGATATCATAGTGAAAAGGAAGGCAGTGAAGCATTTCAACCAGCAGAAGCAATACATCATCAACCATGTCAGATAATCTGCTCTTTCTGTAAAGAAATGGCTAAGAATCTGTTCAGTAGCCATTTTGTATGTGTATATATAAGACTGTATCTTTAAACATATTTTGTAGAAAGAGAAATCTTAGTTTTTCTCATGAATACATTTCTGTAAAAGAGCTATCTGTTGGGATGGAAGGATTTCACTCCCCTTAGCCGGTTAATGTAGCTAAATTGCAGCTATGTACTGAAGTAAGAATCTCCGGACACACATTCTTTTAGAGGCGATAATGTTGTAAGGCTTCTATTGTTTAAGAAAAATTGAAATTAATTTTTACTTTACTAACTTTTACTGACAGAGGGACACCTAGTGACATGATAGGTTTGATGTTTCAGATATATTTTATTAGTATTTACTAATATATATTACTATATGCTAATTCTCTGAGAGGTGACCTATGAGAAAAGAATAGGCATATCCTTCCATAAAGGGGGGCTTTGAGTCATATAAGCATTGTTTTGGGTCTTGGAAAGGAGTCTCCTGAGGGTTGCCAAATTTCCTGGTTCCTGGGATTCACAGAACCGTGCCGTGCCTAGACCACGTCCTATTTATGATTGGTAAAGTATAACTTGATTATTATCTTTACACTGTATAAATCTCCAAAGTTATCATAACCCAGTAAATTCTGGGATTATATTATATTTTCTTCCCAGTAAGAACTGGCCAGCCTACTGAGAAAGAAATTCAGTAGCCATTTGACTGCTTAGTATAACTTTCTGGAGATTATACAGTTAATTCATGTTGATATAGGGTAAAGACCAGACTGTAGAAATTTTACAGACTAGCTAATAAGTGGATACCTGAAGAGCAAATTGTTTGTGTCGCGTGCAGGTATCTGTGCCGGGTTGTAGTGAGTTACATTTGTTGTCACTGCAGACCGGCATAGAAAACTCACAGTTATATACTCTGAGAGAGTCATTGTGCTCTATTTCTCGATGTTCAATATCTTTCTGTGTCTTTAATTATGGATTTGGCATTTTGGTTGATCCTGTTCTACTTTGTTTTATCTGCTTGTGACATCTAGCGTAGGTTGAATCGTTGAGATAGTCACATCTGTGAAAATCTTGACGGGACAAAAATCTTGGAGTGTGTTGTTGGTTGATCTCTTCTGCCTATAACTCTGGTTAACCCCTTGTGCTGATAGATGTGTGCAGACATAAATTTGTTATTATAATCTTTCAGGGTTTATATGCTTTGAGATATATCTCATATATATTATCACTGTGTTGTTACCCATACCTTATATTCTTTTACTAAGATTATAATGTGGTAATGCATATTTTTACCAGGAAATGTATTGCATTATTCTGTGCTCCTCCAGAGGTATGCATAAATTGAAACCAGCAGCCATATAGTTAAATTTTTCTTTTGTATATCTGGGACTTTAAGTCTTTCAGAGAGTGTTATATTTCTTGCAATATTGTGCATCGTGGTTATCAAGCTTTGCCACGTGATCTGTGTCCTATTGAGCATAACTCAAGTGACAAGTTCCCTGCAACTTAATTGCATTAGTACATCGGGGTGGGGCATGTGTTGTGACACTGCCACATATTGTACTGTCTAAATTGTAGGAATTATTAACCCTTACTACTGCTGGTTTCAAACATTACTAACTTATACCTCTGGATACCTATATTCATATACAGTTTAACCCTATAAGTGCTTATATATATATATATAAGCTGCTAACACATTTATAAGTCTTCTGTTACCTTAGGCCTCAGCCTGCTAACAATTTTTTAAAGGATTGTGAAATTGTCTAAGAAGTGATTGCTTTGCATTGTCTTTAAATGGACTGTGATTAGGAAACAATCTTTTTGAATAGAACAGTGAGCGCTAATCTCAGTACATTAACAGTATAATCTCTACACAAAAAATTAACTAGAATGGGTTTATATAGGATAGTCTTCACATCCAATAAAATGCAAATTTAGGATGTTGTTGATAAAAAATACAATTTTACAGTCCCTAGTTGGAAGTACATGATATTTAAAATGAAATTATTAATAAGAACAACTTAATTTCATTTTTTGGCGTAATGGATTTTCTAATTTCCTATCCATGGGACTTCCAATAAACAAGAGATAAATTGTGCTTTTTCTATGAAAATTCCAATGAAAAGAAAATGGGGCTTTTTACCCATCCCTGCCTGGCTGCCACTCTCATGAACCTGGTGTACTTATTTTAATCATTACCAGTGTGTTAAAAAATGTGTTTTTTCCACTCTTCAAAGCACCACAAAAGCACTCTGCAAAGGACCACAATGGTGGATCAATGCATTGCAAAGTTACGTGTTAAAAAAATCTTTCTTCCTGAAAGGGTTAATTCCCCAGTTGTCATAATACTCTGCAATGCTTTGCCTGGCAATGTGTTATGACCATTGTAGCAAGTTAAGAAAGCAGACAGAAAAAGAGAGACAGTTCTCTGTAACTCTAACACAAAAGCCTAAACTACTAGGTATTTTATAAGTGCTATCACTGGGTTTATCTAACAGATTTCAGTTAAGTTTTTGGAGATATTTGTAAATAAAACCATTGAGAAAGTTGTAAAAAGCAATTAATCAAAAGTTAGGAGAAAGCATATTTCAGTTGTATTAAGTTATTTTTGAAACAAACAAGTAAAATGTGACTGTGTTAAAATAATATTGTCTAGGCTTATTTTAGTGCGTTTGGTGAATGCAAACCTCTCAGTTCTGGTTGAAGTAAAATAACTACATTATCAAAACAATGCATATGGATAGCAAAAGGGGAATGCAATAATGGAAGTCCATGGAAAAAAATCAGATGAAACAAGTACTTTTGTCCCTGTGTCAGCTTAACGCCTCTATACAAAACTATCCGAATAACAAAACTGCAGTATTGGATCGAATTGGCATTTCAGGGTTTGCCATTCCCAGACAAGGCTATGTACAAACTGAGTGCTATCAGGATAACGTTAAGGGGATCACACTGAAGTTGAGCAAGTGTACATAAGTACAGTCTATGAGCTGTGACATGGCTTACCATATTCCATCGGTATCTCTTTGAGTATGTGTATATATATATATATATATATATATATATATATATATATACAGAGAGAGAGAGCAACCACCTAAAATATATTTCTTGGGATTACTGGAGAGTGGTGAGGGGTGTTGAACCACTGATTTGTTGAGATTATACAACTCATGGCTTTTCATTTCTTTGTAGGATATTCTGGCAATGAGTAAGGTAAAATAATAAGACAGTAGGGTTGGCAGATGGCAGCAGTTTGTTGTATTTATTTTATATGTATATTTAACTGTTTGAGTGTCAAAGGGGGTCCAATTCATTGCCTTGGCACTGAAAGCATTAACCATTGTTTTTTGGTCACTCAGGTAAGCAGGTGTTAATCAATGTCCTGTGCAAAACCATCACCTCCCCTTGGGACTCCACCTCATCTAAACTAACATTCATTAATGTGGAGGATGAAGAGACCCACTTTTAATTTAAAATCTGCGTACTGTTTCACTAATTAATTTATTTTACTCACCGACACCTCTATCAGTATTATAAATTGCTAACCCTCAGTGTACAGGTCCTTGCACATCTTACCAGAGCTTGTGCTGTCATTTCAAGAGAGGCAGCTGCTGAGTTCTATTCACTGTTTTGAAAGAGGATTTCACTTTCAGCCTCGGCGTTTTCAGGAGGTAGGACAGTAAGCTTAGGTAGACCTATTTTGCTCTATATTTATAATGCTGCTCTTCCGAGGGTTGGGAGTAAAGTCTTTTAACTAGTAAAGTAGTGCGCTTTGATTTTGTTTTTTTACTTTTTATGGCATTTTCAAAAGGTGTTTACAAGAAATTAAATTACAAATATTGATAAGGGTATTCATATGAGCTAAAAAAACATTGAATAGTGTAATTAAATATTGCCCCGAGACACCATCCTTAGATCACCCCTCTATTCCCTACTGGATACTGGATGAATAGCAATTAATTCAGGGACCATTGAGTCCATATTAATCGTCTGAGTGTCATTTGGATGAGAAATAACTTGTTACATAACCCTCTGGCACTCAAAAGTTTAATTATTCCCTAGTGAATTGAAACATCAGTTAATCCCTTCCTCAACCCCTCTGGGGGAGAAAAAAATGTAAATAAAATAATAGTAAGTTTAATTGCAATGATCTAAAAGTAAATAATCTATGATGCCCCTATCTCCAACAAACAGTTCATCTGGCCAAGCAGTGGAATTGACGTGAAACACCATTGCAAGCCTTAATATTGCCCTGCCATATCAAACCACCAAATGAACATAATCAAAATAGCAGAATGCCTATGTGAGTATGTGTGAAGGAACCCTGCTTGGGTAATTTCAGTTTTGTTTAAATGGAGAAAAACCTTAGCATATATAATTACTGATTAATACCTCATCCAGCTAGGGGTAACCCGGTACAGGCTAGGTAGAATGCTCCATTATGTCTATCATCAAAAAAGATATGTAGATGCTGAACACAGCTAATGGATTCAAAAATATGTGTTTATTTAACAGATGCCAAAAATATTTAACATGAAATGTGTTCCCCAAAGAAGGAGAAAGGGTGTGCACATTTTGCGCAGTCACACAGTGCTTCCTCAGAGCCTCAGTACTAATAGATGTTTAGAAAACAGCGTATTCTCAAATGTGTGCAAACAATAATTAATGCACTGGAAATACAATATATACTATATAAAAAAGAATCTATTAGGATCATAGTATCATAATTTAAAAGGTAAAAAAACATTAAAGCCTATGTTGTATTTCTTACTAAAGAGTACAAAATCATTGAAATTCAGTGTCATAGTTCATCAAACTATAACTCTACTCCCCCATGCATTGTTGATTACATGAAATGCTAGATGATAGGGGCATGTCATGGCAGTAGGGATGGGTGAAACATTTTGCCTCAAAAGTGTAAAAACCTGAAAAATGGCATTTCTCATGTGTGGGGAATTTTTTTTTAAAAAAGTGTCAATTTTCCTCTTCCTTTTAACTTGATCATTGCATTGAAAGGAATGGATTTTCCCACACACACATGGAGAGGTTCCCTTCTCTATCCAGAGGGATGTATAAAAGGGGTGTCATGTTCCCACAGCTTGTCATAGAGTGTGTTTTGTGAGAGAGAGAGAGAGAGAGAGAGAAAGATAGGGAGAACAAGAAAGAGAAAGAGAGAAAGCAGCAGCATGTTTGAGCATGAAAAGATAGGTAAAGAAAGAGGATTTGGAAATTAGTAGGGATGGCAATTTCTGTGATGAAATAACAATTGCCTTCTTTTTTCACAAAATTCTCACCATTAAAAAAATACATAAATTGTTTACCTTTATGCTACTGCCAATCAATTTCCTATGAGAACTTTGACATTTTTTGCCTATGTTTTCTATGACTGCAGATTTTCCCGTCACAATATTACTTCTTCTGAGGGCTGAAGTGGAGAAGTAAATAGTTGATACTAGACATTGTGAGTCCTACAGCAACACATCTCTTAGCAGACTGAGTGCCTTTGTCCTTTGCCACAACACTAACTTCCTGCTTAAGTAACATTGACACAACCATCCTTGAAAAATAACTGCATCTTGGGATATTCCAGCAGGATGCAATACATCTAAAAATATAGGAGCGCAGGAAAATGCCATCCAAAACCACTATTTTATTTGTTGTACAATGACAGAATAGATTGCACTCACCTGATGTCATATAATGCTATCCTATCAAAATGTTGCCCTCAATTTGGAGACCAAGACAAGGGCGTATTACATTTTTTACCTGCTTGAAAATGGCAACTTAAGAATCTCACCCACATGACAATGTCTCAAACCCATACAAATCACCTTCAAACTTCAATCCTTCAAACTAAGCGAACATACCTAATAAAGTAAAAAAGTCTAGCAAGCTTAGCAAAGACTAGCATTTGGTTTATCTGTAGCAGAAGCTGTTTGCAGTGGCTGTAATGCAGCAATCATAGGGTTAATGCAATCATGTCGATGTTGCATCACAGTCATGCTTGCTCCTCTGCAAACAGCTTGTGCTGCATGTAAACAAAACTCTCATTCCGCTCAGCTTATTCGGCAAGTGTGACTATGATGCCCCATCGTCGTGATTCCATTAACCATTTGAATGCCGCAACACAACCCCTGTAAACAGCTTCTGCTGCAGGTAAACCAAATGCTCCTCTTTGCTCAGCTTAATAGACGTTTATTCTTTATTAGGCATGTCTGCTTAGTTTGAAGGATTGAAGTTTGAAGGTTATTTATTTGGGTTTGCAACATTGTCATACGGGCAAGATTCTTATGTCACCATTTGCAAGCAAGTGCCATTTTGTAACGGTTTGTTTGACGCACAGACACAGTAGGTGTGGATAAAACACAGTTTTATTAAACAATTATGATTACAATAACCCTCACAGGTCCTGTAATATACACTTAATATAGTACAGCCACAAGACAGGTTATATATAGGTAAACCCACACAGGTCCAGTATAAGCATAGAGTCCATAACACATTATACTGACACAGGTCAGGTGGATCTTGAAAGAGTCCCAGTGTATCGGTACTGCATGGGTTAATAGCAGTCAGCGAGTGTAAACAGTCCCATGCATGGTAAGGCCTGTTAAGAAGCTCACCTAGGGTAGAGAGCTTAAATACGAGTAACGCCCAAGAATAAGTATAACAGGTAATGGTGAACTGCCTTAGCAGTAACGGAGACTAGGCCACGTAAACACTGCCGTAGCAGTAACGGAGACTGAGTGACATGGACACTACCGTGGCAGTAACGGAGACCAGGCAACTAAAGCACTGCCGTAGCAGTAACGGAGACCAAGCCACGAGAGTGCTGCCGTAACAGTAGTGGATACTAGGCAAAAGGAGACTGCCGTAGCATTAATGGAGACTAAGCCCTTGGATACTGATGGGGCATAAACGGAGACTGAGCAACTGAGGTTCTGTCATGGCAATAATGAACTCTGAGCCACAGGAACACTGCCGTAGCAGTAACAGAGACTAGGCCATTTGCACTCTGCCGTAGCAGTAATGGAGACTAGGCCACTTGCACTCTGCCGTAGCAGTAACGGAGACTAGGCGACTGGAGACTGATGTGGCAGTAATGGAGACTGAGCGACTGAGCACTGCCGTGACAGTAACGGAACTGAGCAACTGAGCAACTCACCCTGGGAGGCAACCAACCGGGAGAGGATAGTAACACAAGTCAATGGGAATGTCGTCGGGGTGACACAGAGGCAACCGGGACCAAAACTGCACAGCTGTCACAGACAGCGAGAGAGGATCACCACCCTCAACCGGAGACTGGTAAGGGTGTGGAGGGAGGCAGCAGACCAACCCGGACGAGTTCAAACGGAGCAGGAACGTCAGCCAATCCAAGTCGGTACATGGAGCAGGAACGTCAGCCAGTCCAAGTCGGTACACAGAGCAGGAACATCAGCCAATCCAAGTCGGTCCACGGAGCAGGAACGTCAGCCAAGCCGGGTCGGTACACGGAGCAGGAACGTCCACCAAGCCAGGTCGGTACACAGGAGATGAGAAGCAGAATGGTCAGACAGTTTCATAGCTAACTTCATATAATTATGTGCAGTACATCTTTTGGTTGAGTTGTTCCTGGGACTGCTGTATAAACACCCTTTTCAGGCCTCTTTCTCTGCCGGGTGTTTTTAATGCTTGGTGTCGAGGGATCAGCATCCTATATGTTGTTTAATATATTCAGGAGCACATACCTTACCTAGCTTTAATATTATGTATTATAGGTATAGGTTGACATAACTTGGAGAGAACTTGGTGCCCATGGCATCACCTTTCTGCTGGCAGTAATATTTACCACCAAACCAAAAATAATTGTGGTTAAATATAAACTCAATGCACCTAACGATGTAATCAATCTGTCAAGGATCAGTGTCTGGGTGTCCAAATGTCCAGACATTAAGGTAGCTGGAGAGTGGTACTAGGGTGCGTAGCTCAGGAACCTTGACTGTGATACCTATGCCTTGCCATGTCCAAAGCCAGATACAGGTGCTGGCCACAAAGCCAGATGTATGATCCTGGTTGAGCTGGGACCCTGATCAGGATGAGAGCAGATGCACACAGGTGTTGGTCTTGGACAAAGGACCAAGGGACCCCAGATGCAGACACTCTAAGCTCACACTCAACTGAACAGGATCCAATCAAGATTGCAGGCTGGGACTGCTTAAGGTTCGCCCAAAACACATAAGGAATATCTCTTACCATACAGTGGCAAAGGAAGGAGATGGAGTAGGACAGAAATGACAAGTGTTAAGGACTTCCAACCACAGGTAGAAATGAGTACAACTAGGATCAACAAAACTCTAATAGACATAGAGTAAAGCGGAGCACTACTGCCACCAAGTAATCATCTAATACAAGTACAATCCTACACCACAAGTACCCAAAAGGCCAAGAAAGTCAAGGTAACAGATGGACAAGGAGGATAAATATACTCACCCCTGCTACCTATGACACCTAGGCCAGGACCACAGCTATAGTACAGCATGCCTGAACTGTAGGAGTTGGGACTGCTGACAGATACCACACACCTGGCTTAAACTTGCCCTGCAGTGGAAACATACTATTGAGCTGAGTCACCCAGGGGCCACCGAGGCAGATGCGGACAACCAAATCAAAAGTAACTATAGGGGTATATGTAGGAGAGTACAATAATAGAGACTGCCACCTGGGTCAGAGGAAACATAGATATACAGGCAATATAGTTGGTACAACAAATACCTCCCAGGCCCTGAGGCCAAAGATACAAACATAACAAATGGTGTGGATGGAATCAAGTAAAGAATAGTCAAAACAAACCAAGGACACCGGGAGCGTATGTGGTATAAGAGATAAGCAGAATCTGTAGTCAGTAAATGTAAGCTAGAGAATAAACATCTGGGAGGACAATACAAATACACAAGCCAAGGTTGAACTAAATCAGGTCTATCCACAAACAAGCTTGAATAATTGGGGAAGGAGGTTACAGAGGCCTATAAACCCTAGCTGACCAATAGAATCCCAGGAGGAAGAGGAAGTGATGCAAGTGGAGATAAGACAAAATGAGGTGCAAATGGAAAAACCAGAGACAGGCCAGAAGGGTGAACAAGAGAATCCTAACAGAGGCAGACCAAAATAGGTGGAAACAGAAAAACCAAACAGGCCAGAAGGGTGGACAGGAGAATCCTGACACAATCTGTATAAAAGAGAACTTGCTGGATGCACTTAAGAAATACCAAACCGCATACCGCATTATGAATGGGTTAAAACTTTCACCTCATACCAAAAAATGGCACCAAAAATTTCCAGTGAAAAGTGTTCCTGCTTTTTTTGCCTAGCTTATTGCATTGAAATCAATGGGAAGAAATTGTTTTTCCCCACCACATGAAAGTTTTTTCTACTTTTCTACAGTCATATAATATTGTTTCAGGCTCTCATAGCATGTCATTCTGTGTTTGTGAGAGGAGAAAGCAGCATGTTTTTGAGCTAGAGAAGATAGGCAAATAAAGGGGAACTGAAGCTTAGTTTAGGGAGTCTTTTAGGTAGTATATCTGTCCCTGTATTAGGGAAGTCTGGGGGAACGCTAGTGGTGAAGGGACAAAGGAAGTTGACCCCAAATTCCCCAAAATTTGGTGTGACTGAATGGCAAGATACAGGCAGCTGGGTCCATATTGCTTTTCTTTTATTGTGTCTGTGTTGGGTAAGTCTTTGAGAAAGAAGTTGTTGATTTTGTTTTTTAGTTTTATATATATATAAAAGCAAATATACAAAGTATTGGTGCACATCCAAATTTTCATCACCATTAACCCTTTACTCTGAGGCATTGTGCCTGCATATCACTAATGATGAGCGAGCACCCCGATGCTCGGGTGCTCGGGTGCTCTGACCGAGCACCCCCTGAGGCTCGAGTGCTCGGCCGAGCACCCGAGCCCCATTGAAAAGCATGGGAGCACTCGAGCATTAAACCAGGCACCCCCTGCTCTGATGAGCGGAGGGTGCCTGGTCAATGTCCCCCTTCATCTCCGCTATGCCCCTCTTCCACAATGTCCCCCTTCATCTCCTATGCCATAGAGGAGATGAAGGGGGACATTGTGGAAGAGGGGCATAGCGGAGATGAAGGGGGACATTGTGGAAGAGGGGCATAGACTCTATGCCCCTCTTCCACAATGTCCCCCTTCATCTCCGCTATGCCCCTCTTCCACAATGTCCCCCTTCATCTCCTCTATGGCATAGGAGATGAAGGGGGACATTGTGGAAGAGGGGCATAGCGGAGATGAAGGGGGACATTGTGGAAGAGGGGCATAGCGGAGATGAAGGGGGACATTGTGGAAGAGGGGCATAGAGTCTATGCCCCTCTTCCACAATGTCCCCCTTCATCTCCGCAATGCCCCCTTCATCTCCGCAATGCCCCCGTACCTCCAGTCCCTGGTGGTCCAGCGGAGTCTTCGGATCTGTGCCTCTTCCGGCACAGATCCCCTTCACCCGAACATGTCGGGCGAGCACATGGCGGTACTCGTACGAGTACCGCCATGTGCCGAGCAGAGCGATGCTCGAGCCGATCCGAGCATCGGCCGAGCACGCTCGCTCAACACTACATATCACTACTATATTTAAACATGAGGATTTAGTTACATTATATGGCCATAGAATGCTAAGCTTGCCACCAACGCCAAGGCACCTCATTTTGGCAAGTACCTAACCTTAATATGCTTTGTCTTATGAGCTGAATCTCTCCTACTTTAGGCAATTACTAACCTTAATTTACTTTATCCTGAGAGCTGAGTCTTGGTCAGCTTTACTCATTAATGTAGAGAGACTCTCTGACAGGCATTATATAGTGTCCTAGAGACAATGAGCATTGCACCTGGGGGTGGGATAGGTGCTTGAACCAATAGAAGCTGGTCAAAATTCCAAAAGTACAATTCCAATCCAGGTTTTGGTAAGCACACCCAAAGAAAAAAAACACATTTAAAATTTCTGGAGTGCAACCAATTTTGATTAAAATAGCTAAAAGCAAATATACAAAGTATTGGTGCACATCCACATTTTCATCACCATTAACCCTTTACTCTGCGGCATTATGCCTGCACATCACTACTATATTAAAGATATATATATATTTTTTTATTTATTTTATTATTATTATAAATAAACTAATAATAAATAAATAAAATTAAAATAAAAAATGTAAAAAAAAAATGCATAAATAATGAAATAAATAAATATATTAAGTATAAGGAGTCTAATGTGAGCTCTGTGACTGAGGCAGACTTCATAGACAGCAGACCACATTGAGAATTTTGTTGAGGGCTAAGGCAAAACACCACACTCCATCAGTTGTTTAATGCAGAGAGTAAAAACACACACAGTAGTTGAGTAATGTCCAGCAAACACACAAGGGGGAGGGGGCAAGATGGAGCAGTGCAGGTACATGAGAGTAAAGTGGTAGTTCAAAAACTGACTGCAGCAATGGTTGCTGCAGTGTGTGTGTATTAAATAATGATGATCCCTATCCTCCCAAGGTGGATGCAGTTTGTCAAGGTCCCACCAATCACCCCTGAACCACCACTACCATACACATTGTAGGTTGTACTTTACTTTTTTATCATTTGACATGATCATGAATATGTGCCATTGTCACTTAAGCAGGAAGTTAGTGTTGTGGGCAAAGGAAAAATGCACTCTGCATGCTAACAATTTTTTCAAGGTATATGTTGTTTTAGGGCTCACAACTTTGACTTTCAGATACTTATTTCTCCACTACAGCCCTCAGAAGAAGTCATATTGTGCTGGGAAATGTTGCACAATAGTAAGCATAGGTGAAAATGTGTTGGAATAGACGAAAAATGTGTTAGAATAGGCAAAAAAAATGCTGGAATGAGCAAAATAGAGGACAATTTTGGAGAAAAGGAAAAAAATTTCACAAAAAAAAGAAAAATTGTCCATTTTGATGAAATGTTATGCAGGAAATTTTTCACTTTTTGCCCACCCCTGTACACCATCTATTATTGTATCAAAGATGACACATCTAAGGTTCCAAACATTTAATTTTCATCTCATTTTATTTAATTGAGGATATTAATGACATCTGTACTATCTCTTATATAATCTGGTAGATCTTTTATGTCATCCTGTAGAAAAAGATCTATATATATTGAAAGGTTGGCTGTCAAAGACCCTATTCCAGAAACAACTGGTCTACCTGGAGGATTTTTTGGTCATTGTGAATATTTGGGAGTAAAAAACAGGAACTCTAGGATTTCTTTTCATTCGCAAAACTATATTCTGTTAGGATCCCCATTTCTTTTCCTTAATTTAGATATATTTCCAAAAATTTTGAATATTCAGATATGGGTCCTCTTTCAAAATATGTGGTTGTATCTACTAGGATATCCAGACATATTCATAATGTAAAGTACCCAAAATCAAAATCCCCCCATTTCTCAGCGGGTCTTATTGCCACATCATTATTATTCCTCAATTGAGTCTCACATACATTCCCTTTCATTTTTACTCATATTGGGTTTGTTTTTCATAATGTTTTGGGGGCATTCACCTTTCTAATCTCTTTTCTACCATTTTATTAAATGTGGTCATGCTTTCACTAATCTCCTCCTTTGGAAAGAAGTATGATTTTTTTTCAGTCCTGTGTGTATAAATGCTTAATTCACTGGCTTATATCCCATCTTATTATATAAAAAGTATTTTTTAAGACATACATTTCTCATAAATCTTTCTGTACCTATATATGCATCAAATATATTAAAACCAGGAGATGGATCAAATATAAAACATATACACTAATATCTTTAGAACTCAAATTGAAAATACCTCTCTTCTATATTTCTTCATTTTATATTAAGGGTGCGTTTAGGACAGGGTATATAATATGGGACAGAATCATACCTGACAGACAAGGGAAGGAAAGAAGAGTTGTTTATGTAAATGATAACATCAAGTCTACACAGAGCACTAAGGAAAAATGAGTGAGTGATAAAGTTGTTAAAATAAGAGTAACATATAGATCTCCAGTACTGGATGATTCATTAGAGAAGGCATTGATAGGCAAAATAGCAAATAGGGATGGGCAACATTTTTTGCCTCAAAATCAAAACCAGCAAAAATGTCACTTGCCATCTAGTGGGGAATTTCCTGGAAAAATTCCAGATTTTCCACTTTTTTCCATCCAGCTCATTGCATGAAAATAAATGGTAAGACTGACACCCCCCTTCCACTAAACACACAAACATACGGCAATTCTCCTTTCTTTTCTTGCAGGTATACTATATAAAGGGTGTCAGGTTCCCACAGCCTGTTATTCTATGTTTGCAAGAGATGAAGAAAGCGCCATATTTTTTGATATAGAAAAATAGGAAAATAAATTGAAAATGTAGTGAAGTTTAGGGAATCCTTTGGGAGGGCAATTTGTTCTCTGTGATAGGGGAGTCTGAGGAACACTGGATTAGTGTGTAAGAAGAAAGGAGCGTTACCCTAAATACTTCATATTCTTTTCTGATACAGACAGGCATCTGTGATCTAAGTTCCTTCCTGAACTGGTTTTCTCTGTGTTAGGGAAGTCTGGAGGTGTGTGTGTGAATGGAGAAAGGCCATTTATCCCAAATACTCCAAAATCTTGTGTGACTAAGAAGAGGCAGGCAGGTGATTCATGTTCTTTCCTAAGCTACTGCATCTCTCTCACTGACTGACTAACTGACAGAATATTTAGTGGAGTGTCACTCAATAGATAGACAAGTTCAACGCACGCTGGCTCCCACAATAGCCATCAAAATAGGGGTCAGCATATTTTTTTTTTGTAAATTTGTTTTTCTTGAAGGCATACATACATAAACAACATCTGACATCAGTGCCGAACAGAGGGAAAAGAAAAAAAATCAGTGCTTTACAGTATTGGCAGAACCATATACAAAACAAAGTACATAAGAATTATATGCACAGCTTATCAATTGAGAATTAGACACATGGATTCCTTCTACCACTAACATTTTCCAGTTTTCTGAACCTAAACTTAACTAAACCAACCCAACTACCCCCAAAAAAAGTGGAGGGGGAATAGCGTAAAGTATCCTTTCGCCGAGCATGATTCAACCCAGGACACCAATCACAGGGAAGGAGTATACTACTATATCTCAAGGGAGTCTAGTCACCCTAATGGTCCCATGCATTGGTAACAATAGATCTGAGCTAGGTTTTGTCAAAGTAGTCCATCAATTGTCCCCAAATCTCATAAAATTTTTGTGAGCATCCCCTATGAACGTAAATCAGACGATAGTGTGACACGGTCTGTTTGATCATAGTTACCCAGTGAGAATGAGAGGGGGGCACCAGGGCCATCCACACAGTGGCCACTGTTTTGCGAGCCATAATCAATGAAGGACATGTCTAGTGCGAGGCAAGTTTAGATCAACAGAGATGACTGATAGGAGCACTAATTTGGGGACTCTCTCCATCCTCCGACCCAACACCAACGTCAAAGTGTCAAACACCTCCATCCAGAACTGTAAAACCCCCGGACACTCCCACATCATATGCATGAAGCCAGCGTTTGGTACATTACACTTGGGGCAAGTGTCTGTCAGGTCACCGTTCATGAATCTCAGACGCCTGGGTGTGTAGTATGTCCTATGAAGGATTTTGAGTTGATTGAGTTGATGTCCAGTGTGAATAGCACGGACATGGGACTGTGTTTGGCCATCAGCCATTCCCAGTCCTCAATGTCGCAAAATCTCCCTTCCATTTAGTCCTCAGGTGGGCATCATCCAGGGGCGCACGATTAGTAGCCATTTATATAAAAAAGAAAGATGTTGTGCCGATCGCCGGGCCTTCATTGAAGTCAGAAGCTTAAACTCCGAGATCGTAAATGGGCTATCAGACCATTGTGTCTACAATGCATGATGGAGCCGTTTTCAGTTTGAGGTGAACATTTTTGCCCATCCCTAACTGTGCGGTGGAGTCTAGGGAAAGAATCAGTTGTAAAGGGAATTTTTTAATGGGGGGGGGTTGTTGACTAGGATTGTCCAGGACAGTAAAATAATAAATAAATAAATACAAAAATAAGAAATTGGTACGTATTGTGATAGAGGCAGGGACCCCCTGACTTAAAGGGATAGTAATGTTTCATAATAAAAGCAGCTCTAATTAATCATCATAGTATTTGGACTTTGGAGAGTGTTATTTCAATTATGTCAGAGTTGTAGTTCAAGAGTAATTCAATGACAAAGTATCCCCCTCCTGCCCCTTTTACTGATGTCACACTGTTCAGCCAGAGCAGAAGGGAGGTGACCAGGTAGAGATAAGAGGTAAGAGATAAGACTTATATTGTTCTTCATGTTTTTTTTAATGCCTACAAAATAAAATAAAGTTAAAACGAAGTATTACTATCCCTTTAAGCTGTGACTGAGGAAGATGTATACTTGACGGGACAGAGTATTTTGTAGAGGATGATTTGTAGGCCTTAGACTTGTTGTTAGAGGCACAAGCCCTGAAGAAAAAAAGGTTTGTAGGAGTTAGCCTATTTTTTAGGCAGAAGCCCAGAGGAAACATTGATTTATAGGGCTCTTGATAGTCCCAAGCCCTGATGAAACATTGATGTGTAGGACTTAGACCTGTAACAGGCCCTAACCCTGAGGAAACATTGATTTGTAAGACTTAGACTTTTTAGACCCAAGTCCTAAGGAAAAATTGATTTGTAGGAGTTTAGCATCACAAGCCCTGAGGAATCACATCAGAGATAATTTTTTTCACTCAGGCTTGTTAACGTCACAAACACTGTGGAATCACATCCAAGTTATTTTTTATCTATTAGGTTTGTTAACATCACAATCTGTGAGGAATCAGAGATAATTTTTATCAATTAGGCTTGTTAGCATCACAAGCCCTGAGCAATCAGTGATTTGTAGGACATAGTCTTATTAGAATGAAGAACTCAGAATTTGTTTTTTGTAGGCCTCTGGTTTGTGTTCAAAGAACATGCCCTGAGAAAAAAAATGCCCTACTGGCCTAGTGCCAATGGGTCATGTTATGGTGGCCACTGTTCATTGGCCATTGGCAAATGCCCTGGTATTATTGTGGCATATGTGTATGCTGTTCTAGCTGCTGCTTCTGCTAAGTTGTTTAAGAGGCAGGATGATTAGGCAGCCCCATGGAAATGGGATCAACAACATCAGTGATTTGGGTGAAGATGGCGGTCATGCCACTACTAGCTCCAGCGATGCTCCTGAGGCAGTAGCAGCACTATAACCGCTTCAGGTATATGTGGAGAAAAGAAGCTGGCCAATAATGCTTCTCCGCCTGCCTCTTCTCCAAAATCATGGATTTGTTGGTGGAATTGAAACTTTTCCCTTGATAGCAGGAACTGTGCCTCTCATCAGCAAATTAAACATGCACAGTTTATGTAGTAAATAAGAGAAGCACTGGGAACAATGTTCACATCTGCATTCACTTCAAACATCTGGCACAACTTTAACCAAACACCATGCCAATATGAAATCATCCCACCAGAAACCAAATACTGCAACTGTCACTATGCTCCCTGCTAAGGAGACTTGACCACTTGCAGTTAAATAATAATGATGAATCCTCCCTGCCACTAGCTTAGCATATTCTGGGAAATGGAATCTCCTCATGTACCGGTTGATGCCCTGGTTACGATTATCCACCCCCACCACATTGCCATGTGTGGTCAGCGCACTACTAGGGATGGGTGAAAATACTTGCCTCAAACCAAAATTGGCGAAAAATTGCCCTTCCTGCTTGGCGAATAATTTCCTGTGAAAACAGTGCTTTTCCTGCTTTTTCCCACTTTTTTCACCTAGCTCATTGTGCGTTGATATCAATGGGAAGAAAACATTTTCCCCACCACACAAAAGTTTTCTCTACTTTTCTACAGCCATAGAAAAGGGTGTCAGGCTCTCACAGCATGCCATTCTGTGTTTGTGAGAGGAGAGAGCAGCACATTGTTTAAGCTAGAGAAGATAGGGGAATTGATGTTTAGTTTATGGCATCTTTTAGGTAGGACATTTGTCCTCTGTATTAGGAGAGTCAGGGGGCACTCTGGGGAAAAGAATGGAGGAAAGAGGTTGACCCCAAATATCCCAAAATTCTACTTGACTGACTGGCAAGACACAGGCAACTGGGGACCTATTTAATTGCTGAAAGAAGTTGTTGATTTTGTTTTTCAGTCATAATTTTTTTGTTGACAGTCTGTGATGAAAAATTAAAAAAATAAATAAATAAAAAAGAATAAAGAAATAAACAAAGAACTAAATATATTAGGTAACAGACAGCTGACTGGGCTTTAGCAAGACATCATACTCTATCAGTTGTGTTGTGTACTATAGAGTAAAAACACACACAGTAGTTGAGTGATGTCCACCAAACGCTCAAGGGGAAGGGTGGAGCATTGCAAGGACATGAGAGTAAAGTAGTAGTTCAAAAACTGACTACAGCAATGGTTGCTTCAGTATGTGCAATAAATGATAATGATGCCCCTCCTCCAACGGAGGATGCAGTTTGTCAAGGTCCCAGCAAAACTTCAGCACCACCAGTACCAGTACAAATAAAGAAGAACACTGAAGATGACAACAAGTCGCATTCAGGTGTTGACGATGGCAATAGCATAATAGTGGAAAACGTAGCAACTGAAAAGCCTGTTGTGTCAGATAATGAGACAAAGAAGCACCAAAACACCTGTCCTCAAAGTAGTAGCGAACTTTGTTACAGTAAAAGTAAAAAGAATGTGTTTGAGACCTCTAAAAGCTTAGAGGAATATAAAGGTAGTGGGCAAGAATTGTCAGGTGATGCTGATGCTGCTGAGGATGAACTATTAATGACTGATGATGCAGATCTAGAATATCTCTCTCCAGCATCCTTCTCTTGTGCAGACACATATGAAGTTGAGAGTGAGGATGATGACATGGCTATAACGTTAGTAGAAAGACAAAGGCTAAATCTTCCACCACTGAAAAGGAGCACTGTGACTGTCTTTAAACTGTCTATAAACTGTTTGAGAAAACCACTGGAAAGTCTGACCCTGGACAAGCAAAATGTCAGTCATCATGAGCATCATCGCCTCTTCAAAGGCCAAGTCCCACTCAGCCATACACACCTGTGTTTAGTACACAGCAGCAGCAACGACAACAGCAACACAAGTTATTAAAATCCACAGTATTAAATAAGACGAGTGCCTCTGCTGATGCTGGACGTGCTGCACCTTTGACACCTAGTAGTAGTAGTAGTAGTAGTAGTAGCAGTAGAATTGCATTGACATCTAGCCACAGTAGTAGTAGTAGCAGCAGCACCTCAGGAACCCCTCAGCCAATGTAGCCAATATTTAGTTCACCCAAATAACACCTATGGCTCCTGTTGCAGAGGAGTATTGTGACTCTGGCTTTGATGTAGGAGATGGAAAGAGTCACAGACTGCCCACACATGCTTCTTCTACCACCACCGCCTCCTCTAGTCATGTTGTTAAAGCAATAAAGTTCCAGGGTTCTTCTGCCATGTTCTGCCAACCCACACTGACTGAGTTCCTTGGAACGAGTCAAAAACTTCACAAAAACAATCCCAAAGTATGCCTATGGAATGACAAGGTTGCCAAGATGTTGGCAGTGGACATGCTGCTGTATTCTTTTGTAGAAAACTGAGGTTTCAGAGAACTGATGTCATGTGTAGCTCCACGCTGGAATATCCCAAGCCGCAGTTATTTTTCCAAGATGGCTGTGCCTGAATTGTACAAGCAGGTGGTGAGTGTGCTGGGCAAAGGGCTAAAAAGTGTGTATGGCATGAAAATCCACCTGATAACAGATATGTGAACAAGTGGGCAGAGCACAGACTATATGACTGTGACTGCTCACTGGATTTCCCTCCCAGAACCAACAGGGGAAAACACTAGCTTACAACACCAGGTAACAGCCAGTAATCTTACTTCTGGTTCTGGCAGTGTGATTAAAAGGCGGAAACAGCAGCAGCAGGATTGTCCATACCATAGTCATGTCACCTTGTGCATGCAGAGTTTTGAGAGACAGTCCCACAAACCTGTAAATGTTTTAAGTAAGCTAGAACAGGTGATAGAGGAATGGCTTGTACCCTACTCATTAAAAGATGGTTTTGTGTCTTCTGATGATGGCTCCATCATAACTGCTGCTTTGAGAATAGGTGGTATGTGTACTGTTTTGCCCATGTGCTAAATTTAGTTGTGAACAGATTCCTGGTAGAATCCGAAACCCTCAGAGAGATGCTTACTATTGCCCACAAAATCTGTGCCCATTTTAGTTGCTCTTACAGTGCACGCAATGCGCTATATTCCATTGAAGAGCGTAACAACCTGCCCCATCAGCAGCTGAAAATGGAGGTCCCTACCAGGTGGAATTCCATGATGTACATGCTAGAGCATTTATATGAGCAGAATAAGACCAATAGCGAGTACACCATGCAAAACAGGAATGCTTTGGAGGGAGCCTCTTTGTCACCTGGCCAATGGAAACTTTTGTGCAGTGTATGTGAGCTGCTGAAACCCTTTGAGGAGGCAACCATGCTGGTGAGTTTCATTGGGGCAGGAATTAGTGGAATTCTACCACTGATATTTTTATTGCAGAAAAAAGAGGAGGAGCATGGCTGAGGATTCTTACAATAATTACAACACATGACAAGACATACACCAGCTGGTAAATGGAATGTTAGCGTGCTTTGAACAAGATCCTTGCATAAAAACAATGAGGAATATATTTTTGCCACTTTACTGGACCCCTGCTTTAAACACAATATTTCAGAATTTCTGCCAAAGGGCCATCAGCAGTTTGTCAAAACAAGGAGTCAGGATGATCAGCAGCAACTCTCTGAGGAATTGTATTCTGTCAAGGTATATTGAGATATGCTAATTGATCGATTGGAGGGTTTCATTGTGGAGGATGAGAGGGAGAAAGTGAGGGCACAGCAAACATCTTCTATACAGTATAGACAGTATAGTGAAAAGGAAGGCAGCAAAGCATTCAGCTAGCAGAGGCACAAGAATTTCCCATTCGGAACACAGGCAATACATGGGTCTCGGCAGGGGAGGCAAAAATCCAACATTGGTAGTGGTGATGGTGGCGGCACATCTCTTTGGCACTTGCTCCCTGAGTATGGGTTGGTAACTGACACACAGGAACACTGTGTAACTCCTGGAAGTGGTCCCACTGCATGTGAGATGGTTTCTGCATACTTACAGGATAGCTACATTCTGGGCAGAAACAATGACCCCCATGGAGTACTGGCAAACAAAGCAGTGTGTGAGGCCAGCATTGACACATACTGCATTGGAAACCCTTAGCTGTCCTCCAGCAAGTGTTGAGTCTGAGAGGGTTTTCAGTGCAGCTGGTTAGATTGTCAATGACCGCAGGATGCAGCTATCAAGCAGCAATGTTGGGAGAATAACATTCTTAAAAAAGAACCAACATCTCATACCATCTGAGTATCAGGTAGGACATTTGTCCTCTGTATTAGGAGAAACCACACATGACAGAGAAAGCCAGGACAAATATATTAACAGCAGCACAGATGAGGAAGTGGAGGAGGGATGTGAAGAAGGGTTTCCACCATCTACCCCACTTGGGAACACTGCTATGACCAAAAAATAATGTGTGTCAATAATGTCAATGGTAAAAACTATATAAATACACACATCCCACCATACCAGCCAGTTCCCCCACCACCACTACAATACACATCTGCCAAATGCAATCTGCATTCTAACACATTTTTCAAGTCATATGTTGCTGTAGGCCTCACAACTTTGACTTTCAGGGCTCGATTTAAATGCAGCCGTTAGCCAAAAAAAAGACTAACGGGTGCATTAATCCCTTAATGACCCTTGAAGGTCATAGCACGTCAAGGGTCGATTTGACTGAACGACTGATGACGTACTATAACCATCATCGAATTCTGGACTCCCCCCGCGGCTGCACGCCGTCCGGGGAGTCCGGAATGCAACGGAGCAATAAAAAAAAATGCTCCATTGTCATTCAGTTGTGTCCTCGTCTGGATTCCCCGGTCGTTAAGGGGTTAAGGTGCAGTAAGCCATTCAAAGCTTTGTGTTATGTTCAGCAAACGGCAGAGCACAAGTCACAACGGCCGATAAATTTACATGCATTGTGACCCGTAGAACAAAATTCCCCAGAGCAATTCAAAGGAGTGCAGGACTGCTAACGGCAGCAAAAAGATACATCTAATGGCCAAGAGTTAAGACCCAGTTTTGTTAGACGTTAAACATCTAACGGACAAAAAAAAAAAAAACGCTACATGGTAAAACAGACTAACTGCTCCCCGCACAAGAATACAAATGGGAAAATTAATCCGTGCAATGCCAAAATAACACAAAACACGTGTCCACACACCACAGATCACTGGCACACACAACACAACAACCAAGCAACACCACATAGACATGGCCCAACAAAAAAACACCAACACAACATGCCACGGAACAATGGGGGTTAGCACACAACATGGACACCTGCCAACACAAAACAAGCTCACCTGTGCAACATCACCAGACGATCCAGACACAACCTGCACCGCAAAGCTCCACACCCGCAACTGACAGGGACACAGCAACCACAACACAGCACACTTGTAAACACAGACACACCTGCAAACACTTACCTGGACAACAAACACCTTCCCATTCATCAGCAATCACCTCATCACCACACCTACACAACGTCCCACCACCTACTTAAACGGACAGCTAACCACACTCACTTGTGAGAGAGAGAGAGAGATAGATAGATAGATAGATAGATAGATAGATAGATAGATAGATAGATAGATAGATAGATAGATAGATAGATAGTGCAATCAGTATGTTGGGTTACATATTGTTACTAGTGATGAGCGAGCACCCCAATGCTCGGGTGTTCGGGTGCTCTGATCGAGCGCCCCCGGAGGCTCGAGTGCTCGGCCGAGCACCCGAGCCCCATTGAAGTCAATGGGAGGACTCGAGCATTACACCAGGCACCCCCTGCTCTGATGAGGGGAGGGTGCCTGGTCCATAGGAAAAGGGCAGAAAATGATGGAAACACCACAGAAATGGTTCAGGGACAGCATAGGGAGGATGTCTGGATGCATCTTGGACTCCAACATCGCTGCTGGGAACGATCTTTCGCCCGTAGTACGCCATTTTTACAGACTGACCGTAAAACACACAAAAAGGAAGATAAAAACGACTTTAGGCGAAAAATTGTTACCAAACAGTATTTGCTGTATATTTACTTGTATATCATCTGCAAACTCTCCCAAAAATTTCCTCGATTTTTCTGAACTGAGGCCATGATGAAGAGGGAAACGTGCGCAGAGGCAAATTCTCCCAAAAATTTCCTTGATTTTTCTGAACTGAGGCCATGATTAAGAGGGAAACGTGCGCAGAGGCAAATTCTCCCAAAAATGTCCTTGATTTTTCTGAACTGAGGCCATGATTAAGAGGGAAACGTGCGCAAAGGCAAATTCTCCCAAAAATTTCCTCGATTTTTCTGAACTGGGGCCATGATTAAGAGGGAAACGTGCGCTGAGCCGACCATCTAAAACATTATGGGTGAGGGTCTGCTGCGGAGTTGACCATCCTAAACATTATATGCGAAGGCCCGCTAGTGAGCTGACGCTATAAAACATTATATGAGAGGGCCCGCTAGAGAGCTGACCCAATAAAACATTATATGAGAAGGCCCGCTGGTGAGCTGACCTATACAAAAATTGTCAAACTGCGCCCGCTGGTGAGCTGGCCCTATATAAAAATTATATCACTGGGCCAGCTGGTGAGCTGGCCCTATATAAAAATTATATCACTGGGCATATGGAAGAGAGTCAACCATATACCCGTTTTTTGGGTGGAAGGGGTGAATGGGAATACAGAGTATTCCCATCATTGTAAATAACATATATAAAGTGAGTTTATGTTCCCCCGGGGCTTTCCTCCAGTGGAGTGGAGAAGTCAGGGGAAATCCAGGCCTTGTTCATTTTTATAAGTGTCAACCTATCAGCATTTTCGGTGGAAAGGCGGATACGCTTATCTGTTATGATGCCACCAGCAGCACTAAATACCCGCTCAGACAGAACGCTGGCGGCAGGGCAGGCCAGCACCTCCAAGGCGTAGAGTGCCAGTTCATACCACGTGTCCAGCTTGGATACCCAGTAGTTGTAAGGCACAGAGGGATCATTGAGGACGCTGACACGGTCTGCTATGTACTCCTTCACCATCTTCCAAAACTTTTCCCTCCTTGTGACACTAGGCTGCGCATCAGGGTGAGGGTGCTGGCGGGGTGTCATGAAGGTGTCCCACGCCTTGGAGAGTGTTGCCCTGCCTTTGTCGGAACTGCTGTGTGCTCCCCTTTTCTCCCCTTCTCGGTTGGCCAAGGTAGCACGTACTCTGCCGCCAGTGTTGTCAGATGGAAAATTTTGGAGCAATTTTTCGACAAGAACCTTCTGGTATTGCACCATTTTGCTTGTCCTCTCCACCGGAGGAATGAGAGATGAGAAATTCTCTTTGTAGCGGGGGTCCAGAAGGGTGAACACCCAGTAATCCGTGTTGTCTAAAATGCGTATAACGCGTGGGTCACGGGAAAGGCAGCCTAACATAAAGTCAGCCATGTGTGCCAGAGTACCAACAGGCAAGATTTCGCTGTCCTCACCAGGAGGATGACTCTCAATCTCCTCATCCTCTTCCTCCTCTTCTGCCCACCCACGCTGAAGAGATGGAACTAAAGTTCCATGGCTACCCTCTGTAGCGGAGGCAACCGTGTCTTCCTCCTCCTCCTCCTCCGCCTCCTCCAGTTGTCGCTGAGAAGACGAAGTGAAGGTGCTCTGGCTATCACCTTGTGTAAGCTCTTCCTCCCGCATTTCCACCTCTTCCACATGCAAAGCGTCGGTTTTAATTGTGAGCAGCGAGCGTTTCAGTAGACACAGAAGTGGGATGGTTACACTGATAATAGCGTTATCGCCGCTCACCATCTGTGTCGATTCCTCAAAATTGCGTAAAACCTCACAGAGGTCTGACATCCATTCCCACTCCTCACTTCTGATTACAGGAAGTTGAACGGAGAGGCGACGACCGTGTAACAGCTGGTACTCCACTACTGCCCTCTGCTGCTCACAAAGCCGGGCCAACATGTGGAAGGTGGAGTTCCAGCGCGTGCTCACGTCACACAGCAGCCGGTGAGCTGGCAATTGTAAGCGCTGCTGCAGCTTCAACAGGCCGGCCGAAGCTGTAGATGACTTACGGAAATGTGCACACACGCGGCGCACCTTGGTCAAGAGATCATGCAAATTGGGGTAGGTTTTTAGAAATCGCTGAACCACTAAATTAAATACATGCGCTAGGCATGGTACGTGTGTGAGCTTGCCGAGCTCCAAAGCCGCCACCAAGTTACGCCCATTATCATGCAGGTTGAGTGGCGAGAGCCACTGCTCGGTCTGGTGACTAATCCCCTGCAACAGCTCTGAGGCCGTGTGCTGTTTGTCCCCAAGGCAGATCAGCTTCAGCACGGCCTGTTGACGCTTCCCCACTGCAGTGCTACACTGCTTCCAGCTACCGGCTGATGGGTGAGTGGCGCTGCGCGCAGAGAATTCGGAGGTGGAAACGGAGGAGGAGGAGCCAATAACGTAGGTGCTGGCGGAAACCCTGATGGAGGTAGGGCCCGCAATCCTCGGCGTGGGTAGCACCTGTGCCATCCCAGGGTCCGAGTCGCTCCCAGCCTCCACGACATTCACCCAGTGTGCCGTCAGGGAAATGTAGCGTCCCTGGCCACAAGCACTTGTCCATGTGTCAGTCGTTAAGTGGACCTTCCCAGTAACTGCGTTGGTCAGGGCACGGGTGATGTTACGGGACACATGGTAGTGTAAGGCGGGGACGGCACACCGGGAAAAGTAGTGGCGGCTGGGGACTGCGTAACGAGGGACAGCTGCTGCCATCAGGCTGCGGAAGGACTCAGTCTCCACAAGCCTAAATGGCAGCATTTCGATGGCCAGTAATTTGGAAAGGTGTGAGGTTAGTGCTATGGCCTGTGGGTGGGTGGCTGGGTATTTTCGCTTGCGCTCAAATGCCAGGGGTAACGACATTTGGACGCTGTGCTGGGACAGGGAAGTGGATGTGGTCGCTGATGGTGCTTCAGATGGTACAGGTGCAGGGCGGGAGGTATGCGGGCCTGCGCCTTCGACAGGCGATTGGCCGGCACCGAAAACAGGGGAAGAGGAGGCAGTGGTGTGGCCTGCAGACACAGATTGGCGATCCGGGCGTTCCTCCCACTTATTACGGTTCTTGGATGCCATGTGTCGGATCATGCTGGTGGTGGTGAGGTTTCTAGTGTTCATGCCTCGGCTCATTCTGGTGTGGCACAGGTTGCAAACTACAATTCTTTTGTCGTCCCCACTTTCCTTAAAAAAACGCCATACCGCGGAACACCTACCCCTTGGCAAGGGAGATTTACGCAAGGGGGGTGCTCCGTGGAACATTTGCGGGCCGGTTTGGTGCGGTCCGCCTTCTTTCTGTAGCCACACCACTGCCTCTTCCAGCTTGTTGCGGTGCTGCAGATGGCTCACCCTCAGGACTGCTGTCATCGCTCGGCTCTCCACCTTCCCAGGTGGGGTCAGTCACCTCATCGTCCACCAAGTCCTCCTCCACTTCCTCACTCTGATCATCCTCCTCATGTCTTGATCCCACCACATACTCAGTCATTGACAACTGTATATCATCCTCCTCATCAAGGTCTTGAGACAGTAATAGTGGTTGATTTAATGGCAACTGTGTCTCATCATCATCATCATCCACTTCCTTTGACCTTAAATGCCGTTCACCTCTGTCATCTTCTTGTGATTGGGTACCCTCTAGAGGTTGTGAATCAGGGCACAAGATGTCATGTTCCTCTGCAAGCGTGCTTGGAGAGAGGTTCAAATGAAGGATTGGTGATGAGACGAGCTCCTCACTATATCCCAGTGTGGGATCACTTCTTTGACCAGATCCTCTATGGTGGGAGGAAGGATGATCAGGGTGAGGATTGTGTTGACCAGACTCTTGGCTACTGAGAGTGGACTTGGTGGAAGACAGGGTGGTGCTTAACCGACTGGAAGCAGTATCACCTGAAATCCAACCGACCACCTGTTCGCAGTGGTCGGACCTCGAGAGTGATGTCCTGCGACGCCCTGTAAACTGAGACATGAAGCTAGGTATGGTGGATGTCTTTCTTTCTTGTGCTCTGGCACCAGGCACAGTTTCTACGCGTCCTTACCCGCGCCCTGAACTATCAGGATCACGTCCACTTCCCCGTCCCTTTTTACCCGCCTTCTTCATATTACACGGAATATGTGCTGCAAATCTGCAACTTTGCACAGTAAACAGAATGTTCTTCTTAACTGCGGCTACGCACAGTGAATGGAATATGTGACTTTGATATTTTACAGTTTGCACAGTTAACAGAATGTTCTCCTAATATGCAACGTTGCACAGTAAACAGAATGTTCTTCTTAACTGCGGCTACGCACAGTGAATGGAATATGTGACTTTGATATTTTACAGTTTGCACAGTTAACAGAATGTTCTCCTAATATGCAACTTTGCACAGTAAACAGAATGTTCTTCTTAACTGCGGCTACGCACAGTGAATGGAATATGTGACTTTGATATTTTACAGTTTGCACAGTTAACAGAATGTTCTCCTAATATGCAACTTTGCACAGTAAACAGAATGTTCTTCTTAACTGCGGCTACGCACAGTGAATGGAATATGTGACTTTGATATTTTACAGTTTGAACACTTAACAGAATGTTCTCCTAATCTGAAACTTTGCACAGTAAACAGAATGTTCTTCTTAGCTGCGGCTACGCACAGTGAATGGAATATGTGACTTTGATATTTTATACTTTTTTGAACACTTAACAGAATGTTCTCCTAATCTGAAACTTTGCACAGTAAACAGAATGTTCTTCTTAACTGCGGCTATGCACAGTGAATGGAATAGGTGACTTTGATATTTTACAGTTTGAACACTTAACAGAATGTTCTCCTAATCTGAAACTTTGCACACTAAAAAGAATGTGCTGCTAATCTGCAACTTTGCACACTGAACAGAATGTGCTCTAATCTGCAACTTTGCACACTAAAAAGAATGTGCTGCTAATCTGCAACTTTGCACACTGAACAGAATGTGCTCTAATCTGCAACTTTGCACACTAAACAGAATGTGCTGCTAATCTGCGGCTAGGCACAGTGAACAGAATATGTGAAGTTTTTTTTTTTATATCTCTGCCCCCCCACACAAAATAAACTGCTGCCCCCACACACAGTAGTCCTAAAAAGGACTTTTGGGTCTTTTTTTTTTTTTAAATAGCTTTTCTTCTCCCTACACTGACTTTCCCTTCCTATCCTCATCTCTCCCTGGCTAAGACTGAGCCGAACTCGCTGGTCAGGTGCTATACAGCACCCGATCACGGGTTCTGGCCAGCCAATCAGTGTAATGCCAGCAGCCAACATGGCTGCTGGCATTACACTGATGTCAGAGCCTCCCTGCACGTTTATTGGCTGCGCAGCAGCCGCGAAGCGTGCGGGGAGGAGACCCGAACATGGCGGGCGAGCACATGCGGTACTCGTACGAGTACCGCCATGTGCCGAGCAGAGCGATGCTCGAGCCGAACCGAGCTTCAGCCGAGCATGCTCGCTCATCACTAATTGTTACATATTGTTCCGAAGACTGCGGAGAAGGCGTGCATGGGAGAGAGCTAGGGAACACCAGCAACCCCCAGGCACACCTGATCAAAAGCCTTCACCTGTTGCAAGTGAGGAGGCTCCGGCTCATGAGCCACATAGGAGCCCATCCCCACCTGGAGGGCACCTGCCTGCAGATGCACATCTGCAGCAACAGGATGCTCCCCAGCTGCCACAGGGACCCCTGGAGCAGCCCAGGATGCATAGACGACCACCAAGGACCAGGGTATACTGCCCAAGGGGCACTCTCTTTGGAATGACAAATGACGAGGTCATTGATCGCTACAGGTTGAGGCCGCACAGCATCATTGCCCTGTACGAGGTCATCAAGGATCAGGTGGATCCCATATGCACCCACAACCCTAACTGGCCTGTAAAAACTCCTGTTTGCCATACTCTTCATGGCAAGTGGTGCCTTCCAGTCGACAGAGGGTTACGCATCTGGCATGTCCCAGGCCACATTCTCCAGGGTGCTGGCCCAGGTCTTGCCAGCCCTCAAAGGTAAGGCTAGTAGGTACATACACCTCCCCACCAATGACATGGAGTGGACACATCTCAAGCAGGGCTTCTACGAAAAGAGAGGCATGCCCAGGGTCATTGGTGCAATAGATTGCACCCATGTCAGAATCAAAGCACCAGCACGTCGGGGACATGTGTTCATCAACCGAAAAAACTTCCACTCCATGAATGTGCAGATGGTGTGTGACAGCAACCTGGCCATCATGAATGTCTATGCAAAATATCCCGGAAGCTGTCACGACTCCCATATACTCAGAAACTCATCTGTGCACAGAGATTTTGAAAATGGGACCTATACAGATGGATGGCTTCTGGGTGAGTTAACCATACCAAATCACACCACCACACACGTGCTAGTACGTTCACCTCATGAAACAGCATTCACACAACATGTGCTCCTTGTCTCACCATGCACTCACTTCCCACAGGTGATGCTGGCTATGGCTGCAAACCATGTCTCCTCACCCCACTCGCCAATCCCCAAACTGATGCTCAGGAAAGATATAACCAGGCTCATGCCAGAACTCGCAATGCCATTGAGTGTACCTTCAGCCTCCTCAAGTCCTGATTCCGATGTCTGGACCACTCGGGGGGAGCATTGCAGTAAGCACCTGACAAGGTCTGCGACAGTGTCATGGCATGTGCCATCCTCCATAATATCGCGGTCGCCACCAGATTCATCGATGATGTACAGCCCCCACCCAGACCTGATGACCCACTGGACATTGTCCAGGGTGAGGAAACCCTAACAGGGATGCAGACAAGAGACAGATTGATCAGGGATCACTTCAGCTGTGAGTATAATACATGTATGCACACAATCCATGCATGCACACCCACCACAACACACATCTTCTGTTTCACCCCACAGGATCAATGACACAGCCCTGAAACTGGCTGCAGTATGGACCACCACCATCAACCATTCCATGGACCAGTCAGATTGGACCTAGAGATTTCAATTACATCTGACACCCTGTCATCCATGTTGATACTGCCACCTCAAGGATATCATGCATGTCCCCCTGGAAACCAAGGTACAACACTTTAACCTTGTTCAACATATTCCACGGCTCCCCAGGCACCAACTAAAGTGTTTTTTCTAGGATCACACCCATAGCAACTGTGGTACCCCTGTAGTGAGAGTGTCTCATCCAAGGCAATGCATCAGATAACACTCTATCACATCAGGGGTTAAGGGGACATTTGAGCGAACATGAGACCTGTAGTTTGCTAGAGCTGAAAAGAGCAGCAGAGGGATGGATCTATGTCACGGTTTTACTGAACACTCAGACAATTTGGTAAGATAAAACAATGAAGCTTTATTAAAACAATATAAAGCACAACAAGGCCCTACACGGGTCCAGACTTTACACTGAGGACAGATATATGGTCTGACACAGGTCAGGGCAATACAGTTGACACAATATGCAAATATGACTGGAACGTAGACAGGAACGAAACCTCAGCAGTACAGACTCCGGAAAGGCCCGAGGAGGGAACTATAATGCAGGGCAGGCACCTCAGAGTAGGGAGGTGAATAGGCTCTACCGGCCTTACCTATAACTGGGTAAGGCACCCTAGTAACTGGTGTCAATGAGGAATAGAGGAGGCTCTACCGGCCTTATCTATAACCGGGTAAGGCAGCCTAGTAAGTGGTGCCAACAAGGAATAGAGGAGACCCTACCGGCCTTACCTATAACCGGGTAAGGCAGCCTAGTAAGTGGTGCCAACAAGGAATAGAGAAGGTTATACCGGCCTTACCTATAACTGGGTAAGTCAGCCCAGGAGTAGCATAAACGGAGATAGCGAAATATGCGGACTGACAGGAGGTAGCACCGCTAGTGACCGGACGGCACAGGCTGTATAGCACGTAACGGAGGCTGCAATGAGGCACAGGCTTGGAGTAGCTCAAACGGAGGCAACAGTAAGAGCAGACTGACAGGTGGTAACACCGCTAGTGACCGGAGGGCACAGGCCGTATATCACGTAACAGAGGCTGCAATAAGGCACAGGCTGAGAGTAACTCAACCGGAGGCAACAGTTAGGAGCAAGTGGTAACACCGCTAGTGACTGGAAGGCACAGGCCGTATAGCACGTAATGGAGGCTGCAATAAGGCACAGGCTGAGAGTAAACACAACTGGAGGCAACAGAGAAACACCGACTGGCAGCTACCATAGAGGCAAGGCATAGGGCACAATAGGGACAACGGAAGCACTAGCGACAATCGGACGCTAGGCTGAATAGCCAAAGCCTGGATCGGTACACAGAGAGCGGTAGTCAGCCAGAGCCTGGATCGGTACACAGAGAGAGGTAGTCAGCCAAAGCCTGGATCGGTACACAAGGAGCGGTAGTCAGTCAAAGCCTGGATTGGTACACAGAGAGCGGTAGTCAGCCAAAACCTGGATCGGTACACAAGGAGCAGTAGTCAGCCAAAGCCTGGATCGGTACACACAGAGCGGTAGTCAGATAAAGCCTGGATCAGTACACTGAGCGCGGAGACAGGAGAAAGGTCAGACGAAACCGAATCATACACGGAACTGGAACACAGATACAAACGTCAGGTCAGGAACACCACGAAAGGGCACCAGCCTAGTGACAGGAGGGAGTATATAAAGGCAAGCCCTGGGAGAGGCTAGCAAGCCAGAACCAATAAGGGGCAGCCAAGACAAACCCGGAAGTAGGAATGTCGCGTAGTCAGAATCACGGGCACCATGATAATCTACATGATAATCTACAGTGGTAGTGTGTTACACAACATAGAGCAAATTACATGTGGATCACGTCTCCAGGGACAGCATGCTGACCTGTGTGTGTGCAAGGATATGTGCCCCAGACAGAAATACACACATCAACAAATATGTCCTGATAGCGCCATGATCCAAACATATTTGGACTGTCTCTGACAGTGGCAGACCAAATATATTGTTGTCAGGAAGCTATCAGGACATATATGTTGATGTGTGCAACCATGTCAGGGGCATATATCCCTAAATATGGTTAACATCCCCTTAGTTATCCCCCATGATGGTTCATAGACTAGTACACAACACATTTCACAGCAATGGTTTGTGTAGCCCCATGTAAGGAGAAAGAAGAAGAGGATCATGATGTTGTAGCTGTTGCATGATGAACACTTCAAGGGTGATGTTCCAAATCCTGTCCTCTTGTCCCACAGGCATCCATAGCACGAGCTATCCTTGAACAGAGGAGTTTCCATGTGACTAGACTGAAGTCTGGACAACACTTCCATGAAGCTCGCCCCTTGGTGTTTCCAGTGATTGTGTTGGTGATGCAATGTTTGACCTGATGTTCACAGCAACCTCTACTAGAACATTCACATATAGACACAAATTCATGTGTGTACTACCACCCAGGTATCAGACCTGTACAGTAAGACTGCTCATCACAGAGTAGACAAACCATGTGGACAACACATGAGCAGTTCCCCAGTGTTACTAGAGTATCCCTATTTAGTTCAGATGAACCGTTTGTGTGCTCATACAAGTGTTTCATGCATATAAGCTATATACCCAGAAAACACATGTATGTGTTACTGTAGTTTGAGACACAATAAAGGAGTACCATCACTATTCAGTATGTGTCTGTCTGTATGAATAAATGTTGGGTTTGACATCTCTCAATTATGAACCACACTCAGGGCTAGAGTATACCTCATACATAGGAAGGCATGACCCACATCACAGGAGTCCACTGGTTGTTTGACCATGAGTGAACATTGTGATGTATTCATGCAATGGGATGATGGCAGTGATACATTAATGGGTGTTGTTGTGATAGCAGGTGATACAGGGGACATCATTACTTCCACAGTGATGTCACGTCCACGGTTTGTGTCTTGCTCAATATAATCAATGTCCTGAGATTGCTGTAGGTTGACATATCTCAGTACATGGGCTACATCAAAAAAACAATATCAAGTGGACAAGTGTTATCACTGGTGAAGTGTGTTACAACCTTAGTTAAACAACAACACAACTTAGTACATAACCCAATGCCCGGCCTAAGTTTTTAATGTGTGTGCTACACATTGACATCTTAGGAAAATCATTGGGTTATCCAGTAAGTTAGGCTGTGATTCAAACACCTATTGTGCAACTGACTTACTGGAGAACGCAATGCTCACCCTAGGATCCCAATGTGTAACACACACACACTGGGATCCTAGGGTGTACATTGTGTTCACCAGTAAGTCAGCTGCACAATAGGAGTTTGATCCAAAGTCAATAGTGAAGCATGTTCCATCGGTCCTGCTTGTTATTTCCCTGCTAAGTCACATAGCTGTTTGTTTGGTCCCCCCTTCAAACACAACAATTGATGCAGATGAATGTTAAGTGTTGCACCAGATGTTGTGATGATGGTTATGTTCAGAACAATTCTAACACACAACATGGCCATGTAACACTGTTGTGTTATATGTCAACAGGGATGGGTTGCCAGGTGAATTTGGACAACAGTGTGTGTGTGTGAACCCATGTTGTAGCATCCCACAAACATTTCACCCAGGCAGAGGTTATGTTCACTGCATTGTTTGACAATGCATTGGATAAAACCCTGCCACCCAATCCATAACTGAAGACACAGCAGATCAGACAGGAATCAAAAGCACAATGTTTCTTTATTGAGGGGGCAGTTAACAGGTTGGGCCTTTCATTTTTTCTTTTTTTGGGTGGGGGGGTCTTAGACTGGGTGCCAGAGGTGGATGCCCTTGTTGATTGCCTGGTCACCCTCTGCCCCCTAGGTGTGGCTTCAGGGGTAACACTGGAGGGGGTGGTGGGTGCAGTAGACCCCTCTGTGGAAAGCAGGTTCTCCCTCTCCATCCTCAGGGTCTGCCTGCGGTTGATCTCTTGCAACTCCACAAGCACCTGTGTGAACATGTCCATGATCCCCTTTTGGAGCTGGTGGAGTTGTGTATTCACCCTGGCCACCTCCAACTCCAGGCCTTGGATTCTGGTCTCCAATCTGCCTGTGTTCCTCCTGGATTCCCTCCGGCTCCTGGTGATGTTCACATCTGTGCTCCAGCTCGACAGGAGTAGTCTCCTCTGCAGGGCCATACACTCTGCCTCTGCTGCTGCTGGAAGTGCTATGTCCTCTGCTGCTGCTGGAAGTGCTGTGGCTGCTGTGACAGCTGTTGGAGTGGCTGGTGCAGATGATGGGCATATGCCCACCACATCAAGTGACTCCACGCTGCCCAATGATGTGTGTGCTGGTGGAGGTGTGAAATTGTCCCTGGGTAGAGGGCGCTGGGGCTCCCCAATCAGGCCCAGGTGTGGGTAGTCCAGTGGGCAAGGGTCATATGTTGGCCACTGATAGGTGCTTGGACCCCACCTGGGATCATACCTTGGGGCATGCTGTGGAGCCATCCAGGAGGGTGGGTTTATCTGGGATGCATATGGCCCATATTGGGTGGTGGCCACTGTCCCTGGCAGCCATTGCCTCCCTGGTGGTGGTGGTGCTGCTGCTGGAGGGTAGTAGCTGATAGAGGTGTCTGGATCCATCCACCTCTCCTCCTGTTGCATCCAGCCACTGTACTGGGGAGGTGCAGCTTGGAGGGGTGCAGCCTGTGGTGGTGCAGCTTGGAGGGATGCAGCCTGTGGTGGTGCAGAAGGTGCTATCCCATTACAGTTACACACAAGTAGAAATGATCATATATGTATGTGGATATGTACCTTTCATATGGATACAAAAATATCCTTCCAAGATGTGAAGCCAGAGAGCAGTTCAGTACGTGTGATTGCCTTACTGTCTATATATGTGCACCCATCCAAAAATACATTGGATTGATATGATGGATATGAACATACCTCATATATCCCATCTACGTAGAGTGGGATATACTATGTATGTGTATTTGGATGGTAGCAATGTATGTTAATATTTGATGGGTACACGTATCTGGCCAGTAAGGCAATAACATCCAGTGAACTGATCTCTGTGTTCACATCGTGTTGGGACATATCTTGAAACATTTGAAAGGTACATATCTGACCGTTTTTGTTTGTGTCCATATCTCTTGGGAATATATCTGCAGTGGGATTCAAGTGTTATTCAACCCTATCTTCTTATTTGATCCTGTACAATGCACAATTTTGGATTACTTGACAGGTGACTCTCTGGTTGTCATGATGATATCCTATGCATTACATTGTGATGCATGGGATACCACCCTGCCAATCACAGATTGATGAATTTGACAAGATCCTGTCCATGTTGTGTGTTCCAGTTGAATCCTGAAGGGCAACAATCAAGCCAGTAGTAAGGGATATCTTTGATTGAGGCCTGTTTTTCTCTGTGTATGAGCCCATCCATCCTTCAGTGTGAGGCAACCGTACTCAATCCGAGATATCCATCAGTCATGGCCTGTTGGTGACCAAGGTACAATGGGAATCAGATATGTAATTTCAAGTTAGGGTAAATGATTGCAGCCACAACACCAAGGCCTACTTCATCCACCTTTCATTCTGGGGAATTGTTTGTGGCTTGTATGTTGAACATACAACCAGTTATTCTCTGGGACACTGTTATGTGTGACCTGATCCACCCTTTTTGGGATTCAGTGAGCGGTGATGTTGAACTGATGAAGTGAACATGATGCTGACTTCTCCAGTGATCTCCTTTCCCCATTTCCAGTGTTTTCCATGAAGTCTGTCAATAGGACCCTATCAACTTGATTCTTGTTTTTGCATATTCTCCTTAGACTAACACTGGTATTGGTGAAGGGTTACTTTCTCTCCACCATCTCTTTATCACCACTTAGTGAATGTCCCCTGTGTAGCATGTGATCGTTGGCCTATTGACTTGTTTGTTGTCTGGTTAACCCTTTGAGTCCCAGAGGGGTTGCCAAAGCATTTTTGATCGATGCACTGATGATCCCTCTAGCACTCAAGGGGTTAGGTGCTGACTTCCCTGTGGGGACATGGATGACATTGTGTGTGAACAGTGATGATATTTAACAGACGACATTTTGAACAGCATGGTTTGTGTATTGTGTGATGAGCACAGTGACAGGAGGGTTGAAGTAGGACTTTGACAGTGTTGTGTCCTGTTTTTAACCCTCAGGGTGCTGTATTGGTGCAGTTGTATGGATGTATGATGGGCATGTGTTGAGGTGTGACTGTGTGTGCAGCTGGTGTTGGTTGATGTAGTGTGTGGTTATGTAGTGTTGCACTTACCGGTAGTGTGGAGGCTTCTCTCATCCCCAGTGTCAGCTTCTCCAACGACCCCCCTCGATCAGGGTCGGGGACATATTCTGCCACACCATCTCCTCCCACCCGCAGAAGGTGATGGGGACAGGTGGGCCACCTCCGGTGCCTCGGGCTTGCTTGGCCATGTCCTACAGCTTGTTCTTGACCACCCTCCGGCAGTCACCCCATCTCTTCTTCACGAACGCCACGTCCCGCCTGCATGTAGCCACCACATTCACCCGGCTGCATATCTGATTCCAGGCTGTCTTCCTCCTTGCTGACAGGACAGGGACCTTTGCCGTCGGGTGGAGGACACTCTCTCCCTCTCCAGGACAGCCTCCACGAGAGCCGTGTTCTCCTCCTCGGTGTATTTTGGATCCCTGATCCTGCACTCGTCAGCTCCGGCATGGGAGGATTCTGAGCCGGAGTGTCCTGTCTGCTCTGACCCTGACTGTGTGGGGTGCTCCCCAGCAACTACCCCTCGTCCCACTGCAGGTTCTGTCCCCTGTGTGCCTGATCTTGTGGGCCGGGTCCCCCTCTGCCCTGCGGATCTCCTTTTCCCACCCCTGCTCTGCTCAGGGATACCCTCGTGACCTTCCTCCTCCTCCACTACTCTCCCCATCCATCTCTCCTGTCCTCCTCTCCTGGCCATCACTCACCCACTCACACACAGGCCCTCACAGACACACTCGATCCACTCACTCTCTGTCACACACTTTCACTCACAGATTCACACTGTGAAAATAAAATGTGTAAGGTGTTATAAAAAAAAGGACTGTGTATGTATGTGTTTGTGTTTGTATGGGTGTATGTAAAATGTGCAAAGGTGTGATATGTGTCGAATTATGTGCAATGCTCTCCAAACTCCAAACTCAAAAACTCCTCTACCTCCAATGTACGCTCATGTCTCCCTCTATCTGATCACTATCCTCCACTCCTGGGTCCTGATATCTAGCTCTCGAGAACTCGATAACAGACAGTGTGTGATGATTATTTTTGGGTATATATAGGTGTACTTGAAGTTTTTGAATACTTTGGGGCTTTGGGATTGGCTGTGTGTTTGAATTTCTTGCTGCATCAATCAGGGTTGCTAGCCAATGGCAGCCGTTATGTTACAAGTTGTTTTAAGCTATGTTATCTGGTGATTTGGCTGCACGTTGTGCATTAACATGAGCAACAGCGGGTTTTGTGTTACGTGTTTTGGCTGTGCCTACGCTCGATAGCTATTCTTGTAGAGTACCTATTGAATCTGCCGTAACTCATTTATTATTTGCGAGCGATGTGCCTTTTTCACTTAGCGGCTGGTTTAACGTGAGCCTTTAAATCTAGCCCTCAATTACTTATTTCTCCACTACAGCCCTCAGAAGAAGCAATATTGTAGTGGGAAATGTAGTACCCATAGGAAATATAGGCAAAAAAATTGGTAAAATAGGCAAAAAGGAGGAAAACCTTGCATTGGCGAAAAGGAGGAAACTTTTGCGAGAAAAAAGAGAAAAAAATCAGCAAGTTTTCGTGAAATGTCATGCACTTTTTGCCCACACCTACGCACCACACAATATGCAATAGGTGGACACGAACTGTCACATCCTGATATCTACAGAATAGCTGACCAGCTGGTGGGGGAGGTAATGATGAATGAGGTGGATCACCTTCACCAGTAGATGTTGTTACATTTTCCCACGGCCAGACCATAGATCAAGAAGGCTATGGTATTCTTACTCCTGTTTGATTTGCACCTCACCTCTTGTTGTTTTTGGGGAGAGTCAGGGGGTACAGCAACAGCAGTGCCCGATTTCTTTGGTGGGGGTTTGGCTTTAACACACTTCACATAAATGTCATGGTATCTGAGTTTCATATGTGTTATGAGAGCGTTTGTGCCAAGGTGTGTTCCCTTTCTCCTTTTCACAGACTTATCATAAATTGTGCACAGTGCCTATTGATTCCACTATGGAATTCTCTTACTTTGAACTATTTGGACATTCATGATGTGCAATGTATTGGATACCCATCTGGCACTCATAGGGTTAATTTTTTTTTTTTTTTTTTGTCAGCTGAGTTATGTTTTATTTTCTAAATTATTGAATTGATGTTATTATTTATTTCTTCTCATATTATTTTAGTACCCTTATCCTATAATGTACAAGGCCAGAATATTTGTCCGATGCAGTCATACGCTGTAAAGACTGACCTAACGCACAGAATGCTGGGATCATTCTGTGCGTTCGGGCAGTCTCTACTGTGTATGACTGCAGTGCGTGCACCGCCAGTGAGGTGGCGGAAGTATACAGAGCTGGACCGGCCTCTTTACCTCACTGGACCTTGGCCCATGTACACATGATTTTACACGAGTATTGAAATATTTATTTATAGTGGTCATCAATTGTGACTTTCATTTTATATTGAGTCAAGAGAAACATTCATACAGATTCCTTCATTATATTATTTATTAACTGTGTTCTTCACCTTTCACTGTTACCTTTCACAGTTATTTTTCTTTCTTATTTGATTGAAAAACTCTTTTTACACCATGAATGCTAGAAAGGTCAGCAACGCATTGCTTTACATTGCTCCGTTCTGTGACCTGACCTTGAGTAACAGCACTGTACTGCCGTCATACTCACTTGACAGCCAATGAGAGAGGAGTATCCTGGAAAAAACATAATTTTTCATTGGCTGCAGTGCAATTGCAACTTCTTGGAAAGGTAATATATAGCAGGACACATCTTAGGTAATTCGGTCCGTACCTTACTTCCTATTTTATTTAGTGGACCAGTGGCAGTACCATTATACACAATTACGTGGCTATGATAAGTAAGAGTGCCCACAACATTCGGGACTTCCCAGTGCTACACTCAGGGCCACAACATTTAGGGCTGCCCACAATATCAGTAATAGAATTCATGTTGCATGTCCTTAATGGGGGTTCATAATCAAAGGTGTTCCCTAATTTCCCCTTTTCACTTCCTTATAGCACACTCTGCATACTGGAATTGCTGATGATTGCACTGTGCCCACACCCTTGATTCTAGTGAGTATGGGTGGAGAAGAATAGCTTTCTTCTTCAGCTGCACCTACAATGACTTGGGCAGATACTGCTGCTGCCTCACCATCAGCACTAGTGCTAGGGCCAAGAGTAGTGGTGTCAGTTGTAAACAAATCTACCTGACCTAGTCCCATATCCCTGTTGGTTGAAACCAATAACTTAGGGTGCTGAAGGAGATAATTAAATGCTTAATTAGGCTTCTGCTTATGCACTTATGGCCACTGTGGACAGTAACACACTAGCCTAGCCATTAGTCTGGTGCTATGACAGATGTATATCTGTCTCTTATGATTTAGCGACAGAAATTATGAGGATATCATCAAATGCCATAATGTCAGAGATAGTGGTGGTGGTGATGCCCATTCCCAAATGCATCTTTCTCACATTCTTTATCACTTTCTGCCAAGAACTCTCTCATACTCTATCTTCAACATCAGCTGCTCCACCACTGCTGCTCAATAGAACTGGTTGGTGATGAAAAGGGTACCCTGGTGTCACACTTGCCATCACCTCAGAAGACAGCAGCAGCGGGCACAGGCAGTGGAACTGCATGGCAGGAAGTTTTGTGTTTTTATCTTATGGGGGGGGGGAGTCTCGCTACCAGGGGAAATATAAGTGTAAAATTAAACCTTCTTGCTCGAAAATCCATGGTGAATGTGATAGAGAAACAGTGAACAAGTTATGGGTTTCTCTATGGATAGGAATTCCATACAGAAAAAGCAGAATTTTGTGCATTTTTCACAGTTATTGACACAGGAACAAAATGGGACTTTCACCTTTCCCTACTTGTAAGGTGTCTTACCAGTGACTCTCATCCAATTTGTATTGCTCTATAATACATTAGTCTTCAACTTTATAAAGCTCTGAGTGACATATTAGTGCTGTATAAATAACAATTATTAATAATAATAATAATAATAATAACATATTTAATTAGAAGAGGGAAAATACATATAAATACCAAAGAAATGCAAAATATTGTGAAATGTAATATTGCTCATATATCCATAAAGATTTAAATCTGTTATTTGTCTGGATCTAGCACAGTTAGAGCATGTCCCACAGGAGTTAATCATACATGTGGTTTGTAAAAATAATGTTTTGCAGAAAATATTTATATAATAAAAGCTTATTTTACACATTTTCTTCATTTTCTGAAAAGAATATAGCAATTCTGCAGTATTCGCTAATATAAGTACAGACCTTACTCTTGGGGACAGGTAAATTTATTCTGACACAAATAAAATCTGATTAATTTAAATATATTCATCTCTGTGGATTACCTGTGTACATAGACAACACTCAATGAAAAAAATATTAGTGCCCCTCTTCCAATGCACATTCAGCCATAGAAACTAAACAACATGATATAGTTTATCACACAAAGCAGTATGCAATGCTTGGAGTGAGAGGACTGATCTGAATCTTACACAAATTAAGTTAAATTAATTATATTCATCATAGAGTTATTTCTTCTTACTTGAATCACAATATCTTTATAGTGGTGTTCATTTAAGTGCACAATACAGCATTGGATCTTGTTAAAGATTCAGAATAAATATTACCAATTTCGGATATTATATAGCCATCCTATAGGAAATATGAAAAAACAAAATACTTTTGTTAAAGCCAGCATTAAATTCATATGAACAAAATCCAAAATTTAAGTTTTGTAAAAAGTAAATAAAAAGCAAAAAACAAAAAGCTTTGTTAAAACATCATAGATGATATCATAGTGAACATAATTAATCATATAATAGCATTCATAATGATGTTATTTACAAAACGAAACTGAGAAAACAGTTCCCATCAATCCTTCTAGAGCTGAAAGGGTGTTCCTGCCAATAGAACAATATAACATATATTTCACCAACCAAAACTTGACAGTAATGTAGGACTTGCTATAACTGATAAAAAAAGGTTAATGGCATTTTTTTTTTTAACTTTATTGAATCCAGTAGTCAACATACAGGAAAACACATTCAAATGGGGTCGTAAACAGCTTCCAGGTATACATGCGTTATGAAAGAAGACAAATGGTTACAAAATATAGGCAGTGAAGAAGTACGTCTATAGAAGATTTGTAGGATCAAGAGGTGGTACTCACCATTAGCATCAGAGGGCCATGAAAAAAGGGGCGGGGGGAACCAGCTATCCAGAGTGTCAGTCATCCCTCAATAGCCTAGCATCTAAGGGAAGAAGAGCCACGAAAATTTAAGTCAGAGGCTCAACTGTCATCACCAAGAGGGATTTGTAAGTAGAAGGGCGTACATCAAATGTGTTTTGGGGGAACACCTGCTGTTCACAGTGCACTGGATCTAGTGCAGAAGGTCTGCCATTTAGACGAAGTGTCCTCAAAAAAGGGAGTGGTATGTGTAGCAAGGGTGTTTAATCTTTCCATCTCTACCATTGAGTCCACCCATTATCTCCACAATGAAAGACTGGGTGCGGTATCCTGTTTCCAGTGCTTAGGGATAAGGTAGCGAGCAGAAGTGAGTTTCCTACAGGTTGCCGCAGGGGAGGGTTGAATATGCTGAGTGTAAGAGAACAGGTATAGTAAGGGGTCTAACGGAAGAGAGATATTAAGGATTCTAGTACCGCTTGCCAGAACGGGTGGATCCGGGGGCAAGTCCACCATATATGGGACATCGTCCCTTCATGGCAGAGAGGAAGGGTTAAATTTTGCTACAAGTGATGGGGTCTTGTGCCATCCTGTTAAGTTTGTAGTTTAATTCTCTGGAGAGGGTGTCTCGATGGTTAGTGTAGATAAAACGGAGAATACTCAACCAATGTGCCATCTCCAATACAAACGATAGTTCATTTTCCCATCTGGTTAAGAAATAGGGTTTAATAGTAGTATCAACATGTTGAAGAAGCTTGTAACAGAAAGAGAGCGGGCGAAGGTTAGGAGGTTTGAGTATATCATTTTTCAGCTCGTAAGCTCTCTATCAGGGAAGCCCATTCTGCAGTTTGATTGATACCAATGGCGTATTTCAAATAATAGCCACCAAGAAGAATTGTTAGATCCAAGAGTAGAAGTAAGACAAGCAAAAGAAGTAAAGCCGGAGTCTACAGTTAAGGATCTCAGGGTATGTAGACTGAAAACCTGCCATGTAGAATACCGCTGGGACTGTAATCAAGTGGGGAAAGTCGGGTTCCCAAGAAAGGATTGAAGAGAGGAAGGAGAAGGGGCTAGGCAAAATTCTTTATTGACCGCTTTCTAAGTTTTTAGCAAATGACCAAGCAATACATGCGACTTAAAGGGGAGAGAGACGGCTTGAGGTGTACACCAAAGAAGTTGTTGGAGGCCAATGGGGACAAGAATTGACGCTAAAGACTTGGTCTAGCATTTGGGGGTAAAGTAGTAAAATCAAATCTCTTAGAGACAGTAGCAGCATTGTGATATCATCGGAAATCACGCAACCCTAATCCCCCTTGAGCAACTGGTCTAGTAAGAAGATCCTGGAGGAACCTGGGTTTCTTTCGTGACCAAATGAAGAACAAGACAATTGAGTCGAGAGAGTCAAATGAATCGGCAGTGCGTTCAGGATGTAGAGGACTTTTGGGAGGACCATCATTTTAATCACATTCATACAACCTATCCAGGAGAGGTATAATGGATGCCAGGTGTCAAGATGCTTACATAACGAGCAAAGGACGGGGTTCATGTTGCATCCAGACTGGAAAGACATGTCAGAAGATATACGGATGCCCAAATAGGTGATGTCAGAGTTGGACCAACGAAGCGGGAATTTGCTTTCAGCTGTAGCTAAGGTGGATTGGTGTAAGTTAATATTCAGAACCTCTGATTTAGAATAATTGATGAGTGCCTGTGAGACAGCAGAGTATCACTGGAGAGTGGCGAGGAGGGGAGGAAGGGAAGAAAGAAGATGTGTGATAAAGAACAACACACCATCAGAAAAAACCTCAAATTTAAAATGTTCCATGTGTGCTGTAATGCCTATAATCTCAGGGTGGTTCCTGACAGTTTGCAATAGTGGCTCCAATGAAAGCATAAAAATCAAAGGCAAAAGGGTAAACCCTTGGAGAGTACCACTGGTGATTGTGAAAGATTCAGAGATAGTTCCATTTACTAAGACTCTCGCCAAAGGGGAGAAATAAAGGCTCATGATGGCAGTCAACATCATCTCACCCAAGCCAATATTGCGAAGGACCTCCTTAGATATGTCCAGTCAACTCTGCCAAATGCTTTTTCAGCATTAGAGGACAGAAAAATGGTGGGTAAGTTACGAGTTGTTACTAGATCAGTTAAAGAGATGACAGTTGCAATGTTGTGTCTAGTTTCCCGACCGGGCACAAAGCCACTCTGGTCAGGGTGGATAAGATTCGGAAGGAAGGGTCAAAGTCTGGTCGCTAAGATCTTGTGAATAACTTTGTGTCGACATTTAGGAGCGAGATGGGCCTATAGTTCTCACATTTGAAGGGGTCTTTCGAAGGTTTGGGAATTACCACAATGTTTTCCTCAAGGGACTGTTTCGGAAAGGGCTGACCACGGAGCACCACATTATAAGTATCAAGTAGGTGAGGAATGAGGGACGACTGGAAGGATTGGTAATAGAATAACATGAAGCCATCTGGGCCAGGGTTTTTCCCAAGCCCATGGTGGAGAGAGCCTTAGTGAGTTCTAATTCAGTAATCTGTGATTCCAGAGATATTCTTTCCATGTCAGGAAGAGTAGGAACATTAGCTTGTTTAAGAAACTCTTGGATGGCTACTTGGTGAGTAGGTAGGCTATGAGGATCCCAGGGTTTCAGGTTATAGAGGTTAGAATAAAAGGAGCAAAAAAAGTTAGCAATATGAGAGTATTTACAGACAGATACCCTGTTGGGCTGCATAATTTTATGAACTCCCGTATACTGATCAGTCTAGGTAAGATTTTGACACATTTGTTCCCGGAGACATAACGTTCGTATTTCGACCACATGTGAGATCTATAGACATCTTCCTTCAGAAAAGGATCCAATTTCAATTTAGTTTCCTTAATTGCACTGAAGTCTTAAGGAAGATAAGAAGTCTAATGAGTGGCTTCTAGGGATCGTATAGTGTCAAGTAGCTCTTCAACTCACTTACATTTCACTCTCCTCTTAACAGCATTCAGTTTAATCAGATGTCCCCGCACAACACATTTGTGGGCCTCCCATATTACCAGTTTAGCGATATCCGGTGAAGGATTGAGTCAAAAATATTCTTAAATGTATGATTGGATAGCAGCACGGTCTGAGGGGTCCGAGAGTAAATAGTCTTTCAGCCTCCATGTGCAGGAGCAGGGGGATTTCTAAAAATTTGGAAATGGTAATGGAGACCAAGGCATGATCCGACCAAGACGTGACATCAATCAATGAATGTTTGAGATGTGGGAGCAAATATTGTGATACAGACAAGTCATCAATTCTGCTGTATGTGCCATGTGGATATGAAAAAAAAGTGAAGTCCTTGTCCTGAGGATTGAGCACTCTCCAAGTATCTATCAAGTGTCTTTCAGAAAACTTGTTTCTCGTCTCCTGTGGTGGGAGAGGAGGAAGGAGGACTTGTCCTGAAGAGCAGTCAATATCAGGCTCCATGGCTACATTGAGGTCTCCACTTAAGATGATTCTTCCATTAGGGAGTTCATCCAAAAGAGACAATGCGTGGGATATATGCGCCAGTTGCCCAGTGTCTGGACAATAGAGGTTCATCAGAGTAACTGGTTTGTTGTGCAGAAGACCGTGCAAAATTAAATATCTACCATCGGGATCTGCAGTGAGACTCAAAAGAGTCCATGGGAGGGAAGCTCAAAAGATGATATAAACACCCTTCTTTTTTTCTGGTGCAGAAGCAAAGTATGCCGTGGGAAATATATGGTTAAAAAATTTAGGGGAAGATAATGAGGAGAAATGGGTTTCCTGGATAACATCAGCTTCCCGTTTGTTGAGCTCTCGGAGAACCATCACCCCTTTTTCAGGGGAGTTGAGCCCTCTGGCATCATTCATGGCGGACATCATTCATGGCTCATGGAATGAGGGATAATGAGGGATAACATGAGCTCTAGATCCAATGGAAAAGAAAAAAAAAGGAAAGGGGGTTAGGGTGAGGAGGACAGGAGAGTGTTGGAAGAGAGTGGGACTAGAAAAGTGTGTGAGCTGGGGAGGGACCACTTAGCAGACCAGACTGTAAGAGTAATTGCAGCCAGAACGTGATCCAGGCATGTAAAGAGTATATGTTTGACATTATACCAGAGGAGGCCAAGTTAGCTAAGGATAAGGTAAGGATTTGATCCCTCAGTCACAGCCTGGGATTAACCTTGAGATGACAGAGAGAGGGTACAGAAAAATCAAAGCCTCTTCTGCAGCAGAGCAGAATGTTAGTGAGGCTTAAACGGAGGGCAGAAGTAATCATGGTGGGAATATGGTAAGGAAGATATTAGGGAGATGGAGAGAGTTGTATAGAGTCTAGTAGGGGAGTGACTAACAGAGGAGATCAGGGTGAGAAGCAGTGAAATATATGGATGCTGCAGTATACCCAACTTTGGTTGTAGGACATCGGAACAGAGGCCTATTGTACATGTCTCATCGAGGAAATAGACAAGGGAACAGACATCAAAACAGGAGCAAAACATTGAGCAGAACCATGCCTATCATAGTATGGGGAAGAGGGGCAGAGAAAGGGCTTGCATGGTCTAAACGACCTCAAACGGAGGCATGTCTCGGGTAAGAGGTTTGCTCCATCGGCAGCTCCTCCCCCCAGAACATCAAAGGGTAACCAGTATCAAATTATAAAGATCAGCATGTGCCCCGATATACATCCCTTCGAGAGGCCCAAAGGAGTGTAGTATTAGTATAATAGGGGAAAATGAACAATGCTGTATAGAAGTGTTAATAGGAGAGGATCTACACAGATTATATATATATATATATATATACATATATTTTTTTTTAATTATTATTTATTTGTAATAAAATCTCTCCTTTGCGTTGTGTGTGTAAAGTTCCACGGGTCTCCCCCACCCCCTAAAACAATTCCCAGCAACTACCTATCCCACATCATCCTCCCACCCATCTCTCCCTCCTCTAACTAGTCCCGCAACAGGCATCAGGCCGGAGCCACAAGGAGCCAGGAGAACGTGATCCATTGCATTCACCAATGAACAAGTAGAATACCCTAAGATACATACAATATACCAGTGCTTGTGGAAATGGGTAAACATGTATTGTGCTACAACTTAAACTAAACTACATAAAAGTTTAATAAAGTATAACAGCAGGTATCCTGAGAAAACAAGCATATAATCAAACCTGGTGATTCAGATATAAGTAGCTGAACAAAAATTACCGTCAAACATTGAGTTCCACAGAAACAGATGTGTGATTTACCATGAGGGTTGTAGCATCTGGGCCCACAGGAGAATCTGACAGATGAAGTTCATCAGGGTCATAAAGCAGGCTACTACCATAGCCTGGAAATGCAACAGCAAAGCATCCGGGAACTGTTCAGGACCAGGTCACTGCATCATGTGGAGAGTCAGCGTTTGGTGGATCAATGCGGCGGTGCTTGGTTTGTTTTATAGGTGGGCTGGGTCTCTGCAATCTAGGGTTTGTCGTCATTGATGGAGCAGTCTCCACAGACGGTTGAGAAATTCCCAGTGGCATGCAGAAGGTCAGGATATCGTCTTGAGACCACAGGGTTGCCAAATTGCTATTGAAAGATGCTGAGAGGGAAAAAGGGGAAGCCCCAGAGATACTTTATTTGGAGCTTTCTGAGGTGATCTGTAAGAGGCTTTGCTAAGCATCGCAGGTACAGGGTATGCAGAGACACATCATGATATAGGGTGATCTCAGAACCGGCACACATATGAGGGCCTAGCTCTCTGCTCTTTCTCATGATAGCTTCTTTCACCTCAAACCTATGAAAGCAGATCAGGACATCTTGAGGCTTGGTGGAATCTTTGGGTTTGGAGGTGCAATGAATTTGCTCGATCAAAATGACGCCAAAACTCTGATCATTCAGTATAGTTTTAAACACAGGAATCAGGGTCTTTTGAATATCTTGGGGGAGAACGCTCTCAGGCAGGTTTTTCATATGGATATTATTCCGCCGTACCACGGTTCTCGAGATGGACAAGACGAAGATTAAGAGTGTTCATAGTGTCCGTTTGGTCCATCAACGTTTGTGTCAGACATGTTGCCTCCATCAGGGTGGCTTTTTCTTCTTCCATCAGGGTTACTCTGTGGGCAAGTAGAGAGAATTCAGCTTGCACAGCTGACAGTTCTGTAGCCAGCATGGATTTCATGTCCTCCATAAGAGCTTTGAGATCCCCTTTAGTGGGGAGAGCTCTGATGTTCTCTTTAGTTGGCAGGCCAGCCAGGAGGGAAGCAATATCCAAAGGTTGAGGGTGTCTATCGACAGAAATAGGGAGTCCGGTCAGGTTAACGCCTGGAACTAAAGCCTCAGGGGATGAAGTGCCCACTGCAGATATGGAGGAGATTTCCCGCATTACTGGAGGTGGTTGTCACTAAGGCCAGAGGCCTGCGGCAAAGGGGGAGATGTATTCCCCACAGTTAGATAACTGGAGATCAGTTTTTTCTTGGGTTTGGAGGTTTTTTCTTTCCCCTTATCCATGAGGAGTAGAGGGAGGTCAGGAAAATCAAGGTTCAGAGTCTCTTCCATCAGTAATATACTCTAGATACCCATATAGGAACAGAGCTCAAGAGTTACACATCTAACGCAATCAGCTTCCTAATGGCATTCATTTTAAGTTGTTGAATGTTTTATTAGTAAGTTATGTTCACAAAAGTTTAATTGTGAATGTCTCTGCTTTTGCTTATATGAGAAAAACATTACTTTGCAAGGTGGCAGTGAGTGGGTGAACACTGGTTTAAAATGTAGATAGGCAGAGTGGCAATCATCTGGAACATAGTGAGGAAAAAGAGAAGCTGGGGTGTTTCATGAAGGTCCCATATCAAAAATTGGTGTGGCAAGCACAATAGAATTTCTGTAAAGGATTCTGCTACTCATCTGTATATGAGAAATGAAACAATGAAACATTTGCAGAGAGTCTTGTGTAAGTGCATTCAATCCTTAGGGATGGAATTTTCATGCCAAGGTATATATATATATATATATATATATATATATATATATATATATATATAACCAAATGTGATTACGGCGCACAGTTAACTCTGTAATCCACAGTGACAAAATAAAATAACAGTTAATGTTATCACTTCTATCCATGGACCTGTTAGTGGTTCAAGTCCATTAATGCATTTATATAAAATCCAAAACAACTGTATATAAAAGAGAGCGCTACATTACACAGTATCACAATGACATTTATTTCAATAAAATATTAAACATTTACTGTAAAAAAAAAGTGAATAAAAGTCCATATACACTAATTTTAGAAAAAATAGCTGCAGAGTAAATTATATTGTGCACAACTTCCAATAAATTATTTCACTATCAGTGAATATTTATTATTTGTTAACAGATTGACTTAACCCTTTAGGGTATGAGTTCGTGGCAAGTCCACTATACTGCTTCTGATGTCTGTCTCCTCTCCCAACTTCAGACTTATTGAACTGTTTAACTCTGTATGAAATAACTTGTGATCTATGGGTATTTCTTAGATATTGTCCTCTTGTTCTAACAGTGAATATTTCTCCCCAAAGCATTTATCACCTTTACAGGTAACCTTTTTTCTTTGTTACCTTGGGTCCTTGTTCTTGTCTGGTTTGTTTGACCATGGGCAGAGGGATCACGTTATATCTATCTTATGATTATGAATACTGAGTAGATAGGGAAGTAACATATGTAGGTACATAAAAGAGAAAAAGATGAGACAAAGATAGAGTTAATTGATGTATACATTTCAAATGAAATGAAACGGAAGTTGAATTTGAAAAACAGATTGACATGGTCAGATTGAAGCTAAATATAAACCGGACACCAAGGAGATTCCCATGATGCTCCATGATGAAGTACCTATAGTGGAATGAAACTCATTGGAGACCCTTCATTCCATTTGAACTATTTTTAATTTTTTGTATTTAGCTGATCCAGATCAGGGGTTTGGAGAAATAATTATTTGACTGAAATTGAAGACGGGAGGTTTAAACAAGACACGGCGTGATCCCTTTGCCGCAATCAAACAAAAGAGACAATAACAAGAACCCTAGGTAACAAAGAAAAAAAGTTACCTGTAAAGGTATTAAGTGCTTTGGGCAAAATATTCGCTGTTAGAACAAACGGACAATATCTAAGAAAGACCCATAGATCACCAGTTATTTCATACAGAGTTAAACGAGTCAAAAGGTCTGAAGCTGGGAGAGGAGACAGATAATGTTGAGCGAGCACCCCGATGCTCGGGTGCTCGGGTGCTCTGACCGAGCACCCCCTGATGCTCGAGTGCTCGGCCGAGCACCCGAGCCCCATTCAAATGAATGGGAGCACTCGAGCATTAAACCAGGCACCCCCTGCTCTGATGAGCGGAGGGTGCCTGGTCAATGTCCCCCTTCATCTCCGCTATGCCCCTCTTCCACAATGTCCCCCTTCATCTCCTATGCCATAGCGGAGATGAAGGGGGACATTGTGGAAGAGGGGCATAGCGGAGATGAAGGGGGACATTGTGGAAGAGGGGCATAGAGTCTATGCCCCTCTTCCACAATGTCCCCCTTCATCTCCGCTATGCCCCTCTTCCACAATGTCCCCCTTCATCTCCGCTATGGCATAGGAGATGAAGGGGGACATTGTGGAAGAGGGGCATAGCGGAGATGAAGGGGCACATTGTGGAAGACGGGCATAGCGGAGATGAAGGGGGACATTGTGGAAGAGGGGCATAGACTCTATGCCCCTCTTCCATAATGTCCCCCTTCATCTCCGCAATGCCCCCTTCATCTCCGCAATGCCCCCGTACCTCCATTCCCTGGTGGTCCAGCGGAGCGTCTTCGGATCTGTGCCTCTTCCGGCACAGATCCTCTTCACCCGAGCATGTCGGGCGAGCACATGGCGGTACTCGTACGAGTACCGCCATGTGCAGAGCAGAGCGATGCTCGAGCCGATCCGAGCATCGGCCGAGCACGCTCGCTCAACACTAGAGACAGACATCAGAAGCCGTATAGCAGACTTGCTCACTTAATTGTAACAGACTCATACCCTAAAGGGTTAAGTCAATCTGTTTAACATCAAATAAATATTCATCGATAGTGGAATCATCTGTTGGAAGTTGTGCACAATATAATTTGCTCCAGAGCTATTGTTTTCTAAAATTAGTGCATATGGATATTTTATTCATCTTTTGTAGTGTTTTTTATGCTAAATGTTTAATATTGTATTGGCATTTTTTTGTCAGACTATTATCGCTCTAAAAACATTCCACGTGGCTTTAGAATGAAGAACATACCCTCGATTGGGAAGATCTTTGTACTAGAGGTGGGCGAAAGTTGCTGCCGTGTACCCATGAGAAATTCTGCGAAACCACATTATTGTCCTCTTTTTCGCGAGAAAATCCGATTTTAAAACAGCTATTCAAATGTTCCCATTTTTCGCCCATTGGCAAAATTCTCCACCAATTTTTCAGTGGCTATAAAGTTTCCACTCATTGATTTACGTTGTTTTCACTGTTTCGCTATAAAAACATGCTGTATTTGCAGAAGTGAAACACAATAAAAGCATCTACAGAGTGAGGTAGACGTACTGTGCTGTTCTGCTGTTACTTATTTGAAAATTGAGGCATGAGAGGCTCATAGTGACTGCTATCACTATGAACAGTAAAAGGAGGAGCTGGAAGGACTCTTATGTGTCCACCTGAGTCTGAGGAGGAAGTGAACACAACGAAACCAATGCTGGCCAGTCCCCCTAAATCACCCCTAGGGATCTTGGGGAATTTAATGGGAAGGGAGGAAAAAAAGGGTAGTACTAGTAGCGAGAGCAGGACAGGTCAGCTGCCTGTGCCTGCTGCAAGATTTGCTGCCCCTGCTGCCACTATTGCTGTACCTGCTGCCACCATTGCTTTACCTGATGCCAGATGTTCTGCCCCTGCTGCCATTAGTGCTGCTGTACATGCTGCCAGACGTGCTGCCCCTGCTGAGATTATTGCTGTACCTGCTCCCAGATGTGCTGCCACTAGTGCTTTACCTGCTTCCACTAGTGCTGTACCTGCTGTCAGATATGCTGCCCATGCTACTGATACCACCATTGTTTTGCCTGCTGTCAGATGTGCTGCCCTAGTGCTGAGCCTGCTGCTAGTGTGTCTTGTAATACTCGGGGGGGGGGAGGTAATGCCAAGTGTGACAGCAAGGGACCCTAAGTCACACTTGCCATCCCCAAGCAGTCCCACCAGTGCTAGTACTACTATTAGTAAGGTCCAGCAGCTTGTTAGTGTTAGGAAGAGTAAATGAGGGGGCTAATCAACAATATTCTCATATTACTAGTGACTGTGAGGAGGAAGACTATGCGGCTTAACTGCATGTGGTTGGTGTTAGTAGTAGTAGCAGTAATGGTGAAGCAGCCGGAGTGGTAGGGGAAAACATTTGAGAGCCCACACCATTCCTCTGACCCTGGGAGTCCTCCCCTTCCTTTCACTAAAATGTCCAAGCAGAACACGGTCCTGAAGACTAAGAGGCCAGAATTGTTGTTGGGGGAGAACAGGTGCAATATTAATACCACCGCCACCAGGAGGAGCACATATCAGCTGCCTGCACCTGCTGCTATTGCTGCCAGTCTGCCTTCTTCAGGTCAAAAACAAATGCCAAATGTGACGTTAGGGGACCCTCTGTCACATTGCTCGTTACCTCCTCCAAGCAGCAGTGAGATGTCTGTAATAGAGCAGCAACAGCACATAAGGACTAGTGATGGTGGTGGTGATGATGATGCTGGAGAAGCTGGGGTAGAAGAGACATTGATGGCCTTTTTAGCAGAAACTTTGAAGGAATGGGAGACAGGGATGAGGATGGACATCACCACCACCACTAGCAGTAACATTTTGGAATTTGAGGAATTTGCAGATGCTCTAATTCCTGCTGCTGCTGAGATGCAAGTGCAGTATGATGCTGAGGAGCAAGAAATGCACAGTAATGCTGTGGCACTATTGTATACTGTATTGTATACTCTAATTCAAAATCTGGTTTAACAATAAAGAAACTCAAATAATATACTGTTAAATATAGAATGTACAGTAGACAATCTCAAGTGCACAAATGTTATGTGTCATTATAAGAGCTGATATAGGGTCATCTTTAAATATTCTTTTATTTCAGTTTTGTAGAAATGTTTAGAAGCATAATCATTTGCTTGAATGCTATATAATAATAATTTTGCTGGTAGTTTATTACTTAAATTACTTAAAATAATTTGCAGTTATATTTACATATCACATTTTAGACTGGTCTGAGCAATATAAAATAGCAAAATATATTTTTCTTTGAAGTTAAATAACAGAGAAACAGAGAACTATCAAATCGTCACCACAAAATAAAGGAAAATAAAAGGAGAAAATAAAAAATTGTATCTCTAATAAAGTTCTGAGGAGCAAGCTAGTGTGCCATAGACCACCATGGACACAGTGGGAATGGCGTCAACAAGTTATGGTGACTAGGACAGGTTCCATTTGCCAGCAGTAGCAATACCCCTGATACTAGTTGCAGTGAGGAATCTGAGGTAGTAGCAGCAACAGCAGCAACACTATCTGCTGCCACAGACAGTGAAGTGGAATGTCATGGGTGTCGGACTATTTTTCTCTTGGGACAGGCACAGTGCAGCCATCACCAATGGCACTGTACACAAACTGTAACTAGTCAGTGAGAAGAGGAAAGGAGGGAACACACCTTGGCACAAGTGCCCTGATATCACACATGAAACACAGACACCATAACATTAATGTCAAACATGTTAAAGCCAAACACCCAGCGCAGAAATCAAGCACCACTGTTGCTGTCCCCCCTGACTCTCCAGAAAGGCAACAAGAGGTGAGGCAAAGATCACAGAGGAGGAAAAGTAGAGCAACCCAGGCAGAGACTGGTAGTTCCATGAAGAGGGAAAGAACTAGCTCACCAACACCATCAACTTCTAGCTTAACTACATCTTTATCACGGTGCCCGTGATTGCTGCCTTTTCCTGTCAGTTATCTGATTGGGCTCTCCATTGGCTGCCTGTCTTCAGCCCGCCCTGTATTGCCTATTTAGACTGGGCTTGGGCACCCTTTGGTGGCCCTTTCGTGGTGTCTCTATGTCACTATCACCTGCACTGTTTCTCCTGAGCTTCCTGGGCCTTGACTGATTCTACTACGCTCCAGAGATCGCCTGTGTACCTGCCTGACAGCTTCCTCGGTGTATTGGTTCCTGCCTCCGTTCCTGATCCAGTTTGGGCTGTTGTTCCTGCTGCCGTTCCTGACCCGGTTGGCTGCTGTTACTGTTCCTGTTTCCTGTCCTGACCTGGCTGTGTTCCTGCTCCTGGATCGTGTGCAGAGTGTCTCCTCCTTCATGTCGCCTTGGGCAACATTCTTATCATTCAGTGACTTGTGTGGTCCAGTACGTGGGTACTGGTTCCCTCCATATACAACCGGTTGCTTACTGCGTTCCATACAGTACTGATAGAGTCTTGTGTATCCAGTACGTGTGTACTGGTTCGCTCCATATACAACTGGTTGCTTGCTGCGTTCCATACAGCACTGGTAGAGTCTTGTGTATCCAGTACGCGGGTACTGGTTCGCTCCATGTATAACCGGTTGCTTGCTACGTTCCATACAGCTCCGGTAGAGTTTTGTGTAACCCAGTACGCGGGTACTGTTTCGCTCCATATATACCGGTTGCTCACAGTATCCTTTCAGCACCGGCAGTGTCATAGTTGGTCCAGTACACGGGTACTGATTTGCTCCATCATTACCGGGTGCTCGTTGACACCTATACAGCCCCGGCAAGGCCTCTGTGTGCTCATTATAGGCGACTGGTTTACTCCACCAATATTCTAGTCGCTGAGGCCTTCTCTGCTTATGCACCAGTACTTGCAGTTCTCTGGGTCTAGCGAGGCTGCCTTGCCCGGTATATTGGCAAGGCCGGTAGAGCTTCCTCTCTCTTTATGCCAGTCTGAAGGCTGCCTTGCCCGGTATATTGGCAGGGCCGGTAGAGCCTCTCTCTTTGTGTCAGTCTCAAGGCTGCCTTGCCCGGTATATTGGCAGGGCCGGTAGAGCCTCTCTCTTTGTGTCAGTCTCAAGGCTGCCTTGCCCGGTATATTGGCAGGGGCAGTAGAGCCTCCTCTTTTGTTATGCAAGCCTCCAGGCTGCCTTACCCGGTATATTGGTAAGGCCGGTAGAACCTATTTCCATATTGTGCCAGTCTTAAGGTTGCCTTACCCGGTATTGGCAAGGCCGGTAGAGCCTTTCTATTATTCACTGTACCACTATTCACTATTGCATTGTACGAATTACGTGTTGTTATATGTGTATGCCAAACCCGCGAGGGTTCTCTTTAAACTTTCAATAAAGTTGTGTTTTTATCTTATCTCTGTGTCTGAGAGTCAAAACATACCGTGACAATCTTCTGCCAATCCACCTCTTTCATTGTTACCTCCCCCACAAAATGATAGCGACTCTGTTGATGTTAGGATGTGGCAGATCATCTCTACCCATTGCACACTGTGTGATGCACTAACCACACATGGTAGTGTGTTGTAGGAGAATCGCAAGCAGGGCATCAAGCATCATCTGAGGAGATTCCATCATGCAGAATATGCGAAGATGCTGGTAGGGAGGATGCATCATTACTATTAAATTGTCAGCAAGCTGTCATGTGTCCTTAGTGGGGTCTGGACAAGGGGTATAGTGACTGGGGCAGTATTTGCATTCTGGTGTCATGGTGTTTGGATACAGTTGTGCCCCCAGATATTATTTACCATACACACTGTACACATTGCATTTGCTGAAGAGAGAGACACAGTTCCTGCTCTTAAGGGAAAAATTTCTGTTCTAATAACAACACGCTCATGACTTTGGAGGAGGGGCAGGTAGATAAGAATTATTGGCCAACTTCTTATTTTTTCCACATAGACTGGGGGCTACGTATTGTACTGCTACTGCCTCAGGCACATCACTGGAGATAGTCATGGCAAGTGGAACCTTCATCATCCATCACCCATGTTACTGCTATTGTTGATCCCATTCCCTTTCAGCTGTCTAATCATCCTGCGGCTTAAATATCTCAGCAGCAGCAGCAGCAGCTGAAAATTCCACAATTATGGACTCAGGAGGAGGAATTTTTACAATAGCCAGTGGCCACTGGCCAACATGACCTGCTGCCACTAGGCCAGTAGGGCATTTTTTTTCTCGGGGCTTATGCTTTGAAAAACAAAACAAAAAAAAAAACATAGTCCTGAAAAAAAATAAACAATTTTTGGAGGTTTGTTTCTAACAAGCCTAAGTCCTGCAAATCAATATTCCCTTAGGCCTTGTACCAAACTAACCTTAGTCCTACAAATCAATATTTCTTCTGGGCTTGTGCCTCTAACAACAAATCTAACAAATCATACTCTAAAAATTACTCTGTCAAGTGTCAGTCCATCCCAGTGGCAGCTTATGTCAGGGGGCTCCTGACTATCTCTTTAAATACAATTTTCTTATTTTATTTTATTGATTTATTTTTTTATTTACTGCCACCCCAATACCAGTCAAGAACTCCCCCAAAACAAATTCCCTGTTCAACTGATTAATTCATTCACCAACACAGGCACCCTCATCAGACCCCTTTTATACTATGTCTTATGGAGTATTTTATTTGTATTTAGGATTTATTTTTTATTAACTGCCCCCCAATCCCAGTAAACAAACCCGCAACACCCCACCAACACAGTCACCCTCATGCCCCTTTTATACTATGCCTTTGGGAAATAAAATAATATTTGCTATGTGTTGTGTATAACTTCAATGTTCCCATTGATTTCAATGGAATGAGCTAGGCGAAAAAAGCAGGAAAAAGCGAAAAATCAGAACTTTTCGCTAGAAATTATTTGCCAAGTGGAAGGTGGAGGTGTGATGCCCATCCATATCCCTGCCTCACATTACTTCTCAGTTTGGTTTTAAAAGGTCACCAAGGTCTCTTCCACCCTAATTCTTTACCATCATAACCACCACCACCAGTCCCTCCATGCTACTGCTGTTCTATTACAGACATCTCACTGCTGGTTGGAAGAGGTAATGAGAAATGTGACTGAGGGTCCTCTAATGTCAAACTTGCCATTTTTTGGTGACCTGAAGAAGGCAGACTGGCAGCACTAGCAGAAGGCACAAGCTGCTGATCTGTGCTCCTGGTGGTGTTGGTATTATTGCTGCCAGGTAACAATTCTGTGTTCTTCAGGATTATGTTCCACATGGACAATGTTGAGAGGGTGTCACCATGGATGTAGGACCCTGATGTGGAGGGCTTGAGAATGGCGCTGGGTGGCATAGCTTTTGAGTGGTGACAGTCACCCCTTTTCCCTTGCTGTGGCCGAAGCCGAAGTAAAGGTGCTGGCCGCGAAGCCAGATGCCCGATCTCGGTTGAGTTGAGATCCTGGCCAGGATAGGAAATGGGGTATACTGTGCTTCTCAAACTCTTACGAACAGGTGCTTCTCAGACTCCTACAAACAGGACGATCCCTGTGCAGATCTACCCTGAAGATGACAGGAGGGATAAGTACCAAAAAAGGGAAAAACCAACCAGAGAGGTAGAGGGAGCGCAAACAGAAAACTATGTAGAGTCTTGGCAGGGGTAACCCGACAATGCTCTCAGGAGAGGAACTCTCCAAGGAGGCAGAGCCCAGAAAAATACCAGGTCACCTGAGTGAACCACAATGAGAAGTGGCAACTACAGACCTGCGGGGTAAGAACGCACAACAGCTATTCAGATAACTGCACAGAATGCCAACATACAGCGCAGGACTGTAACACCAGTGGGCCAGCAGGCTAGGACCACTTCTGGCCACTGGACAGAGTCCAGTACAAAACTGCCAAGGCTGACTACCTGTTTGAGACTGCGATTCCAATTGTAATGTCCCCTCATGGATGGGCTAAGACCATCTATAGGAAATATTTTCCAATACCAGACCCACCACATCTGGCCACAACACCTAACTAACCCAGGCAGGATGCTGCAGTCCTCCAACAAGTGGACCAATAGGGTACCGCAAGAGACAGTGAGTTTACAGCCAAGGATAGCCCAGCAGAGGGAGGAGTGAGCTCACTCTAACCCCAAAGTCCACGAGAATAGGAACAGCCCAGTTAGAAGGGGCAGGTGCAACATCACTATAGCTGGAAGGCTGCATGGGAGAAGGAGGATAATAACAGGCTGTAGCAGAACTGCCAGACAGAGGCAGCAAGCTACCGAGGGGACATGTGAGAGAGAGAGATCGAGGTCAGTACAAGCAATCAAGTCACCGGGAGCATCGGGTATATCGGAGAAAGTGAGCTGATGGTTGGGAGACGAGCCAGGGGTTACCAGGAGCGAACAGGTACAACTTAGAAATGGAAAGCAGAGTCGAGATATGCTCCAACGGTCAATAGCAAAAACAACAGCACAAAATACAGGAGACTAGGAGAACTAGAATCTAGCTTGAATAATCGGGAAGCGAGCACTGATCCAATAAGAATTAAAAACCCATGGGCTTCAATAGGAGGACAGGAACGGAGGAAGGTATGTACTGGAACACTGAAGGGCCAAGAAGGAGTAAGGCAAAACATGACAGAGGGGAACAGGACTCCCAGGGTCAGGGGGTTGTTGTGGGCTCCCTTGACCGCTAGTCTGGAAGCTCTCAATTGCTTCATCTACTAATCCCCTAATAATAGTCGCACCAGCTGATTCACCATCAGTGTTACTAGTAATACCACTAACACCAACCACATCAATTTCATCCCCTGAGTCTACCTCCTCACAGTCACTAGTGATATGATGATCACCCCCTCCTTCACTTCTAACACTAACAAGCTGCTGGACCTTCTTAGTAGTAGTACTAGCACTGGCGGGACTGCTTGGGGATGGCAAGTGTGACTTAGGTGCCCTGCTGTCACACTTGGCATCATCTTCTCCCCCCTCCTGAGAATTACAAGATAAACTGGCAGCAGGTTCAGCATTGGTGGCAGCAGGTTCAGCACTAGCAGTAGGCACAGCACTAGTGGAAGCAGGGGCAGCACTGGCAGCAGGCACAGCACTGATGGCAGCAGGGCAGCACTGGCAGCAGGCACAGCACTGGTGGCAGAGGCAGCATGTCTGACAGCAGGCACAGCACTGGCAGCTCTCGTCTGACAGCACGCACAGTACTGGCAGCAGCAGGGGCAGCACATCTGACAGCAGTCACAGCCCCTCTGGCAGCAGGCACAGGCAGCTGACCTGTCCTGCTCTCACTAATATCCTCTTCTTCCTCCCTTGATATTAATTTTCCCAAGATCCCTAGAGGTGATTTAGGGGGACTGGCCAGCATTGGGTCTGTAGTTGTCACTTCCTCCTCTTCCTCAGACTCAGTGGACACATAAGGGTCCTTCCATCTCCTCCTTTTATTATTTTTAAACTTGCTTATAGTGATAGCAGAACAGCACAGCGTGTCTATCTAGCTCTGTAGCTGCTCCTGTTGTGTTTCACTTCCTGGAATTGTCACGTTTTTATAGCAAAAAGGCAAAAAAGCATGTTAATCAATGGGCAAAAACTTTCTAGCCATTGAAAGAATGGCGAAGAATTTTTGCCAATGGGCGAAAAATATGACGATTTTAATCGTTTTTAAAGTGGGTTTTCCCTACTGATATGCTCAATGCTCTTGAAAATTTGGTACACCTAACCATCCACATGGACCGATGACTTCACAGTCACCTCCCTCCAGTGTCATTCCAGCTACCATCCTCCAGGACTCAATCATAGGAGATTTGCCCATCTCATCATGGACCAATTTTACCCCACACACCAAAATACACCTAAAAACATAGTTGATACTCACAACTCATCCAGGAACAGTAGAATCATCCAGCTGAAAGATTTATCTATGGGATACTTTCCATATAGGTCTTGTTTAGGTAAAAGGGGGAATTTCTCAAGGCTAATCTTGCTGATTCAGAGGAGTATTCCACTATGAGTTAGACTTCTGAAACTGAGACGTTACCTGTGAGCACCCTGAAATTGCTCATTGGTAGAGGGGCAAGATAGTGGGTGTATCCCTGGAAAAGCCATAGATTTGTTGTTCCTAGTTATAGCTGACCTTCCTCTTGTTTCTATGGAAGTTTGGTGACATTTTCTTTGTTGCTCACAAATATTCTGAGTATGTACATGTATGTGTTCTGATGTTCAGAATGAATGCTGCCAGAGTGGGCAAAGGTTTTGGCATCTTTTCAGGAGTTTACTGTAATCTCACTGAGTACTCAATGGGACTCAGTCTTCTTGACCTATTCCTGACACTTGGTATTTTCATCTCTTATTAGATCATATTATATTTGATTTGGTTTATTTCTGGACTCTGATGTGTTCTCCTGCTCCTGACCTGATTACTGGTACTCATCATTATGTATTGCATGCTCTGATCTCAGCCTTTCTGCTCACTTATGAACCATTAATGCTTCTCTCAACTAGGGGTGGGCAAAAGGTCCTGTTGTGTTCCCACAAAAAAATCCACAAAAACTACTTGGTTTTCTTTTTTGTCACAGGAAAATCCTCATTGAATAAACCGATTAAAATCTTTGCCGTTTTCACCCATTGGCAAAATGTTTTTGCTACTTTTTCAATTGCTAGAATGCTTTCTATTCCATTTTCCATTAAGTGAAACACAATACAAGCAGCTACAGAACAAGAGAGAGGTGCTAGGCTGAGGTAAGTCAGTTGTTTTGCAAAATTTAGCAGGAGATGCTCATAGTGAATGCTATAACTATGAGTACATTTAATAACAATAAAAGGTGGACCTGAAAGACCATTATGAGTTATGACTTGAGTCTGAGGAGGAGAATGTGATCACTACCAACATGAAAGGGTCTGGATGGCCTGGGTCCCCAGACCCAATGTTGGCCAGTCCACCTACATAACCCCTAGGGACCTTGGGGAAATTGTTGTCAATTGCAGAGGAAGAAGAGTGTAGTAGAGTGAGTAGGACAGGTCATCTACCTGTGCCTGCTGCCAGTGCTGCTCCTGCTGCCAGTGCCACCCCTGCTGCCAATGCTGTGCCTGCTGCCAGTGCTGCCCATGCTGCCAGTGCTGCACTTGCTGTAAGTGCTGAACCTGCTGCCAGTGTGTCTTGTAATTCTCATGAGTGGGGGGAGGAGGAGATGATGCCAAATTTGACAGCAGGGGACCCTAAGTCACACTTGCCATCCCTAAGCAGTTCCACCACTAGTACTACTATTAAGAAGATCCAGCAGCTTTTACAGAGTGTTAGGAGTGAAGGAGGGGGTGATCATATTGCTAGAAAGGAGGAAAACTCAAGGACTGAAATTGATGTGCTTGGTGTTAGTAGTAGTAACAGTTATGGTGAAGCAGCTGGTGGGAATAGCATTAGGGGAGTGGTAGGGGAAGTAATGCAGGGGGTCTAGACTAGCAGTCAAGGGAGCCCACAACATTCCCCTGGCTCTGGGAGTCCTCTTCACCACATGACATGCAGCAATAATACCACCACCAGAAGTACATATCAGCAGCCTGTGCCTTCTGCTAGTGCTGCCAGTCTGCCTTCTTCAGGTAAACAGTAAATGGCAAGTGGCATTAGGTGACCCTCTGTCACATTTCTCATCATCTTTTCCACTCGGTGAGATTTCTGTGAAAGAGCAGCAGCAGCAACATGAATCGACTGGTAGTGGTGGTGGTGGTGATGATTATGGTGGAGAAGCTGAGGTTGTAGAGACATTAAATAACTTTTTAGCCCAAACAGAGAAATAATGGGATGGGGATGGGCATCACCACCACCAGCATCAGTGAACTTTTGCAACTGCTCTAATTCCTGCTGCTACTGGGTCACAAGGGTAGCAGGATGCTGAGAAGCTTGATAGTGTGCCCCAGACTACCATGAATACAGTGGGAATAGGGTCAACAAGTGATGTGGGACTAGGACAGGTTCCACTTGCCAGCAGCAATGCTCCTGGCCCTAGTTGCAGTACTGATTCTGAGGCAGTAGTATCAACAGCAGCAGCATCATCCTCTACCACAGCCCCTTGATGTCCTGGGTGTGGGACTATTTTTTTCTTGGGGCAGGCACAATGCTGTCATCAATGATGGCCCTGTGCTCAATTTGTAACAAGTCAGTGAAAAGGGGAAAGGAGGGAACGTGCCTTGGCAGAACTACCCTGATAACACATATGAAACACAGACAGCATGACATTTATGTGAAACATGTTAAAGCCAAACACCCACCAAAGAAATCGGGCACCGCTGTTTCTTTACACCCTGACTCTCCCCAAAGGCAGAAAGAGGCAAGGTCGATATCAAAGAGGAAGAAGAATAGAGAAACCCAGCCAGAGACTGAAACTTTGATGGCAAGCAGAACACCTGGTTCGCCATCACCTTCTTAATCTAGGGTAACTACATCTTCTGGCGATCCATCTAATTTATCTTTACCTTCCCCTCTGGTTGATAGCCATTCAGTAGATGTCAGGATGTGGCAGTTTGTGTCCAACCCATTGCATACTCTATGGTGTACTGACTGACCACTAATGACAGTGTGGTGGAGGATAATTGAAACCAGGGCACAAAGCTGTATCTGAGGAGATTCCATCCTACGGAATATGCTAAGCTGGTGGCAGGGAGGTTTCCTCATTGCTATTAAACTGTCTGCAAGTTGTTATGTGCCTTTAGCAGCGAGTGGACAAGGAGCATAGTGACATCAACAGTACTTAGTTTGGAAGGATTTCACATTGGGATCCTAAATGTCATGGTGTTTGGATAGGGTTGTGCCAGGTGTTTCAGGTGAGTGTAAATGTGCCCATTGTTCCCACTCCTTTGCTTATTTACCACACACGTAGTGCATATTGCAGTTGCTGATGAGAGGCACACTTCCTGCTCTCAAGAGAAAAAAATTCTATTCTAGTAAGGACACACCCATGGTTTTCGAAGAAGGGCAGGTGGAGAAGAATTAATGGCCAACTTCTTCTTTTCTCCACATAGACTGGGGGCTACTTATTGTGCTGCTACTGCCTCAAGCACATCACTGGAGCTAGTCATGGCAAGTGGAACCTTCATCATCCATCACCCATATTACTGCTGTAGTTGATCCCATTCACATGGAGCTAGCTAATTTTCCTGTTGCTTAAATAACTCCGCAGCAGCAGCATCAAGAACAGCAGTCACAAATTCCACAATTACACCAGTAGACAGTGACCACTGGCACACAACATGACCTGCTGGCACTAGAAGGGAGATTTTTTTTTTATCTCAGGGTTTGTTCTTAAAAAAAAAAAAAAAAAAAAACAACAACAGAGGCTTACAAATAAATAAACAATTTTTGGGGACTAACAAGCCTAAATCCTAGAAAACAATGTTTTCTTAGGGCTTCTGACAAACAAGTCTAAGTCCTACAAATCAATGTCTCATCAGGGCTTAGGCTTCATGAGTTTTCAGCATACACAGATACATTTTTTAAGTAAACTGACAAAATCTAATACCAGTTATAGAAAAGAATAATTCATCTATAAAGAGATTTTGGATCTTATGTTTTAATTTAAAATAACATTTTTGATCTTTCAAGAATACTTTTCATTGTGTAGAAACATGCAATTTGTAAATTATTTAGCAAAGCCGTATGTAATTTGAAATTAGTTATTTCCACTTTTGCAGTTATTTAGGACTAAAGTTCAATAGCTCCCTAAAGCATCATCACAGTAAGAATTTAATTGTAGCCAGACTTTGTAACCTTAATATGGCCTGTGTCCTTGCCGTAACCTTAGGTATGAACTCCTTTTTTTAATATATTTTAATTCCTATTTTAACATATGGGAAAATATTCACGATAATATTACTATGTGCAACAGCTGCTTTGCAAGGATTTCCACTAAATCTATTTTATGCTTCCTGATATTCTAGAATTTGTAGGTGCTATCATCAGGTGACGTTGCCAATGCAAAAAAATGATGGTTGCCAAAACTAAGCAGCATTAAGTTGACAAGAAAAACATGTGCCCAATAATTCCTTTGTGAATTAGAAATGTGTTTTTTAGACTGCAGTCAAACAGCTGTCTGTGGAAATGAACTGAAGATGAAGACGTCACCATGTATGAAACTGCTTTGAAAATATAAAAACTCTCATTTATGCTGAATTATAACTGGTGATTTGGGGACATAAAAAGTTTAGAACCACATTATGAAAATCCTATTTTTATATATAAGAATTAGCTGTTTATTATGTTTCTGAAATTCTAAAGGTTTTTTACCCTAACAATAAATTGTGTCAGCTATTTTGAAATACTGGTGGCCATGTACTAAGCCATTTTTCAATGTATTGCAGGGGATAGAAACATAGAAACATAGAATTTGACGGCAGATAAGAATCATTCGGCCCATCTAGTCTGCCCAATTTCCTACTGTAAAAAAAAAAAAAAAAAAAAAAAAACACAATCTCAAACCTTTTTTGGACCTTGGTCTTTTCTTATGTTAAGGACCGCCTTATGCCTATCCCATGCATGCTTAAATTCTGTCACTGTATTGACATCTACCACTTCTGCTGGTAGTCTATACCACTTGTCTACTACCCTCTCAGTGAAGTAAAACTTTTTTACATTACATCTAAACCTGTGTCCCTCTAGTTTTAGACTATGGCCTCTTGTCCTAACATTTTTACTCTTTTGAAATATACTTCCATCCTGTACTTTATTGAATCCCTTCATGTATTTGAATGTTTCTATCATTGGACTGCATCTAGTTGTAGAATGTGATGCTCCAACTTGGCGCCTTTGTACAAAGGAGATCCGCCAGAAAATGATGTCAGCTTCTACCTGTCTGTGCCTGAGCCCCCTTAGGTGAGCATACTAAGGTAAATTAACATAATCAACATGTCAGGCCCACTGCCGATGGTACATAGTTATAGAGAAATCAGGCGATCTACATTCCTGTTTCTCCACATCTACACTTTAATTCAGGAGGGTGGAATGGAAGGGAGGCCCTTCCAATTGCTCTTTTTGCAATGCACTAGTTAATGCACCTTACACAAAATAAACCAACCAATCCATTACATACTAAACTTCTGCCACTCCCCTATACTAACCTAACCTCAAATTAACCCCACAGTTGCTGTATGGGCCTGTGTTAGCTAAACCATCAATGGAGGGGTTAATGGTTAAAAAAGAGACAATTTTTTTTAAGTTCAAAATAGCCTTTAATAGAATAAGAACGTTATCCCCCTTCTCTTGATTCCGATCAGCATGCAAAGTGTGGACAAAATAATATGGGTCCTGGGACCCCATTTTATGTTTTTTCATTAAAAGGAGGGCACTTTCCTTCCCACCCTTCATAAATTAAGCAAAAATATGGAGTACATTCACCCCATAATTTTTAGCAGATGAAAATAATATTTGGTACATGCACTCCATATTACTGAGTTGGCAGGTCAGAAAAAAACAATATAAATTAATACTTTTTGCCAGAGTCCCAATATTAATTTACCGAATGTCCAAGGAAGCAATCTGAGACCCCCTCCTCCACTCACACAGCTATAGTCTCACACTCTAGCCAGGGGCATAACTGCAGGGACCTCTGCCTTGGATTTAATTTTATTAATATGGGGGTCTCAGATTCACATAATATATATTTTTACTTCTTGGAACAAGGCTGGGGTGTCAGTGTGTCTGTTTGTGAAGTTCTATGGTTACCAGTGTGACAGTGGAACAAAGTTTTGGTGTCAGAAAAACAAACGTGCTTCTCCATACAAATTACCCAGATTACCTCACTGCTCCACATGATGCAGTCTTGCATCACCTCACTCAAGCGATGCAATTATGAGCAGTAGAGACTGCCCGAATGCGCACAGCTTCTGACAAACATCCTAGCGAATTATTATATAGGATTCACCAATCCAGCAACAAAAGGGTTAACTATGTGGTCAGGCTAGGATAGGTGGTGGGTGAGATAATGTAGTGCTTTGTGTACCCTCTTGCATGCAAAGGGTTAAAACCTCAATTGCTGGTTCAGTAGAGACACACTTGTGCAATGCTTTCAGATCATCTTTTGAAACCGAGGAAGTTAACAGATGGGGCTTTGATATGGGGGGAAGGGTTTTTAGGGCCTGATTCACTTAAGCAGAGCTGAGTGCACCTCCAGGGAGGAAGGCACACCCAAACTTGGGGGAGATTCACTAAGGGATGATAAAGAGGTTATAAAGTGAAGATAACTGCTGTTCTGTTCTGTTATTCTGTGGAGCCTATGCACTAAGATTTCTTCATCTGTGGATATCTTCGTGAATAGGCTCCATAGAATAACACACCTCTTTATCACTTTTTTATCACCATTTAGTGAATCTCCCCCATTGACTTGTAAATCCAACCAATGTATTAAGGCTCCAAGAGAGTCCTTAGTAGGTAGTTGTAAACTAGAAATGATACAATAAACAAGCAGATTGATACATCTATACCGCTCTCAAATTAAATCCATCTATACTTAGTACATACCCTCCACTGTTAGATGCCATTAATCATAAAGGTGATCTACTCTAATTATAACATTGATGTCTTTTTAAGGAAACACTTTTTGGTATATGTGAGTTAATGAAAGCTTATGTAAGAAAAATAAAGAAAATGACTACATATTTAAAGGGATAGTAATACTTCATTTTATCTTTATTTTATTTTGTAGGCATTAAAAAAACATGAAGAACGATATAAGTCTTATCTCTCAAACCTTTATGGTTTAAGAGATATTCACAAGCAAAATTTCCCCCTCCCGCCCCTTTTTCCTAGTGTAAGCCATCTCTTCTCAGATGTGGATCTGGTTGTAAGACCAGACAGATAACAGAGGGGACAATCTTCTTTATATGAAAACAATGAAAGCCCTGCCCCCCTTGACAAGTTTTTCAGCTTTTTCCCTTATCTTAATTGAAGATTGTCCCTCTCTGCAGTCTACCTGGGCACCTCCCTTCTGATCTGGCTGAACGGGGGGGGGGGATACTTTGCTTGTGAATGTCTCTTAAACCATAAAGGTTTGAGAGATAAGACTTATATCATTCTTCATATTTTTTTAATGCCTACAAAATAAAATAAAGATAAAACGAAGTATTACTATCCCTTTAAGTAGGTTTTATAATTTTTTTAATATCCCCAAGCTTTTGAATCAATAATTCAAATTTGCAATTATGCATTTGATTTATGTTATGTTAAAACATCAAATAGAATGTTGCAAGCACAGTTATGCTCACAAATTGTTTCATCATTGATAATTACCAATATGAATGAAACAGAAAGTTTGAGTGCTATAGTTCCATAAGCTTGGTCCATTTCTAGTACATTGGAGGCCAGACACATATCAGTATGAGCCCCAAACATGTAAAAAACATAACAATGTTTAAAATCACATTTCAGGGAGAAAACCAAAATTTAGAAAACATGAATAAATATCGCATAGCAGCAATATAACTCCTCAAATATAATTGTTACCACTATGTCACTCCATTGATTCTCAGAAAACTGACAAAAGAGTTTGCGTCCTGTAGACCCAACCAACATAACTGTTAATCCACATTCAGTGAATAGTGAATTACACACAGAGCCAGTATTCATTATACTAACCGACAGAGCTCGCAATCAATAGGGAAACCATTTTGATAAGAATGTATGTTTGTTTGTTTTATTATGTTTTTTTTAAACTTTTGAACTCCCTACATAACTCCTCATACATTGCTATGATCAGCTATCTCATTGCTAGCTGATCACAGCTTTACTGTCAGCCTGTGGTATGATTTGAACACAGACTAATTTATAAACACAGCTCTCGGTTAGAGTTGATCGCATTCTGGTATCAATGGGAGCAGTGACTGGGTTCTAATGGACCCAGATCCCCCATCCATTATACTGTAACATAAGTGATCAATAATGGTGACTGAAAGGCACTCACTGCTATATTTCTCATTTCTACACTCAAACCATATTCCAAAAGTTCTAGCTTGAGTGGGAGAATCAGGAAAGACAAAGCTTCATCGCTGATGGGCTTTCTTGGTCGTTCTACTCAATTCAATAGACTAAAGGCAAAATATTAGTTTGGCCATTAGAAGGGGAGATCTAGAAATGGAATTACAGTACTTTGTAGAGAAAAGAGATTGATCTTCCTGTTGATCGGTATGACACTATCTGTACTGAATGAGATGAAAATAACTATACATCTAAGAGAGCATACCCTCTCCACTTTGTTTACTTATTGTGCAAGTTTACTCAGTTGGGAATTTTGGGGCATTTTTTCCCCTACACTTGGGCTACTCACATATTTCTCATTTTGGATGTCTTGAAAATTTGATTATTAATTTAGTTAAGTAAATGGCAAACTATGTGATTGATGACTTTTAGTCAAGCTTTTTATGATTGTTCTTTTATATATTTATGTTTTTTCTTCCCTGAATTATTTTCCATACCTATATGGGAACTGGTGGGTAGTTTTCCAAGTGTGCTATTTCAGCATGTCTCTCTGTTTCTCTCTTTAGCATATTGTTTAGTGATTTCCCTGTAATTAATGACAATGAATACCACCACCACCAACAGGAGCACAGATCAGCTGCCTGTGCCTGCTGCTACTGCTGCCAGTCTGCCTTCTTCAAGTCAAAAAGAAATGCCAAGTCTGACATTAGAGGACCCTCTGTCACATTGCTTGTCACCTCCTCCAAGCAGCAGTGAGATGTCTGTAATAGAGAAGCAGCAACAGCTCATAGGAACTAGTGGTGGTGGTGGTGATGGTGATGCTGGAGAAGCTGGGATGGAAGAGACATTGATGGCCTTTTTAGCAGAAACTTTGAAGGAATGGGAGACAGGGATGAGGATGGGCATCACCACCACCACTAGCAGTGAGATTTTGGAATTTGAGGAATTTGCAGCTGCTCTAAATCCTGCTGCTGCTGAGATGCAAGGGCAGCAGGATGCCGAAGAGCAAGCTAGTGTGCCACAGACCACTCTTGGTCCTAATTGCAGTGCTGAATCTGAGGCAGAATAGGGGAGGGAGACAGCGCACCAAAGATCTAAGTGCAGTAAGGGCTTGATTATATAAATAAATAAAGCACGTGCAAATTCTCAAATGTATAAACAGAAATATTTCTTTAAAATATAGTATAAAATTAAAAAATATATTTGGAAAATAAAAAGTAATATAGCTATTATAACTCGGTAGTACCAATAAGCTTAAAAACATATACTGAGAATGAAGGACGTAATGCAGTCACTACTTAACTAGAGTGTGCTTTTAGTCGTGACCAGCGCTACAATCTAGCATGTATATAACTAAAATGTAGTACAAAAACATATAAATGGTGAACGTCCTGAAGGATGTCATTCAATATGTACTGGAGCATCGAAGCACCCACTTTGTCTATGGGTATATGCGTCCAAGGAGACAATAAATAGACAGGTAACATCCGGTGCATCAGATAAATAATAATAACGTTAGCCAAGTATCACCTGATTAATCAAATCTGCTTACCAGATGTTTTCTTTACAATCGGCATATCGGGTGATCTTTATTTTGCTTTCCTCAATGTACCTGCTGATCCTGTGTGCTCCGTTTCTCATCATTACTATCATCTTCATCAGCTTCTTGAGGACTAATAACTGGTTTTCTTTTCATCTCTATATCATTTCATCTTCATCAAGTGTTAATTATTATACCATCTATATTGAGGTCTGTTACTTGTTATTGATTTGTTTATGCTTTAATCCCTTTTTCATATTTATTCCTTATAGGATATTGTCTGTAACATTTAATTTTTATAACAGATACCTATTTAGGCGTCGTCAACTTCATATTACCAAATTCTTTTTATAGGGTGATGTTCGCATATATTCCCCTTTGTATTGTAGGTGCTTTATAGGACTCTAATTACATCCACATATCAGTCCACCTTGGTTAGAGCGCTTCCTATATTCCTTTTTCATCTGAATCTGAGGCAGTAGCTGCAACAGCAGCAACATTATTCGCTGCCACAGACAGTGAAGGATAAGAAGAAAGAGGGCGTTTTTCTCCACCTGTTCCCTCCCCCCGGAAGACATGGATGTGACAAGTCAGTGAGAAGGGGAAGGAGGGAACACACCTTGGCACAAGCACTCTAATATCACACATGAAACACAGACACCATGACATTTATGTCAAACATGTTAAAGCCAAACCCCCACCTCAGAAATCATGCACCGCTGTTGCTGTACTACCAGAAAGGCAACAAGAAGTGAGGCAAATATCAAAGAGGAGGAAGAGAAGAGCAACCCAGGCAGAGACTGGAGGTTCCATGACGATTGAAACAACTAGCTCACCAGCACCATAACTTTCTAGGGTAACTACATCTTCTGCCAATCCACCTCATTCATAGTTATCTCCCCCCGCCAAATGATAGCCACTCTGATGTTAGGATGTATCTGTTTGTTTCTACCCAGTGCACACTGTGTGGTGCACTGACCACACATGGCAGTGTGGTGGAGGAGAATCTCAAGCAGGGCTTCAAGCAGATTCCATCCCGCAGAATATGCTAAGATGCTGGCAGGAAGGGTTGATCATTACTATTAAACTGTCAGCAAGCTGTCATGTGTCCTTAGTGGGTTCTGGACAAGGGGTATAGTGACTGGGGCAGTAGTTGAGTTCTGGTGTTATGGTGTTTGGATACAGTTGTGCCCCAGATGTTATTTACCACACACATTGTGCACATTGCAGTTGCTGATGAGAGGCACAGTTCCTGCTCTCAAGGGAAATATTTATATTCTAATAACAACACACCCATGATTTTGGAGGAGTGGCAGGTAGATAAGAATTATTGGCCGACTTCTTCTTTTCTCCACATACTCTGGGGGCTACTTATTGTGCTGCTACTGCCTCAGACGCATCTCTGGAGCTAGTCATGGCAAATGGAACCTTCATCATCCATCACCCATGTTACTGCTATTGTTGATCCCATTCCCTTTCAGCTGACTAATCATCCTGCTGCTTAAACAACTCAGCCGCAGCAGCAAGAACAGCAGTTGCAAATTCCGCAATAATGGACTCAGGAGTACATTTGACAATGGCCACTGGCCAGCGTGACCTGCTGACACTAGGTCAGTAAAGCATTTTTTTTCTATGGGCTTGTGCTTTGAAGAAAAAAAAACATAGTCCTACAAAAAAACATAGTCCTACAAAAAATAAACAATGTTTGGGGGTTTGTTACCTAGTTTCTGTGGAGAAAAAAAGAGAATGTATTCTAGATTCTATTACATTTACTACCCCTTCTTCACTAACTCTCGCTGATACTGTCCTAATGAAGTATCTATGAACACATGCACAAATTACCTAGGTTATATTTTATAATATAGTAACATAGTAACATAGTAAATTAGGTTGAATAAAGACACAAGTCCATCAAGTTCAACCTTCTCCTGACACCTCAGTAACTGAGAATTGTATAGCTTTCCTGCTACCAACTAAGTTAGTCTTTATCAGACCTTATCCTGATCTGCCTACTGATAAACAGTATAACAGATGAGAGTTGGATGACCTTCTCAAACTCCATGAGAATTACAATACATTCCACCCCAATATCAACCTAACACTCAGTCACTCACGCACAAACATTAACTTCCTTGACACAACTATCAGTATTCAGAACAACTGCATCCACACATCCCTATACCGCAAACCAACAGACAGACCAACCTACCTGGAAAAAATAGCTTCCACCCAAAACACACAAAGAACTCCATCATATACAGCCAGGCCATCAGATACCACCACATCTGTTCTGACATGATGGACCGTGACAAGCATCTCCAGAAACTCAGAGGAGACTTTATAAAACACAGTTACAGCGCAACTATTATTGACAGTCAGATACAGAAGGCTACCCAAATACCAAGAAAAAATCTGTTGCACTACAAAGAACAACATAAGGGAAACCGGGTGCCACTGGCGGTCACTTACCACCCACAGGTTGAAGTGCTACGCAAAATATCAAGAGAACTTCAAACAAAACTACATACGGATGAAAAACTTAAGAACATATTCCCACAGCCTCCCTTACTCTCCTTCAGACAGCCTCCCAATTTGAAACAACTGATGGTAAGGAGTGCCCTGAATAAAAATAAAAAAATGGCACATCTCCCTGTTTACAAAAGAGATGTGAAACCTGTGCACACATTTACACCACGGACAAGATACCAATTCCAAACACCCAATTACACCATAAGATCAATGGTACCTTCACCTGTAAATCATCCAATGTAATATACCTTATCATGTGTGCAAAATGCCCAATAGCTCTGTATGTGGGAGAAACTGGACAAGCACTACATAAGAGGTTTAATTCCCACAGATCCAGTGTTAATAACAAAAAGACAGAGACACCAGTGGGAGAACATTTTTGTCAAAATGGGCACAGTGTCAGGGATATTAAGTTAACTGTATTGATGGGACGGTTCCGCACTCAGAGGGACAGAAAGGTATGGGAGATAAAATTAATGTTAAAATTTAATGCAATTTGTAGTGGTTTAAATAGAGATAAATAATTCTTGTCACATTATAACTTAGTGGATTGACCTTTCCAACAGACCCAAGAGCATCGTAAATACCTCTAAAGCCTCAGAGGAAGAGTGCAATTTACCACTGACTGATCAAAGATATCTGGATCTGGATTGAGTTCTCTTATCTGATTTCCATGCTAAACAATGCAATGTGTATTTGTATTTAAGATAGATGTTTTCATATTTGTCTGTATAACATGCCTGAGGAAGAGACCTAAGGTCTTGAAAGCTTGCATTTAAATCTGCTTAGTTAGCCAATAAAAGGTGTCAAAAAGCTATATTTGCCTCCTGATAAACAGTATAACTCTGTATGTTCAATTTTTAAAGAAATGTGTCTAATCTTCTCTTAAATGTATCCATTGTATCTGCCATAACCACCTCCTTGGGCAATGAATTCCACAATTTAACAGACCTTACTGTAAAAAAACCCTTCCTATGCTGAAGTCTAAACCTCCTTTCCTCTAATCTCAAGGGGTGTCCCCTGGTCACCTGATCAGTCCTTGGAATAAATAGCTCACCGCAGAGATCTTTATATTGACATCTCATATACTTGTACAGTGTGATAAGGTCTCCTCTTAGTCGTGTTTTTCTCTTTCTCGTGTTTTCCAAGTTTGTCTAGTCATTCCACAAGTCCTCCATTCCCTTATGAAATATGAAATGAGATGTCTATGTGGAAAAATACAGTCCTTTTCTGATCTCTACATGTTGTATTCCTAAAGACATTACCTTTGCATCTACATCCACAGTCCACCTCTTCTCTCTGGACATTCTCTGGCTTTTCTATAACAATAGCTTTCTATAAACAACAGCCTTAAATTCCTTATTTCACAAGATCTTAACCCTATGTGTGCCTAAACCAATTCCCTCATCGCATCCCATCCCCTGGTATCCAAATCTGCCATATCAGTCAGTCACTCAGTATTTTAGAGAATTTGGGGGTATATCTTTGCTTCTATCTCTTCCCCCAAACAGTCCGACAACAAAGATAATAAAGGCTAGGTCAGAAAGGAACTTAGATCACATCTATCTGTGACTTCCGAGTTAGTCATACAAAATGCGGGGGTATTTGTGGTAAAATTCCTTATCACACCTCTAGACTCCCCTAGCACAGAGATAATAGCCAAATAAGGAGCTAACTTCGATTATGACTTATTAAATGAAAATTAAGATGAAAGATCGCCCTCTACAGGCAACACAAAATAATAGCGATATATTGACAGATATGCCCCCACAGGCCCAGTATACAGAAACAGAGTTATCACATATACTGTCTCAGGACAGGCACACAGTAGTGAAACAAATCAAGGGTTAAATGCAATAATTAGTCAGTCTCTGTTGTGGTGTTTGGCACACCGTAGCAACGGATACAAATTAATCTGCAAGTGCGTGAGTCTGTAGCCCCCACGGGCGTAACAACGGTAGTAGCTTGCACTGCAAGAGCTTGCAAATAGCCCCCATGGGTGTAATAACGGAGACCAACTGCACAGGAATAGTTTGAGCCAATAGCCCCCACGGGCGTATACTGGAGACAACCTGCAAGAGCTTGAGCCAATAGCCCCACTGGCTTAACAATGGAGACCACAATGCACTGCAAGGGATGAAGCCAATAGCCTCCCACTGGCGTATACCGGAGACCACCCTTTGCTGCAATAGCTTGAGCCAATAGCCCCTATGGGCGTAAACTGGAGAAACCACCGTTTGAGTAAAAGCCAATAGCGCCTCTACCGGGCGCGTTAACGAACTCAACTACTCTGCGGTTGACAGGGTGAGCCGCCAACCAGACCAGGCATATACGTGGCCAGCTCAGCAGAAGTAGCGAAATACTAGCGTAGGCTCTGTACAGGTGTGAGAAGGCTCAGCTAAGGAGACGGCAGCACGGCAAGGGTTAAATTGCAGCTTTAAGGATCGAAGGCTCAGTACTAGAGGAATAGCTCTGCAAGTACAAAGGAGGGCTCAGTAACGGAAGCACAACTCTACAAGTGAGCATGGAGACTCAGCACTGGAGACTAGGCACTGCAAGTGTTAAGGAGGTTACACGATCAGCCCGGTAGGCAGGCACAGCGGAAGTCAGAATGTCGCTACGGCGACAACAGGAGCAGGTAGCAGGAACAAAGTAGGTCACTGGAACAAGCCGGTTCAGGTCACGGAGCAGGAAGTCAGCCAGGCCGGGTCGGATCACGGAGGTGGTTCTCAGAGAAGCCGGGTCAATCACGAGCAGGAACGTCAGCCAAGCCGGGTGAGATCACGGAGGTGGTTCTCAGACAAGCCGGGTCAATCACGAGCAGGAACACAGGAGCGTAGTCAAAACAGGCCAAATCGGTACACAGGAATCAGGAACACAGGAACACAGCAACAGCAACACGGGCTCTGAAACACCACAAAAGGGCACCTGACAGGTGTCACGGCCAGGCATAAAAAGGTCACCAGAGGCGGGCCAAACTGACTCAGCAAATCAGAGCACCCCAGAAGCGAGAGTGACAGAGGAGGATCACAGGCACTGTGATAGTAACCCCCTCTCAAAGACCCCCTCTCCCTGCAGGAGGTCTTGGTTTCTGGGGATATTTAGAGTGGAAGTTGCGCAAAAGTCTAGGCGCATGGAGGTCCTTCTGATCCACCCAAGAACGTTCCTCAGGGCCATAACCCTTCCAATGGACCAAATATTGCAATATGCCTCTAAGTTTCCTAGAATCAATGATGCTCTGGACCTCGTACTCCTCTTGGCCCTGAACGTCCAGCGGCCCAGGAATCACTGGAGTGGTAGTGTAGCGGTTGCAAACCAAGGGTTTCAAGAGAGATACATGGAACACATTATGAATATGCATAGAAGCTGGGAGTTCCAATGCATAAGTGACAGGATTGACCTTGCTGATGATTTTAAATGGACCAATGAACCGGGGAGCCAACTTATTGGAGGGTACCTGCAGATTGAGGTTTCTGGAGGAAAGCCATACTCTGTCCCCAACCTGGAATGAGACCGCTGGCAGCCGTTTACGATTGGCATGCCGCTGATGTCGCTGGAATGACTGACTGAGGGCTCTCTGAACCTGTGCTCAAGTGGAGCGAAGTTGCGCCATATGCTCATCCAGGGCAGGAATCTGTTGTGACAGAAATGAGTCCGGGAGCAGGCACGGCTGGAACCCGTAGTTAATTAGAAATGGGGAGCTCCCAGACGATGAATTAACTGCACAATTCCTGGCAAACTCCGCCCACCGCAACAGGTCTGCCCAATTGTCATGATGATCGGTTACAAAGCAGCGCAGGAACTTCTCCAGTCCCTGATTGGCACACTCAGCGGCTCTGTTGGTCTGGGGCTGGTAGGCGGAGGAGAAGGAGAATTGGATGCCCATCTGGCCACAAAATGCCCTCCAAAACCTGGACACGAACTGGCTCCCACGATCAGAGACTACCACTCTGGGTACCCCGTGCAAGCGAAACACTTCTTTAGCAAAGACTACAGCCAATTCCTGAGCCGACGGAAGACCAGAGAGAGGCACGAAATGAGCCATCTTAGAGAACCTATCGACCACCATGAGGATAAACGTATACCCCCTAGAAGCTGGCAGCTCATCCAAAAAGTCAATGGATATATGAGACCATAGACGTTCGCCATTAGGTACCGGTTGGAGTAGGCCCACTGGGAGATGTCTGGGGGTCTTGGCACGAGCACAGGTGGCACAGGCGGCAGTAAAAGCGGAGCAATCGGCTCTAAGCGAGGGCCACCAGAATAACTGTGAAAGAGACCATATTAGTTGATCCCTCCCGATATGCCCAGCCGCTTTAGATGAATGGTATGTCTCCAATAGACGGGTATGGAATGGCTCATCCACAAAACACTTTCCAACTGGGGTTTCTGGCGGAGCCCTTGTTTGAGAGGCCAAAATTTCTTCCCCCAGTGGCGAAGTTATGCTAGTACGAATAGTAGCCAGGATACGATCTGGCTGAATCATTTCTACTGGTTCTTCCTCCCTCTCAAGGTCCGACGCAAACTGTCTGGACAGAGCGTCTGCCCTAACATTCTTAGAGCCCAGAAGGTAGGACACTACAAAATTAAACCGGGACAAAAAGAGTGCCCACCTAGCTTGTCGTGAGGACAGTCTTAGCTTCAGAGAGATATGTCAAATTCTTGTGATCATTACGGATTAATACTGGGGTCCTGGTACCTTCCAATAGGTGGTGCCATTCTTTAAGTGCCAGAAAGATAGCCAGGAGCTCCCTGTCGCCAATCTCATAGTGGCTCTGTGCACTGGAGAGTTTCTTAGGAAAGAACCCACAAGGTCTCAAGGTGCCACCTCCCACAGGACGTTGGGAGAGCACTGCCCCAACCCCAACCTCCGAGGCGTCAACTTCCAGGGTAAATGGCAGGGAGGGATTGGGGTGGGACAGCACTGGGGCACACGCAAAGGCAGACTTCAAGGTCTCAAACACATTTTCAGCTGCCTCGGACCACTGAGAGGGATTAGCGCCCTTATGTGTCAAGTCAGACAGAGGTTTCACAATAGTAGAAAAGTTCTGGATAAACTTCCTATAATAGTTGGCAAAGCCCAAAAAACGCTGACTAGCTTTTAACCCCTTGGGGCGAGGCCACTGAAGGACTGCTGCCAATTTATCTTGGTCCATAGCAATGCCATCTCTAGAAATTATGAACCCCAAAAATGGTACTTGAGACTTATGAAATTCGCACTTTTCTAATTTACAGAACAGTTTGTTTTTGTGAAGTCGAAGCAAAACCTCAGAGACATCCTTAGCATGCTGGGTGAGGTTGGCAGAGTGAATCAATATATCATCTAGATATACCACCACACAGGACTGAAGCATGCCGCGCAGGATGTCATTAATAAATTCCTGGAACACCTCAGGTGCATTGTATAGGCCAAATGGCATTACCAGATATTCGTAGTGCCCTGTTCTGGTATTAAATGCCGCCTTCCATTCATCTCCAGCCTTAATTCTGATCAGGTTATATGCAGCCCGCAAATCAAGTTTAGTGAAGATGGAAGAGCCCTTTAACCTGTCGAATAACTCGGTAATGAGTGGAATGGGGTATGCATTTCTAGACATTAGTTTATTCAAACCCCTGTAATCAATACAAGGCCTAAGCTCGCCATTCTTTTTCTTTACAAAGAAGAACCCGGCACCAGCCGGAGAGGTAGACTTGCGAATAATCCCTCTCTTGAGGGTGTCCTCAATGTAGTCCTCCATAGCCTTGTTTTCATCACATGACAGTGGATAAGTGCGACCCCTAGGGGGCACCACACCCGAGGGCAGATCAATAGCGCAATCATAGGGTCTGTGCTCAGGCAATGCGCTGGCCTCTCCCTTGCTGAATACGTCACTGAATTCACTATATTCAGCTGGCACAGAGGGAGAGGTACACAAAATCTTAACAGGGTGTGATAGACAGTTTTTAGCACAGTACTCAGACCATGATTTAACCTCACATCTCTGCCAATCAAACTGAGGATTATGTAAGAGTAGCCATGGAAATCCCAGAATGACTGCGTGATGAGGAGAACGAATTATTTGGAAACGTACTTCCTCCTTGTGGAGAGCCCCAACCGACACAGTGATAGGAATCGTTTCCATGGTAATAAATGCAGGTTCCAAGGGTCTGCCATCAATGGCTTCAGTAGCCAAGGGAGATTCTCTTTTACTTAACGGAATTCTGTGCAGTTCGGCAAAGGATTGGTCCATAAAGTACCCAGCTGCACCAGAGTCCACCAGTGCCATGACCTCCACGAACAAGTCTGCCCAAGAGAATACCACCTGGATGGTGGGTTTCATTGTACTTGAATCTAGGGACTGCTGCACACCACCTAGGGCCTGTCCCCCAAGGTACCCTAGGTGTGTCCGTTTCCCGGCCGTACCGGATATGTGCGTAATAGGTGCCCAGGTTTACCACAGTATAAGCATAGGCCTTGCTTCCTACGGTACGCCCTCTCCTTAGTAAGTCTGGTGAACCCAAGCTGCATTGGCTCTCCAGACTCGGGTGAACGTTCAGGAGGAATGGGTGGTGAGGGTGGGTTTAAAAGACTGCCATGACCATAGTTTCTGGATCTCGCCCTTTTTGCCAATCGTCTCTCACGAACGTGGGAGTCAATAAGCATGACATAGTCAATGTACTCATCCAGATCACTAGGTACATCTCGGGCAGCTATTTCATCCTTAATGGATTCGGACAGACCCTGAGCAAAGGCTGCAACTGATGCTTCATTGTTCCATCCCACCTCTGCTGCCAAGGTCCGAAATTCAATGGCATAGTCGTCCAGAGTACGATCGCCATGCTGTATCTCCATTAACCTTTTGGCAGCAGAGGCAGCCCTGCCAGGAACCTCAAACACTCTGCGGAACTTCCTTACAAACTCATTAAAGTTCAGAGTGCAGGGTTTGGCATTCTCCCACAGGGGATTCGCCCATGCAAGTGCCTTGCCCGTCAATAGCGATATCATAAATCCGACCTTACTCCGGTCGTTAGGAAACGCCTGGGGCGTCAGCTCCAAAAATATCTCCAATTGATTAATAAAACCCCTGCATTGTGAAGGTTCGCCATCATATCTCAATGGTAACGGCGCCGCAGCAGTTAAGCCTCTGGTATGTGTAGTAGGTACTACAGGCAGATTATCCGGTGTCGGAACTGGGGAGACCACCGGATTCTGATTAGGTTTGTCAAGGTGTACCGTACGCTCAAGTAAGGTTTGTAATGCCAGTGCCAACTGGTCTAGGTGCTGCTCATGAACATCCATTCTCCAGTGGATGTTTTGTGTGTTACTTTCACCTTTACTGTCTGAGGTCATGGCCCTTTCGTACTGTAACATTTTTTTAAGACACTCAGACTAGCTGGTTAGAATAAAACACAGTTTTATTAAATGAAAATTAAGATGAAAGATCACCCTCTACAGGCAACACAAAATAATAGCGATATATTGACAGATATGCCCCCACAAGCCCAGTATACAGAAACAGAGTTATCACATATACTGTCTCAGGACAGGCACACAGTAGTGAAGCAAATCAAGGGTTAAATGCAATAATTAGTCAGTCTCTGTTGTGGTGTTTGGCACGCCCAAGATGGTTATGAAGCAGCTATAAGTGTAGATGGTGCAACACCTAAAGTTCTTAAGGCTGGGAAGCTGCTAGGCAGTATTTGACTAGAGGTAGAATCAGCAGAAAAGTTGCACAGAATAGCCCCCACGGGCGTAGCAACGGATACAACTTAATCTGCAAGTGCGTGAGTCGGTAGCCCCCACGGGCGTAACAACGGTAGTAGCTTGCCCTGCAAGAGCTTGCAAATAGCCCCCATGGGCATAATAACGGAGACCAACTGCACAGGAATAGTTTGCTCTCTTCTCACACTCACAAAACTCCACTAGCTTATGACTAACAGCCAAGTCAGAACGGAATTTGGATCACAGCTGCCTGCCTCACTCCACCAAGATTTAGGGGTAATTTGGGTTATCTCCTTTGCTTCCTTCCTCTCCTGCAAAGCCCCCAGAGTCCCCAAACCCAGAAAACACATGTTCTGCCTACAAGCCTACCTAAACTACACTCCAATTTTAATTTATTGACAGGCTGCAGGAATTTGACACACATTTTATACTATGCTTGTGGGAAAAGAAGTGAAACTTGCCACTTGGTGTGGGAAATTGAGACTTACCATAGATCTTAATTCAATGAGCTAGGTGTGAAAAAGCAGAGAAACTGCACTTTTCAGAAAAAATGCCGCTCTCAGTAGAAAGTGACATTTTTTGCCTCTTTCTCTTTTGATGTCCATCCCTAATAGTAATCCCACTGCAGGTTTTATTGAATTTTATGAAAGTAAAAATTAGAAAATAGGAAGGTTAGGATAGATCCTTTATTTATTGATAACCTCAAATCCATTACCTGTGTATAAGGAACTGTTCAGTGAATAGTTTTTCACAGTGTGATAGTCAAAACACTTAGCTTTTATTAATTTAAAAACAAATGTGGACCTTTTTTCAGTAGGGTTAATTATTAAAAACCAAGCAGGCACCAAACCCTGTAATCTACTTAATTAAAAACATAATTGTTGTTACCCATTAAACCTCTGCTGTATTACCAAAATATAGTATTTTAATCACAAATCATTGAATAAATGATTCTCTGGTCAATTTAAGCAGTATATAATTGGCTAGCTATACTGTAACTGCAAACGCTATTGAGATTAGCATGAACACTGCTTAAAGTGATTAAGAATACATTCAAATATTTAGCATAATGATATAAACTGAATGTCTTTGCACAAAATTCAGTTGGGTAGTCCCGATGTTATAGTCCTTATGGAACTAAACAGTTGTGTTCTGTATTTTAAACTTGTAATCAAATTCTAGCCGTTTGAAAATTAGAATATTTTATAATGCAGCATGAATGTAAAAGCATCTAATAGCAGCTGCATTCTTTCTGCATTCTATATTTAACATTGTGAGAATGCCCTTAACCGGTGCTTTATTCCCCACAAACGTTTCCACTCTCTTGGATTTTGTCCTCGGTAATTCATGTATAGGATGGAGGATTAATATTAGGATTATGGGTATAGGAATATTTTCCCTTGGGGCAGGCAAAATACAATCATTAGTGACAAGGTAGTGAAAATGGGACACACCTTGGCACATCTGCCCTAATAAGACATATGCAACATTAACACCATGACTTTTATGTTAAGCACATGAAATCCAAACCCCAAAAGGGCACAAAGAATGGGGGGAAAAAATCCAAAAGAAGTGAAACCCAGGATGGCGGTTTGACGATGAGAGTAACACATCATCTTCTTATGCTAGGTTCTGGGTGTAGGGAGCTGAACCCATTGCCCCCACCCTGGCACATTCAGGGTCCTCTTCCACCTCTGGTGTACCATCTTTGTCTCATTTACCTCCCACACAAGCTGATATAGAGTCTGTAGATGTGAGGTTGTGGCATTTCATCTCCACCCATTACTCATTGTGACAACAGTGACAGTATATAGCAGAAGAACTGTGTAACTTTATTGTTTTAACACAAGTACTTGTAATAGTGGTGGGGTAGCTTGTGTGCACAGTCTATGACCCTTGTCATCTCCTCCAACAAACTCAGTCACACTCCTTTGAGTTTGGCATTTGACGGACAGAAGTAGGAACCATAGGTGTTACTGTAACTAAAGAAAATCTTGGTACACTCTCTGACATGACAACAACACTTCTATTATGTGCCCACAAACCATGGGAACTATGAGGAATGCTTCTGCTGCTGCAGCTTGTAGTGGCACCTCTGATGGTGTGTCTCCCAATCAGATCTGTGGTTGTGCTTCAGGTGGAATATCAATGACGATGTGTCTAGGTGTAATCCTGATTTCCCCCCACTCACGTTTTTAAATGAGGAATAAGTAACAACATGTTCAACTTTTGGATTGTGATTGAAGTATCTCCTGTCTGTAGACCCTTCAAGGACTGAAGGGTTCCTGTACTAATAATTGTCAAAGGTGCTGCACTTCTAACTGCAACAGATGCTGTCATCATACCTAAGGTTGTGGATATTGATATCCCTGTGTTGCTTATTATTACTCAACAATATTGTGTGTGGCTTGGTAGGGGTTGGACTTGAAAGAAGTAACAGTGCTGATTATAACTGAGAAGATGTTTATGTATTTTTAGACAAATCTACTTGTCCAGAGTCAGACTTCCCGCATTGATTTATCAAACAGTTTAAAACAGGTATAGAACTCCTTTTCAGTTGTGGGAGATTAATCCTCTTTTTCAGCTAATTTTATGGGCATGTCCTCATCTCTCGCTCTCTCTCTCTATTTCTCTCATGCCCCCAACTAGGAGGATGCTGGAGGTTATAGATCAACAATATTATCATAACTACCACTACTTTAATATACCATATGCTTTTTGAATTCTCAAACAAATTCTCTATACTTTTTCCAGAACATTTGATACTACTCTCAGGACAGTTGATGTACTTGTTTGTCTCACTGTCAGATGCAGCAGTTGGTTGAACTGCTACACATTCCTCCATTATGCCATCAACACTAAAATGTGACTTGTAGTTTTTAAAAGGTTTCTTAATACTGCTGGTTATGATGGAAGACCTTCTTATTTCACTTTAAAAACAGCCACTTCAAGAAGAGAAGGATGATCATTATTTACTGCACATGCTGCAGCAACCATGGCTGCAGTCAGCTTTTGGACTACCACTTTACAAATATATCCCTGCACTGATCCTACTCGTTTCCCTCTGCTTCTGTCCTTATTACATTATTTGGACAGTATCAAAGTGGTGTGTGGTTTTTTTGCAGTGAAATAAACAATACAATTGATTGCCCTTTACAGAATACTCTATCATATACAGTATTTCTCGCTTTCTCCTAGTATCAGCATCTGTTACGGCAACTATATGTTGTTTTTTGTTTTGTTTTTATTAACTTTTAGACTTGTGCACGAGCAAAATTTTCGGTAAAATTTGAATTCGGACGAATTTTTTTTTCTAATTCGGATGATCCTAATTTCGGACCGGGCCTATTCGATTTGGACGAAATTCTGATCCATTCCAAATTATTCGGCCGAATTTAACATGGGTTAAATTATAGCAGTGCGCCTCCGTGCACGCTGCTATCATTCTTTGCAGACAGGGTGTGCATTTAGAAAAAGATCCATCCCAAAAACGGACATTGTCGTACATTGCCAGTCTGTGCATGTCACCTCTACTCCAGCATGGGATGCCAGTCACAATGCAAATGTCGAACATCGAGAACCCATGCCTGTCATTCAATTTAGCATGTTCGAACATCGAAACCCCATGCCTGTCCTTCAATATAGCATATGCTCGAACATCGAAAACCCATGCCTGTCACATCCTACTCAACATAAGTGGTCGACTCGAACATGGACAAACTACATGATTTCCCCTCATATCAGATAACTCTATGTGTATATACATTGATGTTTATTCTTGATGTAGTATGAAACACTACAATGATTGTAGTGTGATAGATGTAATGTGTTAAAAAGAAAAATTGAGACATTCTGTTGTGAACAAACTGCAACACAGGAGAGAAATAAAAAAAAAATGCTTGACATCTATTCTGAAGAGGGGTCCACAGCATTGTCTTAGTATAGCAATATGACCGATTTCCGTGAGTGTGCAATACAGGGCTCTACGGTAATTGCTGGGCATTTCCCAACGTCATAATCAGGGGATGATGGGAGTTGTATTCTAACTATTGTTAGGAAACACGTAAGTGATGCACATTCATCTCCCACCTAGAAATTATTTACACACGAGGCAACTCCCCCAAGTAATACTAGCCCCTTTCCAAGTGAAAGGACTTCCAGAAAGGCTTCAGATCTCTTAGTGACTCACCTGTTATTGCCAGTCAGCGGGACCCGGAGAGTAGGAGGGGGTGATATGGATGCAGATTAAGTCTGGCACGGTGCTCTTAGTTGGTCACTCGTCACAATGTTGAAGCTCAGCCCGGACAGCACCTTCTGGGTGGAGACACCTTACAGCAATCCTGTTCAGGACACATCATGCATTGTTGTGCACTCATACTAGGGATTCCAAATGTTTAGACTCATTTCGTACAGGGGGCACCCTCCTGTATTTGTAAAACCTCTCTAGCAAATCTGGGACGGTAGACCTATTTACTCAAGTCTTGACTTTAGGTGGGCGATAAACAATACAAAATAGGCATAATGTTTCACTATCACATAATTCACGTCACTGAAGCAGCCAACAGGCATCGCCACTGAGTGAACATAGGGCTGCCCGGCTGCTGACAGTCACACTGATGGGACACCCTGCAACACAGAACTGGCGGAAGAGCATAAAATAAACATGCTATGGGACGGCAAATTGCCGCCCCTGTCAAAGTGCCGTCTGGGTCCATGGACCCACTGGGACCCATGTAAGGGCCGGCCCTGTATTCGAACAAATACCTAATTTTTTTTATATTTTGCACAGGAACGAATATTACTTGCTCTTGCAGTGGCAATAACTGGAACTAATGCTGGCTGCCCACCTATGCCTAGCCTAATGCTACCTGCCTGCCTACACAACAACTGTACACTCTCTAATCTCTTCTCTCTCTGAGCTCCAACAACGCAATGAGTAAATGCAGGCTGTCTGTCTGTGTGACTGTGTCATTAGTCCAACCCCCATCATGAAACGAAGAAGGCTATTCGAATACAGACAAAAGAGGGAAGTAGTGCATGAAACGGAGAATGGAATTGGACTAGAGACATGGAGGGAAAATTATGGAGGGAAAGTAATTGAGCATGCACAGGAAGTACAAAAAAGTCCTGGTCAAAAGTAGTCAAAACTTTTGGAAATGTGTCGATTGCCGAAACTTCCGAAAGTTTCGACGAATTTCGGACCTGGGCTGTTCGGAGTCGGATCATTTTTTCCGAATGACCCTTGAGTTTCGAATTGGCCGAATGTCTCCGATGACCCCATTTTCGACGAAATCCGAATGTCTCCGAATGAATTCGCACATGTCTATTAACTTTCCCTATTACCGTCTACAATAATAAAACACTCCCTGTGCAATTGCTTTACCCTACTTTGCCTGTAGATAACGTAAAGAGGATTTCAGCTGCTGCTGCTGCTGCTTTCTCTTGCTCTCTTTATGTCACTGTAGTCTTAATTTGTTTACTGTACAGATTAAGATGGGCCTTACTCTGTATGTTTGACCCTTTCTGATTTCTGTTTTAGCAGTCAGCGTTTGTCTATTGAGTGTCAGTTTGCAGTCAATCAATCAGTTACAAAGGCTCAGAAAGCTCAGGAAGGAACTTCGATCATGTACCTGTCTCTTTTTAGCCAAACAATATTTTGGGAGCGTTTTTGGTTAAATCTCCTTTCTGTCTTCACACTCTTCACGCTTTCACAGACTCCCCAACACAGTTCAGCAAGCTCAAGGAACTTGAATAACCTGCCTGGCTCTTTTCAGTCAAACAAGATTTTGTGGTACTTTAGGTAAATCTTCTTTCTCTTTTCACACTCCTCCAGACTAGAGATGGCTGAAAATGTTCTCAAGCCAAAATCAGTGAATAATGGCACTTTAAGTTTGGTAGAACACTTTGTGAAAAGTGCAGTTTTCTGCTTGTTTTTGCCTAGGTCATTGCATTGCAATCAATAGGAAGAGTGAATTTACACACACACACACAGCAAATGCTATTTTATTTCCCAAAGGCATAGTATAAAAAGGGTATGAGAGTGCCTGTGTTGCTGGCGTGTGGGGAAACAATCAGTTGGAATGGGAATTTTTGGGGGGGTTTATTGACTGGGATTGGGGGGGACAGTAAAAATAAATAAATACAATTAAAAAAACAAACAAACATAAGATATGGTATAATAGAGGTCTGAGGATGGTGCCTTTGTTGAACAAGGATTTTTTTGGGGTGGGGCTTGTTGACTGGTATTGGGGGACAGTTAATAAAAAAATAATTAATAAATAAAATTAAAAAATACATAAAATAAGAAATTCGTAAATAATTAGTGATGGACACAAATTTTCGCCTCAAAATCATTGAAGAATAGCACTTCACATTTGGTGAAAAAATTCAAAGTGCAGTTTTTACCACTTTTTTCACCTAGCTTATTCCATTGAAATCAGTCAGAACATTGAAATTACACACAATACATAGCAAATGTTATTTCCGAAAAGGTGTATTATAAAAGGGATATGAGGGTGAATGTGTTGGTGCAGTGTGGGGAAACAATCAGTTGAACAGGGAATGTTTTTTGTGGGGTTGTTTACTGGGATTGGGGGGAACAGTTAATAAACAAAAATATAAAATAAATAGAATTAGAAAGACCCATAAGACATGGTATAAAATGGATATGATGAGGGTACCTGTGTTGCTGGGTGGAATCTGGGGAAAGAATCAGATGAACAGGGATATTTTTTGGGGGGTTGTTTACTAGTATTGGGTGGAAAGTAAATAAAAATGTAAATACATAAAATAAAATAGGAAATTGGTACATAACGCGAAAGGAACAGGGACCCCCTGATGTAAGCTGAAACTTGGTCTGACTCATACATGACTATGACTCATAATTGACTAGATAAAGTATTTTGTAGAGGATGATTTGTAGGATTAAACTTGTTGCTAGAGGCCCATGCTCTGAGGAAACATTGATCTGTAGGACTTAGACTTAATTGAGGCACAAGCCCTGAGGAAACATTGATTAGTTGTAGGAAATTAAATGTGTGTTAGGCCCAGGCCCTGAGAAAAGGATTACAAATTACAAGCCCCCAAACATTGTTTATTTTTTGTATGCCTCTGGTTTTTTTTTTGTTTTTTTTATAGTCACTATAGTATCTGACACCCTGATGAAAGGATCTATTGATCCAGAAACACGTCGGTGTTTCTTCTTTTTATTATATTGATTTGAAATGTTTATTCATTATTAAAATTTTATTTTGAATCATACGTGCTGAGGGCTGGTCTACTTTTGGATACCTTGGAGATAACCCTTGGAGAGCCTGTACAGGGGCAGATTTATACCCCTGCCGCTATTGACCGGTTGTGTATTTAACAACCGGATGATGAACAATTGTGAGTACAAGTGTTATTATTATATATCCTAATATTTAATCAATTTGAAAAGAGCGCCCCCTTTTCCATTTTTTCTACTTTTGTTTTCCTGTGTTTTTATCCTTCTTGTGTTGAAGGTTCAACTTGGGGAGCAGCTGAATGGGCAATGTAATATCGCCCACATGTCCATTGAGCCACTGAATATATTGTGGCATCATGCAAATGTGAGTTGATTACCTATTTTTATCTTTCAGTACACTGTGTACCAGGACTTATTAACCCTGTGAGCGCCTTCTATGTTTTTGTTTTCTCTGAGAATTTAAACTTGTTTAGTAGGAAGCTGTGTTCTGGTTTTTTACCAATCATATATGCCAAAAAATGAATATTGCAATTGTACTTACTGGTCATCTAAAGAGGTGTGTGAAAAACTCCAGCTGTTCATGATATATAAACTGCTGTTGAACTCATTATAAGTAACAGTTTGACAGACTTAATGTAGTCCTAAAAGTAATAATTACAGGGTATTTAAAAGCTGCAGCTGAAACACATTCAAAGAATGGTTCTCAGCTGCCCTGGTGTTAACTTGATGTTATATCATGTTGCTGAATGTCAAAGAAACATTACACTATAGTTTTTTTATGCTGGAATTTAAAAAATATACATAATCACATAAGTTTATGATTATTTTGAAACAGGTTCATTCTGTGAATGATTTCGTTTCTAAACAGAGATATGTTTGCATTTATTTTGTGTGAGTCTATTTGAACTTTAAATGCTGAAATGAACTTTGACAGAATTTTTCAACTTTGCAATTAAGAACTGAAGAACTATGTTGGACCACCTGTTTCTACAAGAAAAGTATTTTCCTTTTATTGATTTTTAAACAAAAGAAAATAAAAATAAACAACATGTTTCAAGTACTCAAATGTACATATTTATAAAACACTTCTGATTTGGTTAAGCATTCAATAATTATAACAGAGTAGTAAAATATTACAACACTTCATAGGTATAACACTTATGTTCTCTATAAAAGAGAAAGATAATGATTCATAGATTGGTTTACAAACCATATGATTAAATTACTAAATGCACGACCAAAAACTGTATATTGATTTTAAAAGTTTAATTGTAAAAGAAGTTATAATTTTACTCAAGTATTAGGGATGGGCAAAATATTTTGCCTCAAAAGAGAAACGGGAGAAAAATGACACTATTCTCCAATCAATACATTTTTCTTTTTCAGGGTTTTTTTGCTTAGCTCATTGCATTAAATTTCCATTCTTTTCCCGCAGGCATATTACAAAAGGGGTGTCAGGTTCTCACAGCATACCATTCTGTGTTTGGGGGGGATGAAAAAACAGCACATTTTTAAAAAGGAAATCTGTTCTCTGTATTAGTGGAGTTTGGGGAACTCTGGGGAGAAGGAAGTTTCTTCCTGACCTGGCTGTTATCTGTGTCCTAGGAGTGTTTGGGGGTGTGAGGAGGAAGCAAAGGAGGTTGACTCCAGATACTCTAAAATTTTATGTGACTGACTGGGAAGACACAGGCACAGACAAAGTTTGTTCCTGATCTGGCTACTATTATCTCTGTGCTGGAGGAGTCTGGGGGTGCGAGAAGGGAGCAAAGGAGGTATAGCCCAAATAGCCCAAAATTCTGTTTAACTGACTGGTAAGACACAGGCAGAGGTGATCCATGTACCTTCCTGATCTGGTTGTTATATCTGTGCTAGGGGAGTGTGGGGGATGTGAGAAGGGAGCAAAGGAGAATTACCCCAAATGCCTCAAAATTCTGTGTGACTGACTAGGAAAACGCAGGCAACTGTGATCAATGTTTCTTCTTGATCTGGATGTTATTTCTGTCTTAGAGTAGTATGGGGAAAGAAGCAGTTGAACAGGAGTGTGTTTTTTGTTGTTTTTAACAGAGAGACTGATGGGGGGCAGTTAATTAAAATAAATAAATTAACATGGAGTGCACATTCCATGTCCTCAGAAACCGTGCCCACATATCCAAGTTCAACTTGGTGGTAACATCTAATCTCACAATGTACCTTGACTCCGGACCCCCAGAGAGCAGAGCCAGTAGATGTGAGACAAAAGAACGACCCCGAGGAATGATCCTCATAGAGAAGTTCAATATACCCAATGAAGACTGTAACTCCACTCTCTGATGGGTGTCCAGAGTGGTGAAATGTTTGATTATCCCCTGAATATGAGCCAGTTTCTCTGGTGGTAAACTAGCCTCCATGCTGTATACCTAGAAAGCACACCCTGGTAGCAGGTCATATGGATTTATGTAGTGATAATGGTTAGTGTTGAGCGAGCATGCTCGGCCGATGCTCGGATCGGCTCGAGCATCGCTCTGCTCGGCACATGGCGGTACTCGTACGAGTACCGCATGTGCTCGCCCGCCATGTTCGGGTCTCCTCCCCGCACGTTTTGCGGCTGCTGCGCAGCCAATAAACGTGCAGGGAGGCTCTGACATCGGTGTAATGCCAGCAGCCATGTTGGCTGCTGGCATTACACTGATTGGCTGGCCAGAACCCGTGGTCGGGTGCTGTATAGCACCTGACCATCGAGTTTGGCTCAGTCTTAGCCAGGGAGAGCTGAGGATAGGAAGGGAAAGGCAGTGTAGGGAGGAAAAAAACCAAAATTGTGAAAAAAAAGAACCAAAAGTCCTTTTTAGGACTACTGTGTGTGGGGGCAGCAGGTTATTTTGTGTGGGGGGAAAAAAACAAAAAAAAAAAAAAAAAAAAATATTCTGTTTAGTGTGAAAAGTTGCAGATTAGAGCACATTCTGTTTAGTGTGCACAGTTGCAGATTAGAGCACATTCTGTTTAGTGTGCAAAGTTGCAGATTAGAGCACATTCTGTTTAGTGTGCAAAGTTGCAGATTAGAGCACATTCTGTTAAGTCTTCAAACTAAAATATCAAAGTCACATATTCCATTCAGTGTGCGTCGCCGCAGTTTAGCAGCACATTCTGTGTACTGTGCAGAGTTGCAGAATAGGAAGAAATACTGTTAAGTCTTCAAACTAAAATATCAAAGTCACATATTCCATTCAGTGTGCTTCGCCGCAGTTTAGCAGCACATTCTGTGTACTGTGCAGAGTTGCAGAATAGGAAGAAATACTGTTAAGTCTTCAAACTAAAATATCAAAGTCACATATTCCATTCAGTGTGCTTCGCCGCAGTTTAGCAGCACATTCTGTGTACTGTGCAGAGTTGCAGAATAGGAAGAAATACTGTTAAGTCTTCAAACTAAAATATCAAAGTCACATATTCCATTCAGTGTGCTTCGCCGCAGTTTAGCAGCACATTCTGTGTAGTGTGCAGAGTTGCAGAATAGGAAGAAATACTGTTAAGTCCTCAAACTCAAATATTAAAGACACATATTCCATTCAGTGTGTGTCACTGCCGTTTAGCAGCCTATTCTGTGTACTCTGCACAGTTGCAGACTAGGAAGAAATACTGTTAAGTTTTCAAACTCAAATATTAAAGTCACATATTCCATTCAGTGTTTGTCACCGCCGTTTAGCAGCCTATTCTGTGTACTCTGCACAGTTGCAGACTAGGAAGAAATACTGTTAAGTTTTCAAACTCAAATATTAAAGTCACATTTTCCATTCAGTGTGTGTCACCGCCGTTTAGCAGCCTATTCTGTGTACTCTGCACAGTTGCAGAATAGGAAGAAATACTGTTAAGTTTTCAAACTCAAATATTAAAGTCACATATTCCATTCAGTGTGTGTCACCGCCGTTTAGCAGCCTATTCTGTGTACTCTGCACAGTTGCAGACTAGGAAGAAATACTGTTAAGTTTTCAAACTCAAATATTAAAGTCACATATTCCATTCAGTGTGTGTCACCGCCGTTTAGCAGCCTATTCTGTGTACTCTGCACAGTTGCAGACTAGGAAGAAATACTGTTAAGTTTTCAAACTCAAATATTAAAGTCACATTTTCCATTCAGTGTGTGTCACCGCAGTTTAGCAGCCTATTCTGTGTACTCTGCACAGTTGCAGAATAGTAAGAAATACTGTTAAGTTTTCAAACTCAAATATTAAAGTCACATATTCCATTCAGTGTGTGTCACCGCCGTTTAGCAGCCTATTCTGTGTACTCTGCACAGTTGCAGACTAGGAAGAAATACTGTTAAGTTTTCAAACTCAAATATTAAAGTCACATTTTCCATTCAGTGTGTGTCACCGCAGTTTAGCAGCCTATTCTGTGTACTCTGCACAGTTGCAGAATAGTAAGAAATACTGTTAAGTTTTCAAACTCAAATATTAAAGTCACATATTCCATTCAGTGTGTGTCACCGCCGTTTAGCAGCCTATTCTGTGTACTCTGCACAGTTGCAGACTAGGAAGAAATACTGTCAAGTTTTCAAACTCAAATATTAAAGTCACATTTTCCATTCAGTGTGTGTCACCGCAGTTTAGCAGCCTATTCTGTGTACTCTGCACAGTTGCAGAATAGCAAGAAATACTGTTAAGTTTTCAAACTCAAATATTAAAGTCACATATTCCATTCAGTGTGTGTCACCGCCGTTTAGCAGCCTATTCTGTGTACTCTGCACAGTTGCAGACTAGGAAGAAATACTGTTAAGTTTTCAAACTCAAATATTAAAGTCACATTTTCCATTCAGTGTGTGTCACCGCAGTTTAGCAGCCTATTCTGTGTACTCTGCACAGTTGCAGAATAGTAAGAAATACTGTTAAGTTTTCAAACTCAAATATTAAAGTCACATATTCCGTGTAAGATGAAGAAGGCGGGTAAAAAGGGACGGGGAAGTGGACGTGATCCTGATAGTTCAGGGCGCGGGTCAGGACGCGGAGAAACTGTGCCTGGTGCCAGAGCACAAGAAAGAAAGACATCCACCATACCTAGCTTCATGTGTAATTTTACAGGGCGTCGCAGGACATCACTCTCGAGGTCCGACCACTGCGAACAGGTGGTCGGTTGGATGACAGCTGATACTGCTTCCAGTCGGTTAAGCACCACCCTGTCTTCCACCAAGTCCACTCTCAGTAGCCAAGAGTCTGGTCAACATAATCCTCACTCTGATCATCCTTCCTCCCACCATACACGGTCTGGTCAAAGAAGTGATCCCACACTGGGATATAGTGAGGAGCTCGTCTCATCACCAATCCTTCATTTGACCCTCTCTCCAAGCACGCTTGCAGAGGAACATGACATCTTGTGCCCTGATTCACAACCTCTAGAGGCTACCCAATCACAAGAAGATGACAGATGTGAACGGCATTTAAGGTCAAAGGAAGTAGTGGATGATGATGATGATGATGAGACACAGTTGCCATTAAATCAACCACTATTTCCGTCTCAAGACCTTGTTGAGGAGAATGTTATACAGTTGTCAATGACTGAGTATGTGGTGGGATCAAGACTTGAGGAGGATGATCAGAGTGAGGAAGTGGAGGAGGACTTGGTGGACGATGAGGTGACTGACCCCACCTGGGAAGGTGTAGAGCCGAGCGATGACAGCAGTCCTGAGGGTGAGCCATCTGCAGCACCGCAACAGGCTGGAAGAGGCAGTGGTGTGGCTACAGAAAGAAGGCGGACCGCACCAAACCGGCCCGCAAATGTTCCACGGAGCACCCCCTTGCGTAAATCTACCTTGCCAAAGGGTAGGTGTTCCGCGGTATGGCGTTTTTTTAAGGAAAGTGCGGACGACAAAAGAATTGTAGTTTGCAACCTGTGCCACACCAGAATGAGCCGAGGCATGAACACTAGAAACCTCACCACCACCAGCATGATCCGACACATGGCATCCAAGCACCGTAGTAAGTGGGAGGAACGCCTGGATCGCCCATCTGTGTCTGCAGGCCACACCACTGCCTCCTCTTCCCCTGTTTTCGGTGCCGGCCAATCGCCTGTCGAAGGCGCAGGCCCGCATACCTCCCGCCCTGCACCTGTAGCATCTGAAGCACCATCAGCGACCACATCCACTTCCCTGTCCCAGCACAGCGTCCAAATGTCGTTACCCCAGGCATTTGAGCGCAAGAGAAAGTACCCAGCCACCCACCCACAGGCCATAGCACTAACCTCACACCTTTCAAAATTACTGGCCATCGAAATGCTGCCATTTAGGCTTGTGGACACTGAGTCCTTCCGCAGCCTGATGGCAGCAGCTGTCCCTCGGTACGCGGTCCCCAGCCGCCACTACTTTTCCCGGTGTTTCATCCCCGCATTACACCACCATGTGTCCCGTAACATCACCCGTGCCCTGACCAACGCAGTTACTGGGAAGGTCCACTTAACGACTGACACATGGACAAGTGCTTGTGGCCAGGGACGCTACATTTCCCTGACGGCACACTGGGTGAATGTCGTGGAGGCTGGGAGCGACTCGGACCCTGGGATGGCACGGGTGCTACCCACGCCGAGGATTGCGGGCCCTACCTCCATCAGGTTTTCCACCAGCACCTACGTTATTGGCTCCTCCTCCTCCGTTTCCACCTCCGAATTCTCTACACGCAGCGCCACTCCCCCATCAGCCAGTAGCTGGAAGCAGTGTAGCACTGCAGTGGGGAAGCGTCAACAGGCCGTGCTGAAGCTGATCTGCCTTGGGGACAAACAGCACACGGCCTCAGAGCTGTTGCAGGGGATTAGTCACCAGACCGATCAGTGGCTCTCGCCACTCAACCTGCAACCAGGCATGGTTGTGTGTGATAATGGGCGTAACTTGGTGGCGGCTTTGGAGCTCGGCAAGCTCACACACGTACCATGCCTAGCGCATGTATTTAATTTAGTGGTGCAGCGATTTCTAAAAACCTACCCCAATGTGCATGATCTCTTGACCAAGGTGCGCCGCGTGTGTGCACATTTCCGTAAGTCATCTACAGCTTCGGCCGGCCTGTTGAAGCTGCAGCAGCGCTTACAATTGCCAGCTCACCGGCTGCTGTGTGACGTGAGCACGCGCTGGAACTCCACCTTCCACATGTTGGCCCGGCTTTGTGAGCAGCAGAGGGCAGTAGTGGAGTACCAGCTGTTACACGGTCGTCGCCTCTCCGTTCAACTTCCTGTAATCAGAAGTGAGGAGTGGGAATGGATGTCAGACCTCTGCGAGGTTTTACGCAATTTTGAGGAATCGACACAGATGGTGAGCGGCGATAACGCTATTATCAGTGTAACCATCCCACTTCTGTGTCTACTGAAACGCTCGCTGCTCACAATTAAAACCGACGCTTTGCATGTGGAAGAGGTGGAAATGGGGGAGGAAGAGCTTACACAAGGTGATAGCCAGAGCACCCTCACTTCGTCTTCTCAGCGACAATTGGAGGAGGCGGAGGAGGAGGAGGAGGAGGAAGACACGGTTGCCTCCGCTACAGAGGGTAGCCATGGAACTTTAGTTCCATCTCTTCAGCGTGGGTGGGCAGAAGAGGAGGAAGAGGATGAGGAGATTGAGAGTCATCCTCCTGGTGAGGACAGCGAAATCTTGCCTGTTGGTACTCTGGCACACATGGCTGACTTTATGTTAGGCTGCCTTTCCCGTGACCCACGCGTTATATGCATTTTAAACAACACGGATTACTGGGTATTCACCCTTCTGGACCCCCGCTACAAAGAGAATTTCTCATCTCTCATTCCTCCGGTGGAGAGGACAAGCAAAATGGTGCAATACCAGAAGGTTCTTGTTGAAAAATTGCTCCAAAATTTTCCATCTGACAACGCTGGCGGCAGAGTACGTGCTACCTTGGCCAACAGAGAAGGGGAGAAAAGGGGAGCACACAGCAGTTCCGAGAAAGGCAGGGCAACACTCTCCAAGGCGTGGGACACCTTCATGACACCCCGCCAGCACCCTCACCCTGATGCGCAGCCTAGTGTCACAAGGAGGGAAAAGTTTTGGAAGATGGTGAAGGAGTACGTAGCAGACCGTGTCAGCGTCCTCAATGATCCCTCTGTGCCTTACAACTACTGGGTGTCCAAGCTGGACACGTGGTATGAACTGGCACTCTACGCCTTGGAGGTGCCGGCCTGCCCTGCCGCCAGCGTTCTGTCTGAGCGGGTATTTAGTGCTGCTGGTGGCATCATAACAGATAAGCGTATCCGCCTTTCCACCGACAATGCTGATAGGTTGACACTTATAAAAATGAACAAGGCCTGGATTTCCCCTGACTTCTCCACTCCACTGGAGGAAAGCCCCGGGGGAACATAAACTCACTTTATATATGTTATTTACAATGATGGGAATACTCTGTATTCCCATTCACCCCTTCCACCCAAAAAACGGGTATATGGTTGACTCTTAATCTTCTCATCCTCCTCCTCCTCTTCCATATGCCCTGGGATATAATTTTTATATAGGGCCAGCTCACCAGCGGGCCCTGTGCTATAATTTTTATATAGGGCCAGCTCACCAGCGTGCCCTGTGATATAATTTTTTTATAGGGCCAGCTCACCAGCGGGCCCTGTTTGACAATTTTTATATAGGTCAGCTCACCAGCGGGCCTTCTCATATAATGTTTTATTGGGTCAGCTCTCTAGCAGGCCCTCTCATATAATGTTTTATAGCGTCAGCTCACTAGCGGGCCTTCGCATATAATGTTTAGGATGGTCAGCTCTGCAGCAGACCCTTACCCATAATGTTTTAGATGGTCAGCTCAGCGCACGTTTCCCTCTTAATCATGGCCTCAGTTCAATAAAATCAAGGAAATTTTTGGGAGAATTTGCCTCTGCGCACGTTTCCCTCTTAATCATGGCCTCAGTTCTGAAAATCAAGGAAATTTTTGGGAGAATTTGCCTCTGTGCACGTTTCCCTCTTAATCATGGCCTCAGTTCAGAAAAATCGAGGAAATTTTTGGGAGAATTTGCAGATGATATACAAGTAAATATACAGCAAATACTGTTTGGTAACAATTTTTCGCCTAAAGTCGTTTTTATTTTCCTTTTTGTGTGTTTTACGGTCAGTCTGTAAAAATGGCGTACTACGGGCGAAAGATCGTTCCCAGCAGCGATGTTGGAGTCCAAGATGCATCCAGACATCCTCCCTATGCTGTCCCTGAACCATTTCTGTGGTGTTTCCATCCTTTTCTGCCCTTTTCCTATGGACCAGGCACCCTCCCCTCATCAGAGCAGGGGGTGCCTGGTGTAATGCTCGAGTCCTCCCATTGACTTCAATGGGGCTCGGGTGTTCGGCCGAGCACTCGAGCCTCAGGGGGTGCTCGGTCAGAGCACCCGAACACCCGAGCATTGGGGTGCTCGCTCATCACTAATAATGGTATGTTAAACTCAGTGAAAACTTTGGAAATGTGCGCTAATCCTACAGTTATGTGGTGAGGAGGTTCTATGGTATGAAAATCCTCTAAGTAATGTATGACCATATGACAGCATAATACGTTCAGAAGGATCCAACATAGGGTGTCAGCAAATAAGTCGAACGATTTTGGGCTACTCTTTGCGCCAAAGGTGAGACGAGTGGAAAAATAAAATCTCTCTCCCCGTTTGATCCCATGGAGATTCCAGAGGGATGGATGTAGTCTCAGTAATTTAAAATCATCCGCTATGTCTGCCTTAGATAACCAACAGCCTCTACCTGTTTTGATGATCAATTGTATTGCATTGTCTTCCGTAGCATAGTTTAGAGTGAATTCTTCAGATGGTATGAGGGAGTTCAAATTTGGAATGGAGATAGAATGAGGGGCTGATAAGTCATAGATTAATCGTTGTTTATTAGAGAATTTACTGGTGGCCAAACCTAATGGATTCATTCTCAGGTGGTAACTGGGGGATGATCAAAGGGGCCTAAGATGTACAATTTAGTGACTTCCATGTGCAACAACCTATCTACCGCTGCAAGGTCCTGTAAAGCCGACTGTTAATTATCACACTTGATGGACTCTGTCGGTAGGGTAATCAAGCCTGAATGAAACCCTTCTGAAAATCCCTGTACTAAGAAATCTAGTTCTTTTGATTTGAGAACTACTGACACCTGATCACATGAAAATGACTTACTTTCTACACTGTCTTGAGATGATATTAGTAAAGATACTAAATTAATGCCCTTACCTTCGATAATGTCTTTCCTAACGTGCCCTGGAATAAAATGAGCCAGAGTAATGGTAGGGGGTCCCCTGCCTGAAGTACTAGTGGTGGGTATATCACTTGATATATCTGGGCATGCAACCTTAATGGCTTTTTGGCAAGGTTGTGGGGCCTCCCTGCCATCCAGACGAGCATGAATTGAAGCCACTGACAAAAATGCAAAGGACATCTGTAAATCTGCCAGATCTGAATAAGACTGGGACGGGACTGGACTGTGGCTTGTGCTAGGCCTCGGGTTGTGTGGGGTACAAAAAATAAATATTTATAATTCAGCTTTGCGGGTGGATACTGAATAAGGAATGCGCCTTTGTTGAAGTTCTCTTATTATTTTTGCCACTGTCCAAGTTTTGTAAGAAGAGAGGCTACCATGTTCAGATTGTGGCCTTGGAGATTTTTGCATGCTGGGTATCGCATCCTGGTTGGATCTAAGAGACATGATGTGCTTGATTCGTATTCCCTTGGCTCACACTTGTCTTGTTCATAATTCCAAGATATTTGTGAATGAAATCCTTCTTAAGTGTGATTGTGTCGGCGGTCACTTATCAGCTTCTCTAATTGATGACATTTATGAAATCACTTGTGAAGTGGCTGGAGATGGAATCAGAGACTTTCCTTCTCGATCTCTGTTGCTGGCCACTTCTGTGCATGACCAGCTGCCGGGGTTAAAAAGGGGGGCTCGGCCCTCCCACAATTACAGCCTAACCAATAGCATTCACTTTTACCTCACACACTGTGCACATTGCAGTTGCTGATGCGAGAGGCATAGTTCCAGCTCTCAAGGGGAACATTTTTATTCTAGTAACAACACACCCATAATTTTGGAGGAGGGTCAGGAGGAGAAGAATTATTGGCCAACTTCTTTTCTCTACATATACCTAAAGTAGTGGGGGCTAGTTATGGTGCAGCTACTGTCTCAGGCACATCACTGGAGATAGTTATGGCAAGTGGAACCTTCATCATCCATCACCCATGTTACTGCTGTTGTTGATCCCATGCCTTTTGAGCTGCCTAATCATCCTGCAGCAGCAGCAAGAACAGCAATCACAAATTACAGTGGGGCATTTGACAGTGGCCAGTTGCCATTGGCCAACACAAAATGACCTGCTGGCACTAGGTCAGTAGTGCATTTTTTTCTTGGGGCTTGTTTTAAAAAAACAAACAAACAAAAAAAAACAACAGAGGCCTGCAAAAAAATAACACAAAACAATTTTTGGAGGCTTGTTTCTAACAAACCTATGTCCTACAAATCAATGTTTCCTCAGGGCCTGGGATTAGCACAAGTCTAGTTTCATGCAACTAATCAATATTTTTTCTGGCCTTGTGGCCACACAAAGCTTTTTATGCAATATGTTAAAAGGATAACAATAAGTAAAGGTCCTACAAATCAATGTTTCCTCAGGGCATGGGCCTCTAACAACAAGTTTAAGTCCTACAAATCATCCTCTACAAAATACTTTATCCCATCAAGTATCAATCTTCCCAAGTTTCAGATTACATCAGGGGGTCCTGTCTCTGTCACATTACGTACCACATTCCTATTTTATTTATTTACGTTTTTTATTAACTGGCCCCAATACCGGTCAATGCCTCCCAAATCAAATTCCCTGTTCAACTGATTCTGAGCAGGGTGCCGATGATGGTGGGTAGAGTCTGGGGAAAGAATCAGTTGAACATGGAATTTTTTTTTGGGGGGGTAGGTTTGCTGACTGATATTGTGGCAACAGTTAATAACAAAAATACATAAATCAAATTAAAAGTAAAATAAGAAATTGGTACATAACATGACATAAGCTTGACAGGGTATAGTATTTTGTAGAAGATGATTTGTAGGACTTAGATTTATTTTTAGAATCCTAAGCCTTGAGAAAACAGTGATTTGTAGGATTTAGACTTATTAGAGGCACAAGCTTTGGGGAAACATTGATTATTAATTATTCCCTGCCACCAGCTTAGCGTATTCTGTGGTATGGAATCTCCTCAGATGTTGATTTATGACCTGGCTGCGATTATCCTCCACCACACTGCCATATGTAGTCAGTGCACTACACAGTGTACAAAGGGTGGACATGAAGTGCCATGTCCTAATATCTATTGAATGACTATCAACTGGTGGGGGAGGTAAAGATAAAAGATCAACAGAAGATGTTATTAGTTACATGATCTTCCCATGCCTGGACCCTAGAGCAAGAAGGTGATGACGATCTAGGTGTTTCACTCACCATTAGTGATGAGCGAGCACCCCAATGCTCGGGTGTTCGGGTGCTCTGACCGAGCGCCCCCGGAGGCTCGAGTGCTCGGCCGAGCACCCGAGCCCCATTGAAGTCAATGGGAGGACTCGAGCATTACACCAGGCACCCCCTGCTCTGATGAGGGGAGGGTGCCTGGTCCATAGGAAAAGGGCAGAAAAGGATGGAAACACCACAGAAATGGTTCAGGGACAGCATAGGGAGGATGTCTGGATGCATCTTGGACTCCAACATCGCTGCTGGGAACGATCTTTCGCCCGTAGTACGCCATTTTTACAGACTGACCGTAAAACACACAAAAAGGAAAATAAAAACGACTTTAGGCGAAAAATTGTTACCAAACAGTATTTGCTGTATATTTACTTGTATATCATCTGCAAATTCTGCCAAAAATTTCATCGGTTTTTCTGAAGTGAGGCCATGATTAAGAGGGAAACGTGCGCAGAGGCAAATTCTCCCAAAAATTTCCTAGATTTTTCTGAACTGAGGCCATGATTAAGAGGGAAACGTGCGCAAAGTCAAATTCTCCCAAAAATTTCCTAGATTTTTCTGAACTGGGGCCATGATTAAGAGGGAAACGTGCGCTGAGCCGACCATCTAAAACATTATGGGTGAGGGTCTGCTGCAGAGCTGACCATCCTAAACATTATATGCGAAGGCCCGCTAGTGAGCTGACGCTATAAAACATTATATGAGAGGGCCCGCTAGAGAGCTGACCCAATAAAACATTATATGAGAAGGCCCGCTGGTGAGCTGACCTATATAAAAATTGTCAAACAGGGCCCGCTGGTGAGCTGGCCCTATATAAAAATTATATCACAGGGCATATGGAAGAGGAGGAGGAGGATGAGAAGATTAAGAGTCAACCATATACCCGTTTTTTGGGTGGAAGGGGTGAATGGGAATACAGAGTATTCCCATCATTGTAAATAACATATATAAAGTGAGTTTATGTTCCCCCGGGGCTTTCCTCCAGTGGAGTGGAGAAGTCAGGGGAAATCCAGGCCTTGTTCATTTTTATAAGTGTCAACCTATCAGCATTGTCGGTGGAAAGGCGGATACGCTTATCTGTTATGATGCCACCAGCAGCACTAAATACCCGCTCAGACAGAACGCTGGCGGCAGGGCAGGCCAGCACCTCCAAGGCGTAGAGTGCCAGTTCATACCACGTGTCCAGCTTGGACACCCAGTAGTTGTAAGGCACAGAGGGATCATTGAGGACGCTGACACGGTCTGCTACGTACTCCTTCACCATCTTCCAAAACTTTTCCCTCCTTGTGACACTAGGCTGCGCATCAGGGTGAGGGTGCTGGCGGGGTGTCATGAAGGTGTCCCACGCCTTGGAGAGTGTTGCCCTGCCTTTCTCGGAACTGCTGTGTGCTCCCCTTTTCTCCCCTTCTCGGTTGGCCAAGGTAGCACGTACTCTGCCGCCAGCGTTGTCAGATGGAAAATTTTGGAGCAATTTTTCAACAAGAACCTTCTGGTATTGCACCATTTTGCTTGTCCTCTCCACCGGAGGAATGAGAGATGAGAAATTCTCTTTGTAGCGGGGGTCCAGAAGGGTGAACACCCAGTAATCAGTGTTGTCTAAAACGCGTATAACGCGTGGGTCACGGGAAAGGCAGCCTAACATAAAGTCAGCCATGTGTGCCAGAGTACCAACAGGCAAGATTTCGCTGTCCTCACCAGGAGGATGACTCTCAATCTCCTCATCCTCTTCCTCCTCTTCTGCCCACCCACGCTGAAGAGATGGAACTAAAGTTCCATGGCTACCCTCTGTAGCGGAGGCAACCGTGTCTTCCTCCTCCTCCTCCTCCTCCTCCGCCTCCTCCAATTGTCGCTGAGAAGACGAAGTGAGGGTGCTCTGGCTATCACCTTGTGTAAGCTCTTCCTCCCGCATTTCCACCTCTTCCACATGCAAAGCGTCAGTTTTAATTGTGAGCAGCGAGCGTTTCAGTAGACACAGAAGTGGGATGGTTACACTGATAATAGCGTTATCGCCGCTCACCATCTGTGTCGATTCCTCAAAATTGCGTAAAACCTCACAGAGGTCTGACATCCATTCCCACTCCTCACTTCTGATTACAGGAAGTTGAACGGAGAGGCGACGACCGTGTAACAGCTGGTACTCCACTACTGCCCTCTGCTGCTCACAAAGCCGGGCCAACATGTGGAAGGTGGAGTTCCAGCGCGTGCTCACGTCACACAGCAGCCGGTGAGCTGGCAATTGTAAGCGCTGCTGCAGCTTCAACAGGCCGGCCGAAGCTGTAGATGACTTACGGAAATGTGCACACACGCGGCGCACCTTGGTCAAGAGATCATGCACATTGGGGTAGGTTTTTAGAAATCGCTGAACCACTAAATTAAATACATGCGCTAGGCATGGTACGTGTGTGAGCTTCCGAGCTCCAAAGCCGCCACCAAGTTACGCCCATTATCACACACAACCATGCCTGGTTGCAGGTTGAGTGGCGAGAGCCACTGCTCGGTCTGGTGACTAATCCCCTGCAACAGCTCTGAGGCCGTGTGCTGTTTGTCCCCAAGGCAGATCAGCTTCAGCACGGCCTGTTGACGCTTCCCCACTGCAGTGCTACACTGCTTCCAGCTACTGGCTGATGGGGGAGTGGCGCTGCGTGTAGAGAATTCGGAGGTGGAAACGGAGGAGGAGGAGCCAATAACATAGGTGCTGGCGGAAACCCTGATGGAGGTAGGGCCCGCAATCCTCGGCGTGGGTAGCACCCGTGCCATCCCAGGGTCCAAGTCGCTCCCAGCCTCCACGACATTCACCCAGTGTGCCGTCAGGGAAATGTAGCGTCCCTGGCCACAAGCACTTGTCCATGTGTCAGTCGTTAAGTGGACCTTCCCAGTAACTGCGTTGGTCAGGGCACGGGTGATGTTACGGGACACATGGTGGTGTAATGCGGGGATGGCACACCGGGAAAAGTAGTGGCGGCTGGGGACCGCGTACCGAGGGACAGCTGCTGCCATCAGGCTGCGGAAGGACTCAGTGTCCACAAGCCTAAATGGCAGCATTTCGATGGCCAGTAATTTGGAAAGGTGTGAGGTTAGTGCTATGGCCTGTGGGTGGGTGGCTGGGTATTTTCGCTTGCGCTCAAATGCCTGGGGTAACGACATTTGGACGCTGTGCTGGGACAGGGAAGTGGATGTGGTCGCTGATGGTGCTTCAGATGGTACAGGTGCAGGGAGGGAGGTATGCGGGCCTGCGCCTTCGACAGGCGATTGGCCGGCACCGAAAACAGGGGAAGAGGAGGCAGTGGTGTGGCCTGCAGACACAGATGGGCGATCCAGGCGTTCCTCCCACTTATTACGGTGCTTGGATGCCATGTGTTGGATCATGCTGGTGGTGGTGAGGTTTCTAGTGTTCATGCCTCGGCTCATTCTGGTGTGGCACAGGTTGCAAACTACAATTCTTTTGTCGTCCGCACTTTCCTTAAAAAAACGCCATACCGCGGAACACCTACCCCTTGGCAAGGGAGATTTACGCAAGGGGGTGCTCCGTGGAACATTTGCGGGCCGGTTTGGTGCGGTCCGCCTTCTTTCTGTAGCCACACCACTGCCTCTTCCAGCCTGTTGCGGTGCTGCAGATGGCTCACCCTCAGGACTGCTGTCATCGCTCGGCTCTACACCTTCCCAGGTGGGGTCAGTCACCTCATCGTCCACCAAGTCCTCCTCCACTTCCTCACTCTGATCATCCTCCTCATGTCTTGATCCCACCACATACTCAGTCATTGACAACTGTATAACATCCTCCTCAACAAGGTCTTGAGACAGTAATAGTGGTTGATTTAATGGCAACTGTGTCTCATCATCATCATCATCATCCACTACTTCCTTTGACCTTAAATGCCGTTCACATCTGTCATCTTCTTGTGATTGGGTACCCTCTAGAGGTTGTGAATCAGGGCATAAGATGTCATGTTCCTCTGCAAGCGTGCTTGGAGAGAGGGTCAAATGAAGGATTGGTGATGAGACGAACTCCTCACTATATCCCAGTGTGGGATCACTTCTTTGACCAGACCGTCTATGGTGGGAGGAAGGATGATCAGAGTGAGGATTATGTTGACCAGACTCTTGGCTACTGAGAGTGGACTTGGTGGAAGACAGGGTGGTGCTTAACCGACTGGAAGCAGTATCAGCTGACATCCAACCGACCACCTGTTCGCAGTGGTCGGACCTCGAGAGTGATGTCCTGCGACGCCCTGTAAAATGAGACATGAAGCTAGGTATGGTGGATGTCTTTCTTTCTTGTGCTCTGGCACCAGGCACAGTTTCTCCGCGTCCTGACCCGCGCCCTGAACTATCAGGATCACGTCCACTTCCCCGTCCCTTTTTACCCGCCTTCTTCATCTTACACGGAATATGTGACTTTGATATTTGAGTTTGAAGACTTAACAGTATTTCTTCCTATTCTGCAACTGTGCAGAGTACACAGAATAGGCTGCTAAACTGCGGCGAAGCACACTGAATGGAATATGTGACTTTGATATTTGAGTTTGAAGACTTAACAGTATTTCTTCCTATTCTGCAACTGTGCAGAGTACACAGAATATGCTGCTAAACTGCGGCGAAGCACACTGAATGGAATATGTGACTTTGATATTTGAGTTTGAAGACTTAACAGTATTTCTTCCTATTCTGCAACTGTGCAGAGTACACAGAATAGGCTGCTAAACTGCGGCGAAGCACACTGAATGGAATATGTGACTTTGATATTTTAGTTTGAAGACTTAACAGTATTTCTTCCTATTCTGCAACTGTGCAGAGTACACAGAATATGCTGCTAAACTGCGGCGAAGCACACTGAATGGAATATGTGACTTTGATATTTGAGTTTGAAGACTTAACAGTATTTCTTCCTATTCTGCAACTGTGCAGAGTACACAGAATAGGCTGCTAAACTGCGGCGAAGCACACTGAATGGAATATGTGACTTTGATATTTTAGTTTGAAGACTTAACAGTATTTCTTCCTATTCTGCAACTGTGCAGAGTACACAGAATATGCTGCTAAACTGCGGCGAAGCACACTGAATGGAATATGTGACTTTGATATTTTAGTTTGAAGACTTAACAGAATGTGCTCTAATCTGCAACTTTGCACACTAAACAGAATGTGCTCTAATCTGCAACTTTGCACACTAAACAGAATGTGCTCTAATCTGCAACTTTGCACACTAAACAGAATGTGCTCTAATCTGCAATTTTGCACACTAAACAGAATGTGCTCTAATCTGCAACTTTGCACACTAAACAGAATATATGAAATTTTTTTTTTTTTGTTTTTTTCCCCCCACACAAAATAAACTGCTGCCCCCACACACAGTAGTCCTAAAAAGGACTTTTGGTTCTTTTTTTTTCACAAATTTGCTTTTTTTCTCCCTACACTGACTTTCCCTTCCTATCCTCATCTCTCCCTGGCTAAGACTGAGCCGACCACGGGTTCTGGCCAGCCAATCAGTGTAATGCCAGCAGCCAACATGGCTGCTGGCATTACACTGATGTCAGAGCCTCCCTGCACGTTTATTGGCTGCGCAGCAGCCGCAAAACGTGCGGGGAGGAGACCCGAACATGGCGGGCGAGCACATGCGGTACTCGTACGAGTACCGCCATGTGCCGAGCAGAGCGATGCTCGAGCCGATCCGAGCATCGGCCGAGCATGCTCGCTCAACACTACTCACCATCAAACTTTCAGACTCTGGTTGTGTTTCTCTATTCTTCCACCTCTTTGATTTCTACTACACCACTTTTTTCATTTGGGAAGAGTGAGGCGGTACAGCAATACAGGTGCCTGGTTTCTTTGGTGGGGGTTTCACAAAAATGTCATGGTGTCTGTGTTTCATGTGTGTTATCAGGGCTGTTGTGCCAAGGTGCTTTCCTTCTTTTCCCCTTTTCACTGACTTTTCCCAAATTATGCACAGTGCCATCGCTGATGACTGTAATGTGCCTGTCCCAAGAGAATAATAGTCCCACACCAAGGACCTCTGTAGGGGAGGGGAAAGGTGGAGAAGAATGGCCTCTTTCTTATTCTACTCGACATTCCTCTTCACTGGCTGGGGCAGAGGATGTTGTTGCTGCTACTGCCTCAGAATCAGCACTGCAACTAGGACTAAAAGTATTGCTGCTGGCAAGTGGAACCTGTCCTAGTCCATCATCACTGGATCCCATTCCCACTGTGTCCACGGTGGTCTCTGGCACACTAGCCTGCGGCCCTTGCAACTCAGCAGCAGCAGGATTTATAGCAAATTCCAAAAGCTCACTGGTGGTAGTGATGATGCCCATCCTTATCACTGTCTCCCATTCCTTCTCAGTTTTAGCTAAAAAGGCCATTAATCTCTCCACCATCATCATCACCACCACCAATGTCTCCTTGCTGCTGCTGCTCTATTACAGACATCTCACAGTTTGGAAGAAGATGATGAGAAATGTGACAAAGGGTTCCCTACTGTCACAATTGCCATCTCTTGTTGACCTGACTGGCAGCATTTGCAGCAGGCACAAGCAGCTGATCTGTGCTCCTGGTGGTGGCAGCATTATTGCTGCTAGACACCAGTTCTGCCCTCTTCAGGATCATGTTCCATCTAGACAATACCGTATGGGGGAAGGGGATTTTCAGAGTCAGGGGAATGTTGTGGGCTCCTACTGTGGTAGTGTTAGTAGCACCAGCTGCTTCACCATCACTATTATTACTGACACCAGCCACATCAGTTTCAGTCCTTGAGTCTTCCTCCTCACTAGTAGTATGATCACCCCCACCTTCATCCCTTACACTCTGTATAAGCTGCTGAACCTTCTTAGTGGTAGTGGTAGTGGAGGGACTGATTGGGTATGGCATATACGACTTAGGGTTCCCTGCTGTCACACTTGGCATCATCTTCTCCCCCCCTCCTGAGAATCACAGACACTGTCAGTAGGCACAGGCAGCTGACCTGTCTTGCTCAAACTACTAGCCTTTTCTTCTTCTGCTCATGACACAAATTTCCCCAAATCCGTAGGGGTGATGTAGGGGGACTGGCCAAGTGGCCATTATTGGTTCTGGGTGACCAGAGCATCCAGAAACATTTATGTTGGTAGTGGTCACTTCCTCCTCCTCAGACTCAATGGGCACATAACAGTCCTTCCATTATTATTCAACTTGCTCTTAGAGATAGCAGTCACTATGAGCCTCTCCTGCCTCAATTTTAACTATAAAATAACAGCACAACAGCCTAGCACTTCTCCCTCTATCTGTAGCTGCTTGCATTGTTTCACTTACTGGAAAACATCAAATTTTATAGAGAAAAGGCAAAAAATATGTAATTAAAGGGTTCAAAAACTTTCTGTCCATTGAAAAAATAGCAAAACATTTTTGGCAATGGGTGAAAACAGCGAAGATTTTAATAGCTTTATTAAAAGTGAAATTTTCTGTGGAAAAGCAGACAACCAAGTGGTTTTTACAGATTTTTTCATGGGAACACAACGGGACCTTTCACTCACCCACTCAGTCACGGCTGAAAAATTTCCAGTATCCATAGTGAATCCTTGGGTAGATATGATTTAGCCCAAAAATTCCAGGGAGGTCTTTTCGAACTTACACTTCTCTTTTGAAATAGAGGTGATTCTCTCTGAGGTGAGTCAGGTCCTGTTTAAAATGAAGATGTGTTACAGCTTACCTTGGTTTCAGCATCATCTGCAGGCATGTGGCTTCAAGAATGCAGCAGGCCTCTGTTTTATGTTTTTGCTTCCTGTAGTCTCCTCCTATCTACTTCCTCCCTCTGAGCTGCTCCTCCTACCTACTTCCTGAGGAGGGGTTTAAAGGGCTGACTGAGTCCTGACTCAGTTGCCCTTGTCTTACTGTACAATACAGTTTTGTTTCCCTTGGGCTCTGTGTGTGACCTGGCTTGTCTGACCATCCATTCTCGTGCTGACCTGTGGCTTTGTCTGACTACTCTTTTGCCTGCTTCCATTGTGTAGTGGACACCCAATCTGGTGCGGACCTGTGGCTCTGGCTGACTACCTGAACTGTGTATGACCCGGCCTGTCTGTCCATCCATTCTGGTGTTGACCTGTGGCTCTGGCTGACTACCTAAACTGTGTATGACCCGGCCTGTCTGTCCATCCATTCTGGTGTTGACCTGTGCCTCTGTCTGACAATTCTCCTTGTGTGTTCCGATTTGGCTTAGACATCCTTTCTGGTGCAAACCTGTGGCTCTGGCTGACTACCCGCTCCGTGTATGACCTGGCTTATCTGACTACCCACTCTGGTGTTGACTTAGGGCTCTGTCCACTGAGCTTCCAGCATACCAATGCTTCAGTGGATATCCAATCTGGTGCAAACATGTGGCACTGGCTGACTACCCTCTCAGTGTATGACCCAGCTAGTCTGACTATCCTTTCTGGTGCTGACTAGAGGGCTCTGTCTGTTTCCTCCCTGCTTTGGTCCCCACTCCACAGACACCCATCTTAGAGCAGACCTGGGGCTCTATCAGACTCCTAGACTGACTGCATGCTGAGTCAGTGCTAGTACTTTGGGCATTCTGAATTACTTCGAGGCTCCAGTGGGCTGAGGCCTAGTCTCGGACAGTGTGGTGGATCTCTTGGCAGACTGCTATTTCTGGTACAGTGCTTGCCTCTTTGATCACCCTCTGTGTGTTATCTGTTTACGTGCCTTACTGTTATTATTCTAACAAAAGATTGTTTTACTTTACCGTACTGACTCCTGGTTTATTCCTGGGAACCATGACAAGATGATGTTTCTCCAGAGTTCAGGAGAATACCAACATGTCATCCTGGTATATGATTACAAAGGCCAACAGGAGATCCCTAAATACACTGTTGACCAGACATTAGAAGACTGTAGGAGCATTACAAAGGCCACAGTGCATGACCAGATATTTGTAATGCACAAACCTTGAATTAAAAGCAGTCTTCCACTCATTTCCTTCCCTCATCCTGACCAGGTTATATGCACCTCTTAGGTCAAGTTTGGTGAAAAATCAAGCTCCCCTGAGTCTGTCCCACAACTCAGGAATATGAGGCAATGGATAGCAATTTGTCCGTGTTATTTCATTCAAACCACATATAAATCCCCTGGCAAGATTGTCTTGAATGTAGTCTTCCAGGCCTTGGTTCCTGGAATGGATAAAGGATAGACTGTACCCCAAGGAGGTGTAGTACCTAATAGCGGTACTATGGGACAATCATAGGGCTGATGTGGAGGTAAGGTTTCAGCCTTGACCTTACTAAAAACATCCACAAAAACCTGTTAAGTTTCAGGAACCCAGAACATCCACAGCTGATAAAGAGATCTCTAGAGTACATACAGAGGGGCAGGGAAAGGAAAGGATACCTGTAGATCAATCAGTGGAAGGGTTTTTCCTCTGGAGCCACAGATAACCCAAGATCACAGGGTTAGCAGGACAGGAAATCAAATTGAAGGGGGGGGCACCAAATCTCTTCAAACCGTGCCTCACAAGCCCTGTGCATGAAGAGTAATCTCTAGTGGGAAAAGGTTCAGTTTATTAGGTTCAACCAACCAGCATGTGAGAGGGTCTGGTGTGATATCCAAACAGCTGAGATTACCTTACACACCAAAACCAGGGTTTTATAAAGAAAAGATTTAATAGGACATAAGTTTAAATCTTCAGGAGTAATTGATAGAAGAGACAGTTTTGGAGATGGCAGTAGATCCTACAGGGCATCAAAAATCTTAATCCAGAATACCAGGAACTCTGGAAAAATCCAGATGATATGGAAAAAGGAGCTCCCCTCCGCACTGCAACAAGTGTAGAGGTCTGAATCCTGCACACCCATCAAAGTTAATCGAGATGGTGTGTAAAAGAACTGCTAAAGAATCTTCAGCGGAAGAGCTGGTGTTTGGCGTGAGAGGAGACTGCGGATGAACTAGCCATAGCCATATCCAATTCCCAATCCTCCATCGTTCTTTGATTTAATTTGATTATTTTCCTTATTTGAACTTATTTTTGTTTGCTGGGTGATGGGAATTTTAAATTTTATGTTAGTTTAGGTTTAGTTTTGCTTTAATTTATTTTTTGAGGGAGAGGGAAAGCAGCTGGAGGGACAGAATTTTTTATCTTTTTTACTGTGACCCTCCAAGCGCCAGTGCATAGCACTGAATCTCTCCCTCTTTCTCTATCTCTCTCTCTCCTCTTTCTTTAAAATTATAATAAGATCTTTCCTTATTTCCCAAAAAAAGCAGCTCTGTTTAATCTTCTTAGCATTTTGGATGGGGAGAGAATTATTTCAATCTTATTCGAGCTGTAATTCAAGAGTAACTGAATGATAAAGAATCACCCTCGCACCCCTTTTACTGATGTAACACTGCTCACCTCAGAGCAGCAAGACTGTCCGAATGGATTGCACTGAGGGACAATCTTCAGTGAGCATAAGGAAAAACCTGAAAAACCTGTCAAGGGGGACAGGGTTTTCCTTATGCTCACAGTAAGAAGATTGTCCCTCGCTGAGACCTGCCTGGTACAGAGACCAGATTCCACATCTGAAGGGGCAGGAGGGGGATACTTTAATATTCAATTACTCTTGGACTACAACTCTGACAGTATTAAAATAACACTATCCATGGTCCAAATAGTATAAAGATTAATTGGTGCTGCACTTTTTGAGAAAAATTACTATCCCTTTAAATTGTTTAGTTTCCTGTGTTTGAACACTTTTTCACTTGGAGGATAGTGGGAATATTTAAATTTATGTCTAAATTTATTCTTGAGTTAATTGTTGTTCTGAGGGAAAGAGGAAAGCTGCTGGGAGTGAACTTTTTTCTGTTAACCCTTTCAGTGCCTGTGCATAGCTCCCTCTCTCTGGTAAAACAAAATAAATAAATAAAAACAAACTCCTTCCTTCTTTATTTCTTAGTTTTGTTTTGATTTAAAATGGGGAAAGGAATTAAGAGGCCTCTGGTTCCCAAAGCTGGAATAAGGGATCCTGGAAATATTAGATACAGCTCTGTTGGATCCCAGCTTAGTCCAGGCCATAGACTCCCTCTGCCTCAACTCTGGCTGGTCCTCCTGGCACAGCCCCTGTTGTACCTACAAGATCTTTTGCACAGTTGTTGAGTGCTAGCCCCAGTCACTGCAACTCTGGGGGAGAGCAGCTAACTAGGAGGCATGGGTGAGGTGTATTATGTCTGGGGTCCATGGCATTGGGGTGTATGTAAAGGCTACAGCTGATGAAGTGAGCCTCTCTGCAGTTGTAGTAGTCAGCAAAATGTAAGGGACATCTGTTTTCTTTGTATGCACTCTGGCTGCTGCACATAGTTTGGTGCAGAAGGGGATCGGGGGGGGGCATATATATCCCTATGGAACTGCTGGAAGTGTTGGGTACACAAATAAGGATACTTAATGTTCCCTCTTCCTACCAGACCCTTTGCAAGCCCTAATGGAGTTAAAAACATCTCTAAGAGTCTCCTGGGTTGCAAAGAGAGAGCACAAAAACATGTGCTCTTTTAAGAGACAGGTACATATGCTCCTGCCTCGGGGTGTCAAAAGTATTGAGGGATCCTTTGGGGTCCACTTTGAGGGGGTGCTGTACAGAATATTGTACAGCACAGAGGAAGTGAAGTGCCAGAGCTGTTAACACCACCCCAGTACCATTGCCAAACAACTCATGAGCAGCACCCAGCCCTTCTAAGACCACCATGGCAGGGACATCAAAAGGGAAAATAAAAACCTTCAGAGAGTATAAATGAGGCTGTCCTAATGCCCACCACCACAGCCTGCAAACCTCTTCCTTCCCCACCAGCAACATCACAAGTTGACTCTACCGCTAAGGTTGCAGCAAAATGGAAGAAGGAGAGGAACGCCACCACAACTCTCTGTGTTGCCACTGGCCCCCTAAAGTCACCCCCACCTCATACTTAAACACTCCTACAAGTGTAGGGGATGGGGAAGCAGATCATAAAGCCCTTAAAAAAAGACATTGGTAGTGGCAGCATCCCCTCTTTTAAGTCTGACACCCCAAAGGAAGAGGAAATTTAAAACAAATAGGTGGATGCTGGAGGAATGGAGCTTATCTCCTATCCCTCCAAACTTAGAAAGAGGGGCTATCCATCACTTCCTCATGTGGTGGTATTGTCTGACATGACTGTTAATCTCATCCAGCCAGGGACAGAACACACACCTCACCCCCAGACCTGGCAGGGGATAATGTGGCCAAGAGTCTTTGGGCTGTTCAGGGGAATTAGGGTCTCCCTTAAGAGACAGAAGCAGATGGTCAGTCTGTAGCTGTGCAGCTTGTCTTTCCACTGAAGTATGAATTATAAAGCCCCTGCTGAAAGGGTAGTTAGTGTCCCTATGTTGCTGAGCATTTGGGATCACAGTCAGCCTCTTCCTCCAAGGCCATTGTCCAGTGGTGACACTGGGGCAATCATAACTCCCCAGGATATTCCACTCCTGGAGTGTATTGGATTAAGTATAACACCTATTCAGGACCCTACAGAGGAAAATTCAGGGAAGGATGATGCAAAAGGGAAAGTGGTCATGGAGGAGGGTGACCAAGCAGACAGTCCCATTAATAACATGGTGGGGACTGCTCCAACCTCAGAGATCCCTCTTTAGACATCATCCACTGGCCTAAACCTGAAAATCATTCAAGCTATGCAGGAAGTGGTGGAAAAGGCAGAGGAGATATACAAAGCCTCCAAAGCTCCCCATGTCATTAGTGATACCAAGCCATCTGCTGCCATTCAGACAGCTACTCCTGTGTGTACTAGTACTAGCAATGAGTTCCAAGTTTCTTCTCAGGTTTCAGTTGTGAAGGGTGTTTTTGACCCCACTTCAATGAAACCTAGAAGTGGGAAATTAAGATCAAGCTGAAGAGGCTAACCCCCCAAAAGAATGAGGTCTATAAAGTCCTAAGTGAGGAGGAGCACAGGGATGGTGGTGAAGCTGCCACAGTCTCAAGAGATCCTCCCAGCCCTGTCATCCCTGCCAAAGAAATAATAAAATTCCTTGAGAATACCCTATGTGGATGCAATAAAAAGAAGTTGCACCTGGTCCTTGAGAAGTGTAATTAATTGCTGTTAATCATCAACTCTCTAAGAGAATATCTTGGGTATGGATGGGCGAAAGGTCCCATTGTTTTCCCATGAGAAATGCTGCAAAAATCACATGGTTGTCCACTTTTTCACTCAAAAATTCACCATCAGCAAACCTCTTTAAAATGTCTCCTTTTTGCCTACACTGAAAATGTTTTCGCTATGTTTGGCACTGACCACACATGGCAATATGGTAGAATATAATTATTACAAGCATGGAATCAAGCATCCAAGAAGATTCCATCCCACAGAATACACAAAGCTGTTGGCAGGGAGGATTCATCATTCATTTTTTATTAGCGTTTAGGTTTATGGGGGGATGGTTTTAAATTGTGGACCTAGTATGCATCAAGGTGTTAGCTTGCACTTGTGTCAGTTGATTGATGTGAGTGCAGATGTGTCCATTGTTCCCAGTCCTTTCCCTATTTCACAACTTTCCTACATACACTGTGCACAATGCAGTTGTGAATGAAAGGCACAGTTCCTTCCTACTCTAGAGGGAAAAATTAATATTCCAACAACATAAGAAGCATTATTTATTGGCCAACTTCTTTTCTTCAGATATACATGAAGTGTTGGCTGGGGATAGTTGTGGTGCTTCTACTGGAGCTAGTGGCAAGTCGATCCATCATCATCTGTCTCATATCACTGCTGTTGATCCCATTCCCTTTGAGATGCCTAATCATCTTGCTAGCTATTTAGACAACACAACAGCATGAACAGCAGTCACAAATACCTCAATGTCACCAACTAACCATGGCATTTGAAACAGACAAAAACAATTTTTCTTTCTGAGAATAAAGAAAGAAAGTATTCTCTTTTATGCACTCGGTTAAACCCCCTTTATGAGTTTTGCCATGTGGAATTTCTTCAGGAAGATATGGGTCATAAGAAGAGTCTTAATTAAAATTTGTTGCTAAAACATAACTTTTATTAAATTATAAAAGGTCCATTTATTTCAAATTCTTTATGCTCTTTTGAGATAACTAGAGTGTCAGAATATTTAGAATTTGCGACTATATCTCAAAATGTTAATCACATAACTATTCTTTGCGAGGCAATACACTTGTGATTAATGTACAAAAATTCACTGATGCCATTTTTATTATGCTGAACGATTACTTATGCCTTAAAATATGGGCATCAGATGTTTGAACAATTCAAATACAGTACCTTCAATTATTTTCCATGCTCATTGGAACAGTTATAAGACTTGCAAGATTAACTTTTAATTGTATAGTTGTACTAACTAATTAACCCCCACAATGCCGATAGCAACTATTTCCCGGTTTTATATGCAGTAATCCACGTAATTAAATGTGTTTTTGCTCAGTTGCATATAGCAGGTGGCCTAATTTGGAAGTCAGTGAGGATTTTCACTTTTTTCTGATCAACTGATTAACCTCTTTTTTGAGTGTGGAGGCTACTGATTGGATATATATTTGTTAAATTCACAAACAAAAGTTTGTGAAGTACACAGATTGAAATTAGTTAGTAACAAGTAATAAGTATGCAGACACACAATTCAAATATTGCTCTCTGATTTTTAAACTAGTTGGAATTAACATTATCCCCACAGCTAGTTAATCAGTTTGCTCCACTGAGATGTTTAACAAATGTGTGCTTAAGGGAAATGTAATCGTCAATCCGATTAAACCATCAGATAAAGGTGGAAATATTGTCCTATGGCCAAAAAATATGTACATCAATGAAGCAAATAGACAACTTAATCTTACTGGAAGCTATAAAAGACTTTTTTCTGATCCTACTATCAATTATCTGGAGCTATATAACAAATTAATAGAACAGGCAGTAAAAGATTCAGTCATAACAACAAAAGAAAAACAGTTTTTATCGGTACAGTATCCAAAAACAGCAACATTACGTCTACTTCCAAAAATTCACAAAAATCAAAACCTACCACCTGGACGTCCCATAGTATCCGGCAATCAAAGCCTGTGTGACAACTTGAGTAAATATATTGATCATGAGCTAAGATTCATGGTAGAAAATTTACTATCATACACTAGGGACACCATGGATAGTCTCAAAACTTGATCAACTCCCAATTGATGACTCCACAATCCTAGTTACTTGTGATGTAGAGTCTTTATACACCTCTATTAATCATAAGGATGGACTTAAGGCTATTGAATATCATTTGATCCATAATAACTGGAAAGATGATGTTCATCGCCAATACTTATTGCGGATGCTTTCATTCACCCTCTCACACAATTACTTCCTGTTCAATAACCACTTTTATTTACAGATCCGAGGTACGGAAATGGGAACAGCATGTGCTCCCACATATGCCAACCTGTACCTCGGATGGTGGGAACAGGAAGTGGTCTTCTCTGAAACCTTGGAGGAATATACTTGCTATGTTTTAATCTGGCAACACTATATCAATGATATTTTTTACCTGTGGCATGGAACAGAAGATGACCTCAAAAAATGTATCTCAGTGCTAAACATCAATACACTTATCCTTAAATTGACCTTGGATTACAGCTTTGATAAAATCAACTTTTTAGCTCTAATTATATATCTCCAACATGATGGATGCCTAGGTACCGATTCATATCGCAAAACCACAGCTACAAATAATATTTTACATCATTCTAGTCATCATCTCCCAAGTGTGATCAATAATATTCCATTTTTACGATTAAAAAGAAATTGTTTCAACATTCAAAATTTTAAAATCAGAGCACAAGAATTAATGTTAAGATTACAACAGAGAGGCTATTCTAAAAGAAAGCTAAAAGTAGCCTATCATCGCACACTTAAAATACCACAAATTAACCTATTACAGGTAAAAAATAAATCTAAAGATGATCAACTAAGGTTTATAACCACTTTTAATCACCATCATAAAGTTCAAGAAATCATGAACAAATATTTACCCTTACTAAAACAGGATAACATACTGCAACTCATTTTAAAAGAATGAATACCAACTTGTTATTGTAAAGCCCCCAACCTTAGTAACAAACTGGTTAAAAGTCATTTTGAGCAGAACAAGAGAAAACCACCACCAATAAGGGGTACTCACAAATGTGGACACTGCAAGCTTTGCCCATACATTCAAAAATGTGATTCAATTCAAGATAGAATGGTCAAAACACACATCAACTGTAACACTAAATGTGTAATTTACTGTCTAGAATGCCCCTGCCACTTGCAGTATGTAGGCATGACCAGCCGGAAACTCTAACAGAGAATTTTAGAACATTTCGGTAATATTCATCATGCAGAATCAGTCAGGAGAGACTTTAAACCACTAACCAGCATAGCTAGACATTATTTAGAACAACACAATTGTCTACTCACTGGTACTCAGGTATGGGGGCTACAAAAGATCAAATTAGGCATTAGAGGAGGTAACACAGAAAATTAACTTCTGAAGGCAGAAAATAGGTGGATTTTCAATTTGAACTCTATGACACCAAATGGTCTCAATGAAGAAATGTGTTTGTCAGCTCATTATAATTTTCATATACTTATTTTTTCTTTCCACCATTTATCTGCGAATATACATTTTTTCATCAATACATTTTTTTATATAATTCACTGATTATGATTAAAACTTACATTGAACTGCTTATATAATTCAATAACCATGGTTAATTTTGATTCAAAATCACAGAAGATTAAAATTAATCATCAATGGGTTAATATTCCCAGGTGTTTGGGCATCTATTAAGTCCGTTTGGTGGCGTCATCACCTGGGGCATTACTGCTTGACGGAAGGTTTTTAAATACTGCCCTTTAGGCATTTGAAACTCAACTCTGATGAAGCGATAAGCAAAACACACGTCAGTTTGTAAAAATTAAGTAAAAATCAAGATCATATTAGATAGTCTAAGGTAATCTTTATCCTGCGAGGAAATAGAAGATACAATGTTGTGTGCTTAACATCTATTTACTATCATTAGAAATCACTGTCTGCATTCGCAAACTATTAGTACAGAGAATGCTCTCATTAAGTAAAAATAAAGTAAAAATCAAAAACATATTAGATAATTCAGGGCACTTTTTATCTTGTGAGGAAATAGATAGAAGATACTATGTTGTGGGCTTAACATCCACTTACTATCATTGGAAATCCCTGTCTCCATTGGCAAACTATTCAGAGAAGTAAAGAGAACACTCTCATTAAGAAGAAAACAACTAGCCGGTGGGGTGAAATTACTCCTGACGGGTTTTAGGATCAAACCTCCGTGAATTATGAGTATGGCTAAACTAGTAAATAGCCTGGTTGTTCTGATGGATGAAATGTAGTTAAAATCATTCAGTTCAAGGAGAATAATCAACCGGTGGAGTGATGCTAACCCCAGTCGGTTAAAGGATTATATCTTTGGCACAGTGCATATGCAAAATATCAGTCCAAGGAGACATGAACAATTCTACAGAGGAGACTATGATATATATGTTGAATTGTTACATGGTGAAAAAACATCTCAATTTAGGAGAGTATGGTATGCACCTGTTACACAATTTAATGAAGTAAAAATACTTTAATTGTAGTGAATAACCAGCCGGGGGCAATATTAACCACCAGCGGTTTAAGGATTATATCTCCACACAATGTGTGTACATTATATAGATTAATGGAGCAAAAACCCTTGTATTGAGGAGATTTTAGTGTGCACCAGTTAAACTGTTCCATGAAGTATAACACACTTTAATTGAGGAGACTAATCAGCCGATGGGGTGAGGATATCCCCTATCGTATTGACGATTACATTTCCCTTAAGCACACACTTGTTAAACAGCTCAGTGGAGCAAACTGGTTAACTAGTTGTGGTGATAATGTTTGTAAAGGATCCTACCCGTTACTTGAGCCTTGTCTGGCCATAAGTTTGTTTAACCAAAAACTGTGGACATTTTTCTCTGGTCATGCACTAAAAATAGTTTGTATATGCTTTATGTGAATGAGGAAATGGACTGTATTACTGCCCTGTGGTAGACTGATGGCAGTGAGGAGTTAATTATTCCAATGTATATTGTAGTCCCTCAAGGCACTGACTATGTGTACTGTAGCCAGACCTCCTGCTGGGTGTTAACTTAGTCATTGTGAATTGCAGTCAGACCCCCTGCCGTGTGGTAATCAGTTGAAGCCCTCAAGTCTTTATTCAATCAAACCCTTTTCTATCTGAAATGTAATCATGTCTGAGTTATTGTATCTGTTAAGACCATCTGTTGCTGGCCTTTGTCTGATGTGTTATGATTTAATCATGTTCCCTATTGTATCAGGTTCCCCATGTGACCCAATGTACAGTACTGTGTATAAATATCTGTGGTCTTTGCCAATAAAGTGAGTTATGTTTGGAGTTAACAAGGAGTCCTGGAGTCTTGTATTGCTTATGGTCTAAAGTATCCACTCTGATACCCATCTGCGCCAAGTATCCTGAATCGTCGACCGCCTGCTGCCAGTTTCCTGCGACCCAACTTCGTGGACTGTCAGGTGGCAGCGTGGACTCTGCCCTGCTTCTTTCAGTTCCAGTAGAACCTTCAATTCGAGCACTGGAGGGCTCGAATGGCTTGGCAACCGCTACCCTTTGTTCCTGCGACACTTTCCCTGTTCTTCGTAGCCTTGGAGTAGAGACTTCATTCTCTACTGCCTGTGTTCCCCTGCTCCAGTGATCCTGCGACTGTTCCAGAGACCGTCCAAACTGCAACCGGTGCATCTGACGGCGCTTATCTTGCATCAAGAAGGAGAGACCAGGGAACGACGGCAGAAGGCGACGCAGACCCTTCTCAGCTTCCGTTACATTGGTGGCAGTGGTGAGATTTCTCCTTCATTAATCGGTTGCATCGAGTGAGATATGGTGAGGACCGCTTCGAATTAATCCGATCTCAGTGGAGTTTCTGGCTGGGCGATATCGTAAATGACTTTATTCCAGAACTGGGAGGTTGCATCACAGAGGAGTTACGGATGCAAGATACCTACTGGACCCTGGTAAATCACATAGAAAAGGAGTATGGCCCCGTGCTCCCAGTAGCCCTCTCCCCAGCACACTTGCAATGTAAGATCCAAGGGCTGGTATGGGATGCTTATCTGTGGGATTTAAACTTTGGCAGTCTAGAAAATGACCGCTTCTTGGAGCTTTTGGCCAAACGAAAAGATATGCTAGGGAGGTACGTCCCCGTGACCTTGCAAGAGGACTTGAGCGACACAGTCAGTTGGGAGTGTGAGGTGGAATACATGTATGCCAGATTAGTGCAAGAAATTCGGGAGGCCCTAGAGGAAGAAAAAGACTGGGGGGGTTACTCATCTGAGGAGGACCTCAGTGAAGCTTCAAACCAGAGTCATACACTAAAATAGACACTGGGTGAATGGGCAGCTTGATACATAGAGCTGTTCTGGGTTACATTCATGTACAAGTGTATTAAGTTTGGTTTTATGTATTGCCAAATATTTTATGTGTTTAATTGTACTTGTCCAATTCAAAGGTTTGTGCAATCACCAACTACCAGGTATGAACATGATTGGATTAAGCCCTTTTGTTTCTGGTTTCCCCATAAGTAAGATTTGTGTATATATATATTACAGCCACTCCAGCCATTTGACTATGTGTACTTGTCACGGTTTGTTATGACTCTCAGACACAAGTTTTAGGTAAAAATCAATTTTATTGAAATAATAAATTGATAACGTAGGATGGCAAACACATGTATACAGATACATACAGAATATAACAAGTCAGAATGCAGACTCTACCGGTCCTGTCAATATACCGGACAGGACAGTCTGAAGAAGCAGAATGTTAGGCTCTACCGACCTTGCCAATACCGGGTAAGGCAACCTGCAGATGGAATAGCATAACGGTTCTACCGGCCTTACCAAATTACCGGGCAAGGCAGCCTCAACAGATTCACAATGTAGGCTCTACCGGCCCTGCCAATACCGGGTAAGGCAACCTCAGATGGAATATGACAATAAGGTTCTACCGGCCTTACCAATACCGGGCAGGGCAGCCCAGAGATAATAGCAGCAGTCAGATCGTAAACTGACAGGATCGTAAGCAACCCAGTGTACATACACTGAGACCAACAGGGATAGTGAAGTCGCAAGACTTTGGAGCAAACCAGCGTCCACACGCTGGGACCAACACAGGATTGTATAGCCGCTAGGCTTTGGAGCAAACCAGTGACCGCACACTGGTGTAACAAACGAGTTTGTATAGCCGCAAGGCTTCGGAGCAAACCAGCGTCCGCACGCTGTGACCTTAACAGAACTGTATAGCCGATAGGCTTGGAGCAAACCAGTGACCGCACACTGGTGTAACAAGCAAGTAGTATAGCCGCAAGGCTTTGGAGCAAACCAGAGACCGCACACTAGTGTAACAAGTGTGTTTGTATAGCCGCAAGGCTTTGGAGCAAACCAGCGTCCGCACGCTGGGACCAACTCAGGATAGTATAGCCGTTAGGCTTTGGAGCAAACCAGTGACCGCACACTGGTGTAACAAACAAGTCATATAGCCGCAAGGCTTTGGAGCCAACCAGTGACCGCACACTGGTGTAACAAGTGTGTTCGTATAGCCGCAAGGCTTGGGAGCAAACCAGCGTCCGCACGCTGGGACCAACTCAGGAGAGTATAGCCGATAGGCTTTGGAGCAAACCAGTGACCGCACACTGGTGTAACAAACAAGTAGTATAGCCGCAAGGCTTTGGAGCAAACCAGCGTCCGCACGCTGGGACCAACTCAGGATAGTATAGCCGATAGGCTTTGGAGCAAACCAGTGACCGCACACTGGGGTAACTAACAAGTAGTATAGCCACAAGGCTTTGGAGCAAACCAGTGACCGCACACTGGGGTAACTAACAATGTCGCTGACGCGACCGAGCAAGAGGTCGCCAGGATACAGGAGACAGGCGATGCGATGACAGGAACCAGCAACGATCAGTCAGGTCAGGAAACAGCAGAGTTGAAGAACCGCAGGAACAGCAACACCAGAGACTAGGCCGGAACCAGGACTGGAACAACTCAGCAGGCAGGAAACACTGGAACAGTAGCGAGCAGGTACTCAGGAACACATGAGATCAGGAACTCTGGAACACTGGAACAGAGGCCCAGCTATCACTAGCATAGTGATAGCAGGAAGGTCAGAAACAACACGAAAGGGCCCCCAAAGGGTGCCCAATCCAGGTTTAAATATGCAATGAAAGGCGGGCTATCTGCAGACAGCCAATAGCAGCCCCCTACTGGTGACAGACAAGGAACTGCAGCAATCACGGGCACCGTGATAGTACTGTAGCTAGACCCCCTGCTGTGTGTTAGTCTATTCACGCCCCTCAAGTCTTTGTTCAATCAAACCCTTTTGTATCTGAAATGTAATCCTGTCTAAGTCATTGTATCTGTTAAGACCATCTGTTGTTGGCCTTTTGTCTCATGTAACATGATTGGATTAAGGCTTCTGTATCTGGTTCCACCCATCAACTTCAATGTAAAGATTTGGTATAAATATCTGTAGTTTGTGTCAATAAAGTGAGTTATGTTTGGAGTGAACAAGGAGTCCTGGAGTCTTGTATTGCTTATGGTCTAAAGTATCCACTCTGATACCCATCTGCACCAAGTATCCTGAATCGTTGACCACCTGCTGCCAGCTTCCTGCGACCCAACTTCGTATGCTGTCAGGTGGCGACGTAGACTCCATCCTCTCATCTTTGTGTTCCTGTGACATCTTCCAGTGATCCTTTGACTGGGAGTAGAGGTTTCACTACTACTACTGCCCCTGCTTCCCTGCTTCCAGCGATCCTGCGACTGTTTCCTGTGACCGTCCATACTTCAACTGGTGCATCTGACGGCGCTTATCTTGCGTCAAGAAGGAGAGACCCGGGAACGACGGCGGAAGGCGACGCGGTCCCTTCTTAGCTTCCATTACAATGTTAATTACAACTAGTTTAAAAATCAGAGAGCAATATTTGAATTGTGTGTCTGCATACTTATTACTTTTTACTAACTAATTTCAATCTGTGTACTTCACAAACTTTTGTTTGTGAATTTAACAAAGATATATCCAATTAGTAGCCTCCACACTCAAAAAAGAGGTTAATCAGTTGAGCAGAACAAGTGAAAATCTTCATTGACTTCCAAATTAGGCCACCCGCTATATGCAACTGAGCAAAAACACATTTCATTACGTGGATTACTGCATGTAAAAACCGTGAAATAGTTGCTATCGGAATTGTGGGCATTAATTAGTTAGTACAACCATACAATTATAAGTTGATCTAGCAAGTCTTATAACTGTTCCAATGAGCATGGAAAATAATTGAAGGTATTTGAATTGTTCAAACATCTGATGCCCATATTTTAAGGCATAAGTAATCATTCAGAATAATACAAATGGCATCAGTGAATGTTTGTACATTAATCACAAGTGTATTGCCTCGCAAAGAATAGTTATGCGATTAACATTTTGAGATATAGTCGCAAATTCTAAATATTCTGACACTCTAGTTATCACAAAAGAGCATAAAGAATTTGAAATAAATGGACCTTTTATAATTTAATAAAAGTTATGTTTTAGCAACAAATTTTAATTAAGACTCTTCTTATGACCCATATCTTCCTGAAGAAATTCCACATGGCAAAACTCATAAAAGGGGTTTAACGGAGTGCATTAAAGAGAATACTTTCTTTCTTTCTTCTCAGAAAGAAAATTTTTTTTGTCTGTTTCAGTTATTATATTCTCATTGCACCCGATGAGCATTTATCATTTTAGCTATAATCCCCGCACAATTGGAGCTAGTGTGATCTTTAACCCATGTATTTCGGTAATTTCTGTTGGTAGTAACCATGGCATTTGCAATCGCCATTGGCCAGTAGCCACCTTAACGTGACTTGCTGGTACTAGGCCAGTAGGACAATTTTCTTCTCACTCAGCTTGTTCTTAGCAAACCAGAGGGCTATAAAAAATCACTGTTTCCTCAGATCTTGTGCCTCTAAGAAACCTAAGTCCAACAAATCACTGCTTTGCCATGGTTTGTGCATCTAACAACCCTGAGTCCAACAAAAAAAACATTTCCTCTGGGCTTGTCTGAATCACAAAAAATCACGGATTTGTCAGGACTTGTGCTCTAAGAAGTCAAATTCCTAGAAATCAATGTTTCTTCAGGGCTTGTGTCTAAAAAGTGTGAGTTCTACACATCAATGTTTCCTCAGGACTTGTGCCTAACAAGGGTTTATCCTACAAATCAATTTTTTTTTTTGTGAAAGTATTTTGCCAGGAATAATACATTGAGATTGACTCTAATTTTTAACTATGTCCTGGACTCATTTTATCTACCTCGGAAGGGTGAAAGGCTGAGCTGACCTTGCCAGCACAAGAACCTGCAACCTTCTGGCTTGAACAGATTTTACAGCTGGTGCATTAACCAACTAACTATCTAACCAGCTTGTGTTTAGATAACCTGAGTCCTGCAAAGTGTACAACACACACAAATATATTTCAGCTTTTTTTAAGCCTGATGCTATACTGCAAACTAGCCATTATTTATAAAGAATATTTAAAAAAAAGGGTTAGTACCATAATTTATTGCGCACGCTGCAGCAACCATGGCTGCAGTCAGTTTTTGGACTACCACTTTACTAACAGGTCTCTGCACTGCTTCTAATGCTTTCACCCTCCCCCCTAACCTTTCTGTGTTTGCTGAATATTACTCAATTGCTGCATGTGTTTTTACTGTAAATTACATAATTGAACTGATTGTGTGCAATATCTTGCCTAGATACTGTGTGAGCTTTCTCCAGAGGCTTAAGCCAACTGATATCTGGGGTGGCAATGCAGTGCTTTCTTAAGTCACTTCACAACAGAGTCCTTCCAGTCTGAGTGTGAAGGCAATTATACAGGCCGGAGAGCAACGTCCATCTTTGGAACCCTCATTTATGCCTGTATGCACACTTCTAAAGCCTCATAAATCCCTCTCAGCTCCTCCTACCCCCAACCTAAGTCAGCTGGGGAAGATATCCTTGGCATGTCTCCGTGGCATGCTAAGGAAGAGGCTGTATTCCCTTGTGCTGCACACAATGTACTTCCTCTCTCTCTCGTTGGATGATCAGACATCATATGGAGGTGAGTGTTTGATGAGGGTGAGAAGCTGAAGAGCACTCTACTAGCGGTGGGAAAAATTTCCAGCATGACTTTTCACAAACACTTGCCAATTTTTCACTTTTTTCGTGACTGTTTTCTCCTTTTCACCTATGCAAAATTTTCCTCCTTTTTGACTATTTATCAAATGTTTTGCCTAATTTAACTAAATTTTTGGAGGTCTCAAACAATTTCTTTTTATTTTTACTGTAACAAAGTTCACTAGTACTCCTACTTTGATGATGGGTGTTTTGGTGCTTGTTTGTCTCACTATCTGATGCAGCAGGTGCTTCAGCTGCTACACCTCCCTCTATTATACTATTGCCAGCATCATCAACACTTGAATGCGACTTGTTGTCATCTTCAGTGTTCTTCTTATTTGCTTCTTTATTTCTACTGGCACTTGTGGTGCTGGAACTAGTTTTGCTGAGACCTTGACAAACTGCATCCTCCCTTGGAGTAGAGTGATCATCATCATCACTGATTGCACATGCTTCAGCAACCATTGCTGCGGTCAGTTTTTGAACTACTACTTTACTCTCATGTCCCTGCACTGCTCCACCCCTCCCCCTTCCACCTTGTGCGTTTGCTGGACATTACTTGTTTTTTTTACTGTACCGGTGCACAACACAATTGATGGAGCTGTATGATGCCTTGCCTAAGCCCAGTCTGCTTTCTGTCACTGTCACTGTCCAAAAAAAATTCTAACTGAAAAACAAAATCAACAAAGTCTTTCCCCAGACTTCCCCACCCAGCACAGAGACAATTACAGCAAGATCAGCAAGCAAATAGATCCCTAGCTGCCTGTGTCTTGCCAGACAGTCACATGGAATTTTGGAGTATTTGGGGTTAACCTCCTTCCACCCTTCTTCTCCCCAGAGTGCCTCACTGACTCTCCTAATAAACACTTACACAGAACAAATGTCCTACTAAAAGATTCCCTAAGCTAAACTTCAATTCCCCTCTCTGTCTTGTCTAGCTCAAACAAGGTGCTGCTCTGTCCTCTTGCAAACACACAATGGCAAGCTGTGAGAGCCTGACAGCCTTCTATATGGTTGTAGAACACTTTTCTTCCCATTGATTTCAATGGGTGGAAAAGGCGGGAAAAAGAGGAAAATCAGCACTTTCCGCTGGTAATTATTCGCTAAGCAGAAAGTGCCATTATTCGCCGATTTCAGTTTGAGGCAACATTTTTCACCCATCCCTACTCATTAGCCTACTGCTGTATCAGCTATAGATGTGTCTCAGACAATTTAGAAGCAGGAAGTACACTAGCTGCAAAATATCACGGTGCCCCTGATATTGCCTGAGCAACATTCTTACTTCCGGGTTTACCTTGGCTGCATTCTTATTGGCTCTGGGTTGATAACTCCTCCCAGGGCTTGCCTTTATATACGCCCTCCTGTCACTATACCGGTACCCTTTCGTGGTGTTCCTGACCAGACGTTTGTTGCTGAGTATCCTGTTCCGTGTATGATCCGGTTTTGTCTGACCTTGCTCCTGTCTTCTCTGCCCATTTTGTTTACGACCCGGTTTGCCTGACTACGATTCCTGTTAATGATTTCGTTTGACTGCTGCTCGCTGTGTACCGATCCAGGCTTTGGCTGACTACCGCTCTCTGTGTACCAATACAGGCGTTGGCTGACTAACGCTCTCTGTGTACCGATCCAAGCTTTGGCTGACTACAGCTCTCTGTGTACCGATCCAGGATCTGGCTGACTTCCGCTCTCAGTGTACCGATTCTGCATTGGCTACTCTCCTCGCATTAGCTTTTCTGCTAGTGCCTCTGTTGTCTCCGGCCTCGTGTCCTTTAGCCATTAGCTACGGTTGCCCCGGTTGCTCTCTATACAGCCTATGCCTTTGCGGTTACTTCTGGTTGCACTACCTTTCAGCCTGTGTCATACTGTTGCCTCCGGTTGCACTACTATACAGCCTGTGCCTTACAATTACCTCCGGTTGCGCTACTATACTACCGGTACCTTACTGTTGCCTCCGGTTGCTCTGCTATACAGCCTGTGCCTTACGATTGCCTCCTGTTGCTCTACTGCTCAGCATGTACATTACTGTTGCCTCCGGTTGCGCTGCTATACAGTCTGTGCCTTAAGATTGCCTCCGGTTGCACTACTATTCAGCCTGCACACTACTGCTGCCTCCAGTTAGCGCTGATCTACAGCCTGTACCTTAAGATTGCCTCCGGTTGCGCTAACATACAGCCTGTGCCTTACGATTGCCTCCGGTTGCGCTATTATACAGCCTGTGCTTGTTCCAGTTTCCTCTGGGCATAACCTCCGAGTACGTGTATCTGTGCCCGTCACGTGGGCTGCCTATTCCTTACAGTATTATCTGGGCCTGCTACGGTTGCCTCTGGGCATAGCTCTGTGTATCTGTGTCTGTTCCTGTCACTCAGATTGCCTATACCTGGTTTTCTGGGCAAGTCCGGTGGTCTTGTCTGTTTCCCCTGTTCCACTGGGGATTTTGCCCTGCAGCACTTACCTCTTCTAGGGCACCTCCTTGCTGGTACTGCTGAGGTTTTGTTCCAGTTCCTGTTCCAGTTCTACACTCTGCATTACCGTTATTGTACATATCTGTTTCTGTTTGTACCCTTACCTGAGTCAGATCCAGAAGAACTTATCCTCTGTCTGGGTCTGGACCTGTTGAAGGGCATCTCTGTTCTTTATTATTTATTTAATAAAGCTGCATTTTTTACCTTAACCAAATTGTCTGAGTGTTCATTAAGACCGTGACACAAACTCCACAATCTCACTGCTGGTAGTGGTGGTTGTGATGTCCAATTGCAAATTCATTTCTCACTTCCATTCTAAACCACGTTCAACCAATAAGATTTTCATGCTCTTTTTTGAATCACCAGCTCCACCCCTTCTGCGTCATCTCCACCATCACCATTTTCTTGCTGCTCTCTGTGTGGTAATGATAAATGTGACAGAAGGACCCCTGTTGCCAAACTGTAGTGCTGTTACTGCTTACAGAATTCAGTTGTCCCCTTCTTAATATATCACCCTAGACCCCTGGTTAGGATATATGGGGCCTTGTGCTCACATCTGCAGGAGAAAGTGGCATCCCTCCTTCACTACTCTTGCTGCTGCTGGATTTCTCCAAATCAGATTCAGCAGCCCTCCAGCTTCTCCTGCTCATGCTTGCACTCCTGCAAACACCACAATGGAACTTTATTTTTTATTCACTCTCATTCAGTCTCTCTAATTTGCTTCCACTGTCATTCCAGCCTAATCTACAACAATCTGTGTGGTGGGAAATCCTAGGTTATTATGATATGGGGGCTAGAATTCTCATTGCCATAGAAAAGGCAATAAATAGAACCATTCTCATGGGAAAATCTGTGGTGGTAAAAAAAAGGCTGACAATCTATGGGTTTCAATATGGGCAGGAATTCCAGTGGAAAAAGTTTCAAATTTTGTGTTTTTGTGACCATGGTAATCTGGTGAGTCTCGCATTGATTTCAAAGCACATTACATATTGAAAGGACATATTATGTGCATGTTCCAAAAGCATGTGTTCAACTTCTTGTGTAGTCATTGGCATCTAGACTTTTGATAATATTTTAAAATTTAGTAGTGTTATGTATGTTATGAAACACAATGCCTTATGTATATTGACAATCTGGTGTTGTCCATCAAAAGCTGATTTAGAATAATAGATGTCTAAATCTTGTTTATTTGAAGCTACCAATTGGTTATTAATTTACTGGAAAAATCACAGGTGCAGTATGTGAGTGATGAACACAGTACATCTACTAACTTTTTCCCTGAGGAAGCCACATGCTAAACTGTAAAATTAATAAGGATAACTGGTTGAAAATAAAGCTGCCAAAACATACAATATTTAATGATACTCTGAATTACTTCAGCTTATATCCTCAAAGATTCTTCTATCATTTTCTATTTTTTCTAAACATCCTTTCGCCGTAAATTTTTCTGCAGGGCCTTTCACTCGCAGTGACACAAAAAATGCTTATTTTTTTAATTATTGACTCAAATACAGCAAAATTATAGGATCATGATTTTAAATTAACTAAAAATCACAATGTTTTAGCTCCACGAGTCTATATAAACAATTGAACTATTACTGAACTGTACTCTGTTTTCCATTTCCCCTTTGTATTCTATTATCTTGTATTTATTTGTATCCATGTGTGCAGTAACCTACTGCAGCATAGAGTTCTCAATGTAATATCAACACCTATTTTATGGGAATATATTAATATTGGTTTAACTGTATTGAAAAGCATTATTTTCTTATTTAGGAATACGAAGATAGTGTACTTTAAAGTTATTTGTAGTAAAAAAAAAGTCTATATATTTGAGAAAGGGGGAGGAAAGTCTCATTACATGCATTATGCAATGACATTGGTCTTAGTATTCTTGAAGAGTAGGTGTAGGATATCATGTGAACAATTTGCACATTTTTATACAATTTGTCATCATTCTTCCTTTGCAGTTTTGTGAGTTACAAGATTTACCTGCAGGCTACCTTTTCTTCTGCTCAAAATACTATATGAGAATCACATCAACTGTTGTTACATTTTAACAGTTTGAAAAGTTTCAGGTAAACAGCAAACTTGCAGTTCATATTTTCATTCTCAAAATACTAAGGAATAGAAAGTCTGTGATTTTTTAAAAATGGCATCTATAAACATAATAGCCTCAAATGCATAATTCTCACAGGTTTATTGGCCAGACTAGGAAACATACCATCAATGAAGAGAAGGGAATATGTGTAGGATGGACCAGTAGACCTGGGGTCTGGATCTATCACAGTGCCTGTGATTCTTGTCACTCTTACTTGTGGTTCGCTCTGATTTGCTGAGCCAGTTTGGCCCGCCCCTGGTGACCTTCATATGTCTGGCCCAGACACCTGTCAGATGCCCTTTCGTGGTGTTTCTGAGCCAGTAGTGCTGTTGCTGTGTTCCAGTGTTCCAGAGTTCCAGATTCCTGTGTACCAACTTGGCTTGTCCTGACTACGCTCCAGTGTTCCTGTTTGTGTATGACCCGGCTTGTCTGCGAACCACCTCTGTATCCTGACCCGGCTTGGCTGATGTTCCTGTTCGTGTATGACCCGGCTTGTATGACTACCTCCTGCGTGCTCCGACCCAGCCCGGCTGACTTCCTGCTCCGAAGATCGACTTCCAGCTTGTTCCAGTGACCTCCGTTCCCGTTGTCGCCGCCACGACATTCTCAACCGCTGCTGCCAGCCACCGTGTGACTGCCTTGCCTGGTGTTGCCATTAATCAGTGCAGTGTACCGCTATACTTGCAGAGCTGTGCATGCCTCAGTGAGCCTCAACATACTTGCAGAGCCTCGTTGTTTGCAGAGCCTCGTTTAAACGTGCATATTAACCCTAGCAGTGCTGCCTTGCTCTCGCTATCTCGATTCCCAGAATAGAGTCTCTTCCGTGGTGCTACGTCTGCTGAGTTGGCCGCTTACCGACGGCGACTCTATCCATACCGTTGCAGAGTAGTCACTTATTGTGGGCCGGTTGGGCGCCATAGGCTCTCCCTTCTCGTTGTTTACTGGGCAATATCTATTATAGCAGAGTGGCGATAGAGGGAAGGCTTCAGCTCTGGCAGATTCCGTTGCATACGCCCGTGGGGGCTATTGGCTCTAGCACTATCACTACTGGTATCCGGTTAAGTCTGAGGAGGCTTAGGCAGCTCTTGCATTGCATTACGCCCGTGGGGGCTACACACACTTGCACTCGCAGAAGCAGTTTTCCAGTAGGTACGCCCGCGGGGGCTATTTGGATCTCTGTTCTGTTTACTACTCGGTCACTTTGGCTAGGCATCTACGTTTCCAGTACATTGTGGACTGTCTCTATCAGCACCTCCATTTAACACCCAGGGAGTGCCAAACCACCACATCTGAGACTGACTGATTTAAGCTCTTAACCCTTTGGGGTAGAGAACTCCATTATCTGCATAGTATTGTGCATGTCATCTATATTGTGCATTATCTCTTGTAACATATCAGTCTTCACTGTGTGTCTATTACAACCGCCACTAGAGGGCGATCGTTTGCATTATTTTGATTCTAATAAAATTGGGTTTTATTTCACATACTGGTCTGAGTGTCCTAGAAACCGTTACAGGATCCCAGTTTGGAAATTGATAGGCTGCTTGAGAACACTGAGTATAGGTAGCTGGGCTTGGCATGAATAGGGAAGAGAGAATACTAATTAATTAACATTACTACTAGAGAATACTAATTAATTAACAATACTAGAGGAGGTGGTGGCGGTAGATTTGTCACCTTAATACAACATGGGTGTGTTTGAAGGAATTATTGTAGTATCCATTTTTACAGTAAAGAGGCACTATCGGATCATTAAAAGACCATTTTAACTCATTGCCAGTGCTCTTAGATCTATGGGGATTGAGTTATAATGCAGAAATTCACTCCCACTTTACTGTGCAGATCACAGAGATCTGCACTGCTGGGTGATGAAATCCATTTATTTGGAGTTCATGGGAAGTTTTCCTCTCTAAATAGAAGCCCCATAGAATCCACGTGTCAATGATTCTTCCATCAATGGGCTTCTGCAGAGAGTAAAAAATGCTCTCAGCAAGGAATGGCTGAGTTATAAATTATGAGAACTGGCAGTGGGTTCAAATGTTCTTTTCACTCTATATTGGTCCTTTAAAACATAATTTTCACTATTAGTTATTTAGTTTAATTTATTTGTGCAGTGGGGTTTGTGAAAACTATTTATACAACATGCAGTGCTGGATTCACCTTACTTTGTTATTATGTACAGTACATCCCTCTCTTCCAATTTTATTTTATTGCACTAAAGAGGAGTTCACATGATCTCTCTCCTCAGTTATTAAAGTGTCTCTGTTTATTTTCAATGAAATCAATTATTCCTTTAGAATCTGTTCAAAGTACTTCTTGTTTCAATTGTGCCCATTTTTTCTATTTTATTTAAGAAGGACTTTAAAAATGGAGTGTGATGGTGTTATTTATTTTATATTTAAGTTTTGTTTTGTTATTTTCAGAGGCATAACTAGAAGCCTCTGGGCCCTGGTGCAAGAAGTGCCACGGGCCCCCTCATTGGCCCCCCTCGACCACACTGACCCCCTCTACAATGCCCCTCAATGTTCACAATGCCCCCATCTCCTACCTCCCTGGAGCTCCTAAGTGGTCCTCTTAGTAATGCAGAGCGCTGGGAGATGATGTCATCTAGAACACGTGTGCTGATCAGAGGCTCAGTCATATTGATTAACTCACCTGTGCTCTTAAAAGGAAATTCTCAAATCCTGGCCTGTTAGTAGCCACTGAGGGCACGGGTTGAGAACCACTGTCCTAGAGGAATATAAAAGTAGTGGGAAGAATAGCGTGCAGTGCTGAGGATGATCTATTATTGATGATGATGTCGATCTAATATATATCCCTCTAGCATCCTCCACTTAGATAAAAGGCATAGGCCAAATCTTTCACCAATAAAAAGGAGCACTGTACCTGTTTGTAAACTGTTTGAGAAATAAATTGGAAAGTCTGATTCTGGATAAGTAAAAATGCCAAAAATATACAAACATAGTGCCCCTGCTGCTGTTAGAAGTTTTGACAACAAGTAGTACAATTGCAGCAACATTTAGCAAAGTAGTAGTAGTCATAGTTGTTGTTGTAGTAGTAGTAGTAGTAGTAGTAGTAGCAGCCACTCAGGATCCCCTTAGTCTATAAAGTCTACAGCAGAAATACTTCACTCCAAAAGCTAAACATGTTGCTATCAGTTGTCTGTGTAAGAAGCATGTAAGCAGGGGTAAGCAGGATCATACCTAAGCAAAGGGCTAGTGTGGTGGGCAAAGGGCAGGAAACATCATACAAAGTGAAAATTCACCTGACAACAGATATGTGTACGAGTGGGCAAAGTACAGACTATATATCTGTCACTGCTCAACTGGGTTTTCCTTCCACCAACGGGCAACAATAGCTTTCAGCATGAGGTCTCAACAGTTATCTTGCTTCTGATTCTAACAGTATAATTAAACAACGGCAGCAGGATAGTCCATATCATCACCATGCCTCTTTTGTGCATTCAGAGTTTTGAGAGACAATCCCACAAAGCCATATTTGTGTTAAATAAACTAGAACAGGTGGTAGAGGAATGGCTTATAATCTGCTCCTTGAAAGCTGGTTTTGTGTCTATTGATATGGCTCCAACATATCTGATTTGAGAATAGGTGATATGGTGCATATACTCTGCTTTTACCCCTGTGCTAAATTTAGTTGTAGATAGATTCCTCTGAGAATCTGAATCCTTCAGAAAGATGCTGAATATCACCTGCAAAATCTGTGCCCATTTTAGTTGCTCCTACAGTGCTTGCAATGCATTATATTCCATACAAGTGCATACATGATACATACATAAATGGTGCTGATGACTGAAAGGATGATTGTGTATTTTTAGGCATCTTTGCTTGTCCAGAGTCAAACTATTGATGGTTTATAAAAAGGCTTAGTGCTCCTTTTCAGTAGGGGAAGATTAAACCTTTTCCTTTCAGCTAATTTTGTGGCCATGTCACCATCTCACTTAATCCTAACTTAGTCTGTATCAGAAAAAGAGGAGGATGCTGCAGTGATATGCTTTAGATCAATATCAATAATTAGGTCGTTGTCAGCATAATTCACAGCTTTCTCCCACTAATTACATGTTCTTCTAGATATTTTGAAGTCTGAAACAATTTCTTTTTACTTTTCCCCTTAGAGGGATTTTCAGAATGTTAGTTACTACTTTTATGACAGGTGTTGTAATGTTATCAGTTAATACAAGAGAGAACTGTTCGTATGTGATGTCTAGCAAAATACTGTATCACATAAGTCTCTGTCTCACAGTCAGCCTCAGCCACAGATCACATCAGGGTCCCTGCCATTTTTTTAATTTAACTTTCCTATCTGCCACTGTCTACAAAAAATAAAACACTCTCTGTACCTGCAGATGCTTCTGCCCCTCTTCAACTGCAACTAGTGTCAGGAGGATTTCAGCAGCTGATCTCTGTCTCTCCCAATTTCACAGAAGTCTAAATTTGTATAGTACATGGTGAGGATAGACCTCTGTCAGTTTGTTGGTCCCTCCTCTTCTAGCTGTTACAGATGTTATTGTCAGGTGTACTCATCTGTATCCTGGTTGTTAGTGTGCAAATTATATCAGACAGTCACAGAGACTCAGCCAGCTAAGGAAGGAACTTGAATCAGCTGCCTGTCTCAGTTAAACAAGATTTTGAGGAATTTTGGTAAATATTCTTTCGCTGTCATCCAATACAGGTTACTGGTTACTTTGGGTAGGTGTTCCGCCCCTTTAATTAGGTAGGAACAATTCTAGAAGTGAATGTAGGGGGTGGAGCCTACCTTCCCTCCTTGGCTGCAGCTAGCCAATCAGCTCCAGTAAGATTTGTTCCTTGGATGAAGATACAGGCAATAGAACAGTTCTACTATAGTTTTAGCTATTTTTTTTTTCTGTTAGAAATGGAATACCACCATTAGGCAGATTACCATAACTGACAATGCCCTTAGATATGGCTAGCTCAGTATCCAGGTGTTTTTGTGGACCTAAAGCCCTGGGGGGAAAATCTTGGGTTTAAGTTCTTTCCCCAGGAGTTGCCCACTGAGGCTACTTCTTAATACATGGTGATCTGATGACAGAAGATCTGCAGAAAAGGTGAGCAATCCTTTGAGTGCTGAAAGTCCACATGTCCCACAATTCCCCTCTTCACAGTGGTTTTCCTTTGGAGCTCCTATTCCACACTCCTGCACTCATTGGGTTTATCTGTATGTCTGTTGGGTGTTTTGGAGCAAGTTTCTGTGGTAATTTAATCCTTTAGCTGCTGGTTCAGCATCTTTTGGGGGATTGTTGGTACTTTCCCTACTGGGTTCAGTGTTTATTGGGTCTAGTGACATGTTTTAGTAATGTCTAGTGCACATTCACTTATCAGTTACAACTTTGCAAAATTGCTTTTACCGCATAGACGCCATTGCTCCATTCACTTCTATAGCACTGTACAGTTTGGGACATATCTCTGCAACCGCTCATCGTAGTGACTTCAGAGGTGGCTCATTTTGTTTGTCTGCCCTTGCTCTATTATTGGGTCAATATTTTGTGTGTGTTGGGGGGCTCAGGGGACTTCGGGCACTGTTGGGGTACTTTTTCTGGGAAAACTACATTTTCCATGAGCGCTTGCTTTGCTCGCTCGTTTCTGATTGTCACCAGCCTCGCCCGCCATTTTGTGCTTTTCCTGAATGAGTATCCTACACAGGGCTTGGACTCTCCTTCTCTCCACTGCAGATTAACCCTTCGCCTGCCAGATAAGTGCATTTTAGCGATTTCTGGGGTGAAATTTTAATCTTCCACACTGTATGTGGGTGATTCCTTATACCATAACCGTTTTTGACACTGTGAGAATGTCTAATCCATTACAGCTTGGAGCCAAGCCTAAGACTAAGGACGCTGGAGTCTCTCTGTCCCCTATTGCGCATTGCTCGTCATGTCATTCAGGGTTACCTAGAGAAATTTCAGGTAATTTATGCCCAGCATGTTCTTATGTTCCTGAGTCTTCCCAGGGGACCTCCAGTTATGCATTAGAGTCAGTGTGGGTGCAAGAGTTCAAGGCTGCTACTAGAGACCTCCGGTCTACATTGCAACTCTTTCCATCCCAGTTACAGGGGGTATTCCACTCCTGGCAGACCCCTACTTCAGTCAGAGGCAGCGCTTGCTCAGTGGATTCATCCCCCCAAAGTGGATGCTCCTGTCTCCAGGCTATCTATGTCCACTGCCTTGCCAGTTGCTGATGCATCCACTCTGAAAGACTGGACTAACAAGAAACTTGAGGTCTCCCTCAAGTCCATTTTTGCCACTGCTGGAACTGCCATGCATCCAGCGTTTGCTGCGGCATGGGGGAACCGAGTTGATGCAGTCTGGATTGAACTGCTCACCCTGGCTGTCCGTCAGGGTGCCCCTACTTTCGATATGTTGTGGCTTCTTAACAACATTTCTGAGGCCCAGCACTATGTTTCTGCTGCCTTATTTGATGCTATCCATTTGGTGGCAAGGGTTTCAACTATGCCTTTGGTTGCCAGATGAGCTCTTTGGCTCAAGATCTGGGCTGCTGACACTGCTTCCAAGAAAGCTTTGCCCTCATTGCCTTTTCAAAACACCTCTCTGTTTGGGCCATAGCTTAAGGATCTGGTCAGTGAGACCACAAGGGCAAGAGTACCCTTCTGCCTATGGTCCCCAAGAAGAAGACGCCTATCAAGTGTAATTGGCTTTTCCGGCCCCTCCAGACTGAGACACGACCGGTGAACCAGGCAGTTCTCTCAGCTCCGCGTTCCTCCTCCAAGCCCAAACAACAATGGAAGCCCAAGGTCTCCCCCAAGACTAAGGCTTCCAAGCCTTCTTCAGCATGACTCGCCAAACCCAGGTCTCCACTCAGCTGTGGGTGGCCATCTGCATCACTACCACAGTGTCTGGGAGAATTCAGTGGTGGACCCGTGGGTTTTGCAGGTGGTGGCGGAAGGGTACAGGATCCCTTTCAGCTCTCTTCCTCCCTTTTATTTTTTTCCCTCTTATATGCCCCAGGACGTAGAGAAAAGCAAACCGTTCAATGGCGCCATCCAGGCCCTTCTGGACAAGGATGTTCTGGAACCTGTTCCAGTTCGGGACAGAGCTTTGGGTTTTTACTCAAACCTCTTTGTGATCTCCAAGAATGACGGTGGCTGTTGTCCCATTTTGGATTTGAAGGATCTCAATTCTTTTATGATCAAGACTCATTATCACCAGGAGTCCCTACAGACGGTGATTGCTGCTATGTCCCTGGGGGAATTCCTTGCCTCTCTCGATCTTCAGGACATGTATCTACACATCGGCATTCATCCAGAAAGTCGGCAGTATCTCAGATTTGCGTGCAACTAAGGGTACTTTCAGTTTTCAGCTCTTCAGAGTTACTCCATACATGGATGACCTGCTTCTGAAAGCCCCTTCTGCGGAACTTCTTCATCAGCAGGTTCAGGACTGCATTCATGTTCTCACCCACCACGGGTGGATCATCAACATGGACAAGTCAGATCTTGTCCCATCCTAGCGTCTGGTCGTCCCAGGCCTTCTCTTCGACACTCAGCAGATCATGGTGTTTCTCATGGACGAGGTGGCTCACCAGATCGCCCACAGGGTTTCTGCTGTTCTGGCTCACGATCCAGTTCCAGCAAAGAAGCGGTCCTCTCTAGTGGGGAAGTTAATTTAAACCATAGAAGTGGTCCCGTTTGCCATGGCTCACATCAGGGAACTCCAGAGGTTTATGATCCAGGTGTGCAGGGGTCAGCTGGACCTTCTGAAGATGTGAGTGTCTCTCACTCTTCATGTGGAACTGAGTTTGTTGTGGTGGCTCAACTTCTCCAATCTGTTGAAGGGCAAGTCCTTCCTGATATACTTCTGGACCACGGTGATGACAGATGCCAGCCTTTCTGGCTGGGGAGCGGTTCTGGGTTGCCTGAGTGCTCAAGGTCGTTGGTCTCCTTCCCATCAACATGTTGGAACATAGGGCGATATTTCATGCCTTTCGCCATTGGACACCCCAGCTGGAAGAATGCCCAGTCAGGGTCCAGTCTGACAAGCAGGGCAGAACAAGAAGTCTCACCGCTTGGTTAGAGGTCAAGGCTATTTTGTCGTGGGCAGAAGAACATTTTCCTGCCATATCCGCAGTGCACATTCCTGGCGTAGACAACGTCATGGCAGACTTCCTCAGTCGACACATGGTGGACAGGGGAGAGTGGGAACTGCACCCGGAGGTGTTCACCCTCATTGTTCAGAAGTGGGGTCTTCCTTGCATCGACCTGATGGTGACAAGACACAACTGGAAGGATCTGATGTTCTTCTCTCACTGGAGGGATCCTCTAGCTTTAGCGGTAGATGCCATGTCCATTCCTTGGTTATTTCCTCTGGCTTACATCTTTCCTCCCCTCCCTATGTTGCACAGGGTGTTACGGAAATTGAGACTGGAGCACTGTCCATTCATTCTGATTGCTCCGTACTGGCCTCCACAGGCTTGGTTTCTGGAGCTTCTGGATCTGTCGTTGGCAGAGCCATTTTGGCTCCCTTGTTGTCCGGATCTTCTTCTACAGGGTTATCTGTGGAAGGAGGATGTTCATCATCTAGTTTTGACGGCTTGGAAATTGAATCCTCAATACTGCAGAAGAAATGTTTTTCTTCTGGTGTGGTGGCTTCTATGCTTAGTACCCGCAAACCTGTTTCCTCTAAGGCCTACCATCGTGTCTGGTCGACCTTTCTCTCTTGGTGTGATGATAGGGACCTTTCTCAGTATTTTGATCTGCCTGCGGTCCTGGCTTTCTTGTAGGACGGTGTGGATAAGGGCCTCAGTTTGAGTTCCCTTAAGGTTCAGACTTCTGCTCTTTCTGTTATCTTTCAGAGGCGTATTGCTATTCTTCCTGATGTCAAGGTTTTCTTCCAGGGCATTGCTCATACTCATCCTGTTTTCAAGACTCCCGCTCCTCAGTGGGATCTTAACTTGGTTTTGGGCGTCCTTCAGCTGCCCCCCTTTGAGTCTTTGGCTACTATTCCTCTACGCCTGCTGACGTGGAAAATGACCTTTCTCCTGGCAATCGTGTACGTTCTCCGTGTCACTGAGTTGCATGCTCTGTCTTGTAGACCACCCTTTTTGGTGTTTCACAAAGACAAGCCGGTGCTTCGCACTTCGCAGGAGTTTCTCCCGAAGGTGGTCTCTGAGTTCCACATTAATCAGGAGATTGTGATGCTTTCTTTCTGCCCTGACCCTACCTCTGACAAGGAGAGGGATCACCATTTGTTAGATGTGGTGCATTGTCTCAAGTTTTATGTACATCACACTGAGTACATTAGACAATCTGACATGCTGTTCATCATTCGTGAGGGCCCCAAGGCAGGAAGACCTGCATCCGAAGTGACTATTGTGTCTTGGATCAAGTCCATTATTCATAAGGCTTATGAGCTAAGAGAGAAGCCTGTTCCCTTTCTGGTCATGGCTCATTCTACTAGATCTATTGGGGCTTCTTGGGCTTAAAAGAATCATGCCTCAGCTGATCAGTTGTGCAAGGCTGCAACTTGGTCATCTGTGCACACTTTTTCGAAGCACTACCATGTTGATGTGCTGGCATCAGCTGACACCAGCTTTGGGGGGAAGATCCTGGAGGCAGTCTTGCCTATCTAGGATCTTCTTCGGTTCTTTGGTGCTTTTTTCACTTTTGAGCTCTGTTGACTCTAGTTCAGTGTGCTGTGTGACAGTTCCTGGGGTGTTGTTTCCCCTGTTCAGTGTTCGTTGACACTTCACTTTTTTTGTTGGACTATCTCTGATATGATGGTTCATATATGCTCTGGTGACTTTGGGGGCCCTGCGCCTGGTCCTTGCCTTACTTCCCGCCTCTGGAAAACTCAGTGGTTGGACATCCAGTGTTACCAGTAACCTGTATTGGACGACAGAGAAAAGAGGATTTTAGTCTTACCTGTTAAATCCTTTTCTCTTAGTCCTGACCATGCATGGTTCTCCTGTGGCACACCGTGGGGGTCCTTCGGGGTCATGCTCACAGGAGTCTTCTTTCCATTCTACTATCTAATCAATAGTTAGTGTCTCAAATCTTACTGGAGCTTATTGGCTAGTTGCAGCCAAGGAGGGAAGGTAGGCTCCACCCCCTGCATTGTTCCTGTCTACTTAAAGGGGCGGATCACCTACCCAAAGTTACCAGTAACCTGTATGGACTAAGAGAAAAGGATTCAACAGTTAAGACTAAAATCCTCTTTTTTTCCTTCTCACACCCCCAATCACCTCCTTAGTTTAACTCCAACTCCACTTTCTTGGCCTATATTCTCTAACTCCAAAATTGTGTTGCTTTGTCTAGAAATCACAGAATGACAAATAACGGGAACCTGCCACCACATTTATATTAACCTGGTGGGAAAAGTAGATAAACTTCCCATATTGGGAGAATTCATTCATACCATTAATTTTAAGACAATGGGAAAGAAGGAAAAAAATGAGAAATCGTCACTTTTCACAAAAAATTTCACCTGTTTCATTTTGAGGCAAAGATGTCACCCATCCCTGGTGAGTGCTTAAAGCTGCTGCCATACTACAACTGGAAGTTGTGGTCTGGCATAAGTAGGAGGGATTCATGCTTCCCTTCACTGCTGTGACCCACAGTTCCATGGTGGCCATAGAACAAACCCAGACTTGTCCCATGGTAGCCATAGAACTACAACCCCTCCCAGCATTGTCCCATACCTTGTACCATGGTCACCATAGATCCACACATACTGCCCCTCCAACCCTTGTCCTCTGATAGCCTAAGACCCACTCACAAGAACCCCACCACCACCACCCTTGTTCTATGGAAGCCATAGAACCACACATGCTGACCTCCAGCCTTGTACCACTGGACTGTTAGCCATAAAGCCATGCACCCCAACCTAGCCTTGTCTCACTGCACTAGTGTAGCCAGAACCTCACATACCGAGTCCCAACAAGAATGTCCCAACAAGAAATGCCAAACTTCCTGCTGGAAATTTCTTGTGGATATAGAAAAGAAGGGTATGGGGGGTTTGTTTACAAAGGAGTTTTCACGGAAAAAGTAGAAAATCTCAAAATCAAACAGTGCAACGAAGCACAAGCGCTTTGATTAAGGCATGGTAGCCTTAATGTGCTGCTGTACATATTTTTCCCTCCCATGTGCCATTGCAGAGAGGAAATCTCTATATTCATATCAAACTGGTCCCGCCCTCACTCAGTCCAACTCAAAAATCTCAGACAAGTCTCTGCACAAGAGAAACAGCACAACCCCAGATGTACATTTCGGCCTATGTGGGTCTCATCAGTAGCGTGCGGCTGATTCACTCTAAGCACATGGAGAGCAAGGGTCCATGCCTGGGATACCCTTTCACTTAGGGAAACTACAAAAACAAAGTATGTTGCAAACACACTGAGACCCATATCAAACTGGTCCTGCCCTCAGACTGTCCAGCTCCTAAATGTACATATGGGGTTGTGCTGTTTCTCTCATTCAGAGAGGATATGCCTGACATTTCAGACCTGGGCTGCCTGAGGGCAGGATCAATCTGGTATGGATGTGGACATTTCCTCTCCGCATTGGCACATAGGAGTGAAAAACATAACTTGAGTAGCACCTGAGAGGCTACCATGCTTTGAACAAAACACTTAAATTTGTTCTGTTCTGGAGTGCATTCATCACAGTCTTGTTTTTTGTAGTCTCCCTAAGTGGAAGGGTATCCCAGGCATGGGCCCTTGATCTCCATGTGCCTAGAGGGAATTATCCATTGGGGAGGCCCACATAGGCAGAAACATACATCTGGGGTTGTGCTGTTTTTCTCATTCAGAGAGGATTTCCTTGACATTTTGGTGCTGGACTGTCTGAGGGCAGGACCAGTCTGCTACGATTATGGACATTTCCTCTCTGCAGTGGCACATGGTAGTGAATAACGGGACTTAAGCAGCACCTTTGTTACCATGCCTTGAACAAAACACTTCATTTTGTTCTGTCTAAGTGTGCATTTGCCATATTCTTTGCTTTTTTGTGTTCCAAAGTAGAATATTGACATTTTTTTTAAGGTAAAGGCTGGGCCTGCATTTGTGGGAGGGGCTGCACTCATCTTTTACTATGTCGTCTCAATCAAATGTAACATGCCAACTCACGTCACTTCCGGTCTCGCGGCAGAGTTAAGCGGGTACACTTCAACCCTACCATCACAGCACTCTCTGGACCCAATAATTAATATCACATCAAAATAATCATCAGAAACCTAGTGGTTACCACACCCACAGCACTACCACTTTGTCCATCCACACTACATAACCTTCGGTCCCGCTATCAGCTAAAGGCAAGAGCTTCTCCCCTTCACTGCCTGCATCACAGTCATACTGGGCTCCCCTTCCATCGGCCAGTTATCTAACGCCAGCTGCACGCCAGTTACTTCCATATCATCAGTAATACCATAAGAGACTCACACATAGCATTTCCAGTCCCTGGTGCCTCACTCTTCCTCTTAGTAGTATGGCACGGCAGAATTATCATTCCTCTTTGCTGTCCTTATTAAAATCCGTCCTCAGATATAGCATGGCAAGTCTTACACTGGTACTCTTATATTATGTCCAACTTTTAGTCAAATTCCCATGAGCCTCATTACATTCTCAGGTTATTCTGCAGCTAACAGCCTAGCAGCCCCAAGATAGCATGTACCTACTAAGAATCATGGGAATGGCAGTCCCACCCGTTATTCACCACCCCTCTCTATCTTCACTTCCCCTTTTTTCAGCCACATTTAAAGAACACCATCTTCCAGAGGCCTTTCCTCTACTAAGTTTCGAACAAATCTCCTGTCAAATATGTGGTCGACACTCACCAATATCACCCAATCCTTACTTCTTCATAGAGGCCAAAAGCACACTCCAATCTTTACTTCTTCATAGAGACCGAAGAATCACGCTTTCAATCCTTACCTCTTCGCAGAGGCTGAAGGATCACTCTTTCAATCCTTACCTCTTTGCAGAGGTAAAAAAAATCACGCTTTCAATCCTTACCTCTTTGCAGAGGCCGAAGGTCCACGCTTTCAATCCTTACCTCTTCGCAGTGGCCGAAGGATCACGTTTTCTATCCTTACCTCTTCGCAGAGGACGAAGGATCACGCTTTCAATCCTTACCTCTTTGCAGAGGCTGAAGGATCACACTTTCAATCAGAGGTTGTAGGGTACACACTCAATCCTTACTCATTCGCAAGATGGTAATTACACTCCAAACTATAACATAAGAATCCAAACTTTCTATGTCAAACTAGCTCTTCATCCCTCATAGACTACCAAAGTCATTATGTAGTAATACCAAGGGTGATCATTCATTTCCAAGCAGAATGCCTAGCTTTCTTTGGCTTTCTCCGCACGGGTAAGCTCTCCTTTTACACAAGATCAATGTTTTGTGCGAAGGGATTATCTTGTCTGCCACTAAGATCACTTCACTCTATTCATCACTCATTCTAACTGATCAGTCTCATGCCAGTCACTTCATCCCATACTTCGCCACTCACAATCAATGATGCCCCTACTATCCTCAACTCACATCACTACATCATCCAACAGCACCAAGATGATAGTCACACTTTCCACTCCTATTAGGCCCACTCATCATAACCATATTCACTCGTCATATACGCACCATCTTGTCACGTCTAGACTACAATTCCAATCAGTACTCAGGCCATTCATTCAGGATAAGAGCAATGTAATCAGCCTCTAGGAACCAAGTGCCACTCACATTATACAACTCGGTAGATGGCAATCCGCATGCTTTAATAGGTATATCCCTAAACCCTACAATGAATCCGAAGAGCCCTTACTAACATATCTCATAATATGTCATCTTTATGCAGGCCTATAAACAAGTGATGGGGGACTAGGACAGTTTCCACTTGCCAGCAGCGGCAGCAATACTGGTCCAAGTTGCAGTTCTGATTCTGAGGCAGTAGCAGCAATAGCAGCAACATCATCCTCTGCCCCAGACAGTGAAGGGGAATGTGGAGGAGAAGAGGAAAGAGGCCATTATTCTCCATCCCCCCCCCCCCAAAGTCATGGGTGTGGGACTATTTTCTCTTTTGGCAGTAACAGTGCAGTCATCAACAATAACACTATACACAATTTGTGACAAGTCAGTGAGAAGGGAAAAGGAGGGAACATGTATTGGCGGAAGCACCCTGATAACACACATGAAACACAGACACCGTTACATTTATGTCAAACATGTTAAAGCCAAACAGCCACCACAGAAATCAAGCACTGCTGTTGCTGTACCCCTGACTCTCCAGAAAGGCAACAAGAGGTGAGCTGAAGATCAAAGAGGAGGAAGAATAGAGAAACCCAGACAGAGGCTGGAAGTTTGATTACGAGTGAAACAAATAGTTCACCATCACCTTCTTTTTCTAGGGTAACTACATCTTCTGCCAATCCACCCCATTCATCTTTACCTCTCCCGCCAAATGATAACCACTCTGTAGACATTAGGATGTGGAAGTTCATGTCCGCCCATTGGACACTGTGTGGTACATTGGCAGTGTTTGGAGGAGAATCGCAAGCAGGGCATCAAGAGTAAACTTAGGAGATTATATCCCATAGCATATGCCAAGCTAGTGGCAGGGAGGGTTCATCATTACTATTAAACTGCCAGCAAGTTGTCATGTGTCCATAGTGGGGTGTGGACAAATGGCATTGTGACAGCAGCAGTACTTGATTTCAGGTGCCATGGTGTTTGGATAGAGTTGTGCCAGGTGTTATTTATCACACACACACTGTTCACATTGTAGTTGCTTATGAGAGGCACAGTTCCTGCTCACAAGGGAAAATGTATTTTATAGTAACAACACACCCATGGTTTTAGAGGAGGGGCAGGTTGAGAAGAATTATTAGCCAACTTCTTCTTTTCTTCATGTATACCTGAAGTGGTAGGGGCTAGTTATGGTGCTGCTACTGCCTCAGGTGCATCACTGGCACTAGTCAAGGTGAGTGGAACCTTCATCATCCATCACCCAGGTAACAACTGTTGTTGATCCCATTGCCTTTGATCTGTCTAATCATCCTGCTTTTTAAACAACTCAGCAGCATCAGTCGCAAATTCCGCAATTACACCAGGGCATTTGACAATGGCCAGTGGCCACTGGCCAACAGGACATGACCTGCTGGCACTAGGCCAGTAGAGCAGTTTTTTCTATTTTATATACTATAAAATATTTGCTATGTATTGTGTGTAAATTCAATGTTCCCATTGATTTCAATGGAATAAGCTGGGTGGTAAAAAGTCACTTTTCACGAGAAATTATTCGCCAAGTGCCATTGTTCACTGATTTCAGTTAGAGGCAAAACATTTTGCACATCCCTACTACTTAGGTTGTAACTGAGGCTTGTACTAGCTTAATATATGCACTAAGATAGAACATTAATCTTACTCCCATGTTTATAATTTGGTCTAAAGCATTTACATTGTAAAACATGTTAAACCTTAATATGATGTTGGGGGAACTAAAGCAGAGCCAAAAATTGTGAATCCAAAATATGGAAAATAAATGCAATATGGTATACTTATAGGTTAATGAAAAACAAAGTTTATTTGGTATGCCTGGGAGTTCCATTTAATGATAATTTATTTAGAAAACACCAGCATATGTAAGTATGTGTTATTTTTCTTCTTTGATACTAAAATTCAACCTTTCAAAAATATATCACTTTGTGTATTGTATTATTGTAGACTGGATTATGTAATTGAGCTTTGTGCATGAATGGTATTAATATATATGAAAATGCTATTATGGTTTATTTGAGAATTATAGGAAAACAAAATCACAATTTACAGCAATTTCTATTTTAGTACTTGCAACCAGTCATTCCCTAATATGGATTCCTTTTTTTATAATGTTGCCAGCATTATCATTTATTTATTTAGCAAAGGTCAATGTCAGGCCCCTTTTAAAAATCATTACTTCTCTCCTTCTCTAATACAGAGGTAGATTTAATGTGAAACAAGTCTGAATCTCATAGACTCTTTAAATGGCAAGACCCAGGAAAGCAAAATACACTGCTCATGACTGTGGAAGCACCAGAAAAAAATCAGAGAATAGGCTAGAAAACAGTACATAAAACCAGATGAGGCATTACAGAATCTAAGTCTTTGAGTCAGAGGTTCAGTTGTGGCAAGCAGCCAGCTGTGCCAATGTCAGTTAGGCTCCGAATACTACTAAGACAATTATTTTGAGAGGAAATGATTTCATGCAAACAGTATGGTCTGAATATTAAATAAATATCTAAATGCACAACTTTGTGAAGGCAAAAGTGCAAACATGTTTAGTTTCATTTCAACACAGTACGCCAACAGATGTATTGGGAAGCAGAGGAAATTGATGTGTCTCAGTTTCATGTTGCTCTGCATTAATTGATTGGAGGACAGATTTACAGCACATGTAAGAAACAATTAGAATAGTGACTCCATGGACAACAACACTAGAAAATAAATTCTGATAATGAGATGGCAAAAATATAAAGCAAACATGCTCTGTGCTCTCTAGTATTTAGAGCTTAATGTCAGAAACACCTTATTTCTGTGAATTGCACAAGGCAACAGATGGTTTACTGATTATGTTTTTTTTACTTTCTTTTCCTCTTTCTCTGCCTACCCCTCTTTTTTAGTTTATATGGTTTTTTCTTTAAAAAGCTTAGATATTAGCAAAGATCAGTGCTATTTATTGGCTGTCAGGTGAAAAGCCTTAATTGTTTGGAGATGGAAGGCAGGCTTCAAAAGTTTTTCTGATCACTTTGAGTTAAAACAAATAGAACATTCAGTCTGTAACTATAATTTTCTGTAGAAGCAAACATTAGTTTTAAGTAAAGGGCACACATCAAATGATGCTTTATTGGAATCCTCATTGCATGGGTTTCCTATTCATTTTAACCTGAGAATAATATGTCAGGTACAATAGGTTGAGTTTAAATTAATCTCATATGGAAAAAAAAAGGAAATTATTAAAGGGCACCTATACTGTTTTGGATAATTTAGTTACAGACAGTACACATTGATTTCCAAAGAATTAAGGGACATGTTTAACCCCTTAACGACCGGCCGATTGGCGCGGTCAGTAAAGGACCACGGAGCATTTTTTTTTTCATTCTTCTGCTACCGGACTCCCTGAATGGCGTGCAGCTGTGGGGGGAGCCCGGAATTCCATGACGGTCATAGTACATCAAGGGTCATTCAGTCAGACCGATCCTTGACTTACTATGACCGTCAAGAGTCGTTAAGGGGTTAACAAATAGTAAAGAGATCTTCTTTTTTTCACGTCACTAATTCTGAAATATACCCTGAGGCATTGCATAATTTGCATGTATGTATGAATTACATATTATGAAAAAAATGTATATATTATAACTACCTTTTTTTTGTATAATTATGTATAATTATGAGACACCTACTAATGGAAGATGTTGTATTCAATAGCTATTAATTCTGTATTTTTGGGAGAGGATGGGTGCCCTGTTTTTCATGTCCTTTATGGTGACCTTGTTGTTTATGGAGTGGTACTGCCACTGATCAACATTTTGTTGCTAGCAAGTCGTGATAAAATAAAAAAGGCTTTTCAAAATTATCCACCCATCTTCTCCAAATAAGTATGGATTTTAAGTGTTATAAGTTTTGGGTGATGCATTTTCTAGGGACTATTCTTGATTTACTTAGCAGTGTGCATCCATTATATAGTTATACTGATTTGAACTATAAATAATAATATTTCATTTAATGCTGCAATGCATATAATACAGTATTGATTTATAACACATCAGCATAATACAAAGTACTATTTGATGAGGTGAGAACATTTATGTATTTTTTTATACCTAGAAAAGTATGTCTTGAGATAAAACGCTTTATAGTTGAGACTGAAATTAAACTATGAAGAAGCAAAAAAAAAACACTGAAGGGAGCATTTTGGAAGTAAAAACCATGATGAAAAGATGGTTTGGTGCCAGAGACAGAATTGTTTATGTACCGCAAGAAGTACATGGGCAGCAAGTACAAGTTAAATATTTGTATAATGGAGCCACTTTTTGTGAAAGGATGGGTGAAGCATCTTGTAGCATAAGAGAAACTTAAGAAAATGTCACTTTTCACTCCCATAGTAATTGCAGGTAATATTGCTCCTTTTCTGTTGTTTTTGTTTAATTAATTGTTTTTAATTATTTTCCATTGCTTTGAAATCAATGCAGTGAACAGACCTCCATTCCTGCTATGCTAAAGTATAAAAGGGGGGTGCTGGTTTACCTAATTTTCCAAGCCCGTTCTTGTGAGTGATAAATCAGCTGAATTTTTTATGCTAGAGATTGTAGACAGAAATGCAAAGATAGAGGGAGATGGAGTTGCTTGATAGGAGAATTGGTGGCAGCCATTACCAAGCATTTATTCCCTTTGTGTGAGGGTGCAGGGAAAAGAGAGAGTTAAAAAGTTAAAAATCTTTTTTGACTGATAAGTAGCAGTGACTGTCAAACAGGCAGGTGACCAAAGTTCCTGGCTGAGCTGACTGAGTCTGAGACTCTACTGAGACCAAGCGAATGATTGATAGATACTATGCAGACAGACATAAGACATCATACAAGATACACAAACATCCTGTGTGTACTTACACATATTCACTCAAGTTGCTACTGACATCTTATTATAACTCCATGTAGAGGCAGACAGTCAAAGAGGGGGAGTCAAAGTGGCTTGCTGTTGCATATAGTGTTGTTGTAATTTCCTAACAGACAGTAACATATAAACCAATCAATATGATGCGCAAACGGCAGTGTTTAAACAGTCCAGCAGAAAATTAACAGCCAAATCAAAACCACATCCCCAATGGTCAAAAACTACATATATCCTACCCAAAAAAGATCAGTGCTCAATCTTCTTAAAAGAACAGAGGATACAATATAATAATATCCTAATGATTAAATAATTCATAACTAAATCACATAGAATACAGAAAAACAGACTTGTATATCTAAATTTTTAATCTTAATTAATCATTTACATCCTGTCATTCAGCCGTGTAATTTAAAAACAACACATCCTAAAATACATAGAATCTGATGTCTAGGACAACAACCAGTGAGCTCCTAATTAATTCCCAGCAGCGGATGTATGTAAGGGAGGTTCTGTTCTTCCTACGCTAAAATCGAAACCTACAACCTATAAAGGATCGTTTCTACCACAGCTCAGGTGTCATCAGAAACATCAACCCACAACTAAACCAACCGCAGGAAATCAAAAACAGTGCACTGGAAATATCCTCCCAGTCACCGGACTCTAAAATTATAAGACTATATATCTCCCAAATCTCTCCTTAATACAAGGTCAATGAGACAACATATGTCACCTGAACCTCAATATAGTCCAATCTCTTATATATGATACACTACTTCCAACCAAAAACCCTATAGGGGAATCGGGAAGTAGTCTTTCATTAAATGTAACTATACAATAAATCTATACAATCTTATATATGGATGATCATCCAAAAAATTCCTCAAAAACTCAACATAAAAATACAAAAAATTTAAAATAAAAAAAAAAAGTATTCAAAAAAATGTAAAAAACTACATAAAAACAATACTATTGTGACTAACACGTCATATAAAGGATTTAAGTCCCGTTATAAACCAAATCCTTTGAAGGAAAAAAATAGATGTAATGTTCGATCATGCATGAAAGTCCAAATTCAACATAATTACTTATTATCATTATGATCTTTTTTGGGTAGGATATAGACAGTAACATATGATAGTTTAAAAAGCAAACAAAAAACATGTTTGACTGATAGGTTACAGAGACAAACAGTGACAGATATTAAAGATATATTATTTTCAGATGGACAAAACATCACCCCACACAAATAACTCTGTTTACTTTACAGTAAATTCAGCACTACTATCATTATGTCCAACAACCTTGCTAGGGCCGGGGTAAGGAAAAATGATGAGTAATGAATTGATGTATTGGTAGTAGTAAAGTCATACTCCAAAAACTGACTGTGGCCTTGGTTATTGCAACTTATTCAATAAATGATAATGATCCTCCTCCTCTTCCTCCTTAGGATGCTGGCTGGCGCTCCAGCTGCCTCCGTGTGCTTAACAAACTGGTTGAGAAACAGGGGAAGGACACAAACAATTCAGAGTAGATTGCATCTACTGCTGTTCAAAGTAAATTGCCACTGATATTACCAGTACTACTAGTAATTTTGAAACATCTAGCTCATTCAGCAGTAGTAGTAATAGTAGTAGTCTCTCAGGAAACCCCCTAACAATGAAATTCCCTGATTGGAGATACCACACTCAAAAACTACACATGTTGTTACCTGTTGTCCTTAATTTGTACACGTTCTTATTGATTTGTTATCTGAAGTACAACCAAAAGTCAGATTGGGGAACACACTAGCAGTACTTTGGAGGTGTGACAACTACGAACAGTAGAAGCACTCTTAATGGTATGTGAGAGCTCCTTCCCACATATACTATTCTGCTATTACTTTCCATTCTGTCTTCTTCTCTGAATGCACCTCTGATTCCTGCTCTGGAATTACCTCAGTCTAATATTGACTTCCTGGAAACACACTGAGGCCTATATCAAGCAGCCTCACTAGTAGGGATGGGTAAAACTTTACACCTAAAAAACAAAAAGGTGGGAATTTTTCCTCTTTTTCACCTATGCAATGAGGTCAATGGTAGCGCTAAACCCCCCTACCACCTTTATACTGCATCTTCTCTAGTATAAAAGGCTCTTAACATCCCACAAGTCATCACTCTTTGTATGGGAGTGAAAGACAAAGTAACACAGTACGGCTTTAAGTGACGTAATAAAAAAAAATCATAATACTAATAATCTGAGCTGTTTGTTTGTGGATGTGTTAGAAGAGTCCTGGGGAAACACTGTCAGTTGATTTGTGAGTATAGGGGAGCAGAGGGGGACTTAACCCTCCCTTAAAAAAACCTGTTAGTGAGAGTTACTAGCAGCCAGTCATCCTGAGGCTGAGTGATGAAACAACACTGACAGATACCAGATAGATGTATACAACTGGCTGTTTCAGACTAGCTATACTTTACTTTATTCTATAGTTACAGCATATTGAGACCTTCTAACATGTGGAAATTAAATCCTCTGTTTACTAAGGGCTGTCATTTACCAGGTCACGGATGCTCTCTCTAGGATAGGACATCATTGGCTATTTCACCTGCCATTCAAATCATACTCTGCAAACTTCCCCACCCAGGAAGCAATACTATTTAAACCCTGAACTAGGGGCACTCAGTAACATAGTCTCCCCTGGTGAAGCCATGAATGGACACCGCAAAACGCATGGGGCAATTAGGCATCAAAGAGAGAGGCCTTTGGAAGATAAGCTGGGCCCTATCAGAGCTCGACCTGCCAGGAGCATGAGGCTGGGATCAATCCAACAGGAGGTCAGCTGGTTAGCAAGTCTCTGTCGTATATCAACTTGCCGGAAGCAAGGGAACCCCTCTGGATGTCAACAGCTGCAGAGCAGAGAGGTTGGAGTCAGGTTGAGCTCAGGTATAAACTGATAGATCAAGCAGTTGATTATTATCAGCAAACAGAAATCGGAGTCAAAGAGTCAGGATTGGTTACAATGGAAAATCAGTACAGTACAACATGAGCAGACGAAGTCAGAGGTTACAAACTGGCCGCTGTCAAGCCGGATCAGAAACAATAGCAGGATAACACTCAAGAAGAAATACAGAATAAGCTCAAAAATTGGGCACAGAAAGTTGGAAACTGCAGGATTCTAATGGTGTGGCAACCAATTCGAAATCATGGGGTGGAAACATCATTGGATGGAGTGACAGCTAGCAAGCCCTTCAAAACTTTCTTGCTCTCTCTTTGCTGTTTCTCTCTGTATCCTTTCTTCTATGCCTATTCTACATCATGCTACATGGCAGGAAGATGAAGGTTTTTATAGTAAAAGGGTAGAAAATTTCACCACCACTGAAACTATAGGGGGAAATAGGAACTGTCATTACAGGAAAATCTGTGGTGTTAGTGACACAGTGGAAAATATATGGTTTTCTTTATAGGCAAGAATTCCTGTGGAAAAAGTGGGACATACTGCATTTTTCACAGAAATTCCCGTTGGAACACAATGGGACTTTTTGTTCATCTCTACTAATCATACTGACTATGATTTCCTCTCATTTCACCATTTTCTACTTTTTTTTAATCAAGATTTCTTTTGTCTGCTAAGAGTGCTGGATAAATACTGATACTTGTATTAAATGTTTATATTTAACTTATTTTTACTACAGTGTAGGTGTTCATACTCTTATTTTCCTACATTATATTGTATTTTAGTTTATTTTCTTTATTTTATTTCTGATATTATTGGCATGTTCTCCAATTTGTGCAATATTACCCCTTTGAGCGCCAGTAGGGTGTGCAGTGCATTGGAATGTGTTGCATACCCCCTGGCACTCAAAGGGTTAATTATGTATACATGAAGTAGAAAGCTTTTTTAATATATTCCTCTTGCTGATTTTTCTCACATAAGACACATGAAGGCTTACATTTTTTGATCTATAGTCCAAGGGGTTGAGGAAACTCTGAGGCACACGTCTTCAAAAGGATAGAAATAAGGGAAACATTTTGTTGGAAATCCCCAGGGGTAACAACACTTAAGGGAACAGTAGATATTGTACCCATGATAATTTGTTAAAACAAACAAAAAAAGGTAAAGAAACCCCTTTTATGCAAAGGATGCATAAAAAATAGCAATATATATATATATATATATATATATATATATATATATATATATATATATACACACACAGAGATATATTTCAGTAGCATAGATGCCAAATGAATGAGTATTGTAGTATGTAATAATACATTTTCTACTGGACTAATATTCAAGCTTTCAAGAGCAGCAAGCTCCCTTTATGTGTGTTATAAATACAAATAATAAAGGAATCTCTTACACAAAAATCATGTAATGTTCATATCTGTTGCACAGCTGTTTCAAAACTATTTTAGCCTCTTTAAGATAAACACTGTGCTGTTAAGTAACTATGTGACTAATGTATCTGGAAATGCAGTATGTGATTCATGATAACTGAGAAAGGTATAACTGGGTCAATCAAAAATAGCATGTCACCATTATTTGGATTTTGTAGCATGTTTTTATATTCTGCCACTCTGATACATAAACATTATTATTTCTTTGCAGGCTGAGCAGCTACAAGGAGCCTTTGACAGCCGTTAAGTGGCTTAACTTAGAGTGGCACATATGTCATTCAAGCCTTTAGACCCCCTAGAAGCAGTGCTTGAAGTAGACTAGCTAAGTAATAAGCCCACTGGGTCTATTACAAAATTTTATTGAACAGCAGTAAATATACTGTTAAGAGGCCTGTAAAACCAACACATTGCCCCATGGGTGCATTAAATTGTACACCTTTCTTTTTCAAAAGTCATCAGTGATTTTTTGTTTTGCTTTTCTTTTCAGTCAGGCTCATGTTTTGCACATTTGAGCTCAGCAGGAATTGGTCATTTCATGCTTGCCCTGATAAATTTACAGTGCACTTCATAGAGCTTATTGGAGGTTTTAATTGTCACAGCACATCTAACCCAGTAATATAAGCATGAGCTTACCACAGGGTTATTGTTAACCAGCAGAAATGTAAGGTATAAATGTTTTCATTTTACATATGCTCTATTCAATATTATGTTTTATTTCCTTCTGTAATATGTTTTAAATGATTGTATATAGGAATGGAACATTTTTTTTTTATCTTTTCTGCCTCAAATAGAAACAGGGAACATTTTTGCAAAAAAGTGCAGATTTTCTTCTTTTTCCTGCCTAGCTCACTGCATTGAAATCAATGGTAATACTAAATTTCCCCAGAAAAAGGAGATTTACCCAAAGTACCCTAAAATCTTGGTTGACTGAGACAGGAAGCCGTGATACAAGTTAATTCTTGATTCTGCTGTTATCTCAGTGTTAGGGGAGTCTGAGGGGGTTTATGAAGGGAACCAATGAGATTTACCCCAAATATATCTGCACATCTCCTATAAACAGTCCCCAAACCGGAAACAACTAGTGGTGAAGACTAGAGCTCACTTAAGAATGCAGCAGAGAATGGTACTTCTTCCTGTTTACAAAGGACATGTGATACCTGTGTACACATATGTATCACAGATAAGGTGCCCACATTCCCAAATAAACCCCAGTATCAACGGAAAATTCTCCTGTGGTTCATCTAATGTTGTTTACCTCATCATGTGTGTGTAATATATCCCCAAACAGTACTATATGTGGGTGAGACAGGACAGACCCTTAGAAAAAGGATGAATTCTCATAGGACCAGTGTGAACAAGGGTCAACATTTTTGCAGAACTGATCATAACATTAAATATCTCAAAGTTACTTTTTTAACCCCTTAACGACGCTTGACAGTCATGGTACGTTATGGTAAAAGTGACTGAATGACCCATGACTTATCAGGACCATCATGGATTTCAGGGCTTCCCGCATGGATGAACGCCGTTCGGGGAGCTCTGAGTCGGATCGGCAAATTAAAAAAAATGCTCTATGGTCCTTTAGTGACCGCCGCGTGCCTGCGCAGCCAGTCGTTAAGGGGTTAAGACACAGAGAGACAGATCTGGGAGCATACATTGATAACCAAGTTTAGCACTATGAAATGTGCCTTGAACCTTGACAATGAATTTATGTCATATTATCCCACAAAATAAAAATACTTTTTGCTCCCTTTGGATGCCAGGGGATTACACATCTCATTGTAAGTGATGGGTTGTGCATTTGGAGGGTTAACTAATACGTTCTTTCGACTCTCGCTAAATTCAATGGAGAGTGAAAAAGATAATTAATCTTGTATGCATTTTCTATCTCACTTCAAAGAGACTTTACTAGAGACTACAGTATACTTCATGGTCTACACTGAAAAGAATATTCGGCTAGTACAATTTGACTCTTTTGGTGTCACAGAGCTATCCAGAGAATTGTGTTACATGTGTTGGATGCCTCCCTGGCATTCAAGTGCTTAGATGTTAATCTAATGTGCATGAGCTTCAAAGTTATGTATTCTGCATTCAGCCTTCATTCTTATATCTGAAGAAGATACCTAGGACTCAGTTCAATTACCACTGTTTAAAAAAAAAAAATGGCTACGATAGACTTGGAAGCACAATATGCAATTCCATTACTTGTGCTGTGAACTGCTAACGTGCGCTAAAACATGACAACGGCAAGTAATTTTTCACCCGTTGAGAACAATGGAACAGCTCTACCCATTACCATTGAATTGTGTGTGTGGTAAGTGCTAATGGTAATTCTGTACCTACTTTTCTTGGCATACAAAAGACAACAAAGATTAAACACCCTCATTGAACAACACAAACAAGGGAACAAACAGCTCAAACAACACTTAGGACATAGTACTTAGGACATAGCACAAAAATAACCCCTGAAGTGCTAAGGAACCACCCTTCAAATGTGCATGCCATACATATATGTCCTGGACAACCAACATTAACCCTCCAATCCAATAAGAAACAAAGGGTTTGCAAATCAACGTCAAACAATCCATGGAACGATGCCCTGGCACAACAGAGGTTAACAAATACCAAGATGTATGTCCACACAACACAATATGCACACATATCAGCCACTAAGCAACCTAAGCCTGGCTGTGCAAGATCACTAGCCAATGGATAACCAAAGTGCACTGGACAATGTCACATACTCACCTGACAGGTAACAGCAATGACATCAAACACATTCAAACAATAACAGACCCAATGGCATACACTGCCCTTTAAAACATCCTTGTTCCCATTAGTCCATTCGTACCTGATGACCGCAACTTGCCATAACTGTCTTAAAGGAACATCCCACCATCCTGGAACGTGCCATGTTTACAGTGTGTCCAAACAGGCTAGGCAGCAGCACCTGAGCTGCCACAACTGGATCTCCCCCAGCCACGGCTGCAACAGGGACCTGTAGAGCATTATAGGGAGGACATATGACCTCCAAGACCCACAATATACTGGACAAGGGTCACACTGTTTGGAATGGTGGACACTTAAGTGAGAGACTGGTACATCACATACTATCTGGCATGGAGAAGCTGTTGTGTGCCATTCATTTTATAGCAACTGGATACTTCCTTTCCACAGAGGGAAATGTATCTGGGATGTCCCCGCCTACCTGTTCCAGGGTTTTGGCTCAGGTATTGACAGCCCTCAAGAGGAAGGCCAAGAGGTACATCTACTTCCCTTCCACCCAGATGGAGTGGGCACATGTCAAACAAGTTCTACACAAGGAGAGGTATACCCAGAGTAATGGGTGTCATCGACTGCACAGGTGTGCATAAGAGCTGCTCCGCATGAAGGACATCTTTTCCTAAATCACAATAATTTCCACTCCATCAACACCTAGATGATATGATGAAAACATGAGGATCATCTATGCCATTGCTTCCTAGCCTGATAGTTGTCATGACTCCTACATCCTCAGGAACTCCTCCATCTACCAGGACTTTGAGAATGGGACATCACATCACATACACAGGGGCACTCACACAATTAATGGTCATGTCACACAAGAAGGATGTCCCCATTACACAACATCATCCACATAACCATGTGGTCCATATGTCACAATGTCACTTCTCATCTACAGGAGATGCAAGGCTCCTCACACCTGTCTCATGTTAGGACCAGGAATGCTATAGAATGCATCTTTGGCCTCCTCAAATTAAGATTCCGGTTCCTGGATAACTCAGGGAGAGTGCTTCAACATGTGCCCATTGCGGACGTGTCTATTTCCCCAGCCTGGAGGGGCGGAAACATGAGACAGGTTCACAATACATAATGATATATTTCAATCCACAGGATGACTGAGATCCACCTAAGCCTCCAGCCTTGAAAATACCTTCTTGAACTTTACAATGACATAGCTGTCACTGTAATCAACACATGCAGCTAGAATTCAATGGATGGGTCTAATTGAGGCTGTAAATTCAACTGGCATCTGGAATTCCATTGGTGCCTTATGACATTGCCAATTCACGGATATCACCTATCCCCCTGCGAACATTGGTGTATCCTATTCCCTCTGTCCATAATTTTTTACAGAAGTATTTAAAACAGCAAATAATCTAATTTAGAGTAGTAACGGTATTAGGAAAACTATAGATTTGAGATGCCTAATTTAGCTGAATATTGCTGGATTTTCCATGTAAGAGCATTGTCTAATGCATAGGAGTAACTAATTGAGGGGGAGTTTGGCAAGTCCAGCATGCTGACTTGTGTGGGTGTGTGCTGCACAATGACAGACACCAGCTTCTGCTTTATGAAGTTTAGTTCATTTACTAGGTTATATGTTGCTATAATGTTCAGTTCATGCATTCATTTGGCTGGTTATCATGCCCTCATTCTTAACCCTATGAATTCCAGAGGGGTGTACAGCTTCTTGTGAAGCAATGGGTTGGATACCACTCTGTAACTCAAAAGGTTAATAAGATAATTATGGTTAATCCTTTGAGTACCAGAGAGGCATGCAGTGCAGTTTCAACTCCTGTCATTCCTTTCTACAGGCATCCATGGTATGAACAATCATGGACATAAGGGATATCCAGGTTACGCTGACTCCACTTCCATACAGTGCTCCACCTGCTACTTTTTAGTTCTACTGAATGTTAATATTGTATGGCAAAATGTCATGTCCCTTGTTAGGAATATTGGACAGCCATGATATTCACCTCCTCCTCATCACAGTGTAACTGAGAAGGAAGAATGAAGATAGTTCAACAGTGAAGTTTTTCTGTCAGGACAACATGTGAATCTTGCATATCTTCAACCAGCCTGTATACTGAAATGCAAGAGGGTTACACAACGCATATATGTGTGATGCATTGAGTGCCTCACTGGCATCCCAGGAGTCCACTAAGACTCCTCCACTACCTAAAAAGTACACCCCTGATAAACACAAATCCTAGGCGATGCACACTCGTTGCTTTAAGGGATATGTTTGTGTCTTAGACACTGTGCATTGTGAGACCATGATTTTGCACAGTGTGATCTCTCTCTGCCACATGACTGACATGATCCTATGTTAAGGTGGTTGACTTCTGTGTTGGAGTGCTACTGTTCCTGTGTGTTAACAGTGATCCTGTTTGTGACCAGACTTAGATAGTCAACTGTTTCCCATCAGCTGTTGTGTACTGAGTTCATCCTCTGTTAACCATGTGAGTGCCAGAGCAATGCTTTATGTACTCCTCTGGCACTCAAAGTGTTAACATCCATGTGGCAACAGGTGTAACATTATTCATGAGTATAACATATTTTTGTATTACAACATGGCAATCTTTGTGTGAGGTGAATATGTTTGAGTGAAACAGCACTGAGGGGGTTAAACTTGTAGTTTGACATGATTTGACCTACTTACCGCATCACATTTCGGTTTTGAATATACAGCATTATATCCTTGATTGAATGCTATTTTTCTGTTTATTAATTTGTGGGTTTTTTTTCAGTTCTCTAGATGGATTGACCTACTTTTGGTTTAATGGGACCATACTGCAGAATACCTCTTTGTATTCTGATTTATTTTTGGATGGACTTACTCTTGATTGCCGGAGATTAGAATAAGGGATGATTCCATCTTTACTCTAAGCTCATCCAGGCATTTGAAGAAGCCCTTGAATTTTTTTTTTTTTGCAATTATTTTTGTTTTTTGACCATTTTCTTCTGTGTATTTCAGTATATCTGTATATTAAGGTATCATGTACTAATTCATCATTATCTGATAACATCTTCTGTATTTTTTGATTATGATATTGTGATACTGTTGAATTATATCTAAATTATATTCTAATTTTTCTTGCCGTGGTATGTTATTATCAGTCAGGAGTATATGGTTTAACTTTCTCCATGTCTTTATTTGTATAGCTTAGCTTTTATATAATGTGCACCTTATAAATGGAGATCGACTGTTATTCAGCCGATTTGCCATTATTAGGAGTCTTTAAGTTAAGCCTCAAATTGTTGATTATGTGGAGTGTTTAATATTGTACTGTTTATGTATCCATTTGGGTATGGGATGTTCATATATTTTCTTTTCGGTCAGTTGACCCGCAGGCATATGCTCCCCAGCAGCTGGTCGTTCAGTTTGCTGGGTCACGCATGTCTTCTGGATTGTTTATAATTTGGTTCATGTGACCTGTTTTGTAGTTCTTTGATTCATCTGTCTGGTGGGCAGGTATCTGTGCTTACTAATATAGTGTTAGCTGTGTTACTTGTGGAGTAATCCTTATCGCAGCCTGCACAGCTGATCCCGCTATGGAAGATTCCATAGGTCTGAGTCATATGACTTCAGGCAGATCAACTGTCCAATGATTTTGTTTTGGATCATGAGTTTTGGCTCTTTATTGGAGCCGATCATGTGGACTTTCTGCCCATTTGTATTGGACAAAGGACCTTTTTAAACATGTCTTACCAGGAGGCTGAAGGGTGCTGTCATCTCCTGTGTCAAAGCTGCCTTTGATCCCCCTCAACAACAGTCAGGGAGATGTTCTGTCAGAGCATCTCCTCCCAGACTTTGAATGTGATGTTCGCTGGTGGACCACCTCCAGTGTCTCTCACATGCAGCGCCTGAACCCCCATCTAGTTCTTTACTTTTCTCTTGCAGTCTGTCCAGAGCTTCTTGATGGAGTCTGTGGTGCACTTACACTTGGACACAGTATTGACTACACTCTTCACCTGACACCAAGCAAGCTTCTTCCTTGCACCAATGCCTCTGGCCTTTTTGATGGTGAACAGTATGTGCTCCCTGTTGAGGATGCTACACCCCAGGGCCTTGTTCTCTTCATGGAAATTCATGGGGCCCTGCAGTCTGTACTTCTCCAATGCAGTCCGGGGTGTATCTGAACTGTGTGTGGCAGTTTGGTGGTCAGGCTCTGCCTACCCTGTCCTTGGATGAGTATGTTCCATGTACCATGTCTCCTCTGGTTCCCACTGCTGTGTCGGTCCCTGGCTGCTGTGTATTTGCCTGTTGTTGAATACCCCTCTGCCCACCTGGTCTCCCCCTCCTTCCCTGATCAGGGATCCCCTGTTGTCTTTCCTCCTATACTGCACCTCTCTCTATCCTTCCAGCATCCACTCCTCTCTCTGCCATCTTGCTATCATAATCCTCGCTCCCTCGCACAAGCACTCACACCCGGTCACTCACAGAGGCATCACTCTCTAGCACTCACTCACTGAATCACACTGTATGAAATAAAAATAAAAATGTGTTGCATGTCCAAAAAGAAAAGGTGTGTGAGTTTGTGTTTGCCTGTTTGAGATGTGTGCAATATGTGCCAAAGTGTATTATGTGTTATTCTTTCTGCTCCCCACTGCAAGTCTATCTGTCTTCAATGTATGCTCCTGTCTCTTTCTGTTACTATCTATCAACCCTGGGTTGTACCACTGAGAACCTCCAAACACAGGCACTGTGTGTGTCTGTTACTTTTTTTTGCTTTTGTTCAAAGAGCTTTATTGAAAGAAAGTAATGTACAACATACACAGGTAGTGTTTGAGTATTATTACAAAGGTAGCAACATTTAAAGACCATGCATGTAAACATAAGCAGGAGAACAGGCAATAAAATGAGCAATCTCATCTGATCAAATTCTCAGCTCATGCAGAGATGAGATTCACAATAGCAGTAACATGGAAGAAGGTTGATGAAGGTTCCACTTGCCACTACTGGCTTCAGTGATGCACCTGGGGCAGTAGCAGCACAATAAGTAGCCCATAAGTAGTCTATGTGGAGAAAAGAAGAAGTTGGCCATTAAATCATCTCCACCTGCCCCTCCTCCAAAATCATGGGTGTGTTGTTATTAGAATATATATTTTTCCCTTGAGAGCAGGAACAGTGGATCTCATCAGCAACTGCAATATGCCCCGTGTGTGTGTGGTAAATAACATCTGGTGGCAAAACTGTATCCAAACACCATGACACCCAAAACCAAGTACTGCCGTTGTCACTATACCCCTTGTCCAGACCACGCTAAGGACACATGACAACTTGCTGACAGTTAATAGTAATGATGAACCCTCCCTGCCACCATCTTAGCATGTGCTGCGGGATGGAATCTCCTCAGATGCCGCTTGATTCACTGCTTGTGATTCTCCTCCACCACACTGGCATGTGTGGTCAGTGCACCACACAGTGTGCAATTGGTAGAGATGAACTGCCACATCTTAACATCAACAAAGTGGCTTTCATTTGGTGGGTGATACGGTTCAGTACACTCAGACACGTTAGGTTTAGGTAAAAACACAATTTTATTGAAGCACACAAGAAATAATGTAACCCTCACGGGTCCAGTAAATAGCATCAACTGACACAGGACAGGTTACAAGCGGTTACCCACACGGGTCCAGTATGGTATACAACACAATACTGACACAGGTCAGGTAATATCGTGATACAGTGTATGAGTCCTATATGTACAGTGGAGCCACAGGCAGAGTGGCTAGCAAAAGCTGTGGTACAATGTCGCCTAACACAACAGGAGGCGACAATGGATAAGAGTAACGGAGGCAATGATAACTATCACGGTTTCACTACGGTGGACGCCCACCGTGGCCTACAATAGGCTGGTCAGAGCTCGTGCCAAACGGAGGCCCAACGGAGTGGTCAACACCAATGCTCTTGCTATGCCCCAAAGGGTTAATGTGCTTCACATAAAATGGATGGCAACCGGAAGTGCCCAACTGACCTATAGAAACGGTACACCCAAGGTACTGGAAGCAACCACACTGGTATAGCAAGTAGATATGAGGCAACACCCCCGAAGGGGTTAATAATTGCAATGGTCTGGATAACGGCAACCACGGGAAGCGCCCAACTGAACCCAAGTTAAGACCAAGCAATGCAGCACGGTGTGAGTGGATACTAGCACACTGAGACTCTGAGCCACCTGGCAGGGTCAGACAAGGTACCGGAGTACCGGAGGCATGAGATACAATCTGAGGGAACCGTGCAACCGTAAGCAGCCAGAACTGCTGGAGCTAGCCCAGTCAGGCAAGCTGAGAGCAGGAACCACTGCCAAGCTGGTTCGGTAACCAGCACAGGAATGTCAGCCAAGCCGGGTTGGAACAGGAAGTAGGAACGTCAGTCTCGCTGGGTCGGTACACGGAACAGGAACGTCAGCCTGGCCGGGTCAGAACAGGAAGCAGGAACGTCAGCCAATCCGAATCAGTACACAGAATCAGGAGTGTGGTCAGGCAGTCCGGGGTCATACACTGGTATCAGGATCACAAAACTAGCTCTAGGCATCAGGTACACCACGAAAGGGCCCTAGCCGAGTGACAGCTCAGGGTATAAAAAGGCTGTCACTAGGAGGAGCAATACAGCACAGCCAATAGGAGAGCAGCATAATAGAGATGGACAGAAAGTCGCCCAGATCACGGGCGCCATGATAGTGGGGGAGGTAATAATGAATGAGGTGAATTGGCAAAAGATGTAGTTACCCTAGAAGGTGATGGCGAGCTAGTTGTTTCATTCATCATGGAATTCCAGTCTCTGCCTGGGTTGCTCTATTATTCCTCCTATTTTATCTCCTCCTCTCCTTTTGCTGCCTTTCTGGAGAGTCAGGGGGTACAGCAACAGCGGTGCTTGATTTCTGTGGTGGGTGTTTGGCTTTAACATGTTTGACATAGATGTCATAGTGTCTGTGTTGTATGTGCTGCTGCTCTACTACAGACATCTCACTGCTGCTTGGAGGAGGTGATAAGCAATGTGACAGAGGGTCCCCTCATGTCACACTTGTCATTTCTTGGTGATGTGAAGAAGGCAGTCTGGCAGTGGCAGCACTAGCAGCGAGGGACAGGCAGCTGATCTGTGCTCCTGCTGGTGGTGGTATTAATTGTGTGCCTGCTCTCCCCCAACAACAATTCTGGCCTCTTAGTCTTCAGAATCCTGTTCCATTTGGACATTTTAGTGAAGGGAAAGGGAGGACTCCCAGGGTCAGAAGAATGGTGTGGGGTCCCTTTATCACTAGTCTGGATGCTCTCCAATGTTTCCCCTACCTCTACGGCTGCTTTGCCATTACTGCTACTACTACTAACACCAACAACATTAAGATCAACTGCAGAGTCTTCCCCCTCAGTCTCATAGTCACTAGTAGTATGAGGATATTGTTTTTGATTACCCCCTCCTACACTCCTAATGCTAACAAGCTGCTGGACCTTAGTAGCAGTAGCACTAGCACTGGTGGGACAGCTTGGAGATGGCAAGTGTGACTTAGGGTCCTTTGCTGTCACCCTTGGTATAATTTTCTCCTGTCCCCCTCCTGAGTACTACAAGACACCCTAGCAATGGGTTCAGCACTGGTAGCAGGTACAGCACATCTGTCAGTAGGTACAACAATGGTGGCTTCATGTACATCACTGGTGGTAGCAGGGGCAACACGTCTGGCAGCAGGTACAGCACTGGTGGCAGCAGGGGCAGCAAATCTGGCAGCAGGTACAGCAATGGTGTTTTCAGGTACAGCACTGGTAGCAGCAGGGGCAGAACATCTGGAAGCAGGTACAGCAAATAGTGGCACTGGAAGCAGGGACAGCACGTCCTGCAGCAGGCACAGGCAACTGACCTGTCTTGCTCTCACTAATACTACCCTTTTCTCCCTCCCTTCCCATTCCCTTTTCTCCCTCACTTCCCATTAAATTCCCCAATACCGCTTGGGGAGACTTAGGGGGACTGGACAGCTTTGGTTCAGTACTGCTAGTCCCTCCTAAGACTCACTGGACACATAATAAGGGTATCACGGTTCCCGTGATTCTGCTGTCACTCTCTGCTGTGGTGCTCTCTCATTGTCGGAGCTTGTTTAGCCCACCCAGGGTGGCCTTCATATACCGGGCCTCTGGCACCAGTCAGGTGCCCTTTCGTGGTGTTCCCGTACCTGTGCATCCGTTGCTGTGTTCCTGCGTTCCTGTGTACTGATTCGGCCCGTCTGACTACTCTTGTTGTTCATGCTCCGTGATTGACCCGGCTTGGCTGACGTTCCTGCTCCGTGATTGACCCAGCTTGGCTGACGTTCCTGCTCTGTGACCTGCTTCCTGTGTTCCTGCGAGATTCTGATTATATGTCGCTCGGCGACATTCTGAACTGTGTATGCAGTGCTATGCAGACTGATCACCCACTTAACCCTTGCAGAGCTTGTTGCCTCCGCTACTGAGCCTGTCCGTGAACACTTGCTGAGTTTGTTGCCTCCGTTACCGAGCCTGTCCGTTAACACTTGCTGAGCTTGTTGCATCCATTACCGAGCCTGTCCGTTAACAATTGCTGAGCTTGTTGCCTCCGATACTGAGCCTGTCCGTTTGCACTTGCAGAGCTTGTTGCCTCCGCTACCGAGCCTGTCCGTTAACACTTGCAGAGCAATTGTGGCCTCCGTTAACTGTGCTTCCACCTTACACCTTATGAGCACAGAAAAGCAGTTGTTGCACCGCGTGGTGCTAATGGGCGATTCCTCTAGCTCTTGCAGTGTTAGTCTCCGTTACCGCACCGGAAGGGTGTCATTGGCTCTGGTCTCATTCAGCTCTCGCAGTGTTGTGCCTTCGTTACCGCACCGGTAGAGTGCTACTGGCTCAAGTTCCATTTAGCTCTTGCAGTGACTATGACTCCGTTACAGCACCTAAGGGGTGCTATTGGCTCTGGTCCCAATTAGCTCTTGCAGTGTCTCTGACTCCGTCACCGCACCTAAGGGGTGCTATTGGCTCTGGTCCCATTCGGCTCTTGCAGTGTTGTAACTCTGTTACTGCACCAGGAGGGTGCTAGTGACTCTAGTTCCATTCAGCTCTTGCAGTACTGTTGGGTATCTCGCTGATTGCCTATTCCTGTAGTGTTTCAGTTCTGCCTCACTGCTAAAGGTGCTTCCCACCTCGCACTACTGACTGGGCTGTTTATTCCATCTACTGGGCGTTGGCTACGCACACCACAACAGAGACTGATTATTTACATTGGGCTTTAACCCTTATGCCACTACTGTTCCCAGTTATATGCCAGTATTGCCCCAAGCCTTATTGTGCCTGCAAAGACATCCATTATCCTTATCCATTTACGTGTTATTACCTATTCTAGCCCTAGGGGGCAGTGTTCCTTGTTTTCACTCAATAAAACTGTGTTTTATTTTAACCTCTGGTCTGAGTGTCTTAAAAACCGTTACAAAGGGTCCTTCCAGTTCCTCCTGTTGCTGCTCATAGTGATAGCAGTCACTATGAGCCTCTCCTGCCTCAATTTAACAAATAATTCACAGCAGAACAGGACAGCATGTCTACCTCACTCTGTAGCTGCTTCTATTGTGTCTGACTTCCGCAAATATGTCACGTTTTTATAGCGGAAAAGCAAAAAAACAACGTAAATCAATTAGTGGAAACTTTCTAGCCATTGAAAAAATAGCAGGGAATTTTGGCCAATGTGCAAAAAACGCAAACATTTTACTCACTGTTTTAAAAGCAGAATTTCTTGCAAAAAAGCGGACTCTCTTGTGGGAACACGGGCAATAACTTTCGCCCATCCCTACACAGAAGCACCAAATAAAGTGTCAATGTGGAGTAGGTTCTGGCATGTTCAGGCCAAGAGCTAAATGAAGTGTAAAAAGTGGCAGATCTGCCCGTTGAGGTAAAATGTAACCACTACATATCCATTTCAACCTCAGTTTCCAATCCAGGAGGGTGGGGGATTGGTTGATCTCCACTTTCTTGGGATGCACATTCTAGCAGCTGTAACTAGTAAAATCCAGCTTTTCATTGCTGAAGACGGGACCCTATTCAATTGAAAAGCTGTTGGTAAGATGCTTATCAGAGCACCTCCAGAGTGCAGTTGTGCTGCAGAGTGCAATAAACACAGGGTTCTAATTAAATTGTGTCTAGACTCCCTTCCCGGGATTAATCCTGCCTGATCCGGGGGAAATGAGATTCGAAAGTAGCGGTTTTAATCTGGTGGCCAGAATCTTTCAAATAATTTTAAGTCATTGTTTTAAAGCAAAATCAGGTGATAATTACCACAAGCCTATGTGTCTTTTACGTGCATGGGAATCTGTTATGTTTTCGCCTCTTTCGCTGTCCCTACCTTCGGCTCTCCGTCCCCTTTCCCTGTCGTTCTGGTCACCACTGTTCTTTTCTTTCGGGCTTCCCCGCGCGCATGCGCGTTAGTCGGCGCGGTTGTCTTCCGGGTTCTCGTCACGTCGGGGTGGCGTGACGTCAGACGCCTGGGGGTTTTAAATACCTTCGGCTCCCCCTCCTCCTTGCTCACTCGTCGGGATTTCTCCTGCCAGTCGGCCCCTAGTTCCTCTCTGCCCCGGTCTTGTGCCAGTAATATATTTGGGCTTGTCATTCTCCTTCTTCGGTCCCTCCTCAGCCCCTTTGATTCGGTGGCCTGTCCTCCATATCTTCTGTGCTTTTCGGTCCTCAGTAGGGTTAGGCCTGCTAGTCCCTTCTTCTTGCGCGGGTTCCCTTTTCATCTTCTTCTATTTATTTCATTATATTAGCTATTTGCTATCCTCTGGGCTTTTTCTTGCCCAGAAGTGAAGTTTCCAAATAGCTTACATTCTTATCAGTACGAGTGAGCCCATATATAAGAAGATGGAACCTGCTAACCTGATTGACGCACTTAACTCTTTGGGTTCCCGCCTGTCAGCTCTCGCTCACTCAGTCCAGGACCTCCAAGCTAATCAAGTTCAGCTTCAGCAGCAGTTGCAAGACCTGCAGCCTAGCATCTCTCCCCCTCCTGCTGCACCTGCGCCTAGTGGTTCCGTGGCCTCCGCCAGTGGGGGTCCCCACCCCGTTGAACCACGTATTCCCATGCCAGATCGCTTTGATGGAGACCGCTCTAAATACAGGTCCTTTGTGACCGCCTGCGGTCTGTTATTCACTTTGAACCCCTACACGTATGCCACGGACTTCGTGAAGGTACGAACAGCCATTACCTTGCTTTCTGGCGAACCGCAAGCCTGGGCTCATCATTTGTTGCACATTGAGAGCCCTATACTGGATTCCTGGACCTCGTTCCAACAAGCCATGGAAGATCTGTATGATGACCCTTTCCGGGCCACCACTGCCCAGAGTGCCCTGCGTTCCCTAACCCAGGGAAGAAGACCAGTGGAGGAGTATGTGACCGACTTCCGTCGGTTATCTAGCGATTCCCGCTGGAATGAAGCAGCTCTGTTTGACCAGTTCCGTTATGGGCTGTCAGATGCTATCAAAGACGAATTGGCCAGAGTAAGTCTTCCCTCTGGTTTAGAGGGTCTCATCCGTCTATCCATTCAGATAGATCGCCGTCTGAGGGAGCGACGGCGGGAACGTCAGGCCTCCAACCCAGTGGTCGTCAGAAGACCCGCCGCGATTCCTGTTCCAATCCAGGATCTCTCCCCTCCAACGACCACCCAACAATCTGAGGAACCTATGCAGCTGGGAGCTGTCCGCAGTCCCCTCACCAGGGCTGAGAGAGTCCGCCGTAGGAACCTCAACCTATGTTTGTATTGCGGTGGGGCTGGGCATTTGCTGAGATCATGTCCGGTGAGACCTCTACTCTCACCAGGTAATAACGATTATTCTCCTCTTTCTCACACTTGCTCTACCATTGCACCATCTTACTTGTCTATCTCCGTTTCATTACAGTGGAAGGAACAGCGGAGCAACGTGGCCGCTATGATTGATTCCGGGGCTAGCGGCTGTTTTATCAGCCAGGAGTTCGCCCGGACGTTGGGGATTCCTATACGGCCGAAGACTCATCCTCTTGTGGTTCCCATGGCCGATCAAACTCCTCTTCAGTCGGGACCTATCAACATGGAGACTATACCAGTCCTTCTCATTGCCTCTAATTCACATGCAGAAGAGATAAGCCTCAATGTCATGCCATCCCTTCTCTATCCAGTCATCCTGGGTCTCCCTTGGCTCCGTTTACACGACCCGTTCATATCCTGGTCTTCTGCTACTATCTCATTCCAATCCGATTACTGCAAGGAGCAGTGCTTCCCACCCAAGGAGACCTCCTTGTTGTCTCTTCCCTGTTCTCCTCTTTTGCCTGATCCATATAGGGAATATGCAGACGTTTTCGACAAAGAGAGAGCAACTGTTCTACCGCCCCATAGGTCCTATGACTGCCCGATTGATCTACTTCCTGGAGCAGCAATACCCTACGGTCGTATATACCCCCTGTCCGGCCCTGAGGCACACCATCTGAAAGACTACATTTCGGAGAGTTTGAGACAGGGTTTCATACGCCCTTCTACATCCCCTGCCGGAGCAGGGATCTTCTTCGTTCCCAAGAAAGATGGGGGTCTGCGTCCATGCATTGATTACCGGGATCTGAATAAAATCACTATAAAGAACCGTTACCCTCTTCCACTCATACCGGATTTACTAGAGCAGGTTTCTTCGGCTCAAGTTTTCACCAAGATAGATCTCAGAGGCGCTTACAATCTGGTGCGTGTCAGAGAGGGGGACGAATGGAAGACCGCTTTTCGCACCCGGTATGGACACTACGAGTATACAGTCATGCCTTTCGGATTGTGTAATGCCCCGGCTACCTTTCAACATTTCATTAACAACGTCTTCCACGATCTTCTTGACCAGTTTCTTATCATATACCTGGACGACATCCTCATTTACTCTCCTACTCTGCAACACCATCGGGAACATGTGAAGATGGTCCTTCAGCGCCTCCGAGACCACAGTCTCTTTGCCAAACTAGAGAAGTGTGTATTCGAGACCAGTGAGATCGATTTCTTAGGGTTTCTGATTTCTCCTGGTCGAGTACAAATGAATCCCCGCAAGATAACAGCAGTTCTGGATTGGCCTACCCCAAAGGATAAGAGAGTGGTACAACGTTTTCTTGGCTTTGCTAACTTTTATAGGAGGTTCATCCAGAACTTTTCCCGGGTTGTGGCGCCCCTAACTGCCTTGACAAAGAAGGACTCCCGGTTTGCTTGGTCTGTAAAGGCCCAAGAAGCATTTGACTCACTGAAAGAGGCTTTCACACAAGCTCCTGTTTTACACCAACCCGACACATCTGCTCCTTTCTTCCTCGAAGTTGATTCTTCTAATGTCGCCACAGGTGCTATACTATCTCAACGAGGGGGCCCTAAGGGGGAATACCACCCTATTGCCTATTTTTCTAGACGCCTCACCCCAGCTGAAATGAATTACGACATTGGGGATAAGGAACTTTTGGCTATCAAGCTGGCGCTAGAGGAATGGCGACATTTATTAGAGGGCTCCTCTTCTCCTGTTACGGTTTTCACGGATCATCGAAATCTGGAATACCTACGATCCGCTAAAAGACTTCGTCCCAGGCAGGCTAGATGGGCCTTGTTCTTTTCCAGATTTTCCCTTCATATAACTTATCGACCGGGTTCCAAAAACGAAAAGGCAGATGCCTTGTCCAGGATGTATTGCCCTAACGCACCAGCTCCTGGTCCGCCTGATACAGTCCTGCAAGCCCATCATTTCCTAGCCCTCTCTAGTGACTTACTAGTGAAACTACGGTTGGAGTCCCAACCTCTACCGAGGCTCATACAAAGACACGCCTTGACATACAGTAATGGGCTTCTATACAAGCAAGACCTAATTTACGTCCCTGACTCTGTTCGTCAGGAGGTGCTCTACCACTACCACGACCTGCCCACAGCCGGACATGGGGGTATAACTCAAACACTCAAGGGACTGCAGAGGTATTTTTGGTGGCCCTCCATGAATTCCGACGTGTCTCGCTACGTGACTACATGTGACATTTGCTGCCATTCCAAGACTTGTCGTACCAAACCATCAGGTCTTTTGTGTCCCTTGCCGGTCCCCTCCGGCCCTTGGAGGGAAGTCTCTCTGGATTTTATCATTGACCTGCCCCGTTCTGGCCACCATAACACCATCTTAGTGGTAGTGGATCGATTTATGAAGATGGCACACTTCCTGCCTGCCAAGGGTCTGCCTACTGCAGCTCACACTGCCGACCTATACCTCAAAGAGGTTTTCCGGTTGCATGGCCTTCCTCACTCTATCACTTCCGATCGTGGATCCCAATTCACATCCAAATTCTGGCGAGCCCTTTGCTCCAACCTACACATCAAGACCAATTTCTCTTCCGGTTATCATCCACAAACAAATGGACAAACAGAGAGAACCAATCAGACCCTGGAACAATATCTCAGATGTTTCTCCACACACTTGCAAGACGACTGGCTGCAGTTACTTCCTCAGGCGGAGTTTGCCTATAACAACCACCATCATCAGGCCATTCGGACTTCCCCTTTCTATGCCTCTTATGGTTTCCACCCTGCGGCTGTTCCTGATGTTCCCCCTACATCATCCGTTCCCGATGCCAACCAGCATGTTGTGGCTCTACAACAGTTACATCGTGAACTGCGTAGCCTCCTGCATCAGGCCCAGGCTTCATCCAAACTTCAGGCAGACAAACACCGCCTTGCTTGTCCAGCTTATCAAGTCGGAGACAAGGTATGGCTTTCCTCCACGCACATACGACTGTCCTGTCCTTCCAAGAAGCTGGGCCCGCGTTTCCTTGGTCCTTTTCCCATCACTAAGATCATCAATCCAGTTACCTTCCGTCTTGCTCTGCCGGAGGCCTATAAAATCCATCCTACATTCCACGCCTCTCAGCTTAAGCCTTGGAAGGCCAGTCCCTTTCCGGATCGTCAACCAACTTGTCCTCCTCCTCTTCTTGTGGATGGCTCCGCAGAGTACGAGGTAGACCGAATCCTGGATTCTAGACTCCGAAGGGGATGGCTGGAGTATCTGGTCCACTGGAAGGGCTATGGCCCGGAAGAACGTTCCTGGGAACCTGATTCCAACGTGCATGCTCCTACTTGTGTTACCGACTTCCATGCCGCGCACCCTGATCGGCCTATGCCTGTGTCCGCCCGGAGGTCGTCCGTTCGGGGGGGGTAGCTGTTATGTTTTCGCCTCTTTCGCTGTCCCTACCTTCGGCTCTCCGTCCCCTTTCCCTGTCGTTCCGGTCACCACTGTTCTTTTCTTTCGGTCTTCCCCGCGCGCATGCGCGTTAGTCGGCGCGGTTGTCTTCCGGGTTCTCGTCACATCGGGGCGGCGTGACGTCAGACGCCTGGGGGTTTTAAATACCTTCGGCTCCCCCTCCTCCTTGCTCACTCGTCGGGATTTCTCCTGCCAGTCGGCCCCTAGTTCCTCTCTGCCCCGGTCTTGTGCCAGTAATATATTTGGGCTTGTCATTCTCCTTCTTCGGTCCCTCCTCAGCCCCTTTGATTCGGTGGCCTGTCCTCCATATCTTCTGTGCTTTTCGGTCCTCAGTAGGGTTAGGCCTGCTAGTCCCTTCTTCTTGCGCGGGTTCCCTTTTCATCTTCTTCTATTTATTTCATTATATTAGCTATTTGCTATCCTCTGGGCTTTTTCTTGCCCAGAAGTGAAGTTTCCAAATAGCTTACATTCTTATCAGAATCACAGAAATCTAATTCAGGAGCAATTGAAGGGTCCACTGACTATGGAGAGCAGGCTGTTAAAAACTGAATGTAGCTGAGGGAGCAGTGATCCTAAAAAAAGGTTTTGTTGTGAATTGGGGAGAAGCCGTCCAGCCCTGGGCTCTTACCTAGTGGGGTAGACTTAAGTGCAATATGGATCTCTTCCTCCGTAATGGGAGACTCTAGTTTCTCCACACATGAGGTAGATAGGTGTGGGATGTTTGCACATTCAAAAAACCAGTGGATTGCCTCATATATCAGGGGGAGCAGTTTGACATTGGCTGATCATCTAAGTTATGGAGGTTCTCAAAAAAAATCGCCAAATGTCCCAGCAGTTTCGTTATAATTATGAGTGACAATTGCCTTATGCAACGTGATACAGTGTATGTGTGAAGAGGTACAAGACCATTTTATGAGCCTTAAGAGCTTCATTCCCCATTTATCACCCTAGAGATATTGCCAATATCGATACAATTTATGGGATTTGAGCGCCTGAGCCCTCAATAGTGTTTATAGTTCCGCACATTTGGCTGTCAGCTGTGGTCTTTACAGGTTAAGTTTTGTGGTCTCCCTCCAGTATCCTTAAGTCCGAAAGAAGACGAGACATAGGATGGGCACGTTGTTTCACCATCCAGCTCCCCAAATATATAAGAACGGCCTGTATAGAACATTTATGGGCTTTCCACACCAGGGGCTGGCTGCATCAGGGAAACAGTTGTACTGGAAATAAGCCTTCAATTCCTCACCCACCCAGTTCTTAACCCTCTCATCCGATAACAGGGATTTGATTATTTTCCATTGACCCTAGGGTCTAGGATGTTGATCAAAAGATAAAGTCACAGAAACAGGTGAATGATCTGAGAGAATTATGCTATTGATCCATGGAATTGGCTAATGAAAAGGTAGTCTATCCTAGAGTAATAACAATGCGGCACTGAGTAGAATTATCAATACTCCGGTGCCAAAGTGCTCCAGCTTCTGGAGGACTGATCTAAAAAACACAGATTGGGTTATATTGGGTGCATATACATTTGCAAGAATGAGCTGAGTGTTGGCTATGGTACCCTTAAGAAAAATGTACCATCATTGCTCATCCGTTAGCACCTCGGAGCAAGTCCAAGGCACCGATCTACCCACATGATCGCCACACCCCTCCATTTCTCTCTACAAGACGCTATCCACAATGCTGGTAAATGTCTACTAGTAAGTTTAGGGTGGGGATAATGCTGCAAGTGCATCTGCTGGAGGAGGCCACATCTGTATTGGAGCAGATGAATTCCCTGAGGATCAAAGATCTCTTTACAAGACTGTAGTAGCCTCTGAAATTATTTAAGAGGTAAATTTAAGTAATGGCAGGTGCATAACAGTACAAAAGCATAGCATGCTTAGGAATCTGTGGCGACTTGCATTCTACATCCAGGAAGGAGAGAACCAGGGGGAAAGATGGGAGGTTAGGGTAAGAAGAGGAGAAGTTTTGACAGGTAGAGAAGAACAAGCTGGTAAGATAGAAGGAAAGGAAGAAAACAGGAGAAAAGCATAGAATAAAGATACCACTGTGCAGTCCATTAGTCCTAAAATGAGCCAATGGAAAGCACACTGAGTAAGCGCGGATAAGGTCCAGAGACCTAATAAACATAGCAGATGCAAAAGAGAGTCGAAAAGAAATGTAAATGGAGAATGCATAGGAGACAGCACATTAAACTAGGCCTCATGTATTTTAAAAACAAAACATCCCTCAAAACTTGAACAAACAGAATAAAGAAATTGAACTTCTTGCTAATAAAAGGGCAATGGAAATATGTAAAATCGAAACAGTCAGCTGAACCCCGCCACAGTGAGCCCGACACCACTTAGGGAGGAGGGGTAACAGCCCGACCAGCGCCCGAGTCCCAGGCCCCCTGATGACAGGATGTGCAACCAGGCAACAAATTTAATTGCCTCATTGGCAGGTATTTGGAGTCTCTAGGTATTGAAGACACACTCTCCCCTTTTAAGACATACACATTTAGACAATAAAGACCAAGCACTGCATAACCCCGCCAGGGGCAGGGTCCGAGTCCAACGCCAAGAAAACCAGATGGCCAGCCCAGACCCAGCCCTGCCTTCTCCCAGTATCTCAAACAGCGACAATCCCATCCACACAATAGAAATAGCATACTTATAGTCAGGAACACAGTCCCCCTGCTTAGCAACCAAGCACACCAACTGTTTTAGCAGGTATTGCAAAGTCCTCTTGGAAGCTGCTAAAAAGTTCTCCAGCCTTTTTCTCATTTTATCAGAGGAGACACAGGCACTGTGAAAACAAATGTTCTAAAAGTTTGAGGGTTGTAGTAGCCAGGTGTCATCACAGGAATTGTGGCATACTTTAGAAAGAGGTAGGAAGCTCTCTCAGCAGTCACACAGGGAGCAACCTCATTAGGCACTTGTTGCAGTGTCTTGGGAAGCCTTCCATGAGATGTCCAGGCCTTGGACCTTGGCCTGTGGCCCCTTGTGTTTCCTCCTGCTGTATTTCTCTGCCTCAAGGTGCCAGCATCAACACTGGTTCTCTGCTAGCTGCGGACAATAGTCCAATGAAATGTTCTCTGGCAGGTCAGGGAGAGCAATGCCCAATGTGACACAGAATTCCCTCATCCATGGAGCATATGGTAGCATAGTGTCCACTATGTTGCCCCGTCAGCAAAAAGGGGAACCTCCATTTGTATCTGATACCCAGTTTCCTGAGATGCTCCAACGACAGTTTTAGTTGCCTCGGCAGGAATAAAGTATAGGGGGAAATGTCCTGAAAGATTTTCATATCAACTCCTGCATAAGCGACAGTCGCATTATTTCTGCAAGTTTCCACAATAGACACCTTCTCATGGAAATAATAGAAGCAACAGATAACATCTCTAGGTTTATCTTCCGGGTTTCTATGTGATCTCAGGGCCCGATGAGCTCTGATTATAATTATAATTGGGTCTTAAATCCAAGAATCTGGGTGAAGAAGGACTGTAAAATGCTAGTTAAGTTTTTGGGTGGTGTTGAAGCAGGTATGTTTCGAACCATCAGGTTATTCCATTGCCCCCAGTTGTCCAGGTTATCTAACCTGTACTGCAGCTGAGATATGGTTTCTTGTTGCTCCAAAAAATACTGTTCCAAGTTGTTAAATTGTGACGCCAGCTAAGAATGCTAAGAATCTACCCTTAAGAAAATTGAATGGATGTCCCTATGGAGATCCACCAGCTCAGCGTGCAGTATGGAGGTAATACCATCTGCAATAAGCCTAGTGTCATCTTTTGTAGCTCTCGTGCGCCCATCTTCATCCATGGCTGGCCACACCCCTGTGTTTCTGTTATTTTGAGGTATATATACATTTTATTTGATTGGATTTGATACTTAGGTGTGTTGTGATTGGCTGTCATTTTGAACTTGTTGAGCGTCACCTGATGCTGTAAACTAGTGTTGCCCACTGTTGGTGGTTGGAGGGAAATCCAATGAGCAGTTACAGTCATATAGTCTGTGCACTGCCCACTTGTCCACATATCTGTTGTCAGGTAGATTTTTTGCTTGTACACACTTTCCAGCCCTTTGCACACCACCTGCTTGTACAATTCAGGCAAAGCCATCCTGGTAAAATAACTGCAGCTTGGGATATGCCAGGGTGGAGCTACACATGACATCAGTTCTCTGAAACCTCAGTTTTCTTCAAAAGAAAACAACAGCATGTCCACTGTCAACATCATGGCAACCTTGCCATACCCCAGGCATACTTTTGGATTGAAGACTATAATGACCTTGGAAGATGTAAAAGATGCTTCAGCCCAAAGTACATTATCCTGTTTTGAGTATTATGGCCCCTCTGTGACACTTGTACCCAGCCCTATTCCTTTGTCCCATTGTCTAGTTAATTCACTCATGTCTGGCCCCATTGTATCCCGTCGCCACCTACCCATTGTTCCATAACACAGTATGTTTACACTCCCATTGTATTCATTGTACTCCAGGTTTCTACACTACTGTGTCTTCCCCCTACCCACTGACCCTTTGTAAAAAATGTGTATTCCCATTGTACCATTGTGCCTCTTTGTATTATGTGCCCCTCCACCACCAGCCCCATTGTCTTCCCATATGTAGTTTGCAATACCTGTATCCTATTGGATCCTAATATGGATGGATAACTCGTTATGTGTGTAGATAAACCATGTGTGTTTTCCAGTAACTCAGTTTCATGGTTGCCCTCACACTAGTGTTGCCTGGTGACTGGGTGGTCTGTGGTATGCCGGCGGAGGTTTTTCTTGTTCCAGAGAGGAGGAAGCTGCGACTGGCAGGGACACCCAGATGAGGTGTCAGCTTGTACTGTCACATTTTCCCACTCGCCAGAGCCGGGGTAGCAGAGCCGCTGGGAAGAATCTTGATCCCACTCTGCAGGGCAGAGGCAGCCAGGCCGCTGAAGAGAACAGGTGTCCCACTCTCCAGGGCCGGGGTAATAATGCAGATGGAGAGGACTGGCACCCCACTCTCCAGGGCCGGGGTAACAGAGCCACTGGGGAGGATCTTGATCCCATTCCCCAGGGCAGGGGCAGCAAGACCACTGGAGAGGACAGGTGTCCCACTCTCCAGTGCCAAGGCAACACTTAAGCTTACTTAAATAGCTTGCTGCTACTGCTGCCACTCTTCCTTCTTCACATCACAAAGAAATGGCAAGTGTGACTTTATGGGACCCTCTGTCACATTGCTTGTCACCTCCTCCAACCAGCAGTGAGATGTCTGTAATAGAGCAGCAGCAGCATGTAGGGACTAGTGGTAGTGGTGATGATGAAGGTGGAGAATCTGGGGTTGAAGAGGCATTGATCGGCTTTTTAGCCCAAACTGAGATAGAATCCAAGACAGGAATGAGGATTACGAATACCTCGTAATGCCTTTTGGTCTCTGCAATGCTCCTGCGGTTTTCCAAGAATTCTTGAATGATGTCCTCCGGGACATGCGCCAACAGTGCGTGGTGGTATACTTAGATGACATTCTGATCCATTCCTCCTCCATGGAAAGCCACCACACAGATGTAAACCGAGTCTTGCAAAGATTAAGAGAAAATAATCTATTTAGCAAATTAGAGAAGTGTGAGTTCCACTGTAAACAGGTCACCTTCTTGAGGTACGTAATTTCAGAGGTCGGTTTCGCTATGGGTCCTGAAAAACTCTTGGCTGTTCTTGAGTGGCCGCAACCCGTAGGCCTCTGATCCCTTCAAAGTTTCCTCGGGTTTGCGACCTTCTATAGGAAATGTAGCCACAATTCTTCCTCTATTGTAAAACCCCTTACCAACATGACTAATAAAGACACATTTGAGTCACTAAAAGCTTCTTTTGCCACAGCACCTATTTTGGCACACCCGAAACCCAAGCTTCCATTCATACTTGAGGTTGATGCATCTGAGACAGGAGTAGATGCCCTCCTCTCTTAACGTCCTACTCCTGAAAGCCAGTTGCACCCGTGTGGGTATTTCTCGAAGAAGTTAATTCCTGCTGAGTGCAATTATGAGATTGACGATCGAGAGCTTCTGCTGATAATAGTCTCTCAAATAATGGAGTAATTTGCTTGCGGGAACTTCCATGCCAGTCCTAATCCTCACGGATCATAAAAACCTTTCCTACTTGTCTGAAGCTAAGCGCTTGTCTCCAAGACAGGCCAGATGGGCCTTATTTTTGTCTCCTTTTAATTATGTCGTCTTGTACCTGCCAGGTACTAAAAATGTCTGGGCTGATGCCCTATCCAGACAGTTCTCGGGCGCTAAAGAGGAGAGTCCTCCTTGTCCTATTATTCCTCAGGACAAAGTACTGGCCACCAAAAGTACCAGCATAGAAAATATGGGCCTCCCAAGTAGATGCACTTGCTGAGACTCCCTCTGGGTGCTGTTTTGTACCTTCTGACCTCCGTACCAAGGTGCTTGCAACCTATCATAAGAATAAATCAGTAGGTCATCCCGGAAAGAACCAACTCCTCTGGTCAGTTTCCTGACTCTTCTGGGGGCCAGAACTCAACAAAGATGTTGCTGCCTTTGTCGCGGCCTGTCCAGTCTGTGCACAGACCAAATTATCCCATCACCTTCCAGTGAGCCTTCTTCAACCCATACCCAATAGGGAGAAGCCATGGTCACACCTTGCCATGGACTTTATAGTCGACCTTCCTTTGTCTACGGTCACACCGTTTTCCTCATGGTCGACCGATTTTCTAAGATGATTCATTGCATACCATTCAAAAAACTTCCATCCTCTAAAGAATTGGCTGCGGTCTTTGTCAAAAAGGTCTATCAGCTACACGGGGTTCCCAAAGTCATAGTTTCCAACCGGGGTAGCCAGTTTGTCTCGAGATTCTGGAGGGCCTTCTGTGTACAACTAGGTATCTAACTTTCCTTCTCCTCAGCCTATCACCCGCAATCGAATTGGGCAGTGGAAAGGACTAATCAGGCCTTGGAGCAATTCCTGCAGTGTTACATCTCAGACCATCAGAACAATTGGTCGGACCTGCTACCTTGGGTGGAATTTGCGCATAACAGTGCTGTATCTGCTTCTACCCGGCTCTCCACTTTCATGGTGAATTACAGGTATCAACCCTCCATGATTCCAGATTCGTTCTCTCCCCAGGGGATCCCGGCATTGGAGGATCATCTCCAGAAAATCCGTTCCACATGGGTGCAGGTCCAAGAGTCGTTACCACTCTCACAACAGTCCCAGGAGCTCCCGGCTAATTGTAAACACCTACCTGCACCCTCTGACCAGGTTGGGGAGAGGTTCTGGTTGTCCTCCAGAAATCTTCACCTCTGAGTGCCCTCTCAGAAACTGGCTTCCTGTTTTGTGGGTCCTTTCCGTATCCTCCGATGTGTGAACCCTGTGGCCTAGGCACTAGACCTTCCTCCCAATATTCGGATACACAATGTGTTCCATGTCTCGCTGTTCAAACCTCTGGTATGTAATAATTTCACTACGATCACTCCTCAACCTTATTCAGTGCCCGTTGACGGCCTTGAGGAGTAAGAGGTCCGATCCATAGTTGACTCTCGTAGGTTTCGAGGAGTCTTCAATATTTGGTCCATTGTAAGGGTTACGGTCCAGAAGAGCACTCATGGGTTCCAAATGCAGACATGCATGCCCCCCGCCCGTCTCAGTGCTTTCCATGCACGTTTCCCTATAAACCTGGTCCTGCCCAGTGGGGGGGGGTGTTGTGAGGGGGGGTACTGTCAAGGTTTTGCTGTGCTGCTCCCATTCTGCCTATTGATTCTACTGTCTGAGCTAATCTAGTGCTCTGCTATACACTGCTGCTGTCTTCTGACTTTCTGGCTCAGGCTGAATCAGCTGACTTCTCTGATTGCTCACCTGACCGTTATCAGCCAACCCTCTCAGGGTATTTATAGCAGCTTGGCTCACTTCTCCATTGTCCTTGTGTTTGTTTGCTGACCTGTTGCTGTTGGCTGCTGTGGATTTTTCCTGTGTTCCTGTTTGCTGTGTTCCAGACCATTGGCTTGTTCCAGACTTCACTGACTTCTGTGCTTCTGACCCTTGGTTTGTTCCTGACCGCAAACATCTGGTTTCCTGACTCTGGCTCGGCTGAATACCTGTCTTGGTTCCTGATCCTAGCATGTCTTTTGGTTTATTCTCTTGGATCAGGCTTCTGTTTTTGTTGCACTAATAAAGGTGTATTGCATTTTACCTTTTTGTGTCCTGTCTGGTTTCTGGTCCCTAACAGCGGGGTGTGGGCCAGGAACATAGTGACAGCAGCAGTACTTGGTTTCTGGTGTCATGGTGTTTGGATGGGGTTGTACCAGGTGTTATTTACCAAACACACTGTGCACATTGCAGTTGCTGATGAGAAGAAGAGTTCCTGCTCTCAAGGGAAAAACCTCTATTCTTCTAACAACACACCCATGATTTTGGAGGAGGGGCAGGTGGAATGATTTTGGAGGCGGGGCAGGTGGAGAAAAATGTATTGACCAACTTCTTCTTTTCTCCACATATACCTGAAGTGGTGCTGCTACTGCCTCAGGAGCATCACTGGAGCTAGTCATGGCAAGGGTAACCTTCATCATCCATCACCCTTGTTACTACTGTTGTTGATCCCATTCTCTTTCAGCTGCCTAATCATCCTGCTGCTTAAACAACTCAGCAGCATCAGTAGAAAGAACAGCAGCGGCAAATTCCTCATCTACATCAGGGCATTTGACAGTGGTCACTGGCCAACACGACATAATCTGCTGGCACTAGGCAAGTACCTAGGGCATTTTTTTCTCAGGGCTTGTGCTTTAAAAAAACAAAACAAAACATAGGCCTACAAAAAAAACATTTTGGGGAGCTTGTTTCTAACAAGCCTAAGTCCTACAAATCAATATTTCCTTAGTGCCTGTGCCTCTAATAAGTGTAAGTCCTACAAATCAATGTTTTCTCATGGCTTGGGCCTCTAACAACAAATCTTAGAAATCATCCTCTACAAAATACTCTGCCGCATCAAGTATCAGTCTACCCCAGTGGAAGCTTACGTCAGGGGGTTCTTGTCTCTAGCAGATTACATACAAATTTGGTGAGAAAGCTCAATAGTAAAATTCCCTGACTATGGAGCCTGTTCAAACCTCAAGGTTGCAGGTTCGAACCCCTTCATCCTTCCAAGGTTGATAAATGAATGATTGGGTAGTAATAACATCTATTATTTCAGCTGTCAATTTGGTTAATTCCGTGACTGTGCTCTGAAAGCTCTTTTAGTCCCACTGAGAGAAAGGCGCCATATAAATACTAGTTATTAATATTATACATTTCTAATTTTATTTTTTTAACTGTCCCCCTCAATACAAGTCAAGAAACACTCCCCAAAACTTCCCCATTCAATTGATTCTTTCCCCACCCACCAACACAGGCACCTTCCTCAAACTCCTTTTATGCCATGTCTTATGGGGTGTTTTTAATTGTAGTTAGGATTTTTATTAACTGACCCCCCAATCCCAGTAAACAACCCCTCCCCAAAAACATTCCATGTTCAACTGATTCATTCCACCACACTCCACCAATGCATGCACCCTCATGACCCTTTTATACTAAGCCTTTTGGACATAAAATAACAGTTGCTATGTGTTGTGTGTAAAGTCAATGTTCCCCTTCATATCAATGGGATAAGGTAGGAGAAAAAAAGCTATAAAACTGCACTTTTTGCTGGATATTTTTAGCCAAACAGGACTTGCCATTATTTGCCAATTTTGGTTTGAGGCAAAACATTTCTTATTAGTGCTATTTGAGCCTTCTGTTGAAGAGTAAGGGTAGGCAAAAAGTGAGAAACATTTCCTGCATGACTTTTCATGAATAACTAACGATTTTTTCATGAAATTTTTTTCCTTTTCTCCAGTGCAAATTTTCCTACTTTTAGCCAATAGCAACAATTTTTTTCATCTAGGTTTCCATTAGTGCAACATTTCCCAATATTACTTCTTCTAAGAGTTTCAGTGCAGAAATAAGTATCTGAAAGTCAAAGCTGTGAGTCCTACAGCAACATATGCTTTGAAAAATCGGTTCCTGTTTAAAGGGATAGTAATACTTCATTTATGGTTTGAGAGATATCCGCTTTCAACGTTCCCTCTTTTTGCCTTTCCCCTGACGTCAGCTTTCCAGCTGAGAGCCGGGGAATCCTCTCAGTGAGCAAGAGGTGGCTCTGCAGGAGTCCTGAGATTGCGTTATAGAAACAGAAATCCTTCACTAAAATGATCTTCTACATGTGCTTGGTTTGCAAGCACACGTGGAAGACCATTTTAGTGAAGGATTTCTGTTTCTATAACAAGATCTCTGCACTGCTGCAGAGCCGCCACCGGTCCCGGGACCGGATTCCCCTTCTCTCAGCTAGAACGTTGACATCAGGGGAAAGACAAAAAGAGGGAACTTTGAAAGCAGATATCTCTCAAATCATAAAGGTGTGAGAGATGCCACTGGTATAGTTGAATTCAGAATTTTAAGGGCTACAACATGGGGGATTGTAATAGTGAAGTATTACTATCCCTTTAAGTGACACTGCCACATATTCATGATTATGTCAAGACATAAAAAAAGGAATTCCTATTTTAGTCACTGGTGACATTAACTTTATTAATGACCAGGTATCTTTGGTTCTTGGGAACGGTGCGTGCCTATTTAGAGGCTTGGATTTGCTTAGTTGGTAAGCAACGTCGCTCTTGTGACAGTAATGTCTGGGAATTGTTTCACTGTGAACGTCACTTAACACTATTGGATCACTTAGATCATTAGATATATTGTTACACATGATGACATATTTTCACACTGGATTATAACCCATCACTTAACTTGACACAATGTAGCTTCACTAGGGGAAGGAAGCATGTTACCTTTGGGGTTTCCTATTCATCTCGCTTGTCAATCCTCACTTTCTCTCACCAGATATTCTGCACGTATACACATTTCAATGTATTTCTCGGGATGCATACTATAGAGGCACACACATGGGTAGGTATGTATAGCACTGCTTGTTATTGTGTTATTTTGTTCTTGATAAAGGTCCCTACTGGTCCGAAATGTTGGACATCAATAAATGTGTTTAATATTTTAAAGTCCTGTGAGTGCTTGCCTTGTATACTCTAATATTTGTTCTGCAAAGAACCCAGGCAGGTTGAATTGGAAGATGTGAGTGCCAACCTTGGATTGTTATATATATATATATATATATATATATATATATATAATGAAATATTCCTACAGCAATTTTTATGTCAAATGTAAGCTATCCTTTTTACTTTTACAAAGTTTATTTCTACTTTGAGAACTGGTGTTTTGGTGCTTGTTCATCTCACTGTCACCTCCATTATGCCATTGCCATCAACAACACTAGAATGTGACTAGAATGCAACTGCTGACAGTTTTGCTAAATAGAAATTGCCCTCTCTCTGTGGGTAATGCAACCTGAGCACCTCAAGATGTTATGGACTACAATTCCCATTATTCCCAGCAAGCCAAGGGCAGGAGAGAAATTATGGGTTGTAGCTCTCATCACTTGAAGGACTTCAGGTTGCCCATCACTACCCTAACCCCTTCAGTGCTTTAGACACTCACTCTAATATGACCACCTTATCACTGATGTGGTCTGCAACACAATATAAACATATGGAACAGTTCTGTTTTATACAAACATTCATTTCCATCAGCACTCCAATACACAGAAACAAACACACACACAAACAGTACATTATCATCAACAGTGCCAGTAATGTATGCAATGCATTACTAGGAGTTGAGAATGCCCTGGCAATGGAGGGGTTAAAAGTATTCCGAAAACTGACCCATCCTACCAATACCTTTATGTGCTTACTAAAGAAATTTGTATGAATAGAAAATGTATTCGATGTGTGAAAAATGTATGAATGTATGTATTATGTTTCAATGGATATCTGTGGAAAAATCCAGCACATTAGCTATCACTTCACTACAGACAAGACTCACCAGGCACAACTTAGTTGCCATGGATACTATAGGAATTCAGTAAAGTTTTTTTAATGTCTGCATCTTGTTTTTATTTGTATTCCTAAGCATCTCACACAGAAAATAACGGATACATTTTTAATTCATGAAAAAATCACAAATACAGCATATAGTTTGGGGGGAAATATTATTTTTTCTCCACAAGCAAAATGAAACTCTTAAATAGACCAATAAGTATTGTGTATGATACAGTTTTAAGTAGATGAGCTGGTTTGACCTAGCTTCATGGTATCAATTTCTGACATGCTGTTGTCATGATGGTAATTTTATATGCTGTTCGTGAGTGTAAATAATGATACACTTATTTTCAGAATTATGTTGAAACTACAAAAAAGATATCTTTGAATTAATTATAAGAACAACAATAAAAAAATACAGAAGGTTAAGCAGAGCTGCAGGCATCTGCACACACTAATGACAAGATTGTTGTGATAGGTGTTTGCTTGATCCTGAAGTGGAAACATTATAATTCATTCAAGTCTGAATGAGCGGGGACAATTAGAGCAGTCAATGTATCCCACGTGTTCCCTGTAGCATTAAAAAGCCAGTACAAGGTCCCTTGGCAGACATTGCCATGAAAATTGAGACTGTTTTCAGCTGAATGTGATCATGATTGCCTCAGCATGGCCACCTGCTGCTTTAGTAGCTGCTTTCTTTTGTTTGCTTGTGTTAAGCCGTTTCCATTTGTAGTGCCTCAGGGGACTGCAACCTTAAGGCCAAACCCATCAGACACCAATCTGGTAAAGCACTGCCTAGACAATCACGTATACACTGCTTGGTCACTGCTCAGATGCTGCTGTTTCTTGTATTTGAATAAAATAACTGGCATATTTGTTTGTAAGCCCTAATCTTTTCTTACATAGCAAATATTGATAATTATAGACAAAGTTCAAATGATGTATTCTCTTAAATGTTCATATCATACATTTGTGTAACTATTTTCTTTTTATAATGTACAACTTAAATAATATTGGTATGTCTCAATCACAATTATACCATACATGTATAGGTTTATTTATTTTGCCACTTTAAGCACAAAGCACATCAAAATTGTTGGATTTAAAAAAGTGAATACAGATACCAGCTTTAGATTTCTTATGAAAATTTCATATAAAAATATACTATTTCCATTATATCCTGTGATATGAGCATAAAATTCACATTGAAATTGTAAGTCCAGGAAATGTTTATGTCATTAGCACGAAATCTCATATGTATGAGGAGAAATATGAAAATCTTTAAGACCTTCCCTAAGGCCCATGTATCAGCTCACCTGTAGTTCTGATGCTCATCTGTGATAACACATTGAGTTAATTGAACCTGTGGCAAATACCCCTCTGTGCATGTACAAATTGTTTTCACTATCTGGCATTCTAGAGTAGTACATCTCCAGTCCATCCTTGCCTAGTAAACAACCTATTAAATAATTATTAATACTGTCTACAGTCTGCAGTCTGACCATGTCCTCTTCTTGCTAAGAACACTGATAGTGTCAGCCACCTGTCAATGACCTCTGCCTGTTAAACAACAACTTCAGATGTCTGCCCATGGCTTCTGACTATTGAATGGCCACCTCTGCTGGTACTCAGATACAGTTTTAATTATTTCAACCATAATAATCTTAAGTATAGAATATATCTGCCCTCATTGTTAAAGAAACATCCTGGGAATTATGCACTAAGGCATGAAAAAGAGGTCATACAGTGGAGATGAAAATAGAGCATAGGCTCTGTGCAAAAACATAGGAACTTGAGAAGTGATATCAATGGAGATAACATCTCTCCACTTTATCACTCTTTAGTGCATCTCCCCATCTCCCTTACACTCATTATCAAATTGTCTCTGCAGGCAACCCTAGTGTAGTTAACACCTTGATTGCCAACAAAGTGTATACTTTTCTTTGCACATTTATCCTACACAAAAAAGGTAAAATATCCTTTTAACCGTTTCACTCAAATTCTGTGAGTGCCAGAGGGGTTTGCACACACCTAACACTCAAAGGATTTAACCCTTAATGTATTTGACCTGTAATTATAAAACATAAATATGATAAACATTATAGTACCTCCAAGATCCTGCATACACAGTTCTTTATTGATTCCCCCACCCTTTCTTCGATAAACCCTTTCACTACTTCCATTCTGAAAGATAATTGTTATTTTATTGCAAATGTTCTAGCCTTTTTGTTGCAGACACATATATGTGTGTGCTTTGAGCTTTCAGGGAGAAAAGGCTTTAGGACCCCCTCCGCCCAATAGATCAGTGGTGTATGTTGGCATAGGGAGAGGACTATTTTGGAACAATTGCTAAATGTATTTAACTCTGAGTGCCAAAGAGATATGAAAGCATTACATACCTGGAACACAAACAATTAAAGTTGCACTTGGGTTAGAGATGTTAGGGAGAGGACAACATAGAGGGCAGATCAGATGAAGACTGCATAGCACAAAATAATAATAATAATCAGACCAAACAACATATGGTTTATGTTGCAAGATGTTTTAAAATTGCCTAACTTGTTTTAAGGTAACAGTTCTACTTTAACATATACTGTAATATTTTCTTCTGAGCATCTGTTGTGACTTTATCAGATGTCTTCTCTCCTGAGCCTATTTGAGAAACCTCTTGACTGATGTGTGCCCACAAGCATTACTATATTAGCCATACTAAGTCACCCATGATGATCCCTAGATTTTGTGGGTGGTCTGTTTATTTTGTATTCATTCCTCTTGTAAAAGTTCTAAAGCTTGCTCTCACTTTTTAACAATATTGTATTCAGTTGTCTGCATTCTTGCCAGCTTTAAATAGGGCAACTAACAGGACTCCGCTTAATGTTGCAAAAATTTGGTCTCCCCTTTACTCAACAAAACTTAATTCAGATATTGGATCTGGGTTTGATGTTTCTGAGCATCAAGTCACTGCTGAAGCACCAACCATGGACATTCAGGAAGGATGTTACTATGTGACTTGATATGCTCTAGAATTCTGGATTTGGGAGGAGAAATGCTCTGAAAGTGACCTTCTGGATTGGTCTCTTTGAAAATCTAATAGAAGTGCTATCAGTGCAAAGCATTCCAGACAATCCAGAAAATCTAGTCTCATTCTATGCCACTAGTCCTGACAATCATATTATTGAAGGAAGTTTGGAACTTGGACCTGCTTGTTGCCTTTCCTTTTGGTTGGCTTCCAGCTGTCAAGATCCTGAAACATCCTCTGAGAATATGTAAGCATATGAATTGTATTTCAGATTTTGAGAAAAACAGACTTGTGATTTTATTGTGCCACTTTCAGGTACATAGCCCTTTCTTTCCCATCTGGAAAATTCCAAAGATGAGTGAGGTCACAGGGAACTTCACTAAACCTGTATTCTATCCCTGCCAGTATATGAAACAGATTACTACTGCTCCTAGCCTTGTCATTCTCTCAGGCCTTTTGGTTATTGGTCATTTCATTATCATCTTCATTATAATTATCCTTTAGTTATATAGCTCCCCAAAGTTTTTGCCTCCCTTCATAAGATTGCATGAATGTGCAAAGGATTTCTAAAGTGCATTATTACAATAAATGGTATTGCATGGGAGTTGAACTGGTTGATCAAATTTCCATGCCTCTTCAAGTCCAGGTAGGTGTTTTACCCCAAGAAGACACTGCAGCCTAGATTCTATCAAATAATATAATGATATGCTTATAGATCTAATGGAGAGTTGCAATGTGGTGGATAAGAGGGAGCAAATTAGGGACAAAAACACTGCTAGTCAGCATAGTGAAAAGGAAGGCAGCAAAGGGTTTATACCGCCAGCAGCAGAACATCCCATTCCTAGCATATTTCTGAACACAGTGTGATTCAGGTGTCTCGGGATCAGCAATCCAATGTTTGTGGTTGTAGTGGTGGCAGCACTGGAGGCAAGGCTTCTCTATGGAACTTTCTCTTAGAGCATGTGTTGGTAACAGATACACAGGAACACTGTATAACTCTTAGGAGTGGTCCCACAGCATGTGAGATGGTTTCAGAATATTTGCAGGATACATTTTCAGCAGAAACAATGACCCCATGGACTACTGACAAACTAAATAACGTTTGTTGCCAGCACTGAAGCAAACAGACGAGTGAAACCCTTAGTTGCTCTCCAGCAAAGAGCTAGTGAGAGACGCTCAACTAGGAACGAGCCTGCCCTCAAAGTGATGAGGCTCTATAGGATAAGAATCCTACCCATACTTATCCAATAGAGCCAATTCAAGGGTAGGCTCGTTCCTAGTTGAGCTTCTCTGACTAGCTCTTTTGCAATTGCTCTCCAGCAAGCAATGAGTCTGAGCGTGTTTTCAGTGCAATGGGTTACATTGTAAATGACCGTAAGACACAACTATCAAGGAGCATCACTGGGAGAATAACATTCTTGAAAGTGAACCAATATCATCTGCGTATCAGATAGCAGAAGATTACAAATCCCACACATAACAGAAAAGCCAGGCCACTTGTATTATTAACAGCAGCACAGAAGATGAGGAGGGGTTGGAATATGAAGGGCTGCTACCATCTACCACTGCTGGGACCACTTGTATGACCACTGATTAATGTGTGTCAATAATCTGAGAATACTGACAACTTACATTTGAGCCAGACATGATTATCATAATAATTACTGTAGGAATCATGAATATATAGCAAGTATAGTCCAAGCACTTGCAGAACAGAGGAGTGAAAAGCTGGTAGCCCAATATTGGATGCAACTCAGTCATGCACCTTCTACACGCAGATGCATGTTGATAGATCACATTTTGCCACCCAGAAGAGGTGGTAACTGAGAACCCATGCTATACCAAATGGAAGCCAAATGGATACATAGGCTTCAGTCCATATCACCAAAATGTCTAAATGAAAAACTCTCTTTATTCTCATTAGTGACTTCCTTTAATAATAATCCTTAACCAACCCTGGAACCAGTATAAGAGATATATACGGAATCAGTGACATTTGTATATAGGACCGTACAAAGTAAGGGACTCTGAAAATCTTAACATGCACTTTCTGAACAGTTTCCACACATATTTGTACATATTATAAATCTCGCTTATTAATAACAGTGCTATCATGGATCTGGACACTCTTGTAATTTTCAACTTATATAGAAGGACAATACTAGATGTTTAAAGATGTACCATAATTACCTCTTGTCTAATGTCCTACATGTGTACTTATATTAGGAGACATAAAAACATAGAATGTATACAATGTTCTTGATTATGGTATCATGTGGTTTTTGTCTCTCTGTTTTTCTATATTGTTTTCTATATTTCTTTCTATATTTCTTATTGTCTTATTTCTTTATTTGTGTCCACCATCAGTTCTATGCAGACAAGTTTACACCCACATCAGCAGTGGGCACTTTTCTGTATCATTATACCTTTAGATCTATATATGAATCAGGGTCTTTTTCCACTCATCGGTATTAGGAAAAAACACATATACCTGTCTATTTTTCTATTGAATACAAGATGATATATGGGAATAAAATACATGTTATGAACCTTCTAAGATATATGGATTATGAGTCTCCACATGTCTATGTAACATATCCAATCAGTATTCTGACAGAATATATCTCATACTAGTGTAAAAGCCCGTGTACAAGGGCCAAGGTCACGGGTAATGTTAACCCTTTGGGTGCTAGAGGGGTAAGCAATACATTGCTTTGCAATACATTGCGTACCCCTCTGGCACTCAAAGGGTTAAGAGGGCACTACCTCACTGCTCCACGCGATGCAGTCTTGCGTTGCTTCACTCACGCGATGCAATCATGTGCATTAGAGACTGCCCGAAAACAGGCATTGTGCATTGTGACAAACATCCTCGCGGTTTATTATATAGGATGTATTTCACCACTGTGCAATTACTATCACAGTTGTATCAGCTATCAAACATATACCGATGACCATGAACATTTTAGACTTAATTTGTTCATATTTTTCATTTATGAGTATCTATCATGAGTATACTGTCTCTGCCATGGTTTTATAAAAATATGATTGTGAAATTTTACTGTAAGCTGACAGGTGCTTTGTGATGTCAGGGAGGACTCACACTAATTCATTTTATGCTGGAGTTTTTTTGAAAAGTCTTGTCAGTCATAACACTTTGAAATATACATATAGTTTGATTATTACCTCTATCGTATGATCCTATATTCTATACTCCATGATACCCTAACTTTAGGTGTTTGACAGTAAGCTCACTACAGACTAGCATGTGTCCATGCATTTTACTTTATCTTCCTATTTAGCTAGCGTCTATATGTAATCTTTAGTTTGTAATAGAATCTTCAGTGGATCATTAGCTGATGTTTGATGTGATGACTGGCCACACTACCTTTTGACATTTCAGCAAAAGGTCCAATTTCGCCATTTCCCTTCACTCCAGACACCAATAACCCCCCCCCCCCGCAACAACCTATAATAAACACATGTACAACTGAATAAGGTGGCAAAATTTTGAGGTTACAGCTTTATTTAAATGGGTATTTGACATATTTAAGGGAGCCCCTTACTAAGTGGTGCCCCCAGAGCCCCTAAACACTTGGGCAACGCCTATGCCCAGCTTGTGGCCATGGGATTTAAAGGGGCAAGATCTTTCAGGAAATCACTGTCTCCCCACCTCTGGTCACTCTCCATGGTCGCCTGCCACAACCAACCATGCCAGGAGAGGCAAATAAGGCCCCAGTGTTGATCCGCCACGACACTACCTCCATGCCTCCTCTCCCACAGTGCTTTTCGGCAATCTCTCATGCTTTTTTGCAGGCTGAACTGGCCACAAAACACAAGCTAGGCTGCCAACCTTCACCATCTTAGCTATGCCACACTGTTAGGGCCCTGGATGCACCACATCCACTATGGGCCTAATTGGATCCATTAACCTCTCTGGTTTCCAGATCTTGTTGTCTTATGAGTGACCTCCTCACAGCGGTAGCTTGCGTCATGGTGACCTGAAACAAAAAGGAAGGGAGGGTGGGGAAAAACCTATTCTCCTGCTGAAGGTAAGCTGTTTTTATGCTTAAAACCCTGCCTACTTTTCCCCCACCCCCCACAGCAGGGGGAGAGGGAGCTCCCTTCCTTTGTTCTGGAGCCCCCTATCCCCCCACTAGAAGGCCAGACAGAGAACGAGGGGGAAGGGTGCAGGCTACTGGCCCTTGATGGGCTTTCAGATGCCATTTGGCATCCTCAGATGCCATTTGTCACAGCGGTATGACATCCTTTTAATTTTCAATGTATCATCATACTGTAAAATTCATTAAGAATATGTCTTATATATACAGTGTCTTGCAAAAGTATTCAACCCCCTTGGCATTTTTCCTATTTTGTTGCATTACAGCCTGGAAATAAAATTGATTTTAAAATGGATTTCATGTAATGGACATACACAAAATAGTCCAAATTGATGAAGTGCAATGAAGAAAATAACTTGTTTAAAAAATTCTAAAAAATAAAAAATGGAAAAGTAGTGCTTGCATATGTATTCACCGACTTTGCTATAAAGCCCCTAAATAAGATCTGGTTCAACCAATTACTTTTAGAAGTCACATAATTAGTTAAATAAAGTCCACCTGTGTGCAATCTAAGTGTCACGTGATCTCAGTATATATATACACCTGTTCTGAAAGGCCCCAGAGTCTGCAACACCACCAAGCAAGCAGCACCATGAAGACCAAGGAGCTCACCAGGTCAGGTCAGGGACAAAGCTGTGGAGAAGTGCAGATCAGGGTTGGGTTATAAAAAATATCCCAAACTTTGAACATCCCACTGAGCACCATTAAATTCATTCTTAAAAAATGGAAAGAATATGGCACCACAACAAACCTGGCAAGAGCCGCCCACCAAAACTCACAGACCAAACAAGAAGGGCATTAATCAGAGAGGCAACAAAGAGACCAAATATAACTCTGAAGGACCTGCAAAACTCCACAGCTGAGACTGGAGTATCTGTCCATAGGACCGCTTTAAGCCGTACACTCCACAGAACTGGGCTTGAAGGAACTGGAGCAGTTTTGCCTTGATGAATGGGCAAAAATCCCAGTGGCTAGATGTGCCAAGCTTATAGAGACATACCCCAAGAGACTTCCATCTGTAATTGCTATAAAAGGTGGCTCTACAAAGTATTGACTTTGGGGGGTGAATTCAAGTTTTCTGGGGGGGGTTTGTCTTATTTCTTGTTTGTTTCACAATAAAACATATTTTGCATCTTCAAAGTGGTAGGCATGTTGTGTAAATCAAATGATACAAAAATCAATTTTAGTTCCAGGTTGTAATGCAAGAAAATAGGAAAAATGCCAAAGGAGGTGAATACTTTTGCAAGGCACTGTACTTATTCTCCGGTTTTGCACAGACTTTGTATTCTTCAAGATTACTGTGTATCAACTTGTTTCCTTTAGGAGTTAATTTCTCTATGAAGTTTTGCTGGCTGGCTGACTGTCAGGAAGCCGGTCCATAAGGGTCATTTTTATTTTATGATGACTTTTTCCTTTTCTTATTTAAGTGTTTTTTTATATTGAGAATTTAGGATATTTTGTGCTTTCTATTGTAATTGTTTTAATGTAAATTCAGTTTGTAAACTCACTTTGACCCATGACTTCATTTGGCACCATTTTTAAACATTTGAATGGGTATTTAAGGGTTCTCTTTGCACCTTCACTGTAATGATCTTGACAAAGGCCCAAGGTAGGGCCGAAACTTTAAAGTCCTGTGAGTGCGAATCTTGATCAACTAACTGTATGTATACTTTATGGGATCTAACACCAGTCCATCACAACTATACACATCTACCACATTCATTATAGGTTGCACCCTTTTTATTTATTTATTTATTTATTTAGTTTTAAATATCTTTTAAAATAATTGTTGGCCAGCATAGCAGTAGGGCTACAGAGAGAAAAGCCAGATTAGCTAAACAAAAGCACTCAGTAAGTAATTTTTGCATGACTCAGGTTTGCCAAAAAATGCCCCCAGTATTTAATTTTTGCTGGACTCAGCCCTACCAATAAAAAACATTTAGTAAATAAGTTTTTGCAGGACTCAGGCTTGCATCATATACAAGTAGGGAAGGGCAAAATGATTTCAGCTCAAAACAAAATTGGCGAATAACGGCTCTTCCTGCTTAGCAAATAATTTCCAGTGGAAAGTGCAGTTTTTACAGATTTTTTTTCACCTAGCTCATTCCATTGAAATCAATGGGAAAATGTAATTTACACACAACACATAGCAAATGTTATTTTATTTCCCAAAGGTATACTATAAAAGGGGCATGAGGGTGCCTGTTTTGATGGAGTGTGGGGAAAGGGAATTTTTTTTGGGGGGGCTTGTTTACTGGGATTGGGGGAGGGCAATTAATAAAGAAATAAATACTAAATACAATTAAAATAAAACCAATAAGACATGGTATAAAAGGGGTCTGAGGAGGTGCCTATGTTGGTGGGTGGAGTCTGGGGAAAGAATCAGTTGAACAGGGAATTTGTTTTGGGGGTGTGTGTTGACTGGTATTGGGGATAGTTAATAAAAAAAATACAACATTTGCATGTAACGTGCTAGAGACAGGGACCCCTGCCGTAAGCTGTGAATGGGATACACTGATACTTGACATGATAGAGTATTTTGTAGAGGATGATTTGTAAGATTTGTTGTTAGAGGCCCAAGCCCTGAGGAAACATTGAGTTGTAGGATTTAGACTTGTTCAGCACAAACCCTAAGGAAACATTGATTTGTAGAAACATTATTTTTTTGTGGGTCTATGTTTTGTTTTTTTTTGTTTGCTCTGAGGAAAAACATGCTCTGGCCATTGTCAAATGCCCTGATGTAGATGTGGAATTTGTGACTGATGTTCTTGCTGCTGCTGAATTATCTAAGCAGAGAATGATTAGGAAGCTCAAAAGGAATGGGATCAACAACAGTAGTAACATGGGTGATGGATGAGGAAGCTTCCTCTTCCCACGACTAGCTCCAGTGATGCGCCTGAGGCAGTAGCAGTACCATAACTAGCCTCCACCACTTCAGGTATATGTGGAGAAAAGAAGAAGTTGGTCAATAATGCTTGTCCACCTCCCCCTCCTCCAAAATCATGGGTGTCTTGAGAATAGAAATGTTTCCCTTGAGAGCAATTGCCTCTCACATCATCAACTGCAATGTAAATAAGTATCATAGTGCCTGTGTTCCTGCTCTGACGGCGACATTGTTACTTTGCCTAATTTCTATGCTGCCTTCTCATTGGCCTGACATCCTTGCTCCACCCAGGGCTTGCCTTTTTATATCCTGTCACATCTATTCTAAGGCGCCCTTTCGAGGTGTATCTGAGCCTGACGTTTGTACTGTGTTGCTGTTCGTGTATGACCTGGCCTGCCTGATGATGTTCCTGTGTTTCCTGAGTACTGTTCCATTACCGACTGATCTGGCTGAGAACCCGCTCCTTTGCTGAAATGATCTGGCTGAGAACCCGCTCCGTTGCTGAACTGATCTGGCTGAGAACCCGCTCCGTTGCTCAACTGATCTGGCCGAGAACCCGCTCAGTTACCGACTGATCTGGCTGAGAACCCGCTCCGTTGCTGAACTGATCTGGCTGAGAACCCGCTCCTAGTGTTGAGCGAGCACCCCGATGCTCGGGTGCTCGGGTGCTCTGACCGAGCACCCCCTGAGGCTCGAGTGCTCGGCCGAGCACCCGAGCCCCATTGAAATGAATGGGGCGACACGAGCATTACACCAGGCACCCCCTGCTCTGATGAGGGGAGGGTGCCTGGTCAATGCCCCCCTTCATCTCCGCTATGCCCCCTTCATCTCCGAATGCCCCCTTCATCTCCGCAATGTCCCCCTTCATCTCCGCTATGCCCCCTTCATCTCCGCTATGCCCCTCTTCCACAATGTCCCCCTTCATCTCCGCTATGCCCCTCTTCCACAATGTCCCCCTTCATCTCCGCTATGCCCCTCTTCCACAATGTCCCCCTTCATCTCCTCTATGCCATAGAGGAGATGAAGGGGGACATTGTGGAAGAGGGGCATAGCGGAGATGAAGGGGGACACTGTGGAAGAGGGGCATAGAGGAGATGAAGGGGGACATTGTGGAAGAGGGGCATAGCGGAGATGAAGGGGGACATTGTGGAAGAGGGGCATAGACTCTATGCCCCTCTTCCACAATGTCCCCCTTCATCTCCGCTTTGCCCCTCTTCCACAATGTCCCCCTTCATCTCCGCAATGCCCCCTTCATCTCCGCAATGCCCCCGTACCTCCAGTCCCTGGTGGTCCAGCGGAGCGTCTTCAGATCTGTGCCTCTTCCGGCACAGATCCCCGCCACCCGAACATGGCGGGCGAGCACATGGCGGTACTCGACGAGTACCGCCATGTGCCGAGCAGAGCGATGCTCGAGCCGATCCGAGCATCGGCCGAGCACGCTCGCTCAACACTACCCGCTCCGTTACCGACTGATCTGGCTAAGAACCCACTCCGTTGCTGAACTGATCTGGCTGAGAACCGATCCATTACCGACTGATCTGGCTGAGAACCCGCTCCGTTGTTCAACGGATCTGGCTAAGAACCCTCTCTGTGCTAGTCTCCCTGGCTTTTGAGCCTTGCCTTTGCTCCTGACCAGTCTGTGCTTCCGTTCATTTGCAAACCAGTCCCGGCTGAGCCATTGTCCCATTGCCATCCATGCATGGCGGTGCCTCCTTCATTGTCCTAACTGGCCAGCATTAAATTTGATGGATTCCAGTTGCCTTGTTGGGATGCGCCGCGTGGAGCTTATCTTATTTTGTCGACCATAGGCATAGCATTCGTGCCATAGCCACTTGCTCCTACCGCCTGTGGTGGTGTATACACGCAAAGTACCAGTACAGTGCTAACAAGTGCTGATTGAGTCATTCTGACCTCTCTGTGTCTCCCTCTGCACTAATTGCTGGGCTCACTCCCTGTGGGAGTTCCTGTGTATCTCTGGACGTCTCCTGTTAACTAGTTAAGTGCCTAGACTGTCTAGGCAATCCTTGTGCTCCTTCGTGTTGCAGTGCCTGGGTTAGGGCCAGCACTTGCATTAGCACGCACTTCCTGGTGTGTGGAGACCCTGAGCACTATCACTGTCTAGTGGCCATCGGGCCTAGAGCCAATATTTGCGCTTGTTCCACTGTCCTGTGAGGGGACACCTGTGGCCTTCCAGTGTTCGCCTACGATCCACCCGTAGCGCTCTAGGGTTTACCATTTGTAAGTGGTGGCCTCGGTTACCCTGGGACCCCTGTCCCGTGGTCAGTGTTGCCTCGTTGCCTCTTTGGGTTCTGTGCCACTCAGGTGCCTGGGTCTCGTGCCAATTACCATCTCCAGGGCTTCCTGCCATCCTCTGTACTGCTGCCATCCGGGGTCCAGTAGCCTGATCTCTTCAGGTTCTCTAGAGAAGGGTTGCCTGCCTTTGATACCTCATGTTCCTTTATCCCATCTCAGTCATTCTGTTCACAGTCATTGCCTTATTGACTATATATATATATATATATATATATATATATATATATATATATATATATATAGTGTTGTTTCGTATTGTGGGCTTGCGGCCTTATTCCTTGTATGCCTTTACTCAATAAAGTCATTTTAACCTTACTGTTCTGTCTGAGTGTTCATCAAAAACTGTGACAATAAGTGAAGAACTGGGAAGTTGAACAATGGGTACATCTGCACTCAAATGAAACACCTGGCACAACTGTATCCAAACATCATGACACGGTCCCCAATGTGAAATACCCCCACCAGAACCAAGTGCTGCTGCTGTCAGTATGCCCCTTGTCCACACCCAGCTAAGGACACATGACAACTTGCTGACAGTTTAATAGTAATGATGAACCCATCCTGACACCATCTTAGCATATTATGTGGGATGGAATCTCCTCAGATGCACCTTGATGCCCTGCTTGCAATTCTCCTCCACCACACTGCCATGTGTGTTAAGTGCACCACAAACTGTGCAATGGGTGGACATGAACTGCTATACCCTAGCATCTACAGATTGGCTATCATTTGGGGGGGAGGTAATGATGAACAAGGTGGATTTGCAAATATGTAGTTACCCTAGAACACGAAGGTGATGGCGAGCTAGTTGTTTTGCTCGTCATCAAACTTTCAGCCTCTGGCTGGGTTGCTCTATTCTTCCTACTCTTTGATCTCTGCCTCGCCTCTTGTTGCCTTTCTGGACAGTCAGGGGATACAGAACCAGCAGTGCTTGATTTCTATGGTGGGTGTTTGACATAAATGTCATGGTGTCTGTGTTTCATGTGTGTTATCAGGGTGGTTGTACCAATTGTGTTCCCTCATTTTCCCTTCTCACTGACTAGTCACATATTGTGCACAGTGCTGTTGGTGATGACTGCACTTTGCCTGCCTCAAGAGAAAGATAGTACCACACCCATGACTTAAGGGGGGAGGGGAAAGGTGGAGAATAATGGCGTTTTTCTTCTACTCCTCCACATTACCCTTCCCTAGCTGGGGCAGAGGATGATGTTGCTGCTATTGCTGCTACTGCTCAGGGTGGGTGAAAAATGAGAAAAATTCCCACTTGACTTTTTTTCTCAAAGTTTTCAGTTTTTCTGCAGTGCAAAATTTCCTCCATTTCACCTATTCCAGCAAAATTTTCACCTATTCCTACACATTATTCTCCTATTTTAACACATTTTTTGCATAGTCTAACACATTTTCTCCTATTCCAACACATTTTTTCCTATGTTTAATATGGTGCAACATTTCCCAGCACAATATTACTTATTCTGAGGGCTGTAGTGGAGAAATAAGTAGCTGGAAGTCAATGTTGTGAGTCCTGCAGCAACATTTACCTTGAAAAATGTGTTAGCATGCAGAGTGCATATGTTCTTTGCCCGCAGCATGCACTTCATGCTTAAGTAACACTGGCACATGTTCATGATGATGTCAAGTGATTAAAAAAAAATAAAGTACGATCTACAATGTGGCAGATGTGTATGGTAGTGGTGGTGGGGGACTGGTGTGGTGTGATTGGTGGGACATTGACAAACTGCATGCACCCCAGGAGGAAAGAGATCATCATCATTTATTGAACATGCTGCAGAAACCATTGCTGCAGTCAGTTTTTGTACTACCACTTTACTCCCACATCTCTGCACTGCTCCACCTTTCCCCCTTCTGCTTGTGCATTTGCTAGACTTTACTCAATTAGTAAATACTAATAGATACTATATTGCGCAGCAGAACCAGATCTACATGGGAAACTACCACAGTCCTCAAACAAGGATATTGCGCTAACAATATGTTAGATATAAATCTATACAGAAAATGAAATGAAATATAATCGTGAAACAATGAAATAATGCTAAGCAATATAAAATAGTGCACTGTAAATTATATCATCTGATATCAAATTAATAATAATAATAAAAAGTCCATACAATAAAGCATAAAAAAGGGGTAGTACAGTACATAAAATAGAAGTCACTTAGCTAAGGCTTGATGGAAGGAAGGAAGGAACAAGATGAAAGATGGAAATGATACTGAGTGATGAAGATGATGATGAAATGTAAATGAAAATGAAATGTTTCCCAAATGGAATGTCATGAAAAAGATCCACTGTTCCCAAATCCAACTAGGTGCAGCTCTACCAAAAAGGGCGTCCTCAGAGGCCCTTGACAAAATCCAAAAATCTACAAAAAGAGCGCAACAACAAAGAGAAGGAAAAGGGAGAACAAAAGAATCTTCTAAGTGTAGTACAATTAATAAAACATAAAATACTTTAATACATGAAAATAAAATCACATAAAAACAAAAAATCCATCCCCCCTCTCACATTGCACTTACAAAACGCCCATCTTGGGCTTTATGCATCTCAGGGGTCCCAACCCCTATGTGGCCACGTATCTGTGTCCCTTGGTTCGGCCGATGGTCTCAACTCCGTTGTTGGTCCTTAAAGCTCCAGCTGTTCTGTACTCCTTAATCTCTCGTGTTAAGTCTGCTGTGATGTTTAAATCATTCCCAAGAACAAGGTAAACTCCAAAGAGCAGTCCCAAACAGTTCACACACGTGGAGCGGGGAACGCTGTATACGGCAAACTGCCGAGAGATCTGTACCGTAAAGCCTCAACCCGGGAAATCTCACAGGGGTCGGGGAGGGACCCGGCACCGAATAAGCAAAGTGGGGGGAGGAGATACACCCAACGCGTATCGTGGACGTCTCAGGTCCACTTCTTCAGGGGAATCTGCTGAACATCTGTATAACCTCATGTACAGTAAAGTCTGATCCTTCTGTGACTCCAAAAGGTTCACAGTAATGGTCCTTTCAGTTGCCCAATGATGTCTCTCATACCATAAAATTCAAGATATTTCATTGGACGTTTCTTAAAGAATATCCCCTCAGGACTGCAACCACTTCTGTTTCCACATGTACATAGGGCAGTGTTTCTCAACTCCTGTCCTCTACAGTACACAACTGATGGAGTGTGATGTCTTGCCTTGGCCCTCAACAAAATTCTCAGTGTCTTCTGCTGCCTATCAAGTCTTATCCAAAAAAACGAGGGGAAGAAATCCCTAAAAAAGTGGATCTAATAAGGGCACATAATGAAATAAAGTAACACCTAAATGGATCTATTTTTTCATAATAGAGTCAGGGAATAGTATAAAATATAACCTTGACTGGCAAGACACAGGCAGCCATTTCAAGTTTCTTTTTTATCTAGCTGTTATCGCTGTTTTAGGGAAGTCTGTGGGAATGAGATGGGAGCAAAGGAGAATTACTACAAATACCCAAAATCTTGTGTGACTGACTGAGACAGAGACAGCTGTGATCCAAGTTTCTTCCTGATCTGGCTCTTATCTTTGTGTCAAGGACAAGGAAGTCTAGGAGTGTGAAAAGGGAGCAAAGGAGAATTACCCCAAATACCCCAACATTATGTGTGACTGACTGGAAAGACACAGAAAGCCTTGATCCAAGTTTCATCCAGATCGGGCTGTTATATCTGTGTTGGTGACGTCTGATTAAAGAATCAGTTGAACAGGAAATGTGTTTTCTTTCTGTTTTTTTTTTGTTGACTGGGATGGGGGGGCAGTTAGTTAATAAGAAAAATAAAAAAAGTAAAAAATGGTATGTGACAGAGACAGGGGATCCTGACGTAACCTGTGACTAGGGAAGACTGATACTAGACGAGATACAGTATTTGGTAGAGGGCCAAGGCAGGACATCACAATCAGTACTATTGTGTACTTTCCAGTAAAAAAACATACACAAAAGGGGTTGGGGTAGGGTGAAAGCAATAGGAGCAGTGCAAGGATGTGTGAGTAAAGTGGTAGTCCAAAAACCGTCTGCAGCCATGGTTGTTGCATCATGTGCAATAAATTATGATGATCCCTCTACTCCTTCTCAGGAGTATGCAGTCTGTCAAAGTACCACCAAAAGTTACACCAGCACCAGTACCAATAATATTAATCAACCATGTAAAAACACTGAAGACGACAACGAGTCACATTCTAGTGTTGATTGTATTATGGAAGAAGGTGCTGCATCTGACAGTGAGACAAACAAGCAACAAAACACCTGTTCTGAAAGTTGTAGTGAATACTGTGAAAGAAAAAGTAAAAAGAAATTGTTTGAGATCTCTAAAAGCATAGAGGAATATAAAAGTAGTAGTAGAAGTGGCGGACGATTCTTAGGATGACCTAATGATGACTGATGATGATGATGTAGATCTAGAATATATCCCTCCAACATCTTCCTCTTTCTCAGATATAGATGAAGTTGTGAGTGAGAGAGATGATGACATAGCCAGAAAGTTAGCTGAAAGGTAAAGGCTAATTCTCCCACCACTGCAAAGTAACACTGTGCCTATTTATAAACTATTTGAGTAAACAACTGGAAAATCTAACCCTGGGCAAGCAAATATGACAAAAAATAAACAGACATCCTATTAGTCATCATCAGCATAGTCACCTCTTCCATGTTCAAGACCCACTGAGCCACACACACACACACACACTACTAGTGTTGAGTAACCATCAGCAACAACACAGGTTATTAACATCCTCAAAGTTAGCAATGATGAGTGTCTCTGCTGCTGTTGAAAGTGCAGCACATTGACACCTAGTAATACTATCTATATAATTGCATTTATATCTAGTCCCAGTAGTAGTAGTAGCAGCAACCCCTCAGGACCCCTCAGTATATGAAGTCCACAGTATGGATATACTTCACTCATGATCCAGAAGCTAAGTCTGTTGCTATCTGTTGTCTGTGTAAAAATGCACGTGAGCAGGGGAAAAAGCAGGCTCACAACTTGGCACCTAAACCACAGGTCTGACTAGGAAACACACCATCAACAGGTCAGAGGTGCCACAACTAGGAGCAGCAAAATCAATCATAAAAGTTACCAGTGCTCTGGGGCACATCAGAGAAGTTGATGTGTCAGAGAGTATACCAGGAGTTTGTTCATTTTATGTAATACGTATAGCTCCTGCTGCAGAAGAGTATGACTCTGAGATGACAAGAATCTCATAGATTGCTCATGTCACACATGCTTCCTGCACCTCAACCACCTCCTACATGTTAGCATGCTTTGAAGAAGATCCTTACGTAGTCTCCTTGAAAAGCAATGAGAAATACATTCTTGATACTTTGTTGGACCCTCACTTTAAACACATAATTTCAGAATTTCTTCTAAAGCGTGATTAGTGTGTCACAATCACAAGGAGTCATGATGATCAGCAGCATCTCTATAAGAAATCAGATCCTGTCAAGGAATATAAAGATATGCTAGTTGATTGAGTGTAGGGTTACACTGTGGTGGATGAAAGGGAACCAACAAATGCTAGAAAGCACAGTGAAAATGAAGGCAGAAAAGAGGTTATACCAGGAGCAGTAGTCGCATCACCAACCAGAACACCCCATTCTGAACACAGGTGATCCATGGTTCTCGTTGAGTGACAATCAAACATTTGTGGTGTGGCACTGGTGGCTGCACATCTCTTATGGGACTTGCTCCCTGAGTATAGGTTGGAAACTGATACACAGAAACACTGTGTAGCTCCATGGAGTGATCCCACTGCATATGAGATGGTTTCAGCGTCAGCATACTTATGAGATAGCTACATTCTTGGCAGAAACAATGACCTCACAGATTACTGGCAAACAAAACAATGTGTGTGGCAAGTACTGACAAATACCACAGTGGAAACCCTTAGTTACTCACCACCTAGCATTGAGTCTGAGTGTGTTTTTAGTGCAGTGGGTTATATTTTAAATGACTGTTGGACACAGATATCAAGCAGCAGTGTTGGGACACTAACATTCTTAAAAATTAACCAACATCTAATACCATCTGAGAACCAGGTATCAGAAGTAGACAAAACCACACATGACAGGGAAAGCTCAGAGGATGAGGAGGAGGATGATAAGGATGGAGGAAGGATGTGAATTGTTGCTACCATCTCCCACTGTGGGATCACTGCTATGAAATTAATGTGTGTTTGTGAATTTAGCTAAAAAAATATAATGGTAATAATTTCTGTAGGAATCATGTTGAGTATGTATAAATCAATAAATATATATAGAGATATACATCAATCCCACCGCACCTGTCCACTACCACCATACACATGTGCTACATTAAATTTGGATTTTGGTAACCCTTTTTTAAATTAATTCTTTATTTCTCTTTATAAACAATGGCTAGACAGCATAGCAGCTGCCTTAAAAGCTAAAAGATACTGTGTGTGCAATGTGCAGGACTCAGGTTAACCAAAAGCCCTGAGAAGAAATGTAATTGTAGGCCTTAGACTTATTAGGCACAAGCACTGAGAAAAGTTGATTTGTAGGACTTAGACTTGTTAGAATCAACAGCCCTGGGAAAAACTGATCTGTAGGTCTTAGAGTTGCTAGGCACAAACGCTGAGGAAAACTTGATATCTAGGACTTCGACTTGTCAGGTACAAGCCCTCAGGAAAAATAGGTTTGTAGAAGTCTCTAGCCTGCCAAAAAACAAGTCATGTGATAAAAAAATGATATAATGATTAACAATGGTGGTGCACAAAAGGATCAATAGCACCGCCGGTGTCCCTGTAAGAAGCTACAGATAAAAGTTCTCACTCTCAAAGAACCGAGAAAAAATGAAATAAAAATGGAACAAATCCAGAGCTATACAAAGACACAAATAAAATAGATAATTACTAAATCCGTTATAGATATACTCTGCTACTGTCAATCAGTCTGGCATACATAAAGTTATCTGTAAACACTATATGAATAAATACTCCAATCACGACAATTTCTTGCTACTGTATCATGATATCAATTTAATAAGAAGAATTGTAAAACATTGATCACCACACATGGAATCAAACGGAATAAAATACACATATACACTAGTGTTTGCAATAAATCTAACCAATAATTCCAATGTACACTGAGTGCTAGAAAAATCAAGCAGCCAGGTTAAAATCCTCCCGGTAACATTCACCAAGCGATTAATATGGTAGAATCAACCAAAACATCATCCCCATTCCTAAGAATCAAGATGCTTATCAGGGACTCGCCCGCAGCCATCCCATGGTGTAACAAACGGTGGACAACCTAGCACTCTATATTTCAACACTCACACAGGTATAACATCAATAAAATATATTAAAAAAAGTCTATAAAAAATGCACAACTGTCTATGATCTATGATCCAAATGGACTACACTAGGACCAGAGTTCAGAGATATTCAATACTGAATATGGGCACCCAGATGGAACTATCAGGTCCATAATCAGTTAGCCCTAAATAATATAATGACTCAAACCACCATTAGAGATACACCACCTCCTATGAAATTGTTCTGGTCATGTAATAAAGCTCATAAAAATGATAAATCATGCCCCAGCGTTTAACTCAAAACTGTAAAAGGAACAGGGTGTCAAAAATACCCTATAATAAAGTGCACACTTTTAAAAAACCATATAAAAGTCCCCCCAACCCTGGTACCTAGGGTAATAGAGGGAAACAAAAAATATAAAGTCCCTTTTGATAAGTAAGCTACAGTTTGTATAATATAGCAGAACTAAACGCAAAAAAAGAAAATATGCATCAATCACCAGTAGTTATAGTGAAACAAGGACATGGATCACGGCTACATCTTTAAATGATCCACTTATGTACACTTGTATATATATATAAGTATTCATACAAAACCCTAATATTTTTACTTTTTTGCACAGGAACAAAGATTACTCTCCCTTGCAGTGGCAATAAGGCACTAATGTTGGCTGCCTGCCTATGCCTAATGCTAACTGCCTGCCTAAACAACAACTGGACATTCTCTATCTCCTTCTCTTTCTGAAATCCAACAACACGATGAGGAAATGCAGGCTCACTGTCTGGGTGTCTGTGTCATTAGTCCAACCCTCATCATGAAATGAAGAAGCCAATTGGAATAGAGACAAAGCGGGAAAGTCGAGCATGAAATGGAGAAGCTAATTGAACTAGAGACATGGAGGGAAAGTATGGCGGGAAAGTAATCGAGCGCAGGTAGAAGTTGCAGGGTTAGTCGGATTAGTATATTTTTTGGCAAACGACCCTTGGCTGTGGGAAGGTCCGATTGTCACCAAATTACCCCATTTTCGTTGCATTCCAAATGTCGCCGACCCGAATTACACAAGTCTAATGGTTATGTGTTCATTAACATCATCACGTATAGAGTGTGAAGGTTATGTGTTCTAATGGTGCAATAGTCAACACCCCAGGATCCTAGGGTGTTAACTATTATAGCATTAGAACATGTAACCTTTTCTACACAAGGGGGATGTCTAGGCTATAACAACAACAGATGCCTTTTGGATGTTTTGCCTTCACACTTTAAAACCTGAAGGTTTGAATGAACATATTAAAATGGTATTATGTAATCAGTAATCAGGGACCATTTATGCCACGTGCCATTTGATTTTGTGGTTTGAATGTGGTCAATGATCAATGATAGATGTGTAACTCTTTCTTTTGCACATATTTATATATTTTTTATATCAAATTTTGATAAATCATCACTTTTTTAATCACATTTAATACTTAATTCTCTCTTTTTTCTTTCTCTTCTTTGCTAATATATTTAAGTGATTATTTTACATGATGAATTTGTAGAATATGAATAGTATTTATTGTACAATATAGTACTAGTGTGGCCATGAACTCCCCACACATATGTATTACATTGTATTTTATTTATCACCTATATTTCTTGTTTTCTATTTTCATTTCATGTCTAGATCTAATATGGAGAATGATATACATTTTATGGATATGCTGGTGATTACCTTTATAGTACACACAATAGGATAACTTTTGGGTTGTGCGCCAATTGTCTTAGGATGTATATATGTTGGAGCACTGGTGTTTTTTTTCAATCTACTACCTACTTCCCATTATAGGAGGTAATTGGTTTATTTCATGAGGCTTGGTTTAGATTCTATGTCCGTTTATGCCCAATAGAATTTTCTGGATGAGAGAGAGGCTTGTCTTATTTTATTTAATAATTTGGTGAAACATATAGTGTATATGTTTTAGTTTTGTATGAATCTGCCATGGTACTGAATATCCCCATATGTTATCATAGAAAAATTCAACTTATCAATGTATTACTTTTACATTATTTCTGTGAACAAGGTTTGATTCCTATATCTCCTTATCTTAGAAGTTTGGTGTATTTGAAATTTGAGCTGCACCAAGCAGGAAGTGTTTACTCCTGAAGAATGAGTGTAATATGCTCTTAAACATTAATTTATTATATTTGTCCATTTTAGTCTGTTTTATTGTTTTTATGTATAAAAATATGTTTGTACTTACACTCTCTCCACCATGTTTATTGTTATTTCCTAAGCATAGGTGTCCAGACAGGGGCAGTTATTTAATTCTCCTGTTGCTCTAGTCCAGTTTGTTAGTCCATGCAAAACAGTGAGATATTTAAGTGAGTACCACTTGTAAATTTGATACTCTGTTTCATTTTACTATGATAAGAGCACCCATATATGTTATTGTTTTGTTGGCTTGTTTCTCCACCCTTTTTCCAAGATGAGGAGTGCGTAGTTCAGTGCTGTGATGAGATCATCTAAGTGGAGGCAATATTGTATCCTCCACATGTGAATAGCCTTCATCGGTCTTAAAAATATGAGTGAGTTCCATTTGGAATACATCAGTATCATCTAATTGTGATGTTATTACCCTATGAGGTTCCCCCTATATCTCTCTAAGTTAGTGTTAGGGCAGTGACGGAGGGTCATTCAAATTGGTAGTTAGTGTTAGGGCAGTGAGGGTCAATTAGATTCATTCAGTGTTAGGGTATTGAGGGTCAAAAAAATTTTGTGAGTTAGTGTTAGGGCAGTAAGGGTCAGTGATGTGTATAGTATGAGTAACATATTTTTCATTTTTTTAAATATTTTCTTTCATCTTTATCTGTACATTTTTTTATATTAATTTTTATAATACTTCTTTTTCTTTATATATATGTTGCGTCCCTAAACGCCACATACCTTTACTATGAGCCTGACAGAGGCCTGTCGATAACAGCTGTTAATAATTTAACCTCCTATTCAAGCTGTTTCAACCCAACTCGCATCATCCAATTTATTATTCCTATAATTCCAACTGTCTGTCTTCTTTCAGCTCCTCTCTTTCTTCTTCTTGGCATGTTATCTCTCTTTCTTCATCACAACTCCATCCTCACTCTTTGCCCCAGTTCCCTCTGTCACTTCACTTATAGCAACCTGCTTCCTTTTGCACCTCTGCTCTTCTCTCTTCTTGTCTGAAGCCAGAGGCACACAGCTTTATTGGCCACATACGTGAGCATAGCTGTGTGTCTCCGACCTCAGACAAGCCACTGTAGCAGAAGAGAGAAGAGCAGAGGTCTTGGTATAAAAGAAAGCAGGCTGCTGTAATTGAAGTGTCAGAGAGAACTGGGGCAAAGAGTGGAGTTATAGGAATGATAAATTGTATGCTGCGGGTTGGGATGAAGAGGCAGGTATGGGAGGTGAAATTATAAGGAATGGTGGAAAACACTGTCATAGAAGAAAGGTATAAAGGCTGAAGGGTGAATGAGACTATTTGTAACACTGCTTGCACAGTAACACATTAACAGGCACTTGGATGCTGCGCCAGTGAATTGAATGAAGGTAGCAATGTTTAAAGGGGTGACCCCCTGTTTAAAGGGGTGACATCACACTTTTATGCAGGGTGAGATTCTCATGTCGCCATTTTCAACATGACAACATGGTTAATGTGGCTTCTAGCCACACAATATTTTACATGCAACATTTTAAAAGGATACCTAACATTTGATACCTCACTGGCAGTACTAGGGTTAATAATAGGACATATATTACATTATTAACCCTAAAGTCTTAGCGTTATATGATATTATTTATGTAGCTCTACATAAACTCTGTGGTATCACTAGTTTTGGCCCATCTGAACTGTAAGTTTTGTGGTATCACTAGTTAGGCTGTTTAGAAATGTAAGCTCTATGGTTTCACTGGTTTAACCCCAATTGATCTGCAAGTTCTGTGGTGTCACAAGTTTAACCCAATTTGAACTGTAAGCTCTGTGGTATCAATAGTTTAGCCCTATTTGAACTGTAAGGTCTGCGTCTGCATAAGGTCTGTAAGGTTAACTGTAAGCATTGTGTATCACTAGCATAGCTGTGTTCCGATTATATACTCTCCAGTATCATTATCTTAGCATGATTTCAATTGTAAGCTCTTCTGTATCTAAAAATCTATCTAAAAATAATTCAGAGTTAACAATCGGATTGCCATATTATCATTTAAGTAAGTTCTACATGAGAAAAAGCCCACTGTAGGGCAGCACTACTCAAAATGTGCATCTGTTTAAATTTTGTCACACAGCATTAAATTACTGAATGCTACTTGTCTGACTTCAGAACATTAATGCTAATTAGAAAATTAACAAAAGGGGGTGGGTTGGGATGGTAGACTAGAGTAACAGTAGAAACAGGCCACTTAATTCTATTTACCCCCTAGACCAAAAGATTCCAGCCCTCCTCTGACAGGAGACACACAGAGAAAACCTAGTCACACTGGTGTCACCACACAGGTAACCACTGAAGGGGCACTGCAGATAAGCTGTTGCATCCTGGAACTGGTTTCTCTTTTCAATGGAATACAATTGTTTAAAGTGTACTCAGACATGTTATATTGTGCTTTTCACCCAACAAGGAGGGGGCAAAAATTGTAATATTGGTTCATGATTTAATGTGTCATATTTTTCATGTCTAAGATGGGAGTGAAGCCATATTCAGGAAGCTAAAGATTATCAATTCTAGGTCAAATCAATTGCACTATAGGGGACAAAGGAAAATCCCAATTGAGGTTTCAAATATAACATTTTCAATGCTAAAGAAGTCTCTAACACTTTACAAATCAGTGTGTTGGAAACCTCTTTAACAGTTAATGGGTTTAAAGCCCCATTATGGCTCAATTTAAAAAAGGTGTTAAAACAACCAGTAGGGCAAAATTTAATAACTTTCCATTAGCCCATTAACTTGTTTGTGTAACATTTGAATGAATGAATATGTTTATTTATATAGCGCCACACGTGTACGTAGCACTTTACAATTTAAGGGTTTAGACAATACAGAGTTACAAGTGCTTTGCAAAGTGAACACTGGACGTGAGGTTCCTGCCCAAAAGTTTACAATCTAAACTGGTAATGGGAGACATACAGAGTACATAAGGGTCACATACCTGTCATCTACTGTCCATCTTCTATCTTACTACTTTTTCTCTTATCTTCTTTCTTCTCTCTTCTTCCTCTTCTTTCTTCTCCATTTTTTTTACTTCCTCTGGTCCATCTTCTTTCTTCATCTTCTCTTAATTTACCTGTAAAACAAAAAGAAATATAAATAAATATTCCATACAAAGAACCCACACATCTATGCATAGTTTAACCCCTTGAATGCAGAGCAATGAGTTGTGTACCTCTCTGGGACTCAAGGGACTAAACAATCCTTACATGTGTGAGTCAATATATTAGAAAATGCCCAAAGTCAAAAACATTTGTCCCTATTATTATCCTGTAATGTGTGTAGGAAATCAAAACATGGCCAAAATGTTTTAAATAAAAAATATTGTCCATTGTTTATTTCTCCTCCTCTGTCTGTGGGAGTGGTGGCTGAGAAAGTAAGGAGCACCCCTCCCCTTTGTACCTGATGGGCCAATGCCCATTCCACTGTGAGGAAATTCTGAACAGAGACTGCCTTTAGACTCTAGCATGCCAAGTGGGTACATTGAACGAGTTTGGACAGCTGTACCTGCTGTGCCAAGCTTGTACACTGTACAGCTAAAATGCGGTCACTGAATAAACCGGTATAACCATCATGCAGTGGTCGCATTTAAAAAAAAATGCCTGGCACTCTTGGGGGTGGCATTAGGATCCCTCCTCATGCACCCCCAGTTATTTATCTCCCAGACGATTGCACTGGGAGATCAATATCACCAAAGCAGAAATGCGGCTTCTCCTTCCCCCTCTCACCTACCCAAACTTCCGGGTAAGAGTGGGCAGGATCGGGGGGAAGCATCATAATGTTATCGGTGGCATGGTCACCGGTGACGTTAGGTAACTTTCCCCAAACCCATTCACTCTCCTGCATTGCCATATTGATCAATAACTGAGGGCACATCAGGAGGGGTCCTGATGTTCCCCCCATGCGGTCTAATTACAAAATAAATAAAACATACAAAATAATAATAAAACAGTAACCATGTGAGTGCAGCAGGGGTCCCCAGCGCATTGCTCTTCAATGCACTGGAGACCCCTGTGGCACTCACAGGGTAAATTCTTTCAGGCAATATTTTGATTTTACTAAGACCTCATTGGGGGACATCAGGAGGGGTCCTGATGCCCCCACTGAGGTCTATAATAACAAAAAACAAAGAAAAAAAAATTAAGCCTGTGTGCCACGGGGGGGGGGGAGTCCATCAAGAGTCCCCCCCAATGAATGTACAGCCCTGTGGCAGATTATTATTTTATTTACACCTCATTGGGGTGGCACCCCTAAATAAAAAAATATTTGAAAACCCTGTGTGCACCACAGGGGGGTCCAACAGAGTAACGATGCCCGATGCCCCCTAACAAGGTATTAATAAAAAATAATAAAAGAAAAAAATAACTCTCGGTGTGCCAAAGGGGGTTCAATGCCTTGGCAGACAAAGGATTTTTTTCACTATTATTTTATTTCAACCTCATTGGAGTGGCATCAGGAGGGATGCTGATGCCCCCAACATGGTCTAAATGAAAAAAAAAATTAACTCCCCCCTGCAAAAACAACCCCTGCGTGCACTATGGGGGGTCCAACACAGTGTGGCACATATATTTATTTTTCATTCAGCCCTTGTTGGGGGGTATCAGGAGTGGTCCTGATGACCCCCAACAAGGTATGAATAAAAAAAATGTAAAAAAAATTAACCCTCTGCGTGCCAGAGAGAACCAATACATTGCTTTGGAATGCATTGTATACCCCTGTGGCACACACAGGATTATTTCTCCCCACCTTTATTTTTATTCAGACCTCATTGTGGAGCATCAGGAGGGGTTCTGATGCCCCCCAATGGGGTCTACACAAAAACATTGGGGGAAAACACAAAAAAAACCTGCACGTGCCACAAGGGGGGCAACGTAGTGCTTTGCAATGCATTGGACACCCTGTTACATAAACACACACATTTTTTCATTATTTTTTATTTAAACCTTGGTGGGGGCATCAGAATTGGTCCTGATACGGCCCACCCCCAATGAGGTATGAATAAAAAAAAAATAACTGAAAAGAAAATTAACTCTTTGTGTGTAACAGGAGGTCCAGTGCATTGCTTTGTAATGTATTGGACACCCCTGTGGCATGCACACAAAATGGCTCCAATCCCCCCATGTATCCTAACCCCCTGCCTGGTTCCACAGCCCACTGGCAGTCCCATTTCCCAGTCTGACCCCTTGGCCTCTTTCCACTGCCTACTGGTATACTCAAAATACCAGCAAGCACTGGATTCTATCTGGGAATCAAATTATGTATGAGGAAGACATACAATGCACACTTATAGCCAGAGATCCCCAATATGCTGACCCAGCCACCCACCCGCCACCACCACAATCCTTGCTCCGCTGTCCACTAGTAGACATACCCACATACATTGCTCAACCCCTCATGCCCCCTTCACTTAGTTACACTAGCAGTCACAGGTCTGCACATATACGGTCTGACCCCTTAGCATGTTTCAAATGGTAGCCATAAAAATCACATATACACTGTTTGCTTCCCCATCCTTGTTCCACCGGTAGCCACGCTCCTGGAACCCAATATGGTATGTCAACCCACAGTAGTGGGGTACCATTTTTCTTAGGCTGGCAGGAGGTCTTCCTAGGAAATCCCATGGCATTGAACCATTTTAGTATCTTTGAAGTGACTGATAGGGGTGGACGAAAAATAAGAAAAATTTCCCTCATAACTTTACGCAAAGAACAGCCGATTTTTCTCTTTTTTCGTTAAAGTTTTCTCTTTTTCTCCAATGCAAAATTTTCCTCCTTTTCGCCTGTTCCAGAAGATTTTTTGCCTATTCCAACACATTATTCTCCTATTCTAACACATTTTTCACCTAATACCCGCTACTTGCAGGAGACCAGTTCAAAGTTAAATTTTTAGTAATTGCAAGGATAATAGATATTTAATACATAACCTTTATTAGTTTGTAAATTAAAAGACTGCTAAATCATCATCTACCCGTTATAAATTTGGATAATAATAAAAACTTAACGAACATGTCAATGTTGGAGAATCGAGAGGTGACTCTAATCCAACTAATTAAAACATAGAACTAACCCCATGGTTATTGATATAGGTCAGTAAATGTTAGTCTGTTAGTCTCAAATATTGTGTATCCACTTGATGGCCACCGTAAAAAGTCAGCCACATCTGCGGTACACTTAATGAAAATTCACTACATTTACCAGTGGTTATCTTGAGCTGTTCTTGAGCGTACTTCTTAAAATGTAAGCTAGTTGCTATTAGTGAGGATTACTGTAAAAACTATTGGCTCAGATATTTAAGTAGTGAGAACGGACTATAGTCCCCGCTTCTGCTTGATTGTCAAGAGGAAAGACGTATTATATTTGTTGTTGCTTAGATTTTATGTTTCAGTAACAACTTTAATACTTTTGTTTGTTAACCTCTTACTTTTCAGAGTACAAACTACCTCGTCTCTTACACTTATATCTCTTGTAAGCTTAATAACTTATGCTGAGCTTGGATAGTTAAAGTAATTAGTAGTGGAAATGCTGTGTCATCTATAAAATCTGTGTGAACTGAGGAAGCACTGGAGTTAAATAGTTAAGTCATTGGTTGAAACAGTAACTCCTATTTGGCTCATCTTATTAAGTGTGCCTTATTACGGAGAATGGGTCTTTTAAATAGCCCGTTAGGACTGTTTAACCTGAGAAATATTACTCCACTTGATTTATTTGTTATCTGTGCATGACTACGGAGGACAGGTCTTTTAAATAGCCAGTTGTTTTCGATCTAAGACAATTCAGAAGTTTTTTTGTGAACCCCTTTAGACAGAAAAATTTCCCGCTTCACTTGTGTTATTGTCTGTACGTGATTGCAAAATATGGGTCTTTTAAATAGCCCGTCTAGCAATAGAGTAGCCACGCTTAATTTGTTGGTTACTACAATCTGCTACAGTACAGATATACCAATGTAATTCTGCTTCTCTCAGTTATCATCAGTGCAGTTTCGCGGAGGAAGGGTCTTTTAAGTAACCCGTCTAGCAATAAAAATTATTATCCCCGCTTAATGAGTTGATAGATGTTGACTGCTATGGTACTAATCACACAGACTAGGAGCACTATTAGGGCTAGCTGTAGACCTTATCTTGAATTGCTAAATTCAGAACAGCAAGATGCCAGATTCACTTCATGTAAGGTAACAGGAAAAAGGTAAATGCATTCTGAAAAAAATGATATATGGTTTTCCATACATAACTAGAAATTTCACAGCGGAAATCAAGCCTAAACACATGGATAGCAAAAATGCTGAAAATGTGTCTGGGCTACAGGGTACAGGAAATGTCCCAAACCTCTGAACTGAATGGGTTAAATATGGGCAGTGTCTGTTCAAAATGCCTCACAGCTATGCACCTCCCAGCCAGTCAGCTTTGGGTGAGGGATTGAAGAATCCATTAGTGAAAAAAAAAAAACCACTGGCACTTTTTCAAGTACAGTAAGCAATTCAAATACTTGTGCTATGAATAACTACCAGCAGAAGAAGAAGCATCTTGGCCATTTGTGCCCGTAGTAACATACTACAAACTGTTTAAACTGCAATTCAAAGGACTGCGCTAGGCAGAAAGATGTAGTAAGGGATTGACTTTATCGTGGGAAATTGTGCACCTAGGTTTTTGGGTGCAGAGTCCCTTAACAAAACTTTTAACTGCTGACACAAGAATTGAATGTTAAAAAAAATGTAAAAAATCAATACATCCAAAGCACACCCAAAATGTGTCCAGTGTTAGTAGAATTAAATATATGAGTGCCAGTCTGGTATAATTACCCCACTAGCACTCACAGGGTTAATCCGACTAAGTAACGAAGCAACAGCCCATGAAAACAAACAATTACCATTAATACCGATATCCAGCACCCTGGTCAGCTACTGCCATTTTCTTCTTCGGTCTTCTATCTTCTTTCTTCTACATTTTCTTTCTTCTTCTGGTCTGTCTTCTTTCTTCAGTCTTCTCTTAATTTACCTGTAAAACAAAGAGAGATATAAAAAGATATTCCCTACAAAGAACCCACACAGTTATACATAGTTTAACCCCTTGAGTGCCAGAGGGGTATGCAGTGCATATGCTTTGCATACCTCTCTGGGACTCAGAGGGTTAAACAGTGCTTAGATGTGCTATCAATATATTAGAAAATGCCCAAAATCAAAAACATTTGTCCCCATTATCATCCTGTAATGTGTGTAGGAAATCCAAAACATGGCAAAAATGTTTTAAATAGAAATATTTTCCATTTTTTTTAATTACTCTACCACTGACAGGCCGATGTCCATTCCACTGTGAGGAAATTCTGAACAGAGACTGCCTTTATATATGGCATGACATTGTATAAGCAATTCATTTGCTGAATGTAAAAAAGACACCATTAAGGAAAATTAAAAAATTCTGAAGAAACACATCAAAATATTGTTTACAGATGGCACATATATCCCTTCTTAATATACAAAGAATGCAGATACAGGCTATATTGATAAGTGAATATCAGCTGCAATCAGAAAGAAAAATACTAGTGGATCATAATAATAAACATAAAACACAGTAACATGGCAAAATAGTTGATGAAGCTGTAAAAAAGACATGCGTCCAACACATTCAGCCCATGACATATCACCCTTGTTGAGTCAAAGGAAGCCATTGAAGCCATTTCCAATTAAGCCCCAAGTGGGCCCAAAAATTCCTTCCCTGACTCCAAATGGCAGTTTGAAATATAACCTTCCATTATTACTTTATTATTCATAAACATTAATCAGTGGTTCCAACAGTGGCATATGGTCCTTCTAATCAGTGCTACTACTTTGTGGAATGGTGTTTTTAACTCTTACTCTCAGGCTCAGTAGGTAGTTGAACTTCTACCCCTTCCTCCGTCATACTATCAACACTAGAATGCAACTCGATGTCATCTTCAGTGTTCTTACATGTTTATTTTTATATATGTGGTGGTGATGGTGGTGGTAGTACTGTTTCTGGGACTTTGACAAACTGCTTCTTCAGCAGTACAAGGATCATCATCATTGATTGCACATGCCATAACAACCATGGCTGCAGTCAATTTTTGGACTACCACTCTACTTACATCTCCCAGCACTGCTACTGCACCTTTTGCCCTACCCCTGCAGATCAGAACAGCCCATACCACTCATCATCACCTCTATATTCCACTGCATTCAACTGCTTATATCTAATGGGAGAAAATCACTACATCATACCAGGATCGTGAGCATGAACCTTGAGACTGAACTATTTAAAGACAGGATTGGTAACCTAAAGGGATACAATGCATTTATTCATACCTCATTTGATGTACAAGATCTTGTTCCAATAGTATACATCATATTAAGGATTTTATTATTCATGTAAAATCACTGTATTTATATTGTCATTTTCTCACCCTACATAAGACTGAATAACATATTTGTTTGTTATTTAACTTTTTACTATTTGTAATAAAATTGCACATCTTATTAATACCTCATTGCACAATTCTTTATTCAGGGTATACTAGAAGAGCTCTGTCCTGCATATTTCTTATTTTAGATGTTTTTAAAATGATATTATTTTAACTATGCATAGGCAGGTTAATTTCAGCTCTGTTAAACCCCCTACACTCTTTTCATGCTATTTTTCAGACTTTACACCCTTCCATGAAAATTCTGCTGTTAATTTGTACTGTCATATTGCAAGATCTATACCCATTCCAATCTTTTTTTGTAACTTGCCCACCATTTCCATGTCACTTTGAACTTCTCCAGCCTTATTCTACCATTTTTAACCTCTATATACATTCTCTGCCATTTTGAAGGATCTACAACCTTTATGTTGCATTTTACATGCACTCTATCATTTCCAATTTATTTATTTGAACCCTTCCACCCTTCTCCTGTAACCCTTTCTGAGCTTGTGTTACCCTGCATTTCTTATATACCCCAGTCAGCTTTTTATTTATTTATTTGTTAATTTATTTATTGTTTCAAAGTTGTTCCCCAAGTACAGTATGGCAATTTTCTAGCTAAGGAGGATGAAAGATGTAGGTCAATAATACCCAGAAAGCTACCGGTTCACCATATATTTTACAGCAAAGATAATGTAGATGGGTGAACCTTTTCACCTCAAAACTAAAAACTTTCAGACATTCTTATCCCTTCTGGTTACCCTACGGCACTGTCGACACAGCTCATGATACATCACTAAGTTAAGGCACTCGTTCTCCCATAGAAACCCACTTCTGTTTTGAAGTGGTTTGCAACCATACAAATTATTGTTTTACCCATTCTCTGCTCTGTCAACCATTAATAGGCCCCAAAATCTATTTATATTCCATTTAACCTGTGCAATTATCATATATTTGCAATGTTTAAACACATTTATTATATGTATGATGTTTTCATACCTATGTTTCCCTGTTGTATCTCGCTCACTTCTTTCCCCAGGCCATTCAGTCTAATAATATTGTACTTAAATTGTTTATATGTTGATCATTAGTACTGTGTATTTTGTTCATCGTACATTTGTAACTCTTATACCTCTATTCTTTGTAATGTATCACTTTTTTTGCCAAAAAAGTTTTTCAAAACAAACAAAAAAATTCCAGTAGAAAGTGCAGTTTTTACCCTTTCTTCTTCCTTTTTCATTACTATAAAGGGGATTGTCTCATGCATTTTGCTGCTTGTGAAATAGAGAGGAAGTAGCTCAATTTTGTTGCTATAATCAGACAAGCAAAAAGAAGGATCTAAAATTGCTTGAAAAGAGACTTCAGTTTTTTAAGACAGATAATTGATGTTGCCAGTCAGACAGGCCAGTGATCCAAGCTCCTACCTGAGCCTGCTGAGCATCTACTGAGCCTGAGTGAGTGACAGATTACTTTAAAACAGACATAAACATCATACATTTAAGACAAACAGTCAAGTACATCTTACTTTATGTACTTTGTGTAGCCACATCAGGGACAAGCATATACCGTGGTTTCATCTGGATGTGGATGCTTCGCCCAGCAGGCAGACACCCAGCTTGTCATTAAAAGGATGTGAGCAAAGGAAGAGAACAGGGAACAGTATGTAACTGAGGAAGGTAGAATGGGACGAAGAAAGGGGAAAGGAGCGGGAAAGGAGAGAAAGGCAGGGGAAGGAAGTGGAGAATTGAAGACTCAGGGCTCGATCCAAATGTTGGCGTTAAAACCAACGTGAAGAAAAAAACTGCCTTCGCTCGTTAAGCAAGACCAGGTAACGTGAGATTCAAATCTTCTTTACCCAGAAAGGCTAACTAGCGATAACCAACAAAATACACGTTAACCTTAAACCTGCGTCGCATGGAAAATCTTACCTAAAAACACACAATAAAAATGTTACCTAGCACCACAGCCAATCACAGCACTGCAAAGTATCAAGTTCAGTCAGAAAATCCAAAACCCAGTTCTGAACAGCTTTCTCTGTGCTTCCCTACCCAGCCACTAGGGGAACACAGAGATGGCTTTCAGCACCATGGACAGCTTTGAATGACATAGGGATGTGCACTGCTGTACGCCTTGTGAAAAGGGACGAATTGCACAAGGCGACGCCAGGCAGCTGGGCACAATGCCAACGCGAGAGGAGAGGTATCGGAGGAAGCGGGCAGCAAATACAAGCCTACCACCCGCTTCCTCCGATGTCTCTGTCCCCTCCTCCTGCTTCCTCCAATAGCTCTGTAGTGCACAGGGTTTTCTTATGCTGCGGGCTTCATAGCCACCCACAGCAATGACAGCTCTTATGAATGAAGCTGAGGGAAGCGCTGCAGTCACAGTGCAGCCTGCTCCCTCAGTTGTATTTTAACCCTTTGAGTGCCAGAGTGGTATGCAACGCATTGCTTTGCAATGCGTTGCGTACCACTCTGGCACTCAAAGGGTTAACTTAGATCTCATCCATTCATAATGCCCTACTTACTGTGTCCCTTTGCTTTTAGTACTTTTGCTCCACTCTCAGTTTGAAGAAGAGTGGAGCAAAAGTACTAATAGCAATGGGACACAGGAGGTAGGGGGTTAAAAATGAATGAGATCTAATTTAAACTAATGTCTAATAATAGTATTTTAATAAAAAAAAGTTTAAAACACACACAAACACACACACATATATACAGGCAAGGTATGTTGTCCATACCTTGCCTATTAACCCTTTGGGTACCAGAGGGGTAGGAAACATGCTAAGCAATGCTTTCCTACCTCTCTGGTACTCAAAGAGTTAATTGTGGAATAAAAGACAGATTTGTCCACTACATGGAAGTCCATGAGGTGGATGTGGATGGGGTTAGTATGTCACATATATGCAATATATGTGACATACTAAGGGGGGGGTGTGGAAGGGGGCATTGTGTAGTGCTTGGTGTACTAGTTTTATTGATTGTAACCCTTTGAATGCCACAGGGGTGAGCAGTGCACATCCCTATGGCATTCAAAGCTGTCCATGGTGCTGAAAGCCTTCTCTGTGTTCCCCTAGTGGCTGGGTAGGGAAAAGCACAGAGAATGCTGTTCAGAACTGGAGACGTGGGTTTTTTTAATCTGTGTGGTGTGCTGTTCTCCAAAAAAAATAGGTGTTAGACTTCTGGAGAGAAATGTTGCAATTTAACGCGAGTTAGCCCTAACTCCAACATTTGAATAGCTTTTGGCGTCGCTTGAACATTATCCTCTATGGGTGAGATCTTGCTGTTCTGGCGACCGGCGAAGTGTGTTTCAGAACTGGCGTCGCTTGTTACTAGTGGAACATTTGCAGTGCTCAGTTGACGTTAAAACCAGCGTCTCCAGTTTTTTCTGGCGACGCCAACATTTGGATCGAGCCCTCAGGCTTCTCATTTTCTCACACTTTGTCTGCCATGATTACTGGTTCTTTTGTTACTATTTTAGGAAAATGTGTATACTTCAGTAGATATTAGGGTGTTGATTAGCTTGTTTGTTTTTAGCTACAACACTGTTTTTTATGTACAGGGATGTGTGTGTGGGGGGGATTCATTCAGTCCATTCTGATGGTAAATCTCTTGGAGGTGGTTATTCTAATTTTGATATGCATTAGACATTTTTTATATGTTTGTGTTAGTTATGTATAATACACTTTGGAGCAGCTGAGTGCTATTTTTAGATCCATCTTTTCTTGTTTTTGTTAATTGTGCAGCTTTTAACCCTTTCAGTTCTACAGGGGTATGCATTCCACATTCCTTTGGCACATTAAGGGCTAATGGAGGGCAGCTGCTTTCTCTTCTCTTTAGCAGAGACATCAATCTGTCTTCTGACTCCAGAGAAAGCTACAGGGAGATCTCAATATCACCAGCCTCAAGTAGGTGATGTTGGAACTGTGAACTCCAACTCCAACTGTGCCACATTAACGTATGAACAAACCCACATGAATACAACAATGGTTCATCATCTTGCATTTCCACAAGGAAATGAGCAATTGTTAATGTTTTCAGTGCAAAATCAGAAACCTGTCAGATATAGCAGACTGATGGAGATGACATCGCATTGGTGGTGAATTGATGGTGATATAATGGCAATGACATGTTTGTGCTTATTGGAGATGTGATCCATCCTGAGCCCTTATCAAACATTAGTGCATGTGGGCCATCATGTAAAACAGCTGTTTTGGTTCTTCTTTTCATTCAAAGTTTCAATGATATTTAGATTTTATTCCAGGTTGTATTTTAGACTACCTACAAGCATATTCATGTAGTGGGGTAGGGGAAAAATTTCCAGCGAAAAGTTCCATTTTCATGCTTTTTTTCTCCTAGCTCATTGCATTGAAATCAATGGGAAGAAATTTTTTCTCCACCACAATAACATTTTCTTTACTTTTCTACAGCCATATACAAGGGTGTCAGGGTCCCACAACATGCCATTCTGTGTTTGAGAGAGAAGAGAGCAACACGTTTTTGAGCTAAAAAAGATAGGCAATTTGAAGCTTAGTTTAGGGAGTCTTTTAGGTAGAACATTTGTTCTCTGTATTAGAGGAGTCTGGGGGCACTCTGGGGTGAAGAAGGGAGGAAGGAGGTTGACCCCAAATCCCCCAACATTTGGTGTGACTGACTGGAAAGACACAGGGAGCTGGGGTCCAAATTGCTTGTTATTTTTATTTTATTGTCTCTGTGCTGGGGAAGTCTGGGGAAAGAAGTTGTTGGTTTTGTTTTTTAGTTATATTTTTTTGGACTAACTGTGCTAAGATAGGGTGGACAACTTAAAAAAAAAATAAAAGTAAACAATAAAAAAAAATTATTAAACAAATAAATATATTAGACAGCTGACTGGGAGCCTGATGTGAGCTCTGTGACTGAGGCAGACTTGATAGACAGCAAACAACATTGAGAATTTTGTTGAGAGATGTCTAGCAAGTGCACAAGAGGCAGGGAGGGAGGTGGAGCAGTGCAGGGACTAAATCTTCTGTTTTCAACAAAATAATATGGGAGCATGGCCACTGCAAACTCCATGTCAACCTTGCCATTCCATAGATACACTTTGCGATTGTTTTTTTGAAGTTTTTATAGAACTCAGTAAGTGTGGTTTGGCAGTAAATGGCAGAAGAACCCTGTAACTTTATTGATTTAACAACTAGAGGAGGCGGTGGAGGCAGCATGTGTGGGCAGTCAATGACTCTTGCCACCTCTTTCAGCAAACCCTGAGTCATACTCCTTTGAACAAACTCTTGTCGCACCCTCTGACATATCAACATCAATACTTCTAGTATGTGCACCAAAGCCCCAAGAACTTTTTGGAGTGATTCTGATGCTCCTTGTTGTGGCGCCGCTGACATTGTTTTAGGGGCTGCTACTACTACTGGGATTTGATGCTGCAATTCTGCTACTGCTAGGTGTTACAGGTGCTGCACTTCCAATAGCAGCAGAGGCAGTCATCATAGGTAAGCTGTGGGTGGTAATAACCTTTGTTGTTGCTTCTGGTTACTCAACAATGTATCACAGTGCCTTACCTCGGCCTGCACCGTTCAGCCAGGAGAAGGGTTCTGGATGGTTCTGCATCACTAACAGCATTCCTCTGCCTGCGGCCTAGTCTGGTTACTGGCAGCATTGAATCAGTCACTTGTCTGGACTCCTGTTATAGGCCCAGCCTGGGGGACCTAATTGGTCCCGCCTTCTCCTACACCTTTATAAACCTCTATGGGCCTGTGTATCAGTTACCCTTACGTTGGTGTTCTGAGCAGTTCATTATCTAGTATTCCTGATTCCTGTGTATGATCTGGCTTGTCTGTCCACTGCGCATCCAGCATTCCATCGCTTCAGTAGATATCCTATCTGGTGCAAACCCGTGGCTCTGGCTGAATACTCACCCCGTGTATGACTTTGGCTCGTATGACTATCCTATCTGTTGCTTACTAGAAGGCCCTGTCTGTTCGCTCCTAGGGTTGGTTCCGTTATTCAGACATCCTTCTTAGTATTGACCTGAGGCTATCAGACTCCCAGCTACTGCCTGCAGGCTGAGTCAGTATCACTCTTGGGCGTTACCATACCGCGAGACTCCAGCAGGCTGAGGCATAGTCTCAGACAGTGTGGTGGTGATATTGGGAGACTGCTATTCCTGATACAGTACTCGACTTTTCGATCACCCACTGTGTGTATATATTATATTGCATTACTGTATTATTCTCACAATAAAGGTTATATTAACTATACCGTCTGACTCCTGGTTCTGCTTTTGCCAACCGTAACACACTGTTCTGTAGCTGAGTGAGGTTTGGACACTGAAACAGTGATGATGCTGATGATTTCATCTGTATCTGAAGAAGATGAAAATTCTGGAGAGATATATTCTAGATCTACATCATCATCATCATCTGTCATCAGATAATCCTCAGCATCGCCCGCCACTTCTTACCCATTACTCTTATGTTCCTCAAGATTTTTAGAGGTTTCATTCAATTTTTTTTACTTGTCCCCTTTGATGGATGTTTTCTATGTTCACTACTACTTTCAGGACAGGTGTTTTTATGCTTGTTTGTCTCACTGTCAGATGCAGCAGTTGTTGAACTGCTACACCTTCTTCCACTATGCCTTCAACACTAGAATGCGACTCACCAACATTTATTGCACACGCAGCAGTAACCATGGCCACAGTCGGTTTTTGGACTACTACTTTATTCATACCTCTCTGCACTGTTCCTAATCCTTTCACCCTTGTGCATTTACTGGACATTATTTATCTACCGTGTGTGTTTTTACAGTGAAGTACACAATAGAATTGATTGTGTGTGGTCTAGCCTTGGCCTTCTACAAAATACTTTATCTCTTCTAGTGTCAGTTTATTTTTATTATTATTATTCTTAATTAACTGCGCCCCCCATCCCTTACTGTGAACAAAAACAAAATAAAACGCACTTCTTGTTGAACTGCTTCTTTTCCCAAACTACACTAGCATGGTGGTCACAGCTAGTTCAGGAAGAAACTTTGATCATGACTATCTGTGTCTTACCACTCAGTCAAACAGAATTTTGGGGTATTTGTGGTAAATCTCCTTTTCTCTTTTCACACACCTCAGACTCCCCTAGTACAGAGATTACAACCAGATCTAGAAGGAACTTGGATCCTGAAATGTTATGTATTTCCAATCAGTCACACAGAATTTTGGGGTAAACCTCCTTTGTTCCCTTCTCACACACCTAGGCTCCCGTAGCACAGAGATAGCAGCTAGATTAGGCCAGACCAGGAAGAAATTTGGATCATGGCTTCCTGTGTCTTCTCAGTCTGTCGCACAGAATTTTGGGGTATTTAGGAGCAACCTGCTTTCTCCCATGCTGTTCTTCTGAGTGCCTCCAGATTCCCCTAATACAGAGAAAAAATGTCCTGCCTACAAGACTACATAAACTCTGCTTCAGCTCCACCTTATTAGCCTGTCTTCTCTAGCTGAAAAATGTGCTGCTCTCTTTTCTTCACACAAACACTGAATAGCATGCTATGGAAAATGAAACCTCTTTTATGCTATGCCTGCAGGAAAATAAGGGAAACTTGCCACGTGGTGGGAAGAAATTCAGTCTTCCATTGATTTCAATGCATTGAGTTAGGTGAAAAAAGCTGAAAAATTTCACTTTTTGCGGTAAATATGCTAATAGGCGGAAAGTGCCATTTTTCTCCTGTTTCATTTTTGACATGAAAATGTTTGCCCATCCCTACTGTGGAGAGCATTGGCCACCTCATAGATCCAGCTTTTGAGTGTGATAAAGCTTACAGTGAAATAAGAGACATGTATTGGGGAGTCTGTAAAAGTGTGTAAAAGTGATCTGATATCAAATAAGGTTCTCTGGAGCTTATTTGTAGAGTGGGTGAGGGTGTCTGTCCCGCACTGACAAAATAAAAAACACTTACCTCTTTTTGCCTCTCTCCTTGTTTACACATTCCTCACTTAAAGGGATAGTAATACTTCGTTTTATCTTTATTTTATTTTGTAGGCATTAAAAAAACATGAAGAACGATACAAGTCTTATCTCTCAAACCTTTATGGTTTAAGAGATATTCACATGCAAAGTTTTCCCCTCCCGCCCCTTTTACCTAGTGTAAGCCATCTCTTCTCAGATGTGAATCTGGTTGTAAGACCAGACAGATAACAGCAGGGGACATTCTTCTTTGTATGAAAACAATGAAAGCCCTCCCCCCTTGACAAGTTTTTCAGCTTTTTCCATTATCTTAATTGAAGATTGTCCCTCTCTGCAGTCTACCTGGGCACCTCCCTTCTGAGCTGGCTGAACAGGGGGGGGATACTTTGCTTGTGAATATCTCTTAAACCATAAAGGTTTGAGAGATAAGACTTTTATCGTTCTTCATGTTTTTTTAATGCCTACAAAATAAAATAAATATAAAATGAAGTATTACTATCCCTTTAAGTCTTCTACAGTTCCTTCCCTATTTTACTTCTCTCGTCCTTTCCTCTATCCCTCCACCCCAACTGCTGAAGATAATTAATAGCTGGGTCTTGTGTTTGGAGTCCCTCAACATTTTGCCTATATGAAGAATATATAACAGTGTGATACTCTGGTGACCTCCCTAATAGTAAGGTTGCAAAAGGGCTGCACGGCACACTACTGTTGTAATAAGTAGATCCAAGCACCAGGCCTTTTGGTGAATTAATAGCTCAACTGAAGTCATATACTAAAGCACATCTGGTCTCTAGTAGGGTTATCTAGTGATCTCATATGATGCTCTTCTAATATCATGCCATTTTATTTCATGGGGTGTCACTATCTAGGTTGTGAGAGATATGCCTGTCATTTGCATGTCCACACCAAATTTATATTTAAAAAAATCAGATATTCAAGCTTATATACAAGTATCTTTAAAACCTGTCCTGTTTTGAGCAAAATATTTGACAGCTTTTGCTTTAAAATGCACCATTTAATTATAGAAGATAAATTCTAAGGGGGGACTCCATCACCTCTTGCAGTCTTAAAATTCATTTGCTGATCTCACTCTCTCAATTACTCCTGGATTTGTGTAGAATAATTTTTTTATTGAAAAACCCTATATCATTAAAAGCATGTTCTAGTCCAGGATAGTCATCTGTAGAATAGGGCACTTCTACTTTCCAGTGCCCGATTATTAGTGCCTCCGTACTTGTCCCAGGAGCAGTCCCCTTCCATCTTCTCAGCACGCTCCTTTCCATTTACTTGTCCTGCTCCACTCCATTCCATGTCCTCCAGTCTGCTCTCCTCAACTCCATGTCCAGCCCAATCACAATCCACCCACTTGCTGTCCCCTCTCCTTTTCCCTCACTCCTTTAATCCATACCTCAACCTACACCCCCCTTTCTTCTGTCCCTCTGTAACTCATTTCATAATAATTTAGAAAGATCCAACACATTTTCCAGATGCTCTGAATTGATCTGCAAAATGATTCACTTTTTTTGTTCATCCCTATCTATAACACTAAAGAACCCCCACCCAGCTTCAGGCCCTCGTTAATATTGGAGAGATGTCAAGAGTGTCAGAAACCAAAGTCTGACATATTCTATGGAATATCAGTACAGATTAAGAGATAAAAATCAAGGGTTGCATTCAAATAGGAAGCTGAAGAAATGCAGTTCTTAGGAAAACCAACTACACCAGAGGTGAAAAATAAACACTCCCAAAATTTCCATTTATTTAGATGGCACGTTTAATCTTTTGAATCCCAGTGCAAAGCTAGAGACCTTTCTAGAATTCATTTAAGTGAATTGGGATTTTCATTTGTTCCTTATGGTGCAGTTGGTTTGTTTCATCCCTTCTGCTTCCTGCATTCACCGTCATATTTTAAAAGTTAGAGATCCCCTTTAGGTGAGTACTGTCACCACTTAAGTATAAAACATGTCATTTTTTTCAACGCGATCTCTGTAATTTTTATAATGTCTTCCATATCAAGTTGCTATTGTTAATGCTATGTTACAGAATCTGCATACATACTCTTTCAGTTTACAGCAGAATTAACACCTTCTAATAAAAACCCCCACACTTACCTTTTATGGCCATACAATCCTAATGTTTTCTATTAGATTTCCCTTTGTGCCTTTGTTCAAGAGATTACATTTTCAATCAGTCCTCAGTGTCAAGTCCATTGAGGCAAACTGGCATGAGCTGACTTCACTAAACTTACGCAAAAGAGTGCTGTGCAATGCATTTAAAAAAACAATTAACTGTACACCTCTCTGGTCCTTAAAGAGTTAAGATTATCGTGTTCAGTAATCAGAGTTTGAAGTCCCGAGTCCTTGAGAAAACTGATGTGTTAATCTTGAGGGATATTACATCCAGAACAGATTGAAGATCTTTTGTACTAAGGCACAAAGGCAAAATCCATAAGGGACATTAGGATCTTCTCCTTTAACTTTTTCAAGACTAAAGACATCTCAAATGTAATGTAAAGGAATGAAGTGGACATGTCTCTAGGGGAAAAAAAATCATTACTCCTTTTCTGGAGAAAACCTTCTCTTTAACAAATTGATTTCTAGATATATCTCTAACGCTTTGCAAAGAAATATATTATAAAACATCTCCAGCATCTAAGGAGTTAGTTCAATATTTTGTATGCATTGTGTAGGTTTTTAATGCACATTTAGTTGAGATATCACACCTGTATGAAAAATGAACAATATCATCAGGATATTTAGGTTGCCTGCAGATATATAGCAAATAAATGAAACATTTAATTAAAAAATGTGCATACATTTCATTAACATGTACAAGAATAAAAAAGGGTTTATATAAGAAGGAGGAAGTACTATATAATTCCGTGACATTGTCGTCTCTGGAGAATGATATTTAAAAATGTCCTGGTGTTTTTCCAGTGGCTATGGCCAGTGCCTGCTATCACATTTAGTTACTGTATTAAGTAAGGACATTGGGGGAATCCATCCCTCTAGCTTATAGTGAAATTGGTACTATGTGTCTCTTGCCTTACAGTTTTAAAAGCACTTGACAATTTGACATTCTTACTGCTAAGTGTCCCTGACAGAGGCACATCAACAATAGAACATTTTTATGAACCCTGGCAGAAATCATACCCACTGCCTGATGCAAAGTGATGACTTCCATTTGCTTCCAGAAGAGTGAATGCAATTGTATTTCAGGTGTTCTAGTGTTCAACTAGGGAGAAGTGAGGAAGTTACTTTAAAAAACTTGTGTTCACTCCCTTCCAACCCAGTCATCTTGGAGCAGAATTGAAAATTGTTTAATTCCTGAATACTGCAGAATAAATACCTCATTATGTCTTGCTATGGCCTCAAAACCTAATACACTTACATGATTGGTTTCAGATGTTTTTCTCCACAGGACCCTAAATGTTAGGCTAAAGATGAAAGAAATGTGCTAATGCCACTATGTTTCCCAATTATCTTTCTTTTTCCTCTTAACATTTTCTCTTCATCTCCCTTCAAGCATCCAGCTGCAGTAGTGACTGTTTGCACAACGAGAATACTGAAATGACCTTTGGCTTCTGGAACAGACATGCAGTATTACACGTGCAGCAACAATAAAATAAAAAATGTAGATTTGAATCCTATAAATGGTCCCAGTCCCAGTCATAATCAGACTTGACTAATTGTAGAGAAGTCCAGTATGTAATATTTTTAAATTGCTTTAATATTTTAAATGTTTTATATTGTAATCAGTGTAGTAAAATGTAATATTATAGCCTATTCTGGCTATGTCAAGTAAAAGTATGTGGTGTGCTGACAGCATGTGAATGTACCACAGAGCCATTACAGCACTTCATGAAGAAGGATTTGAGCAAAGCTATATTTCTCAATGTCACTTTTTTTATAATAAGCAGTCAATAAATAAAAATACCTACTAAATATTTTACCTTTCAGTGTTCCATCATTGTGCTGGTTTGTTGAAAAAAATTACTAATTTGACATCTTAGTGGAAAATGTCAAACAGGAAAATGTGCCATTCTTTTTCTTAAGTACTCTACATAAACTGTGTAGCAAGAACTGTAATTTCATTAAGAAAGCAAATAACTTCCCCTATTTTTTTGCAACACATTATAGCTGCATTGTGCTCTACACAAATTTTATAACATCCTATATAATAATTCGCTAAAACGTGTGTAACGACGCAGTCATGCGCAGTAGAGACTGCTGCGCATGCTGCAGTCGTGCGCAGTAGAGACTGCCCGCGCTATGGCTGATACAGAGCTGGACGCTCTACTGCGCATGACTGCCCCACAACCGGCTGGCAGTTACACTGTGTCCCATGTGACGGGCTCTTCAACTAGTTGTTAATAAAATGACACAATAAAATAAAAATCAGCAGAAGTGCTCATTTAACTGAAGTTTACTTGATGATAATCACAACTTGGTGACTTGAAACTTTAAGCCAATGTTACTATGTTTCCCTGTGAAAGGACAGAGATCACTGGTTATTTTAAGAAATGTTATTTCTTAGTGTTGGTCAGACATCATCATACGGTCTCTTACTTTTTTGTACTGTATGTATTTTTTTGGCAATGAATAGGAAACACCTGCATGGAACATTGGGTCCTATTCCTTATAGCTGACTTTTTCATCTATGTACTAACTTGAGGTCAGACTCTTCAGACAGGTGTTTCTCTTTAGAGTGGTTCACTTGCGTGAATCAGAGTGGATCACAAATAAATGAACTGCACTCCTCAAGGTCACGGGGTAAACACTGCAGCACCAAGTCTCCGGAGGATTAGGTCTTACCAGGTGTTTAATATTCACAGAGGTTATTGACCAAAAAAGTGATAAAGTGTTCTCAGCAATTCAAAATACATTTTAATGATATTTATTTTATAAAGAAAGAAAAGCCTCACATTAGATGATGTCTGCTCAATAGACACAGAGGTTAAAGTTAATTCAATCAGGCACATGTACTTTCTCCTTAAAAGAGCACATGCACTCAGTGGCTTGGCTCAATGTGTTACAATTTTTTGTTTCATTTCCATTAGCGAGAAAGATAACTACTTACATATGGAGGCAATAAATAAGAACAGTCATTAAATGTATCTAATTTAGAAAGGGAAATCTTAATGAAGTAATATCTTACCCAAGGATGGCAGAAATGTAACTTAAATATTTTACAGGAAATCTCTAAAATAAATGGCAATGTACTGTTTTTCATTGTAATGAATTTATGAATTGCCAGTTAAGTAAACATTCTTTGTTAATTTTCTATATATTCCATTAAGTAGTAAAAGAGCAAGCATCTATGAACAATGATCCCTAGCTAATGTGTCTCTGCATAATATAAATGCTCTCAATTCATAAATTAAAGCACTAAAATGGCAAACTGCAATTATATAAAAATCTTTTTTAAAATAATGAAATAGAATGAATTTTTAACTTTTTATTTTTTTGTGGGTAGAAAAGCATAACAAAGATTATGCAATTAGTGTTTTTTGTTTTTAAATAAATAAGCCAATACAAGAAATATTAGAAGAATCTCAATTTTAACAATGGAGAACCAATGTATTACAGACCCCTCTTGTCCTAAATGTCTGATCTTGCAAAGGAGACTTATTGGAATATTGTGCTGTTCAGAAAATATCTAAATTATTGTGTAAGTTCAGTATTCATGCTAAAGAATTTGTTTTGTAAGACCTAAAATATGTCTTGAAAAACTGGTGTCTCATTTTTCATTTTGTTTGCCATGTTAACCAATCACATTTCAGTAAAGAGATTGCATGGTCTTAAAAAAGAGAGAGAGAGTGTGATATGAATCAGTTGAAATTTGGGGGATTTTATTTGCCCATGTGTTGTTGCTGTACCTCCTTAACTTATTGAATTGCACCTAAGGTAAGATTGCTGTCCACTTCTGATTCTGTTTATATAAAACCAAAGTTCAAAGCTCATTTGTTTATAGTCAAATGACTAAATAAGCAAAATACAATTGATTTCCAATACAAACACTCAGATGTATTTCTCCTTCTCTCTCTCTCTCTCTTTCTTGGTCATTCTGGAATGAATTAAACAAATCTTGCAGTTTTTGCTTATCTCTATAACTGACCATACAGCAAGAACGATTACAATGAAAAGTATCTGTTTTTTTTTTCAACATATGCCAAAGAGTTGTAAAAAGCAAAGGCAAACACTTAAAAAAAATTATGACTTGTTCAAAGAATTCTAGAGCAAAGGGCATCCAAAGGGATAAGCACATTCAGTAAAGGATGATGAAATTATTTGCTAGGAAAAAAAATGCAACACCTAAAAAACGGAACAAAATAATACAAGTAAATTCAGAACATAGGGTCATATGTTCAAAAGAAAAATTGAGTATTTTTGTAGAAAAACAAGTGCACCATAGGGGGATAAATAAAAACTACCAAAATTCCCAGGGTTTTAAATATGACCATTATCCTCTTGAATGCTAGAGAGGTCTCCAGTGCATTGAGAAGCATTCAAGGTGTTAAAATCCCAATTTAAGTACATTTTAATGTTTAACTCGCCCCAATAGTGAAATTAGTTTGCCACAGAACTACTCAATTTCTCTTTGAATATATGGTTTCCTTAACTTGCACATATACATTAATCATGGGAAAGTCCGAATTCCAAATCTGAATTCCAAAATGCGAAAATAATTTTATCTATACTAGAACAAGAGAGGGTACAGCGAAAAGCAACAAAATTAATTAAGGGAATGGAGGATTTGACGTATGAGAATAGACTAGGCAAACTTGGTTTATTTATTCTAGAGAAAAGACGACTAAGAGGAGACCTTATCACATTGTACAAGTATATGAGAGGTCAATATAAGGATCTCTGCCGTGAGCTATTTATTCCAAGGCCTGATCAGGTGACCAGGAGAAACCCCTTGAGATTAGAGGAAAGGAGGTTTAGACTTCAGCAGAGGAAGGATTTTTTTACAGGAAGGTCTGTTAAATTGTTGAATTCCTTGCCCAAAAAAGGTGGTTATGGCAGATACAGTGGATACATTTAAGAGAAGATTAGATACATTTCTTTCAAAAGGGAACATACAGAATTATATTGTTTATCAGTAGGCAGATCAGGAAGGTCTGATAAAGACTAACTTACTTGATAGCAGGCAAGCTATAAAATTCTCAGTCACTGGGGTATGAGGCAAAGGTTGAACTTAATGGACTTGTGTCTTTATTCAGCCTAATTTATTATGTTACTATAGAACTTATGAAAAGTTTAATAAAGGATTTATCTGTAATGTAAAATAATAATATAATTATGTACAGTCAGCAGTAGTATAAAAAATGGTCTTAAATCTTAGTGTGTTATACACTGTCATTCACTAGCAGAAATATACAGCTGTTTCAGGTTTTTGTGTGCATTCAAAGCTGAAATATAGCATTTACAGAGCTTTTAACCCCGGAAATTACTTTTTACAGTTAAGAAACTGAATCTGTCACCTAAAACAATTTAATTGATTTTAAAATGCTTTTGTCACTTATACAAAATGGTGACTATTTTTATTTCAGAAAATTATTTTAGCTATTTTTGCGTTTCTTATTCTGTATTCATGATAATTGTACAGTATATCAAACTGAAACTTGCTTCCATAATCTCTTTGTAACTTCCATTTTCTTTGGCATGCTTTCAATGAGCACACATTTTCAGGACACTGAACTGCAAGAAAATTAAAATCTTGCAGTTCAGTCATCTTCCAGAATCAGTCAGAGTACCACTGGAGTTAACTTTCTGATCCTTGATTGGCTCCTGGCATCTGCTTCAGGAACACATTGTTCAGGAGCAGACCTTCTGATAAGGCAGCTATCAAATAATATAGATAAAAGCAATGTATTCCATATCCTCTAAAAATGTTAACCCCTTAGGGACCAGAGGGATGTGTAACAGATTGCTTTGCAATTCATTGAATACCCCTTTGGACCTCCAGTAGTTAACATATCTGAAGTAATGTAAAGGCTCTGAAAAATGGACTCGCATAGTGAAATATATTTTATCATTAGTCAACTGTCTCATTATTCAAAAATATAAATAATTCAACAGAATATACAAACAATTCATTATGCTCGATACCACTGAAAATTAATTAAAAATGCAAAGGAGATCAAGGAAAATCCGAAACGTTTCCACAAGTATATAAATGTAAAAAGACAAAAGTTGATATTAGACCCCTTAGTCTAGGGGTGGGCAAAAGGTCCAGTCGTGTTCCATTTTGTCTTGAGAAAATCCGCTTTAAATACAGTGATTAAAATTTTCACTGTTTTCACCTATTGGTAAAATTCTTTGCCATTTTTCCAATGGCTGGAAAGTTTTCTCCGCTTTATTAATGTGTTTTTTTTTGCCTTTTCGATAAAATACCTGCCATTTTCCAGGAAGTGAAACACAATACAAGCAGATGTGCTGTGCTGTTGTGTTGTGATATTTGTAGCAAAATAGAGACAGGAGAGGCTCATAGTGACTGCTATGAACAGGTTTACAAACAATAAAAGGAAGAACTGGAAGGACCCCTATGTGTTCAGGGAGACTGAGGAGGAGGAGGATGTGACCATTACAGATCCAGTGCTGGCCAGTTACCCTAAATCACCTTTAAGGATCTTGGGGAAATTAATCTCGCAGGAGGAAGAAGAGGATAGTAGTAGTGAGATCAGGACAGGTCAGCTGCCTGTGTCTGCAGGCAGTGCTGGCCCTGTTGCCAAGGCAGATCCTACTGCCAGTGTGTCTTGTATTTCTCAGGAGGGGGGAAGGAGAAGATGATGGCAAGTGTAACACCAGGTTACCCTAAGTAAAACGTTCTATTCCCAGGCAGTCCCACCACTAGTACTACTACTAAGAGGGTCCAGAAGCTTGTAAATGTTAGGAATGAAGGAGGGAGTGATCATCAGATTACTAGGGACTGTGACGAGGAAGACTCAGGCTGAAATTGGTGTTTGTAGTAGTAACAGAGATGGTGAAGCAGCTGGTGGGACTAGTATTAGAGTGGTAGGGGAAGCAGCGCAGAGCATCCAGACTAGCAGTCAAGTGAGCCCACACCATTCCCCTGACCCTGGCAGTCCCCTTCCCCTCTTGGCATTGTCCAGGTGGAACACGATTCTGAAGAAGGCAGAATTGTTGCATAACAGCAAAAATGCCACCTCCTCCAGGAGCATAGATCAGCTGCCTGTGCCTGCTACTAGTGCTGCCAGTCTGCCTTCTTCAGGTCACCAAGAAATGGCAGGTGTGACATTAGGGGACCCTCAGTCACATTTCTCATCACCTGTTCCAACCGGTGAGATGTCTGTAACAGAGCAGCAGTAGCACAAAGGGGCTGGTGGCAGTGGTGATGATGGTGGAGAAGGTGGGGTGGAAGAGATATTGATGGTCTTTTTAGACCAAACTGAGAAGGATGAGAAACAGAGATGAGGATGGGCATCACCACTTACAGCAGTAGTGAGCTTTTGGAATTTGTGGAGTTTGCAACTGCTCTAATGCCTTCTGCTGCTGAGTTCCAAGGGCAGTAGGATGCTGAGGAGAAAGCTAGTGTGCCACAAACCACAGTGGACACAGTGGGAATAGGGACAACAATTGATGCAGGATAAGGTTACTCCTGGTCTTAAATGCAGTGCTTGTTCCCAGTCCTTCCCTTATTTACACTGTGCACAATGCAGTTGAGGATGTGAGAGGCACAGTTCCTGCTCTCAAGAGAAAAATTTCTAATCTAAGACACCTATGATTTTGGAGGTGGGGCAAGTGAAGAAGCATTACTGCCAAACGTCTTCTTTTCTCCACATATAGCTGAAGTGGTGGGGGCTAGTTATGGCACTTCTACTGCCTCTGGTGCATCACTGGAGCTAGTCGTGGCAAGTGGAACCCTCATCATCCATCACCCATGTTACTGCTGTTGTTTATCCCATTCCCTTTTGTACTGCTTAATCATACTGCTGCTTAAACAACTTAGTAGCAGCAGCAGCAAGAACAGCAGTCACAAATGTCCTACAAATCAGTATTTCCTTAGGGCTTGTGCCAAACAAGCCTAAGTCCTAGAATTCAATGTTTCCTTAGGACTTGTATCAAATAAACCTAAGTCCTACAAATCAATGTTTCCTTAGGGCTTGTGCTAAACAAGTCTAAGTCCTACAAATCAAAATAACCACCTTCCTTGTACCTCTAGGGCTGCTGCCTGATCCATATTGATGGAAATTTGAATAGTGACTGCCTTTAATATGGCAAGTCTCTATTCAAAATGGTTCTAACACTCCCATTGCCTGGGATGTGGGGTTACACAGGGTAAGGAACATACCCTGCAGTAACTACACCTCCCAGCCAATCAGCCTCTAGTGCGTTGAGTCATTCATTCAGCTAGAAGCTGTTTGGCTTGGAGGTGCGGTTACTGCAAGACACGTTTTGTGCCCTGCATAACCCCACATCCCAGCCAATGGGAGTAATGAAAGCGTTTTGAACAAGGACTGGTCATATAAAAATCAGTCCCTGTTAAAATTTCCCTCATTGCAGATCGGGCAATTCCCAAAAGGTAAAAGGAGGGGGAGGGTTTCTACTGCCACTGGCAGCAGCAGAGGCAGCATAACTTTAAAGTTAGATTGATATTAACTATATTTTTTCTATACAGGTGAAACACTAAGTTTACAGATAAAGAATGAAGAAGAGCACATCTGTAGAAAGGAAGAAGATGACAAATGAAGATGAAAATGACAGATGAAGAAGAAGAATGAAGAGGATGACAGATAAAGAAGATAGAAGCTTACAGAAGAAGAATTAAAGAGGAAGACCAGGGTACAGAAGACCCCACTAGACGTCAGAATTAAGGTTAAGTGTTCCAGCTATGGGTGATAAGATAGTGCTTTGGCTAGTATGGGTCCACTTTATTGTTAATGTTAGGGGTAGTGTAGGGACAATGGGGAGGGTTAATGTTTGGAAGGATCACTGTGTTTTGTAGCTCACGCTCCGTGTTTGACACTGTGTCAAAAACTGAGCTTTATCTGGTTTCCTTTGATGTCCCCATTTCTCACGAGTTATGATTTCAGTCCAGGTTTTGGTAAGCACACCCAAAGAAAAAAAAAAACATATTTAAAATTTCTGGAGTGCAACCAATTTTGACCAAAATAGCTAAAAGCAAATATACAAAGTATTGGTGCACATCCAAATTTTCATCACCATTAACCCTTTACTCTGCAGCATTGTGCCTGCATATCACTACTATATTAAAGATGAGGATTTAGTTACATTATATGGCCACAGAATGTTAAGCTTGCTACCAATGCCAAGGTACCTCATTTTGGCAAGTACCTAACCTTAATATGCTTTGTCTTCTGAGCTGAATCTCTCCTACTTTATGCATTTACTAACCTTAATTTACTTTATCCTGAGATCTGAGTCTTTGTCAGCTATACTCATTAATGGAGAGAGACTCTCTGACAGGCATTATATAGTGTCCTAGAGACACTGAACATTGCACTGAAAAAAAACATGACAAACATTGGGCTACTGGTCAGGCTCTGTGTCCCAACACTCGTTGTGGTTCATGTTGATAAGGCAATTGAATTGTGATAGTACCACTGTGCGTTTACCTTGGGTTTTACCAGTGGGAATTGAAGATGACAAAGCATGTGTGTACTTTATTCTATTATATTCTACTTGTTCATCTGTCAAAATGTATTACAAAATGTAAAATAATATTTGTACTGTGATAGCTAGTAAAAATTTGCCATTGGATATAGCAACTTAAATTCATTTTTAATAATCACACTTTTTGAAACTTCAGGATTACTATTATCATAACATTATTTTTTTTTCCTTTTGCTATGCAAAAATCTAAATTAATATCAATTTGTATTAATGTTTCATATACTATTTCTTACATCACACTGTACAGAATATACAATTCAAACGATATTGGAAATGGCAACAATAACAATGGATTTTATTTTAATATTTATGGTATGAAGTATGTATAGGTCTAGTGGATGAAATGGCATTTACTAAGGCATCCAAATATGAATCTGCATGAATACTGAATAATTCACCTACATAAATTAAATATCAAAATGTTATGTGTGTTCAGTAGAATATCTGTTGTCTAGCAGACTGATTAAAATTTAATGCAATTTTAATTTTGATTTAAACCTATAGAGCTTCTTTTGTTATAGACTTTTAATGTCAGTTAATTATCAGGAAAACAACTTGTTCATCATGCCGTAACATCAGCCAGTAGCTACACTGTGTTAATATTAAATCATAGCAGTCAAATATAAGAGCAGAAGAATAAAATATGTTCAAATATTTTAAATAAACTAGGTATGTGTGTTTAGTACAGTCATGAATTGCTTCAAAGACAATGTACTTCACATCTACATTATTTTTGCTGATGACTTTATTACTAACCAGTAGTTCCATGACTGGAAAGAGAAAATGCATGTAAAGTTTCTCTTTTCAAACAGGATGGAACTCAAGAACAATTATTTTAAGATGGTGAGGAAATAATCATTTTAAGTTCCCTATTTCTCACACATTTTAACACTCTCCCTTTATCAGTGGGATTTTGTACCTACTTTGGGTTAGTTTATTTTTACATGCCATGCTCTTGTCATGACAAGTAATGCAATCAACCATTTAAAGACCAGAGAGGTATGCAGTGTTTTGCACTGTGGTATTTTCTTAATCGGGTTAACATTTTGGCTCATTGCTGGAACCCTATCAGGGCAAGAACCATGTGCAGGTCTAGACCAGTTACCAGCACTTAACTCTGGATAGAGCTGCATGGGGCATGGTATTACCACCTTGGGAAATATTTACCAGGGTGACAAACGTAAAACCTTTGAACAATTACACTCTGAATTTAGCATAGCAAATAAACTTTTCTTCTTATATTTGCACCTATGCAACATCCTTCAGGTTGAATGGAAGGGTGGGAACCCAGGATTATTAGAATTTCCACTTATCACCCTGACATCCAAATACCTTACTATCACGGTGCCCGTGCTTTGTGCAGCAGGCGGCGACATTCTGACTGCTAGTTTGCATTGCTGGTTATTGATTGTCTAACACCTTTTGTCGCCGCCCAGTGATGGCCTTTATATACCGTGTAATTTCCTCAGGATGGTGCCCTTTCGTGGTGTATTTGTTCCTGCATTATGATCCGTTATCATTTATTGTGTATGACCTGGCCTGCCTGACGAAGTTCCTGATTCTGCTCCGTTGCTGACTGTATCCGGTTGAGAACCTGCTCCGTTGCTGACCTGGCCTGGCTGAGAACCCGCTTCCTTTACCGACTGCATCTGGCTGAGGACCCATTCCTGTTACCGACTGTATCCGGCTGAGTACTCGCACCATTGCTGACCTGGCCTGGCTGAGAACCCGCTTCTGTTACCGACTGTATCTGGCTGAGAACCTGCTCCGTTGCTGACCTGGCCTGGCTGAGAACCCGTTTCCGTTACTGACTGTATCTGGCTGTGAACCCGCTCCGTTGCTGACCTCGCCTGACTGTGAACCCACTTCCGTTACCGAGTATATCTGGCTGCACCTCCTCTGTTACTCAGTGCTGGCCAGTGTACCTGTCCTGCTCTGACCCTTTGGGCTGCCAGTTGCCCTGTGCGCTTCCTTGTGTCTGGTACCGTGCATTTCCATTTTACCACTGTGGCCTCGCCGTTGCCTCCATTACGTTCAGTGGTTGCTGTACGTTAACCTGTTGCACAGTGAGGCGCTGTATCTTGTCAACCGTTAGCTAGGCTTAGTGCCTAGTCTCTCTCCATACCACTTTTGCGTAGTGTACAAGCGAAGTACCGGAGCAGTGTTCTATCACTGACTGTGTTACTCTGATCTCTCTGTGTCCACCTCTCATACCTTGTTGGGCTCACTCCCTCTGGGAGTTGCAGTATTCTGGGCGTTACCATTTGACCCTTGGTATACCTGGACATTCCAGGTAGAGTTGCTTATCTCAGCTGCAGGAGCCTCTGGCTCAAGAGCCAGCATTATGTTGCACCATCCTCATAGAGGGGACATTAGTTGTTTCCACCAGTATACGTTTTGTGCTGCGATCCACCCCTAGCGCACTAGGGATATTTTGGGAGAGTTATCTCGGTCTGTTGCCATCCGGTGCCAGGGTCAGTGGTGCCTTGATCCTTGGGTTCTATACCACCCAGGCGTCTGGGTTGTGCCAGTAGTGTTGCCTTACTCCTTGGGTTCTGTGCCTCCCAGGTTTCTGGGTGTGCCAGTGCAGTTGTCTCTCTCCTCTGGGTCAAGCCAGTCACCGTCATCTGGTCCTGTGGTCACTCTACTGCCTACCGATCCTGCCAGCTGTCCTGATCCATGCCAGGACCTCTACTTCTATAAATTGTTATTTTCATTACATGTGTTTCCTGTATTGGCATATATTGATATATTCACTTGCCTGCATATCTATTCATTGTATGAGCCATAGGCCTATCTATGTCTTAAACTTTTCTCTAATAAAGTTATTTTAACCTTACCAAGCTGTTCTGAGTGTTCATCAGAAACCGTGACACTTACCCTCAAGCCTATGTCCTTGACATACACATGGTTGGAGTACTGTACATTCACAGAGGGGGTGGCACTAAGATCTAGATGGGAGGAAGATGTGGGTTAATTGAAGGATTGGGAGTGCATCAAGGCAGAGTCTGTGATGGCTAGACATTAGTTACTCCAGTTTAAAATCTTGCACAGAACGTACTACACCCCAATGAGGTTGTAAATAATGGACAAACTTGACACCACAAATGTAAAAGGTGTGGAACATCAGGAGCCACTTTCCTGCATCTTATATTGGATTGTCCAACAGTACTAAGGTACTGAAGGGAGGGGGTAGATGTAATAATGACAACGGTTCAGTAGAGGGTGCCTTTTAATCCCATGATATGTATTTTGTCCATAGTGCCAGACCAGATACACCTCTTTACCAATAATGCCCTCTTTAGAGAGCTACTAAACATGGCACAGAAGGTGGTAGCAATGGTGTAAATGTCGGAGAGATCTCCTATCTGTGGTGGTTGGACTGAGCTGGTCAACCACAATCTCCTTCACTACAAAAGCCTTTATCTTCATAGAGGTTCTCCTAAAAAATTGCATTACATTTGGGATGCATGGATATTCTGAAACAGGGCTAATATCAACATTAATGTTGGTGTCAATGCTAGTGATGCTGCTGGCGGCACTGGTGTTGCCAGTGGCACTGATGCAATTTTGTTATACAGGACAAATTTAGATGTGTGGGACTTTGAATCCCACATTAATCAGTTTATCATGCTACACTCTTAAATAATAATCCTACTGCTCCTCCCTGGAGGGAGGGCTGATGCTCAGCCCTCTGGGGGGAATGCTGGTTAGATAAAGGGTGGGACGGTTGGTTAGTGTCACAGTGCGTGCCTTAGTTCCAGTGCCGCTGGACTGGGCAACGCTGGTAACCTGGAGCCAGGAAGGACGCTTCGGCATCATTGCTCCCGTTTCGCCGGGCGTGCGGTTTGGTCAAGTCTGGTGCCCCTAGGGTCCGGCCAAGTTCTCATCCTGAACAGCATGGCTGCTATGTTGGGCACAGGGCTGGAGGCAAGTTGTGACGCATCTATGGTTCGCTGCGTCATGTTGCAGGCGTGAGGCTATGCACTGACACAGGCCTCAGTTTTATGGAGAGGGATGCTTTAGTCTCCACCCACCTACTTCCTTGCTGGCTTTAAAAGGGAGTTTCCCTTACGTTGATATCCAGTGCAGTTCTCAGTTATTATTCTCCTGATTTCTAGTGTATGACCCCAGCTTGTCTGACCATCCAGTCTGGTGCTGACCTGTGGCTCTGTCTGACTATCCAATCTGTCTTGCCTCCTGACTAGTGGATATCCAGTCTGGTGCAGACTTGTGACTCTGGCTGGCTAACTGATCATTGTATGACCCTGGCTAGTAGACATCCAATCTGGTGCAGACCTGTGACTCTGGCTGGCTAACTGATCATTGTATGACCCTAGCTAGTAGACATCCAATCTGGTGCAGACCTGTGGCTCTGGCTGACAACCACTGATACTGACTGCACGCATGAGTCAGTAGTCTCCCTAGTTGCTTCCTTTGGGGAGAGTGGTCCCACCTTACTGACTGCAGGTGTGAGTTAGTAGTACCTCCCTAGTTGTATTCAGTTGGGAGATCTCGTGTGTTCTGTATCCAGTGGCTTTCTCACTCTATTGAGACTACTATTGGCCTAGGCCTAGTCTCTTGCATTGTGGTCTACTTCGGGGCAGCCTTCTACTGCTGATAGAGCTGCTAGCCTCTCTAGTTACCCTCTGCTCATTCCTGTCTTTTTACTTGTGTTGTTCTACCATTAATAAAAGTGATTTTACTATAACGTACTGACTCCTAATTTATTCTTGGGTCCCCAAGACAGTTAGGAAATGTTTTAGATTAGGATAGGTATTGGTTTTCTTTGTTTAGAAAATAGTCAGGCTTTCCATTAAGATGACATTTGGATGTAAAGCTATTTATAAGAATATAAGGATACTTTTCCTGTAAATTGTTTTCTGGCCATGTGCTGGTTGTATTGTATTCCTGTCTTCAATAAAAACAATTAAAAAAAAAAAAAAGAGCATCCACACCCATCAAAGACTCACTCGACAAAGCTAATTTCTACAAAAATCCATCTCTAAATGCTGATAATCACAATACAACCATTAATTACCTCATTGCCATTTGCACAGACTATAAAAAAAAGAAATAAGCAAGAGATTAAGCAAGCATTTCCAAAATATTCACACACACTGAAGCCTACTCTCCAAAGAAGCAGATATACACTTTTTACCAGATGACCCCAAAAAGACTCTGAGAAATGTTGCTTGAATGTATGATTGAGGCATGAAGTAAAAAATAGGATATATGTTCAACATATGATGGGTATGACTATAACTATATCGATCTGGAAAAGAGAGATAAAATAAATCTAAATATGAGAAATGTTGGATTTCTCTGGGTAAACCATATACCCCAATTTAAACAAACTAACAATTGTACTAATTTATTACTTATTGTAATTAATGCAGTTAAATTTGTATAACACAGTTATGGGCATTTCAAGAAACTCCTATATCTTATTAAACAAAAGTCAATTTGTAAAAATTGCCAACTTGGCTCTCATATCTTTAACATACTCATAAACTTAACACCTGTCAGCCCAATCCATCATCAAATTCCCTGCCAGTCACTCCTCCCCACATACCTCATTACTTATAACCCCTTTGGTTGTTGTTTCAGATAATTTTTTCTATAAGTAGGAATGTGAGTCTCATTTGTTTTGAAGCCTTCTCTGTCACATGTTGTTATACCAATTTCTCTAATTTGCAAACCTTCACAACTGTAAGGTATTTAGATTCTGTACATCAAAATATAATATGCAACCGTATAATGTACTGAATGTTTAAAATATGTATTGAATTATTTTTCAATACAAATAATAATCCAACAATAATGAATTCATATATTTTAGCAATGTAAGCAACAAGCTATGTTAATTCCCAGAATCCTGTAGGTAAAGTAATATGTTTGATGTGCATTATACCTCTGTCATATTTAGCATAGTCTTTTAACACATTAATATTTATAATGCTAGGAACAGGTCATTGATAATTTCTATTTAATCTGTAAAATTATATATAATGAAATTGATAACTTAATGGCTTCTCTTTAATTATGCATTCTTCTGATTGACATGTCATCATTAACCTCATATTGTTAATAGATTTCTCTATATTAACTTTTATAATATCATAATGCTATTGCTTCACTGTGGAGTAATGCTTCCTTAATTGAGGTAATATTGACATTCTCTGCATTCTGTAAGGTTATTATTCATTGAATTTTGTAGGCCTTGAAAACATATGCGTATTGATTTTTTAAATATATAATATGATTATTAATTCTTATGCACTGTAAACTCAGTTGAGGTTTTAATTATCAGTTGGCATATGTAACATTTTTTGATATCCTTTACAATATATCTGTCATATATTTTAAGTTAAATCTAGAGAAGCTGTATTCCACTGTATTTTATTTTCTGTTCTATCAAAATGTCCTTTCAGTTACACGTTTCAGTGAGGTATAACTAAAAACACATACACATACACACATAAGCTTGGGTATGAGACTGATAGAGTAAAAATGATACCTTCATTGGCTAACTGGCTAGCTTTGGAATGCAAGCTTTCAAGAAAACTTTGGTCTCTTCTTCAGGCGTGTTTGGAATAGAGGCTGAATATATAATGCATGCAAATTGTTTTTAAATTTGAATTTCAGAGAAGGTTAAACTCTTATTACCAGTGACTTTGTAAATTATTCTTTAGACTCCAGTAGAGGCATCTCTTTGTAGCTGGCTGTGGTAAATGATTGATTTCTCTTTTGGTGTGTGAATAGCTCCAGTAAATTTAATGTGTGTAGAGAGTGTGAGACTACAGCCAATGATGGATGTGGAATGACTCTACACCAACATTCCACATGAAGATGGCATGCCTATGAAGCGTTCCTAGGGCAATCCTGGCATTGCAAGCAACAAATTAGACCAATTGTACTCTTATTACTTCTCCTCCTTGTTAGCACATGGTGAGAAGCAAGATTCAAAGGAATGGAACAAATGAAACTGTAATTGGAATACATGTGAATTATGATACATTAGGAAATATAAAGCAAACGAATGTTTTTATTTTTAGAAAAATATTTATTATTACTAAAATCTAATAAAAAATAGATAGCAGTTGTGGAAAATAGAGCCAAAAGTGATGTAAACCATGTCCAAAAGTAAGATCTCTTTAAATATTACCCTCTTTTAATTCAAAATTCATGGACAAATACATTCAAACAATGAACTAAACAATTAAAAGAAATCGAAGAAATGTTTCAAGAAATTAACATCTAGAGGACCAGGGATGTTTATCACTCACAGCTTCACAAAGCTCTGGTTCTCAATTCTGTATTTTTTTTTCTAATTACAGAAGCACATATGCATAGTCCATTTAATTCCTCAGATGAGAATTATGGCGTACATCTCACTTCAGTTTATATTACAAAGAATGAAATCGTCATTCTAATATTGGAACTGATAATGCCAAAAGATTTTCAACAATAAGCCAATGAAAATTTGAGATTTGTATTATTGCAGTTGTTGAGCAGTCTGTGCGAGATTAAGTTCAAATAGGCCCCAACATCATCCTAAATTTCTTAGGCAAAAATTAAGGATTACTAGATTTCTAAGAGTAAAGATGAATGATCTTAGAAAATAAATATCCAGAAAGGTTTTGTGCAGCTCATTTTACACCAAGAATGAGATTTAGCTACCATGGCATTGCATAATATAGATTCAATAAAATCCAAAATAAAAAAGCAAAAATAATTTGCAATTCCAACACAAAGGAATTCAATTTGTGTACTTTACTATTTTCATCAATATCTTTACAAGCAACAGACCTGGGGCTTGATACTATTCCCACCGGTAAAGGAGCCAGCAAGGGAGAAAAAAAAAGACAATGTGATAAATCCATCTATGTACCACAGCTATTCTATAGCTACCTGTTACATGGAACAACCAGCGTTGTTGGCCAAAACTCTCATTTTGCCCAAATGTTTGGGCATAAATCTCGTTGTCAAACAATGAGAGTGAGCTGAAAAACAGTTACTCTCTCCCCACCTCCCATACAATAACCCTACACTATCTGTAACATAACACTAAATAATACTACCCCTAAGACTATCCTAACATCCAGAACTGTAACATTTACCTGTCATCTACTGTGTCTTTATCAATCATTTCTCTTCTGTCTTCTTTCTCCTTATTCTATTCTTTCCTATCTTTAAAAAAAACAAATATTTAATGAGTTGTTGTTTTTTTTTAAATAAAGTCCCCAAAAGATCAGAGGACAGATGCAACACTTTTTAAACCCTTTGAGCACCAGAGGGGTACCCCTCCGGAACTCAAAGGTTAACTGTGGCATCTTTTGGGACTTTACTTAAAGGGATAGTAATACTTCATTTTAACTTTATTTTATTTTGTAGGCATTAAAAAAACATGAAGAATGATATAAGTCTTATCTCTGAAACCTTTATGGTTTAAGAGATATTCACAAACAAAGTATCCCCCCCTGTTCAACCAGATCAGAAGGGAGATGCCCAGGTAGACTGCAGAGAGGGACAATCTTCAATTAAGATAATGGAAAAAGCTGAAAAAACTTGTCAAGGGGGGAAGGGCTTTCATTGTTTTCATACAAAGAAAATTGTCCCCTTCTGTTATCTGTACTGTCATACAACCAGACTCACATCTGAGAAGAGATGGCTTACACTAGGTAAAAGGGGCGGGGAGGGGAACTTTGCTTGTGAATATCTCATAAACCATAAAGGTTTGAGAGATAAGACTTATATCATTCTTCATGTTTTTTTAATGCCTACAAAATAAAATAAAGTTAAAACGAAGTATTACTATCCCTTTAAAAAACATGCTCATTCAATGTTTTTTTGTTTTTTTTTACAAGATTGTAAAGAAAAAAGAAAAAGGGAAGAAGAAGAAGGGACCAGCTTGGTATGTTTGTAGGCAACAGCCATGTACACTCTGTATGTGTCAGTGCTGCTGCAAGTGCAAGTGCAATCAATGATGATGATCCCTCTTCTCCAAGGGAGGATGCAGTTGATCAAGGTCCTAGCAAAACTAGTTCCAGTACCACCAGTGCCAGCAGAAATAAAGAACCATATAAGAAGAACACTAAAGATGACAACAAGTCGCATTCAAGTGTTGATGATGCTGGCAATAGCATAATAGAGGAAGCTGTAGCAGCTGAACCGCCTGCTGTATATGATAGTGAAACAAACAAGCATCAAAGCATCCATCCTCAAATTAGTAAGGAACTTTGTTACAGTAAAAGTAAAATGAAATTGTTTAAGACCTCCAGAAGCTTTAAGGAATATAAGGGTAGTGGGCAAGAATTGTCAGATGCTGCTGAGGATGACCTAATGATGGCTGATGATGATGCAGATCTAGAATATATCCCTCCAGCATCCTTCTCTTGTTCAGATACAGATGAATTTGAGAGTGAGGATGATGACCTCTATAAGGTTAGCAGAAAGTCAAAGGCCGAATCTTCCACTTTTTATGAGCACTGTACCTGTTAACAAATTGTTTGAGAAAGCTATTGGATTGTCTGACCCTGGACAAGATGTCAAAAAGCACACAATCACCCTATCAGTCATCATCAGCATCATCGCCTCTTCAAAGGTCAAGTCCCACTTAGCCACACACACATGTTTTGAGTATCCAGTAACAGCAACACAGGTTATTAACATCCACAATGTTAGATATGATGAGTGCCTCTGCTGCTGCTGCTGCTGTAAGTGCTGCACCTTTTACACCTAGTAGTAGTAGCAGTAGAACTGCATCAACATCTAGCCCCAATAGTAGTAGTAGCAGCAGCAGCAGCACAACAACCTCAGGAACCCCTCATTCCATGAAGTCCACAGTATGGAGACACTTCACTCAGGATCCTCAAGCTAAGCATTTTGCTATCTGTGCAAAAAGCATGTGAGCATGGGAAAACAGGCTCACACCTAGGCATCTCCTCTATGAGATCCCATCTGAAGCACAACCACAGGTCTGACTTGGAGACTCACTATCAGCTGGCCAAAGATACCACAGCTAGCAGCAGCAGAAGCACTTTAAAAATTTCCCAGGGATCTAGGTCAGAAAAAAGAAGTAGTGAAGTTATTTATGTCAGAAAGTATGCTACTGCCAGTACCAACAGTTAGTTCAGTCCAAATAACACCTATGGCTCCTGCTGCAGAGGAGTATGACAGACAAAGCCAGGACAAATATATTAACAGCAGCACAGATGAGGAGGTGGAGGAGGGATGTGAAGAGGGTTTTCACCACCTACCCCACTTGGGACCACTGCTATGAGTGACAAGTAATATATGTCAATAATCTGAGAAGGAGGATAGAGATTTGAAGCAAACATGACAATAGTAAAAACTATATACATACACAAATCACACCATACCAACCAGTCCCCCACCACCACCACTACAATACACATCTGCCACATTGCAGGTTGTACTTTATTTTTTTTATTACTTGACATTATCATGATGAATATGTGCCAGCATCAAGTAAGCATGAAGTTAGCGTTGTGGGCAAAGGACAAATGCATTCTGCATGCTAACACATTTTTCAAGGCATATGTTGCTGTAGGACTCACAATTTTGACTTTCAGATATTTATTTCTAAACTACAGCCCTCAGAAGAAGTAATATTATAGTGGGAAATGTAATACCTATAAAAAATATAGGCAAAAAATGTGTTGAAATAGGTGAAAATTTTGTTAAAATAGGCAAAAAGGAGGAACATTTTGCAAACGTGAAAAGGAGAAAACTTTTGTGAAAAAAGCAAAAAATCTGCAAGTTTTCTTGAGGGAAATTTTTCACACTTTTTGCCCACCCCTACAGCCATCATCTTATTGTACTAGGGTCTGGGTGCAATATCCTTGTAGTGTCATCTTCAGGATCCTCTACCTCCTCTGGTGTACCACCTTTGTCTCTGTTACTTTCCCCATTATATACACCCATTGTACATTGTGTGATATACAATGTATAGGTCCCATCTTGTTCCCGTGAAAAAATTTGTGAAAACCATGTGGTTATCCACTTTTTCGTGAGAAAATCCTTTTGAAACAATTAAGATCTTTGCCATTTTCACCCACTGACAAACTTTTTTTGCTATTTTTTCAATGTCTACAAACTTTCTTGCCTCTTTACTTATGTGTTTTATGCCTTGACACTATAAAAACATGATTTTTTCCAGGAAGTGAAACACAATTCAAACAGAGAGAGAGAGAGGGTGCTAGAAAATTGAGACAGGAGAGGCTCATAGTGATTACAATCACTATGAGCACATGGAATATTAATAAAAGGAGGAGATGGATTGACCTTTATGTGTCCAGTGAGTCTGAGGAGGAGGAACATTAAATGGTCTGGATTCCCTGATTCCCCAAATTCAATTAAAGCCAGTTCCCCTATATCACCCCTAGGTATCCTGGGGAAATTTAGGTAATGGGAAGAAGTATAGGGTAGCAGTGTGAGCAGGACAGGTCAGCTACCAGAGCCTACTGCCAGTGCTGCCCCTGCTGCCAGTGTGTCTTGTGATTCAAAGGAGGGGCGGGAGGAGATGATGCCAAGTGTGACAGCAGGTGACCCTAAGTCACACTTACCATCTCCAAGCAGTCCCGCCACTACTGCTGGTACAAAGATCCAGCAGCTACAGACGCATGAGGCTTCATTCAATTGAGCCCAGTAAAACAGCTAGTAGGGCAAAACTGGATACAGGCCCATTAGCAAAAACTGCTAATGAGCTATTCAATTGTCCTACCAGCTGAAAGCACAACGGACTTTGTGCCACAGAAAAGGACTTGTGGCCAAATGTCTGTTATGTGTGTTAATATCACAGTGTACCTTGGCATCCATACTGCCAGTTACCCTGGTGCTCTCCACAGGTCTATCCAGCGGATGGATGCCATTGGCGCCGGGCGCTTCCATAGATGCATAGATCTGCATAGATCTGCAGGTTATTTTCATAGGGCATTTATTTATGGATTTTTTTTTTTACAGCTACAAGAAAAGAAGACCAAGGTACTTAGGGCCCCATATCAATACATTCACTGGGGACTTTTTTCATTCTAGTTGCTGACTTTGCTTCTGCTATAAATCCTGCTGCTGCTGAGTTGCAAGGGCAGAAGGATGCTGAGGAGCAGGTTAGTGTGCCACAGACCACCGTGGACACAGTAGGAATGGGGTCAACAAGTGATGCAAGACTAGGACAAGTTCCACTTGCCAGCAGCAGCAGCAATTCTCCTGGTCCTAGTTGCAGTGTTGATTCTGAAGCAGTAGCAGCAACAGCAGCAACATCATCCTCTGCTCCAGCCAGTGAAGGGGAATGTGGAGGAAAAGAAGAAGAAAGAGGCTACTCTTCTTAAACTTTCCCCTCCCTCACATAGTCCAATTTTGTTTTGGGGCTGGCACAGTGCAGTCATCAGAAAGGCCGTGTGCACAATTTGTGACAAGTCAGTGAAAAGGGGAAAGGAGAGAATGCACCACAGTACAACTGCCCTGATAACACACGTGAAACACAGACACCATGATATTTATGTTCATCCTTGTTTATCCTTACCTCCTCATCTGCTGATCGCCATTCAGTAGATTTCAGTATGTGGCAGTTTGTGTCCATCAATTGCACACTGTGTGGTGCTCTGACCACACATGGCAATAAGGTGGAGGATAAACACAACTAGGGTATCAAGAGACATCTGAGGAGACTCTGTCCCATAGCATATGCTAAGCTGGTGGCAGGGAGTGTTCATCATTATTATTGAACTTCAATTTATCACTTGTCCTTAGCAGGAAGTGGACAAGGGGCATAATGACAGATCATCAACTGGTTTCTGGTGGGATCATGGAGTTTGGTTACAGTTGTGCCCATTGTTCCCAGTCCTTCCCTTATATACCACACACACTGTGCACATTACAGTTGCTGATGAGAGGCACCGTTCCATCCTGCTCCCAAAGGAAATATTTTGATTCTAACATCATACCAATTGTATCCAGATCAGGTGATTGACTTGGTCAGTCAAAAACATTTCCCTTTTGTCTTGCAAGAAATTGGAGGATGACAATTCCTCCAACTTGGAAATAAGTTAAAACACAAATAAATTACCAATATGAAATGGAAAGATCCATATATAAAATTCTGAATAAGCTGGAATTATATGAATAAATATGGAAACCCTGGTTATTGATAAGGGACCAAGAAGGAATCAGTTAGTATTAGAGGACTGCAATGTCTTCTTCCCCTCTGAATCAGTGGTGGACTTGGTAGTATGACTGGTTTGAGAGCATGTATTAAATGGTTATTTTTAATAAATATGTAGATAGTTCAAATATAACATTGAAGGATTATGGATATTGTTAAGAGAATAGTTTTAAGGATGGAATGTAAACGTTGGGTATGTTAAACAACACTAAAAATTAAAGATTTAAAGAGGAAAAAAAAGAACATTTCCCTTTTTGACCTGAAAAACTCATAGGTTGTTTGTGCAGTATGTTTATGGTCTCCTCTAACATGCACATGGAAATGGAGTAAAGTTACTGAATTTCCTCTGCACCTCATTTAATACATGATTTTAAAAAAAGAGCCCTAAAATGTCTACATTTCCTTTAGTACAAGCTATGATCAGGGGAGATTTTCTCACGTAACTAGCTTAGTAAATTGACATTATGCAATTTATAGAAGAAATTATTTTTCCAGCATCCTAAATAATAATTCGCTAGGATGTTTGTCAGAAGCCGTCATGTGCAGTAGAGACTGCCCGAATGCATGGAATACTGGGAGCACAGAATGCTGGGAGCACGGAATGCTAGGAGTTCTGTGCTGGGAACATTCTGTGCTTTCAGGCAGTCTCTACAGTGCATGACTGTGTCAGTGGCAGGATGCAGAGCGGGACCGGCCTCTTAACCCTTTGAGTGCCAGAGGGGTATGCAACGTATTGCTTTGCAATGCATTGCGTACCCCTCTGGCACTCAAAGGGTTAACATCACCCGGACCTTGCCCCGTGTACACGGTCTTTTACACTAGTGTTAGCTCAATTCTGAACTATAACATACAATGCCCCCTAGCATGTGTGTTCTAAGCATTCCTGTCTAGTGATGAGGGAAAGGACAGACATATGAGGGCTCTGAGTCTACCATGTTTCACAAAGTACACAGACCATTCAACATGCGTGCACAGTATTATATTCTATTATTGTTTTTTCTACTTGTCAGTCATGTTTAATTTTATAAGAATGATAATTTGCTTTATATAATACTGTAGATATTGCTTCTAATTTACACAGTGCTGAGCACAGATATTTTCAGGCTGTTATAATTTTGTGCTCATACAGAACTATTCAAAAGTTTCTAATAATATAAATTGACAAGAACAATCATTTCTGTGAAGCTTCATCAAGCGAGGTTGAAAACTTTAATCTGGAAAGTTATATATGCAAAAAAAAATATAGCTTTTTCGTGTGCAGGAATTCCAGCATAAAGTGTAGTTTTTCTGCTTTTTAGCACACATTTGGCACACAATCAACACTAATAATGTAATCCCGTCCCATGTGTACAGTTTTCCCCATTTACTCCTACTATATAAAAGCAAGTGTCAGTTTACTGTATCGTCAGTCTGTGCTGGAAGAGAGAGAAAAGGGCACAAAAAGCATGGACCCTCCCAGAGCCCCACTGGTAGGCATAAAACAACACATGCTGACTCTCCAACCTTGTCCCACTTAGCTGGTAGCCATAGAGCCAAACATATTAACCCCAAATATTGTCCCATTGCTCTGACAGCCATAGAATCACATACAGTGCAGTTTTAACTGGCCCAGCAGCCCCTGAAAAAAATTCAATGGAGGGCCTGAAATACATATTAACATTTAGAACCTTCTTAAAGGGACAATAATACTTAAATGTAAAAAAATATATGTTGTAGGGTTTATCCCCTTAAATAAAACAAGGGTACTCCCATTGCTGAGAGATATTTTATAAAAAAAAAACTAGTGTAATAGCCCATGTACCTTTCCCAAGGTCCGGGTGATGTTAAGAGGATGGTCCTACTCTGCGTCCTGCCGCCGATGCAGTTGTGCACTGTAGAGATTGCACGAAAGCACAGAACACTCCCAGCACAGAAATGCTTGTGAGAAGGGACGAATTGTACAACGTGCGAGCCAGGCAGCTGGGCACAATGCCAATGCGTGAGGAGAGGGCAGGTATCAGAGGAAGCAGGCAGCAAATACAAGCCTACCACCCGCTTCCTCCTATGTCTCTCTCCCCTCTTCCCGCTTCCTCCAATGCCTCTCTTGTCCCCAGGCTTTTCTTATGCTGTGGGCTTCACAGCCACCCGCAGCAATAAAACTTTTATAAATGAAGATGAGGGAAGCGCTGCAGTCAGAGTGCAGCCTGCTCCCTCAATTGTATTTTAACCCTTTGAGTGCCAGAGTGGTATGCAATGCATTGCTTTGCAATGCGTTGTGTACCACTCTGGCACTCAAAGGGTTAACTTAGATCTCATCCATTTATAATGTTCTACCTCCTGTGTCCCATTGCTATTAGTACTTTTGCTCCACTCTCCATTTGAAGGATAGTGGAGCAAAAGTACTAATAGCAATGGGACACAGGGGGTAATGCATTAAAAATGAACGAGATCTAATTTAAAGTTTGTGTAATAATAGTATTTTAATAAAAAAAAAGTTTAAAACACACACACACATATATATACAGGCAAGGTATGTAGTCCGTACCTTGCCTATTAACCCTTTTGGTTACCTGAGGGGTAGGAAACATGCTAATCAATGCGTTCCTACCTCTCTGGTACTCAAAGGGTTAATTGTGGAATAAAAGACAGATTTGTCCACTACATGGAAGTCCATGAGGTAGATGTGGATGGGGTCAGTATGTCACATATATGCAATATACGTGACATACTAAGGGGGGGTTGTGGAAGGGGGCATTGTGTAGTGCTTGGTGTACTAGTTTTATTGATTGTAACCCTTTGAATGCCACAGGGGTGAGCAGTGCACATCCCTATGGCATTCAAAGCTGTTCATGGTGCTGAAAGCCATCTCTGTGTTCCCCTAGTGGCTGGGTAGGGAAGCAGAGAGAAAGCTGTTCAGAACTGTCGACGTGGATTTTGGATTTTCTGACTGAACTTGATACTTTGGAGTGTGGTGCTAGTTAACATTTTTATTGTGTGTTTTTAGGTAAGATTTTCTATGCAACGCAGGTTTAAGGTTAACGTGTATTTTGTTGGTTATCGCTCGTTAGCCTTTCTGGGTAAGGAAGATTTGAATCTCACGTTACCTGGTCTTGCTTAACGCGCGAAGCCAGTTTTTTTCTTCCCGTTGGTTTTAACTCCAACATTTGAATCGAACCCTAAGTTGTACTTAGGGTTCAACTTATCACTAGTATGAAGTAATGCTGTGCCACAATCCTAATATGAGAATCAGAAAATGATTTACTGAGGAAAAGTGCCCCTCTTCTGAAACAAACCAACTGCTGCACAGGGAACAAATAAAAATTCCCAAAATACAAGTTGATTGAAATGTATATTATGTATGTCCTGTGGTACAGTTGGTTTTGCCCCAAATGTTCTTAGTACATAAGTTTCTCAAAAGCTGAAATTGAATTCTATGTGATAAAATAACTTTAAAATTGTCTTTGATAAATGATTTATATTTTTTATTTTAACCAGCTTTACTACAAAACCACTGTTGTTTATAGCTAAAAGATAATACAATTCCAAATGCAGCATTTATAATTCAGATATTAACTTTGTGTGTGGATCATAAATATAAAATTCCAATGTGCTATGCTTACTGAATAAAATAGTTTATTAAAAAGCTTATAGATTTAATGCCATTTTTAAAGAAAAAATTCTATACCCATAATAATTTGGATTTGTGTGTTATAAGATAAATCAAACAGGGATACATTTTATAATTTAAAGAAACAAGAGAACGTGGAACATGTGTATGTTCTTTGATATTCTAATCCAATAAGAATATTATTTTCTTTCTTATAATTCTTCTCATTGAAGGCTTCCTCATTCTCTTCCGTATCATTAGATATGATCTCAACATTTTGACCAACAGTCATGGGGATAATATAATTTGCAAATCTATCTTTCTCTCCTTCCATGCACACTCAACTATTTTATTTTCCCAACTGAATAGAAGGAGCAGTCATATTCATTTACACACATTACAGGAAATACTCTGAATCAGCAACTGCTATCAGGTCAAAAATAACTACTGAAAACATTTTTCTTCAATTGACCGAGGTATGTAGTCAAGATGAATGTTCCTTCTTTTATTTCTAATACCCCCTAACATTTCATAGAACCTTTAATCACTGGTGGATTAATGCCAGAATTGCCAGTACATATTTTAGTCATGGGATAAGCTTATTCTTTCTGCATGGAATGATTTCATCTTTTTGAATTTGTCTCTGCTCTCAGGTTACTGTAGTACACATATCATCAAATCACCTCAGTCCTAGATTTGTGTGTTTTAGTTATAAAATATGCAGGCTATTCCTTTGTCTTCTCAAAACACCACATATCACTTACAGTAACTAGAATATCCATACTTTTTAGATATATTTTAATAGAACTGAGCTAATACAGTAATACAGTAAAACAGTAGTTTTATACATAAAGTGGAAGGATATAGAATTTCTCAGGTGTCATTTTATTAGTTCAAACTGAAGAAATAATAACATAAAAATGCCTCAGTTTCTATATAATATTTCTGCTTAGATCATAATTTGCCAGTGTTTTTTCCAGTGAAAAAGAAAAGAAAAAATAACCATGAAAACAAGGTGGATAGTATTGAAGTGGACCTGTTACCTTGAGTCAATTTTGCCTATTTGAAAACTTCATTAAAAACTGCTTGTCATGTTAAGAGCAGCAAATATACAATTAAGGATATATTCATACATGGTTCTATATGCTAATATATGCTAATTACAGTACCAGTGACATTTTATATGTGAAGTAAGCTTCTCAGTGATGTTGTAGATGCTAATGGAGCCTTTTCAGTGACATTTCTTATACTAATTGAGGTGCTCAGTGGCGTTTTGTATGCTAATGAAGCACTGAATATTTCCTAATCTGTTGGAATTGTGGTTCACATTACACATCAAAAGTTTTGGAGGAAGTTTTCAAATATATATTAAAAAAAAAATCAAGGTGAGAGGTCCACTTTAAAAGCACATCTACTTAATCATTTTTAATCAATGCAATGCATTAATAAATGAAAAAGGCAAGAACAAGACATTTTAAAAAATATATAGTACAATCATCAAATCACCCTTTTTTAGTAATCAGCAACTCCCACCATTCCAGCAATAAAATAATGAATACATCCTATATTATAATTTGCTAAGTATGTTTGTCAGAAGCCATCATGTGCAGTAGAGACGGCTGCGGGTGCTACAGTCATGCGCAGTACAGACTGCCCGCTCTGCGGCTGATACGTAACGGGGAGCTCCGAATTCAGACCAGAGTCCTCTCTGTGCACCAGAAGGTCTGAATTCAGAGCGTCCCGCTCCGTATCAGCCTTATCAGCTGTGGTGCAGTCGGGCAGTCAGTACTGCTCATGACTGCAGTGCCCCCAGTGTTGGTCCCTGTATACGGGCTTTAAAACTAGTATTTATATATATATATTTATATAAAAACAATCCTGCCTGGAAAATTCTGTGCGGAGTATATATGTATATCTCATGAAAAAACAAGTGGTGTAATTTTGGAACAAACCAGCTGTACCACAAAAGACTAATATAAACACCTCACATTGGCAATAACTTAATTTGGGCTCTCTCAACTTCAGAGATGTCTCCAATACTTTTCAAAGCAATGCTTTGAAGGCATCTCTAGAATTCATGGGTTTAAAAAGCTCAATTTAAAGCAGGGGAGGGCTGGCAATATGTGGCCTGGAGGGCAGCTACAATCAAGTGGCCCGATTTTACTATCGTTCCAGCCCTCTGTCCCAGCCCACCCTCTTTTGTTAATTTTAAAATTACCATTAACCCTTTTAGTGCCAGAGGGGTACGCTACACATTGCTTCACAATGTGTGGCATACCCCTCTGTCACTCAAAGGGTTAGTGTTGTTAAGTAAGGCAAACAATATAACAGAGCTTACAATTGAAATGGGGTTACACTGGTGCAACTACAGAGCTTACAATGTAAGTAAAGCTGCACTAATGATACCATATAACTTACAAGAGAAATGATTTATGCTACTAATGTAGCTCCACTTGGATTGTAGCTCCATTTCAATTGTAAGTTCTGTGGTACCACTACTGTAGCTACATTTGCAGCAAAAAGAGGGAGTGGCCCACCAGCCCAGACATATGACTGGCCCATGGGGCAATTGCCCCCCTGCCCCCCAGGCCCTCCCCTGATTTAAAGCAATCAAAACTTGTTCCCTATGGTGCAGTTAGTTTGCTCCAGAATTGTACCACTCTTTCTTAGGACTTCAACCTCAGTGTGCATAAAGATAAAGTGTAGAAAACACTTAAAATTGGAAATAACAATAGCTAGGGAGTCCTGCTGACAGATGTTCCCTATCCAGGGTTAGCATTTATATACAAGAAATGAGTATTATAAAGTGAAAGTGCAAATAATTATGTTAAAACAGAGAATCATACTAATAAGGTTCTAACTGACAACATACAAGTATAAAACCTGCACAGTTGGTTAGAGTAAAAGGATATAGAATAAAATCTGATACAGTTCTACATAAAGAAAGCAATATAACTGTACATCAATCAGTACTCTGTCTCAGTGTAAAGTCATAGGGCTAGATTTAAAGCCAGCCGTTAACATAGCCAAAGTGAATACCGGCTGTTAAACTAACATGTTTAACGCGGTATTGAAAGGCCCTACCAACTAGAACTCCAAAGGACGTTAAGCTGAAAGTCCGTTGGCTGAAAGTCCGTTAGGTGCGTTTAGCTCCCAAAATGCCTCTAAAAGCAGCGATATTGGGAACTGAACAGTGAAAAACAATTAACTATTGGTGCTTGACATACTGCCAAGCACCGATCGTTAACTGATCCATGTTACACTTACCTGTCATCCACTGTCCTTCTGTCTTCTCTTCTGCCTTCTCATCCTTCTGTCTTCTTTCTTCAGTCTTCCGCCTTCTCCCTGTGAAATAAAAGAAATATGTTAACATTAAGCATGAACAAATACATTCCAGAAACCTTTGAGTGGCAGAGGGGTACGCAACGCATTGCAAATTGGTCTTGAGAAAGCCCTGGTAATAGGGTGAAACACGTTGATGTGAAGCGGGAACTAATGGAATGTTGGAAGTGATCACTTATGGTGCATACAGGAGGAGTGTCAGTATTGGAGGAATTGAGTGTTTATTTCACGTTATGAGGTTGGAAAAAGTGGGACGGAACCATTTCAGCAACCTGTGAGTGGCGTGTGTTAATGAGGTATGGGGGCTTAAGATGTGCTCAGCAGAAGAGCGGTGATGGGTGAGAAATACAATACCCAGTTCATGGGCCTGCCATCGATATAACAGATAGCCAGACTCGATCGCTATGAATTACAGGTGATATGTCCCTAACCTCATATGTGTATCATTCTTCATTGTTTCATCACTCCATTTGTCCTGTATGTGAGATATACATGTGGATTAACAGAAGAGGAAGTTTTGAATGAATGTTATAATTTCACTTCATTGTACGTCTACACTTCATTAAAGTAGTATCTGTGCATATGAGCTCCAACAATCTTTTTGGACGCTAGCATTTTCATTTTTTATCTGGCGCCAGATTTAGTTCCTTTTCATTTTAGGTTGTGGGTAACTAATATATGTATTTATTTAGTATATGAGTTATGGTTTTGGGTATTCCACTTTTATGTCATGTATCTGTACACTGAGGTCCAACTACCAATTTATATTATATTTTAATAAACGATTTCATAATTATTATTTTTTGTGGAATTATTTATTGGTTGAAGTGCTCTTTATAGATCCAGTCTTTTTCTTTTTTTTCTTAATTTTTGGATGTATTATCTTGGATTAAGAGCACCCTATATTACATTTTGTATAGGTCAACCTTTTTTATAGATATATAGTAGTGTTCCTATATAAATATATTGTGTTCCACCAGTGCTGTGCCTGCTGTCAGACATGCTGCTGCTACCACCAGTGCTGTGCCTGCTGCCAGTGCTGAATCTGATGCCACCAGTGCTGTGCCTGCTGCAAGTTTTGAACCTGCTGCCACCAGTACTGTAACTGCTGTCAGACATGCTGCCTCTGCTGCAACCAGTGCTGTGCCTGCTGCCAGTGCTGAACCTGCTTCCAACAGTATTGTGCCTGCTGTCAGGTCTGCTGCCCCTGCTGTCATCAGTGCTATGCCTGCTGCTAGTGCTGAACCTGCTGCAAGTGTATCTTGTAATACTCATGAGGGCAGGGGAAGGAGAAGATGATGCCAAGTGTGACAGCAGGGGGCCTTAAGTCACACTTGCCATACCCAATCAGTCCCGCCAGTGCTAGCACTACTACTAAGAAGGTCCAGCAACTTGTTAATGTTAGGAGTGAAGAAGGGGGTAATCACTATATTACTAGTGACTATGAGGAGGAAGACTCAGGGACTGAACTTGATGTGGTTGGTGTTAGTAGCAGTAAAAATAATGGTGAAGCAGCTGGTGGGAGTAGCTTTAGGGGAGTGGTAGAGGAAGCATTTGAAAGTATCCACACTAGCAGCAAGGGAGCCCACACCATTTCCCTAGCCCTGGGAGTCCCCTTCCCTTTGCGGCATTGTCCAGGTGGAACATGATCCTCAAGAAGTCAGAACTGGTGATGGATAGCAGGAGCAGCAATAATACAATCACAGGCAGGAGCACAGATCAGCTGCCTGTGCCTACTGCTAGTGCTGCCAGTCTGCCTTCTTCACATCATCTGGAAATGGCAAGTGTGACATTAGGGAACACTCTGCCACATTTCTCGTCACCTCCTCCAAACAGAAGTGAGATGCCTGTAATAGAGCAGCAGCAGCAGCATGTAGGGATTAGTGGTGGTGGTGATGATGGTGGAGAATCTGGGATGGAAGAGACATTGATGACCTTTGCAGTCCAAACTGAGAATAAATGGGAGACAGTGATGGGGATTGGCATCATCACCACCACCAGCAGCAGTGAGCTTTTTGAATTTGCAGAGTTTGCAACTGCTCTAATTCCTGCTGCTGCTGAATTGCAAAGGCAGCAGGAAGCTGAAGAGGAGGCTAGTGTGCCACAGACCACCATGGACACAGTGGGAATGGGGTCAACAAGTGATGTGGGACTAGGACAGTTTCCACTTTTCAGCAGCACCAATACTCCTGGGCCAAGTTGCAGTGCTGATTCTTAGGCAGTAGCAGCAACATCATCCACTGCCCAAGACAGTGAAGTGGAATGTGGAGGAGAAGAAGAAAGTGGCCATTCTTCTCCACCTGTTCCCTATCTCCTGAAGTCATAGGTGTAGGACTAATTTACAGTTGGGGCAGGCACAGTGCAGTCAGCACCAGCGGCACTGTACACAATTTGTGACAAGTCAGTGAGAATGGGAAAGGAGGGAACACACAGTGGCACAATCACCCTGATAACACACATGAAACACAGACACCATGACATTTATGTCAAACATGTTAAAGCCAAACACCTACTAGAGAAATTGAGCACCACTGTTGCTGTACCCCCTGACTCTCCAGAAAGGCAACAAGAGGCAAGGTGGAGATCGAAGAGGAGGAATAATAGAGCAACCCATGCAGATGCTGGAAGTTCAATGACGAGGGAAACAACTAGCTCACCATCACTTTCTTCCACTAGAGTAACCACATCTTCTGCCAAGCCATGTTGGATGTAGCAGTTCCTGTCCACCCATTGCAGGGTATCAAGTGGCAACTGAGGAGATTCCATCCCACAGAATATGCTAAAATGGAGGCAGCGAGGGTTCATCATTACTAGTAAACTGTCAATAAGTTGTCATGTGTCCTTAGCGAGGTGCGGACAAGGGGCATAGTGACAGCAGCAGTACTTGGTTTCTGGTATCACAGTGTTTGGATACAGTTGTGCCAGGTGTTATTTACCACACACAGTGCACATTGCAGTTGCTGATGAGAGGCAGAGTTCCTTCTCTCAAGGTAAAATATGTGTATACACTCTATGACTCTTGTCATCTCGAAAAACAAACTTCGAGTCATACTGCTCTGCAGCAGGAGTAGAAAATCTTAGCACACTTTCTGACAAATCAACAGCACTTCTTTTGTGTACACCAGAGCCCTGGGAACTTTTATGAGTACTTCTGCTGCTGATAGTTGTGGTAATCTGACCTGTTCATGGTGTATTTCCCAGTCAGACCTATGGTTGTGCTTCAGGTGGGATCTCATTGAAGAGGTGTCTAGGAGTGAGCCTGCTTCCTCCTGTTCACATGCTTCTTACACAGACAATAGACAGCAACATGCTTAGCTTTTGTATCCTGACTGAAGTCCCTACATACAGTGGAATTCATAGACTGAGAGGTTCCTGAGAGGCTGCTACTACTAATGGGATTAGATGTTGATGAAATTATATTACTAATAGGTGTCACAGGTGCTGCACTTCCAACAGCAACAGAGACACTCATCATCTTAGCTAAGGCTGTGGCTGCTATTAACCTGTTTTGTTCCTGGTTACTCAACACTATTAGTGTTTTTTTTTGTGTGTGTGTGTGTGTGTGTGTGTGTGTGTGTGTGTGTGGCACAGTGCTCCTTTTCAGTGTTGGAGGATTGGACCTTTGCCTTTCAGCTTTCTATTCATGGCATCATCTCTCTTACTCTCAACTTCTTCTGTATCTAAAGAAGAGGAGGATGCTGGAATTATATATTCTAGATCTTAATCATCGTCATCATCATCAACATTGCCCTCCACTTCTTTCCCACTGATATTATTTTCCTATAGAATTTTAGAGGTCTCAAACTATTTATTTTACATTTTTCCCCATTGAGGAATTTTCACAATGTTCACTACTATTTTTAGGACAGGTGCTTTCATGCTTGTTTGTCTCATTTTCAGATGCAACATTTGGTTGAGCTGCTACACCTTCTTGAACTATGCCATCAACATTGGAATGAGACCTGTTGTCTTCTTCAGTGTTTTTAGACATTTTATAAAAAGAACCAATGCTGTTGGAACTTTTGGTTCAATTTTGACAAACTGCATCACCCTTGGGAGGAGAGGGATTTCCATCATTTATTGTACACACTGCAGCAACCATGGCTGCAGTCAGTTTTTGTACTGCCACTATACTCACATGTCCCTGCACTGCTCCTTCTCCTTTCCTTCTCCCCCCTCGTGTGTTTTCTGGATGTTACTCAGCTACTGTCTGTTTATACTGTATAGTACACAATAAAACTGATTGTGTGTGATGTCATGCCTTGGATCTCTGCAAAATACTCTATCTAGTCTATATTTGACTGCTTCAGTCCCAGCTCATGTCAGGGTCCCTGTATTTATTAACTTATTTAGTTTAATTAACTGTCACCCTATCCCTATCACTGTCAACAACAAAACAAACTCCCTGTCCAACTTCTTCTTTCTCCAGACTCCCCTAGGACAGACATAACAGCCAGATCAGGAAGAAACTTGGATGACAGTTGTTTTGTCTTCCCAGGAAGTCACACAAAATTTTGGATTATTTGGAGTAATTCTCCTTTACTCCCTGCTTGCAACCCCAATTTCAATGCAATAAGCTGGGAGAAAAAGCTAAGAAATTACACTTTTCCCAAAAAACTACCACTTGACTAAAATTGCAATTTTCCTTCTGTTTATCTTTTGGGTGAAATGTTTCACTCATCCCAAATCATTGGAGATCACACAGGCACCTCAGCTGACACTCCTGAGCCTCTCCAGATAGTCCTCAGCTTTTATCTCCATAATATCTTATGTTCATGTGGTATGCTCTCCAGACAAGGTAACAGCATCTAGTGCACCTGCTATTGTTACTGTCCAAATACCAGAGACCTCATCTTCCAGGCCTCCCATTGCTGCTGTCACCCAAGCACCAGCAATCTCTGCTTTGAATATGACCTCTTCCTCCCAGTTGCCAACTAATTCTGTTCTGCTTTCTCTGTCTGCTGTTATTCCTGCCTCCCAGAATCCCGTATTCTTTTGAAACGTTACCCACTATTCAGACAAAACTGCGAATTAAACATGTTGCTGGTATGAAAATATCAGAATCTTGCCCGCATCAAAAGGGGAATATACTGATATTGTGGGCTTAAGCATTGCACATTTTAATAGTTTGAAAATGATTACCTACGCACTGCAGAGTTTATTGACAACTTCCCACACACAATACAGAAATGCACTTACAGAGTCTTCACCATATATGACACTACATTGCACATTTTAATAGTTAACCTTGAAAATGATCACCTACCTTCTGCACACTCTGCTGGAATTAATAGCGATTCACTATAACAATGTATTTAATGAAATGATCCAATACCTTGTAAACAAAGCAGAGAGATGCAATGCAGTGTGTTAGTCTAAGCTTATACAAGGAGCCTTTTCGGGTCTGTACATATTATCTTGCAGCTCTTACACACACTGCGTGTAAATAGAAAGTAGCTAATATTTGACAGTATCTGGTGACGCTAAACATTGTCAAAACAAGTTGAAAATCTCAGACTATAACTCAAAGTATAAAGTCCATTCAAATAAATGTATATTTACACCAAAATAACTCACACTTACTATCAGTGTTTGGAGGTTCTCACATGACAGTGCCCAGGAGCTGAGACATAGCGACAGAGAGTGACAGGAGTACGAATTGGAGACAAGGAACACTTGGAGTGGGGAGCTGAGAGAATTGCATTAAAAATATACATAAACTTTGGCATATATTAAACACATCACATACAAACACACACATCTTTTGTTTTTGGACACAACACATTTTTATCTTTATTTTATACAGTGTGATTCAGTGAGTGGAAGGGAGTGCCAGAGAATTATTTTGACCGAGTGTTTCTGTGAATGACTGGGTGTGAGTATGTGTGTGAGGGATCTAGGAGAGTAATCGTCAGATGGCAAGAAGATGGATTCTGGAGGGTTGTAGAGAGGTGCAGAAGTTGAGGAAAGAGAACAGGGGATCCCTGGTCAGGGAAGACAGGGAGAGGGAGACTAGGTGGGCAGAGGGGTGCCCAGCAACAGTCAGATACACAGCAGCCATGGACCGACACAGCAGTGGGAAGAGAAATGGGTTTGGCAGAGGAACACACACATCCAGGGACAGCACAGGCAAATTGGCAGACACAGGCTGCGCATACATCCCACACTAAAGTGGGGGAGGATAAACTGAGGGACCCAGCGTACTACTACAAGAAGAACATGGCCCTGATGTGGAGCATCCTCAACAATGAACACATACTCTTCATAACTGAAAAGGCCAGAGGGATTGGTGCAAGGAAGAAGCTAACTTAGTGTCAGGTGCAGAATGCATTCAACGCAGAGTCCAAGTGTAAGAGCACCACAGACTCCATCAAAAAGCGCTTGACAGACTGCAAAAGAAAAGTCAAGTACAAGATGGGAGAACTGTCCACTAGCAAACATCACATTCAAAATTGGTAGGAGATGCTCCAACAAAACTTCTACACAACTTCTGTTAAGGGGATCCAAGGATGCTGTGACATGGGAGATGACAGCACTCTCTAGCCTCCCAGTAAGTCAAATCATACATAACTGTCTACCACACAAACCATCTTAGCTAGTAATGCACAGCACAGTGCCAGCTGAACACATGGCCATCAGTGAGCATTCCAAGTTGACCAACAAAGCATTAATAGGGTTCAAACAAGGAGATAATGCTATACCTCCAAACTAAAAGGTGAAGCAGGCCAAATAATTTCCAATCACAAAGTTAAACTCCTCATTGTTGCATTATTCAAACACGAACACATCACACAAACAATGATTGCCATTGCGTTGTTATAAAAACATCTATTATGTTTATGAACAGTGTTACACATGCTGCCACAGGGATGTCAACACTAAACCCTATGAGTGCTAGAGAGGGTACACAACTAATTGTTCCACAATGCATTGTGTACCCCTCTGGCACTCGAAGGGTTAACAGAGGATGAACACAGTACACCAGGGTCATGTTGCAGAGTTCAACAGGGGTCATCACACACATGACAGATGAATAAACACAAACTGATTGCATATCCAACACATATGCCATGTGCGCAATACCATAGGTGAGCTACAGAGACCACAACCACTGACTCAATACACACCACCATCACCGACTGATCCAGATGAACATGGATCTGCTGTCAGTGACTAGACTATAGACGTGGTGGGAGCAGAACACTCAGCCACAAATGCATGACATGCTGGTCCCCTCACACCTGTGTATTTATTTAACTCACCAGTAGCTGAAGCAGCTGAGGCACATTCAGACCATGAGGGAACAATAGGTCAATGGACAGACACAGAGAAATGAGGAGAGGCATCAACAGAACCTACTTGTGCACCATCCATGCCTCATCATGTGCCACAACTACCAGAACCATCAGAATGGATGAGGAGTACATCTCCATCCAGGGGGTGGCTACTGAAGGAGACCACTGAAGGAGACCAGATGTTTCAACAGGAGGTGTCTGCTCACCATGGAGAGAACTGTAGCCAGTGTCAGGGGTCTGGAATCCCAGCATCCTCCACACTGAAATATGCCATATTGGGACTATACTCAGTGACTTGCTTGGCCAGCTGCTCACTGAAATATGCAAGCATAATCACAGTCAGAAGTTGCTGGTGGAGAGATTGCAATAGTCAACTGAGGGGTCAACAGCAACCACCTCCCCCTGAAGTGTGACACCCACAACAACCCCAAGATAGCCAAGTCAATCATGTTTTTAATTCCTTCAGGTATCTAACAAGGTCAGTGCCAGAGATGTCTCCAATGCATTGCAAAGAACATTTTACTTGGTGAGAAAGTCAGGGATATCCTGATAACCTGTGCATATTGTCTTGTGTGGACATACATCTTCTTATTTGTGTGTCAGGGTATCATGCCATGGATTGGTTGACATTGATTTACACATCCCTTGTTCCTCAAGGGGTTGATGGGTTAATGTTGGTTGTCCATGACTTATGCGGATGAAATGCACATTTAAAGAGTTCTTCCTTGGCACTTTAGGGGTTATTTTTGCATTTGTAGTCATTGTACTATGTCCTAATTGTTGTCTGAGCTGTTTGTTCCCTGCTTTGTGTTGTTTGACAGTGGTTGTTAACCTTCACTGTGTGTTGTACACCTGTGAAAGTAGGTGTAGAATTACAGTGAGTTAATATTTCAGTTTACCATGCAATAGCACTCGCCACATAACATTGAATAGCAAATGGCTTGAGCTGTTCCATTGAGCTGAATGGGAGAAATCTTACTGGCCGTTGTTCATTTTTAGTGTACATTAGCAGGTCACAATACAGGAAATAGAATACCAAAATGTGCTTGCAAAACTGCTGTTGCCTACTTTTTTTTATTTTAACAGTGGCAATTGAATCAAACTTCTAGTCTGACCATTTTTCTGTACTATAAAACATTTATCAAACAGTGCAAATTAAAGTATGGATTAAACAACATGAGACAGTTGTTGAAAAAAAATTAAAGGGATAGTAATGCTTAAAATGTAAAAAAATATGTTGTAGGGTTACTCCCAATGCTGAAAGTTATTACAGCTCAAAATTGAGTTTTTTAGATGAAATATCACAGTGGCCTGAAATTGTATTGTGGGGCTGTTGCTACACCATACTATGAACAGCTCTGGTCCTGGGGCCATAAATCTCCATAGAATGGTGGAGCAACAGCACCACCGTACAATTTCTGGCCACTGTGATATTGCACCTAAAAACATTCAAATTTGAGCTATAACGTTTGAATGAAACACCTTTCAGCAGTGGGAGTACCCTTGTTTTACTCAGGGGGATAAACCCTACAACATATTTTTTTACATTTTAAGTATTACTATCCCTTTAAGGCTAAGCACATATGCTTATTTTAAAGACTGTATTGTTTATAAAATGTAAAAGTGACACTTAAGTAAACTATGACCAAAATGCCTCATAGACAATAGTAACAGTACCACTATAAATTGGAAAGGTAAAAAAAAAAACACTGCACCTACACAATTTTAAATTGTACTGTAATATTTTTTGAATGAAGCATCTCCCAGCAATTGTAGTATTGTTATTTTACTCAGTAGGAACATCCTACTAAGTAGTTATTTAACATACTCTGTTACCTCTTTTTATCGGTATTCGGATGTGTTTTTGTCACGGACTCAAGAACGAGAACTGGACCAGTACTTCAGGTAACACAATCTTTATTAAGGTACACAATGTACAGAACAACGGTAACAGCAAGAACACCAGGCAAAGTAGATGATGTCAGGAAGGATAGTGTTGCTGTAGTGGTACTGACTGAGTTCCAGAAGGCAAGAGGAGGGAACCCGTCTCTGGTCCGCACCTGAGACTCACTACAGGTCCGCACCTGAACAGACAAGATCCTGGGTAGGTACTGCACTACAGGTCTGCACCCAGATGACACAGATAAGTACAGAAATGAAAGGAAGTCCATCAGAGCCACCAAGGGCACCCACTAAGTTATCCACTGGAGCGTTGGTATGCTGGGTGAGCAGAGGACAACCCCAGTCAATGTCAAGGTGGATAGTTAGACAAGCCGGAATGGGACAGAGTGAAACATAACCCAGACCCGCAGGTTTGCACCAGATTGGATGTGAGACAAGCCAAGGATCATACACTGAGCAGATAGTCAGACAGAGCCACAGGTCAACACCAGATCGGGTACTCAGACAAGCCTAGGGTCATGCATGGAACGGTTAGTCATCCAGAGCCGCAGGTTTGCACTGGATTGGATGTCAAACAAACCAAGGGTAATACACGGAGCGGGTAGTCATACAGAGCCACAGGTCAACACCACAACGGATAGTCAGATGAAACCGGTTAATACACAGAGCAACAAAGCACAACTGCACTGGAACACCATGAAAGGGCAACAGAAGTGGTGTCCAGGCAGTTTATAAACAAATAAATGTGATGTCCCTTTAAGAACCGGGTCACAACATCATCAGGGAACCCCGTGATGCGCACCTGCGTTCTGATGCGGCTGGAGCCGCCAGGGGGAGCAACAAGGAGATCGGTCGCCAGGAAGGACACCAGGGTGCGCCGGCACTCCTGACAAATGTGGCAAGCCGCGAGGACACAGAAGCCAGCCGCTTACAGGGTCTGGCGGTCGGCTTCGAGGTAAGCAACCACTTACAGTTTTATAATTTATTAAAGCATATTCTAAATTAAATAAATAAGCTTTATGATGTTTTCCTTTAAAGGGATAGTAATACTTCATTTTAACTTTATTTTATTTTGTAGGCATTAAAAAAACATGAAGAATGATATAAGTCTTATCTCTGAAACCTTTATGGTTTAAGAGATATTCACAAACAAAGTATCCCCCCCCTGTTCAACCAGATAAGAAGGGAGATGCCCAGGTAGACTGCAGAGAGGGACAATCTTCAATTAAGATAATGGAAAAAGCTGAAAAACTTTTCAAGGGGGGAAGGGCTTTCATTGTTTTCATACAAAGAAAATTGTCCCCTTCTGTTATCTGTACTGTCATACAACCAGACTCACATCTGAGAAGAGATGGCTAACACTAGGAAAAAGGGGCGGGGAGGGGAACTTTGCTTGTGAATATCTCATAAACCATAAAGGTTTGAGAGATAAGACTTATATCATTCTTCATGTTTTTTTAATGCCTACAAAATAAAATAAAGTTAAAACAAAGTGTTACTATCCCTTTAAGGTGAAGTTTTACTCTGATAAATACTATAACAGTCTTCAATTGAAATAGATATGCATAACATAGAAATCACATAAATAAATATATGGAAATTGAATTATACATAAGTGCCCTATATTTTTGTAAAGGGCCATTGGCCGTTACTAGTAGTCGAAGAAGGGTTTTGTGGACTTTCGGCCCTTATAATGGAACATTCAAACTAGTTTTATAACTTTGAAACATTTCAAAATATTCTTGAAAACTTTGGAACATGTCAACTCTGTGTCGGCAAACTTTGGGGCTGGATTCTCGAGGCTTGTACGACCATGAGTCGACCACTGATTGGTCAATCTCTGGCAACCAGTCCATCGAAGGCGCAGGTAGACACAACAGGAGGAAAGTAGATGAGGTGGGGATTGGTCAAACAATCCAAGCTGGCGGGCGTCGATTGGGCAGAGTTGAAGCCGAATACTTAAGCAGGTTTCCACCCCCTGCCCATTGTTCCCAAAATGTGTATTTGAGCCCCTCATCTATCGTATGCCAGACCAAACCCTTTTGTGAAATAGTTTAATCAGGGCTGGCCCTTTGTATTGTGTTATACCATTTGTTGTTAGCCCTTTGTGTCCGAAATTCCACCCCCTGACTTGATGTATTCAGCAATGTATAAAAAGCATGACTTCATGTAAAAAAATGTGTCAGCTTGGAGCAAGCAGTCTCCTCCTGTCTTTCTGCTGGGATGGTCTAAAGAGTTTGCTCTGACTCCCATCCGTCGAAGGCATCAAGAGAGATTCACCCTCTGCTTCCAGGAGTTCCAGACTACGACTCGACTCTGAGAATCGGAGCTCGCCGACTGACTGTGGACCTCCACCTTTGACCGGGAGTAGAGGCCTCACTCTCTTCATCCCAAGGTTCCAGTTGGTGAATTGCCTCAGCCCTTCCAGAATCGGCGACCTTCCTCGTCCGATGCGGAGTCGAGCAAACCCTGTCAACGATGTCTCTACACTTTGACTTGTCTTTCCATCTTCCAACCGGAGCATCCAACATCATACAGCCGACTTCAGGAGAGAAGATCCCGGTACGACGGCCCAGGACATCCCGGCGTCTTGGGATCCCATTACAATTTTAAATATATCTTAGTGCTGTGTGTGTGGCACAATCTTTCATGCTAGTACTTTAATTTATTTCTTTTATTCATGGCCAGCAATACTCTTCTTTGCAAGGACATTTTGTAACATTCACAGAGGTGTTATGGTATGGTATGGTGTGGTGTGTTGTGTGTGTGTGTGTTATTCCCAATCATGATCTTTATCAATGCTTAGAGATAAGTGTTTTATGGTAGCTCTGTCACACTGCCTTTGTTTCTGTTTTATTATCACATTTATTTCATCAGCCATGACATTTCCCACATAGATAGGAGTTCTTTTTGTTTTATTTGAAGTATAAAAAGGCACATCGATAATGAGATATTTTGGGTTTAACAATAATGTTACACATGCGGATATGTTTTTGCACAAGGTTATAATTAATGAGAGTGCATGTAGTCTAATACAATATACTGTTCCATTCAACACTGTGAGCATGGCATTAAACTGAGCTCAGTACAGCTTTTATTTACTCATAGGGTTAATGTGATAGGTCAAACACAGCATAATATAATATACAGTACTTGATCTAAGCATAAAATGACCCAAACTGACCCTTCAACAGGCAGAGGAAAAATGTCAGATTTAATTGAGAATTAAGTGAATTGCAGACAAGTGCAGTTGAAAAGAATCTGGTAAAAAGTACATGTGAGCATGTTTGGGTGTTTATTAAGGGTTAAAAAGGTACATTATTTTTATTCATTGTGTGTGAGTATATAATAGCTTTAAAAGCAAATTATTGTTATTCACTGTTTTTCTCTCTCTCCTTAGTGTTTAAGGGTTGAGTGCACAGGGGATCCACCTGGGTGTATGTCTGTTTTAAACACAAGCATTGGGCTTATTTGAGCCTGTTCACTGGTTCTTCTATTTAAGTGAATTGCAGACAAGTGGAGTTGGAAAGAATCTTGATTTAGAACTGAATTAGGCATTGGAAATCAGCAGGGCTCATGGTGAAAGTCATTTCAAGGGATTTACTACACCCACATTTAAAGTGGGCATTAGAGGACAGTGTAATACTAGTTGAGTTGTAAAACCAAGCATGAGTGATAGCAGGTTAGACAATCTCACTCAATGCACATATTGTCACATGTTTGAACACTTGCAGCAATCATTACGGGGTCATTCTGCTGTGCCAAGTGTAAGCATATTTTCTATTTAGAATCTTAGATATTGGGTCTGGAAAGAAATTTTGGAACATTGCGTGACACTGGAAACCGGGAAAGGATCTTAGAAATCACAGAGAAGGTAGTATGTGGGGCTAGTGGTGAAAAGGGTGGAGTTGTTGATGAGGAGCGGCAGTTAGGCAGCTGGGTAACAGTAAGGAGGGGATGTAGTGGTCAGAGGAAGAAAAAGGCCAGTTCTGAGTTGACTAACTCCAACAGATTTGCAAGATTGTATGAAGATGTTGATGAGGATAGCTAAGAATTGTCAATACTAGAGAAGGCTGATTCCTCTAACAGCCAGGGGACCAGTCCTCCTTACAGTTTAGATGGGATGCAGAGTAGGAAAAAACCAAGGAAGGTGGTGGTAATAGGGGAGTTCTGTTAATAGCAGGGTAGATAAGGCAATCTGCCTCCAAGAACGGGAATGCCCAACAGTATGTTGTCTGCCGGGTGCTCAGGTTCAGCATATTACGGGCAGGGCAAACAGATTAATGGGCAAAACTGGAAATAATCCAGCTATCTTGGTACATATTGGTACCAATTACAAAGTTGTAGGAAGATGGAGGTCACTAAAAATGATTTCAGGGATTTAGGGTGTAAACTCAAGGCAAGGATCTCCAGGTTAGTGTTTTCAAAAATGCTGCCTATGTCATGACCCAGTGTAGGAAGCAGAGGGAGCTCAGGGAGCTAAATGCATGGCTCAAGTATTGGTATAAGAAGGAAACTTGGGTTTTAGATCACTGAGCCGACCTTGCTCTTAGGTACAATCTAAATGGAAGTCATGGACTGCAGCTATTTTGAAGGGGAGCCACTGTGCTGGGGATAGAATGCTAAGATTAGAGGAACATTTTAAATAGGAAAGGAGGGAAGGGTATAGATAGTAAAAACAGGGTAGATAGTGTACATAGGAACTGGGTCCAAATAAAGGATCATGAGGTGGAGAAGGGAAGGGGATAAATGTAGCCAACAGGGAGGAACTCCTATTAAATAAGGACTTAGAAAAAAGGCAAGTAGTGGGTAAAATATGTAAAGGCATTAAAACTGATTGTATGTTGGCGAATGCAAGAAGTATGATAGGTAAAATGGGAGTACTAGAATTGCTGGTGGTTAGTGAACATTTGAACATAATTGGTATAAATTAAACATGGTAACATAGTAACATAGTAAATTAGGTCAAAAAAAGACACAAGTCCATCAAGTTCAACCTTTGCTCATAACCCAGAGACATCAGGATTATATACCTTTCCTGCTGCCAAATAGGTTAGTGTTTATCAGACCTTCCTGTTTTGCCTAATAATACACAATATAACCCAGTATGTATCTAAAATGTATCTAATCTTCTCTTAAAAGTGTCCATTGAAACCTCCTTTCCTCTAATCTCAAAGGGTGTCCCCTGGTTATTTGATCAGGCCTTGGAAGGAATAGCTCACCAGAGAGATCCCTGTATTGACCGCTCATATACTTGTACTGTACATTGTGATAAGATCTCCTCTTCATGGTGAGAAGATACACATGAATGGGCTATAAATATAGAGGGTTATTCCCTATTTATGATTAATATAAAAAGGGGAGGTGTGTGCTTATATTTGAAACCAGATCAAAATCCAATTTTAAGGGATGATATTTATGAGGAAACTGGCCATAATGTGGAAACCTTGTGGTAGAAACTGAGGATAACTGTGGTTTACAAGGTAAAATAAAGATGTTGGTGGGTATATGGTACAAACCGCCAAATGATGATGAGAATTTTGGGCATGCTATAATTATAGCAAATTTTAACTATTCTGATATCAACTAGAAACATGAAACCTGTCAGTATGCTCAGAGAAGCAGGTTTGTGAGCATGCTTAGTGATAGCTACATGTCACAAATGGTGTAAGGGCTGACAAGAAATAACAATGTATTGGACCTAGTGATTAAGGGTAGGCAAAAAGTGAGGAAAATTTCCCACATGACTTTTTCACAAGCGTTTTCTTCTTTTCCTCATTGAAAAATGTTCCTTCTTTTCACCTATCCAGGACATTTTTCTCCTATTCTAACACATTTTTCTCCTATATTTAATATGGTACAACATTTCACAGCACAATATTACTTCTTCTCAGGGCTCTAGTGGAGAAATAAGCAGCTAGAAGTCAAAGCTGTGAGTCCTACAGCAACATATACCTTGAAAAATGTGTTAGCATGCAGAGTGCATTTGTCCTTTGCCCACAACACTTACTTCCTGCTTAAGTGACACTGGTACATATTCATGATGATGTCAAGTAATGAAAAAAAAGCACAACCTACAATGTGGCAGATGTGTATGGTAGTGGTGGTGGGGGACTTGAGTGGTGTGACCGATGGGACCTTGACAGACTGCATCCACCCCAGGAGGAGAGGGATCATATTCATTTATTGCACATGCTGCAGCAACCATTGCTCAGTTTTTGAACTACCACTTTACTCCCACATTCCTGCACTGGTCCACCTTTCCCCCCTCCCCCTTGTGCATTTGCTAGACATTACGCAACTACTGTGTGTGTTTTTACTCTCTAAAGTACACAACTGATGGAGTGTGATGTCTTGCCTTGGACCTCAACAAAATTATCAGTGTCATCTGCTGTCTATCAAGTCTGCCTAAGTCACAGAGCTCACATCAGGCTCACAGTCAGCTGTCTAATACATTTGTTTGTTTAATTATTTATGTAGTTTTTTTTCTATCTTATCACAGTCTGTCCAAAAAAAATATAACTAAAAAACAAAATCATCTACTTCTTTCCCAGACTTCCCCAGCACAGAGACAATAAAAGCAAAATCAGCAAGCAATTTGGAAATTTGGACCCCAGCTGCCTGTGTCTTGCCAATCAATCACACCAAATGTTGAGGTCTTTGGGGGTCAACCTCCTTCCTCCCTTCTTCTACCCCAGAGTGCCCCCATACTCCCCTAATACAGAGAACAAATGGCTCCTTAAACTAAGCTTCAAGTCCCCTTTATTTGCTTATATTCTCTAGCTCAAAAACATGCTGCTTTCTCCTCTAACAAACACAGAATTGCATGCGGCGAGAGACTGACACCCTTGTATATGGCTGTAGAAAAGTAGAAAAAACTTTAGTATGCTGGAGAAAAATTTTTCTTACCATTGATTTCAGTGAAATGAGCTAAGAGAAAAAGGTGGGAAAATGGCACTTTTTGCTGGAAAATTGTCTGCAAGGGAAAGTGAATTTTTTCACCAATTTTGGACTGAGGCAAAAGTTTTTGCCCATCCCTACTAGTAATAACAAATAACTACTCATGGTATCCCATTTTAACATAGGTGAACATTTGGCAAACAGTAAATATAACATGGTTATATTTGAGATCAGTTTGGTAAAACAAAGTTGTATAGTTTCAATCATGTAATACATAGACTGGTAAAAATTATTGAAAGGCAAAAATACTGAGGAAAAATAGTCAGAATTTAAATTTGGGTTTCAGAAATATATTCAAACGTATATACCAGTGGGGAACAAAGGCAAAAGAAGTAGATCACAGTCAATGTGTGTAAATTTAAAGAAAAAAATGACATGATAAAAAGGCATTTAAAATATTTAAGTGCGAAGGAAGTGAAAATTATTTGTTGAAATACAGGGAGAGCAACAAAGATTGCAAAAAGGCAGTTAGGTTAACAAAAATAGATAATGAAACTCGATTTGCAAGGCAGAGCAAGACTAATACTAAAAAGTTTTTCAAATACATTAATAGCAAAAAAACTTAAGAGGGAATGCGTTGGACCTTTCAGAAACGAGATGGGTGAGTTGATTAGAAGGATAAGGAAAAGTCTGATTCCTAAATACTTTCTTTGTGTTGGTACATACCAAGGGACAAGAAATCATAGAAGAGACTCAAAAAGTAAGAAATAAAACCAAATGATTATCAGATATCAGTTTAACACAAGAAGAGGTCAGACTGAACAAAACTAGGACTGACCAAGCACCAGGTCCTGATGGTATACATCCAATGGTTCTTCAGGAACTTGGTGCAGTGTTAGCAAGACCCCTCTTTTTACTCTTTAATCACTTTCTCACCATAGGCTCAGTTCCACAGGATTGGCATAAAGCTAATGTAGTGCCTTCATACAATAAGGGACATAAAATAGAACATGGAAATTATAGACCTGTGAGTTTGACCTCTGTAGTGGATAAGAAAGGATTATATTCAGGGTTACACCAAAGAAAATAATATTAACAGGAATCAACATGGTATTATGAGGAATAGATCTTGTCAAACTACTCTTTTGAGCTTCTATGAAGAAGTAAGTAGCAGCCTAGATAATGGTAAATCAGTAGATATAGTATATCTAGATTTTTCAAAGGCATTTCATACAGTGCCATGCAGGAGGCTGGGGTATAACATAAGGAAATAGGGGGGATAACCTTTGCAATTGGATAAAAAACTGGTTGAAGGATAGGGAACAGTATGTGGTTGTAAGTGGACAATTCCCTAATACAGTTAAAGCTGAGAGTGGAGTACCTCAGGGTTCAGTACTTGGGTCTCTGCTTTTTAACATATTTATAAATGACTTGGAAATAGATATAGAAAGCAAAATATCAATATATGCAGATGACAATAAATTATGCAGGATATTTGTTATATATAGAGGGATTTACATAAAATGGTAGACTGGGCAAACAGAAAATGAAGTTGTCTATAGGAAAGTGTTAATTCTTGCATTTGGAAAGAAAAAATCCTAATGCTACTTAAGAACATAGTGGAATCATTTTGGGGCCTCATTGCTAGAGAAAGGCCTGGGAATCCTTGTAAGCTAAAAACATGGAAGCAGTGACCAGTGTTAAATATCAGTAGCAAAATCAAAGTCCTATCTTGCATAAAAAGGGGTATTGAAGCAAGATTGTGCCACTGTAAAAATCATTGCTAAATCCTCACCTTGAATATGCAGTGTAGTTTGGACACCAGTTCTAAAAATAGTTAGAACAGCTAGAACTGGATAGAGTACAGTGAAAAGCAACAAAATGAATGAAGGAAATGGAAGACTTAATGTTTGAGGAACATCTAGACAAACTTGGTTTACTTACTCTAGAGAAAAGATGACTAAGAGGAGATTTTGTCACATTGTGCAAGTATATGAGAGGTCAATACAAGGATCCGGTGAGCATTTCATTCCATGGCCTGGCCAAATAACCAGGGGCAATACCTTAAGATAAGTGTCAACTTCAACAGAGGAATGAGTTTTTACAGTAAGGTCTGTTAAATTGTGGAATTCCTTGCTCAATGATGTTATAATGGCATATACAATAGATGCATTTAAGAGAAGATTAGATATATTTCTTTCAAGAGAGAAAATACAGAGTTATACTGTTTATTAGTAGGCAAAACAGGAAGTTCCAATAAACACTAACTTACTTGGCAGCAGGAAATCTTATATAGTTCTAATTTATCTGGGTTATGAGGCAAAGGTTGAACTTGATGAACTTTTTTCAATCTAAATATTACTGTGTAGTGGAGCAGGGGATGTGAAAAGGGGCCGGTGTTTAAGGAGAGGAACACCTATACATGTCCACTTATAAGGGTTGAATGAATATGTTTATTTTGATATTAGTAGGGAGTGTGGAACATGGTCAGTTTTATGGATGGAGTTTATAAGGGCACAAGTATTTTTCTGTAAAGTAATGTACAGTAATCTCATTCTACTATTTTGATTTGCCCTGCTGGTATCATGTGATGGTGTCCTCTGCTGCTCTCTCAGAAATAACAGGTAAAAAATATACTATGGCATCAACCTGGCATGACCTGGTTAAAAATATTGATCAATGAATAATTGCCAGAAACACCTGCAAATTCCATCTACCCGCTTGAAGTTAGTAGATCTTATTGTAGTTAGTGGGAGAAAGTATGTGTATACACTCGATGGAAATATGATCGTTGATGAAAACCTGATCATAGAGAACAGTTGGTAAAGAACAGTGTACTGCATACTTTGCTTTTTCCTCAGCTTGATGGATTTCAACTAGAACAAGGCAAATATGCAGGCTGTCAGTACAAATATATATATAATAGCATATACAGGTAGCATATATCAAGTGGTTCTAACCATAACTGTTGCTGTTCTCCCTAACAGATACATACACAAAGGGTTGAACTTAATCAAGGTTTTGTCTCTCTTCTTGAGCCTTTACCAACCTTAGAAAATGGTAATAGCACCAATCATATCCTTTTAACCCCTGTGAGTGCTCTAATCCTGTATTTGTGTTTATACTAGGTGCACATCAAACAAAGGGAAGTAATGCAGTTCATGAGACAGACTGCACTCTCAGGATTTGTTTTTGAATGAAGCATGATCGTGTTTATTGTATCAACATTTCAGCCAGCACTTGTGGCCTTTATCAAGACGCCGTCTGTCAAATATAAACTGTATCTATAATTATACAGTATATATGGGGTGGTCAAAATTGGACAAAATAATATAAACAGCAGTGACATGCCATTCAGTTAGTTTATGGTTTTGGCCACTATTCCTTTTATCAGATGTCTTCCCAAAATCTGTGTATGCTGTCATAACTCTGGACACAGTTGTTCTGGATATACCTAAACTGACAGTCTCTGCCACAGATGCTCCAGCTAAACATACACCAACAATGACCTCTTTTGAAATCAGACAAGTCAGTCATTTTACAGTGTTTTAATATGCTTTTACACTCCAGACAACCTATAATTCATTGAAGCTAGCTCTAAACCACATGACCTAAAAAAACAGAACAAAAGATTATCATAAGTGTTATTTTCAGGGTTGCCAACAAAAAACATATTTGCTGCCAAATTCCCCATTGTTTCCATTTTTGTATGTAATCTGTGCAGGCAAAATGTTTGATTTAACATGTAAATGCAGGTTATCTTTAAGCATCAATGCTTTCCCAGGAACGTCTATGAAGTGTTATACATATTATGTGCTATCTGTAAATATAGCAGCACAAAGCAAACCATTTAAAAGCAGTATTTATTTAAAAATCTTCTTGCACACAATAGAACAACACTTTCAGGATATAATTAAAAAGTTTCCATATCTCTTTCCTTTAATCACAGCCTTTTTGTTCCCAATCCTCCCTTTCTCCAGAGTGCCACTTGTAAATGATACAACCACAGAGCAATGGAATATGCAGCTAATATAAGCACCCAGCTAGTGTAGCCCATGGATTCACTCCATGGCTATCCAATTTCCCTGTCTTACTCTCGCTTACAAGGTATAATACAGGCATGAACGAAAAAGATCTACTTTAAAATCTATATATATGTGCTGGAACAGATGGTGGTGGTGCTTTTGGAGGGACCTGGAAAAGCTACTTCCTCCCCGAGAGGAAAGGGATCATCATCATTTACTTCACAAGTTGCAGCAACCATGGCTTCAGTCAGTTTTTGAACTACCAGTTTACTCCCATGTCTTTGCACTGCTCCTACTCCTCCCCCCGCCCCTTATGCATTTGCTGGACATTACTCAACTACTGTGTGTGTTTTTACAGAACTGATGGAATGTGATGTCTTGCCTTGGCCCTCAACAAAATATTCAATCTCGTCTGCTATCAATTAAGTCTGCCTCAGACACACAGCTCATGTCAGGGTCCCAGTCAGCTGTCACATTATTCTTATTATTTTTAAACTGTTGTTTACCCTATCATAATACTGTCAAAAATAAAATAAATTAAAACAAACAAAAAAAAATCTTTCCCCACACTCCCCCAGCACAGAGATAATAATAGCAAGATGAGCAAGGAACTTGGACAGCAGCTGCTTGTGTCTTACAAATCAAATTGGTCAGACAGTATTTTGAGATATTTGGGGTCAACCTCCTTTGCTCCCTTCTCACTAACACCACCAGACACATCTAACACAGTGATAATAACAGCAAGGTCAATACGGAACTTGGACTGCAGCTGCCTGTGTCTTTCAAATCAAATCAGTAAGACAGAATGTTGGGGTATTTGGCGTCAACTTTCTTTCTTCCTTTCTGTCCCCCAGACTCCCCTAATACAGAGAACAAATGTCCTGTCTAAGAGATTCCCTAAACTAAGCTTCAATTCCAGTATCTTCTCTAGCTCAAAAGTTAGCTGCTCTCTTTTCCTCTCACAAACACAGAATGACATGCTATGGAAACATGCCCCCCCCCCCTTTATAGTATAATTTTTCTTTGGTGGCACAGTTGATATAACAGACTAAATAAAGTTCAAATGACTCAACAGACACCGCTCCAATCTTCCAGTGCAATCGAAGGAGGTGGTTTCTCCTCTCTTAACAATTATCATAGGAAATGGGACGCACTCTGGAGGATCTTTTCAAATATAAAACCCTTTTAATAAACTTCAAGCTTGTTCACAGACATCAGGGTTACTAGGAACTCATAGTCTCACATGTCTCACACTTAATATGCTTAATCATTGATACTTTATAGTATGCCTGTGGAAAAAATAAGGGAAATATTGCCAGGTTCTCCCCACTGATTTCAATGCATCGAGATAGGCAAAAGGTGGGAAAACTTTTTCGTACTAAATTTCCTGCTAGGCGGGAACAGACATTTTCCTTTTGCTTTTGAGATGAAAACTTTCACCCATCCCTAGTAATAATTCACTTAATTTTTACTTGAATGTATTAAATAATCCAACCCATCTACAGTATGTGAATTAGAAACCAGAATGTAATAAATGTGAATCAGAAACATTCTATATTATGATTGAAAATGTTTCAATGCTAAAAAAACAATGAGTACAGTTATTGAATTGGCATAAGAAGGAGCCTGATGTAATGTGACTATTGACCAAATACCATCTAATAACAATACAATGGGTGTTATGCACTAAGGTGTGATAAAGAGGTGAGAAAGTGGAGAGGACTTCTCCATTGATATTACATCTACAGTTCTTATCTTATTCTATAGAGCCTATACACTAAGATCACCAAAGAATAACCGTAGAATAACATAGGAATTGGAGAAGCTATGTCACTGGAGAAGTAATCTCCCCTTCATCAACTTCATCGCACCTTAATGCATCTCCCCCAATGAGCCCCAATAAATAGAAGACTGAGTTCACTTATTAAGTACCTGAATGAGATGAGCATAGTGTTAAAAATAAATAAGTAAAAGCATAGGACAAGTCTTGCAACAATCCATCCAATATATGTAAATGGGAAACCAAGTTGGTTAGTGAAGCAGTTATATGAAGTTAATCCAATATATGAGAAAATGTATCATTACTGATCTTAACACATAGAGATGGATGTGACTGATGATATGTATACAGATGAATAGAGATGAAACCTTTCAGATTCTCACTCAAGGGCTACCAACAGGCCAGTATTTAAGGTTTTTTCATGATTAAGCACAGGTGAGTTAATCAGTGGCTCATTAATTTTGATTTGAATCAACTGTGATTACTCAGGAAAATCCTTAAATCCTGGCCTGTTTGTGGACCTTGAGGACTGAACTTGGACAGCCCTGTTGTATGAAATATGGTTCTCAATCATCCACACTAAAACTTAAAGCATCCTTCTTTACAGCTTACCAACCATGGACCTCCATACACTTAGTATCTAAATTGAAAAACAAAAAGAGCATGAAGAGACGGATCTAAAAGCAGTGTTTATTGCAATCAGTTCAACCACACACAAGACACACTGCACTTAATAGATAACCAGCTAAAGTCAGCTTATCTCCCTCAAAGTTACAAGTGCCTTGATACCATGTAGCCCTGTAGTTCAGTAAGCAGCTTTTATCCTCTGCATCATCCTCAATATCAGTTCTATATGTGGTAGATATAGATCTTACCACTCCAAAGGTGCATTGTGACCCAAAGAAGAACAATCCACCCAAAAGTAAAACTAATCTGCTTAGACAAATGATGAATGTGTAGGAACAGAGGACGCAGCTCTTCTGTGAACATAAACTTTTCCCACAGGGAATTTAACTGAGAGGTAGCACCAGTCCGGTACTAGAAATAGTTTTCCCTATGTGTATCATGTACTTTCACTGTCCCCCAGGGTATTACAGGGCATATCTATGATCTTACTTTATTTACCCTGTATCAATAATACCAGACATATGTATAGTTCAGAACAACATAATAAATTAATAGTTAAAATATCCTTTGTGTAAATTTAGGCTTAATCTATTTAACATACAGATCAACTCAATTTAATAAAATTCCATATCACAACTTAAAAAAATATGAATAAGGACCTCTTAAAATTAAGATTGATTCAAATTCCTTAAAAGATACTATAGGATCTCATGGAAAATAATTAACATTTCTATAGAAGTTGAATCTCTCACACAATTTTTACAATATTAACCCATTGTTCCTAAACAATTACAGTATAATTGTAAATAGTGTAAAATATTCTTTGTAACCTCCCTCTATTTTAATGAACTTTCAAACATGACTGAGCAAAAAACCTGATCTTTATACTTATTTATTTTAAATTTATTGTAACATCATTAGGAATGTTTATATTGTTGAAAAATTATCATTTTTGTAGAATATTTTAGCACTTATGTAGCCATGATAGCTTTTCATGTAACAGATGTTTTATATTTTACATTATTATTTTAAATTGTCTATCTGAAAGCAGTGAGATATCTGAAACACAATAGGCTGTTAAGCAGCTAAGTATCCACAGTCTGCTATATTAGCCCGAAGGTACCAAGTGGATCTTTGTGAATAATCAGAATGCTATTCTTGGCATGGTTTGGGTTACCTTTACTAAGTATCCTATCAATTTGACATAGCAATTATGTATTGAATTACTTTAACCTAATAGGTACAGTCATAAGAATTCCGAAGTTAATGAGTCCCTGAGAACAATCATAAGCCTGGAAGTATATTGCAGAATGCATCTAATAATAAACCTTGGATGTAGTTGTATTATGAGGATACTTATCTATTTTACTTTTATAGGGTTCTTAAAATAGTAACTCTTTTTTGCAGTTTTACTTATCTATGATTAAGAGATACTTTGGTGTACTTAAATTATTTGGATACATTATTACAGGCATCTCTGTAATTAGCATTAGTATGTTTTAATATTAATAGTGTGGATAACTGTATAATGACTTTAGATGTAAGGCAGACATATCAATGTCAATAAGTTCTGATTTGGTGAATCCTTTTGCAAATAGTTCTGTTGACTCTTTTGACTATTTACCGTGTTTGTTACCACTTTATTTCATCTCACATTTTCTTTTTTTTATCTTTCTTTTTCAACTATATTCTCCTGACTTATGTTTAAATTTTGCTGTGCAGCATCAACTTTTTTAATCTTGTTCTTGCTTAATTTTGTGTAATCTGTCCTCTCTCTTTTCTTGTCGACTTCCCTCACTCCATTTTTTGTAGTCAGTTCTCTAGTGGAACAAGAGGAAAATGGCAAATGCCTCAGAGCTGGACATTTTTTGCAAAAGCTGCAGATTTTCCACTTTTTTGCCTAGCTCATTGTTTTGAAATCAATGGGAAGATTTAATTTCCCCCACACCACGTGGTAATTTCCCCTTCTTTTCCCACAGTCAAAGTATAAAAGGGGAGTCAGGTTCACACAGCATGCCATTGTGTCTTTATGAGAGGAAGAGAAAGCAGTACATATCTGAGCTAGAAAAGACATGCTAATAAAATAAATTAGAAGTTTAGTTTAGGGAATCTTGTAGGCAGCACATTTGTTCTCTGCTCACCAGTGATTTCCAGGAGTCCAGAAGTCACTGGTGAGCAGAAAGAGAGAAAAGAGTTTGACCCCCAAGTACCCCAAAATTCTGTGACTAACTAGGAAGGCACAGGTAGCCTGATTGAAGTGCCTTCCTGATCTGGCTATTATCTCTGTGTTAGGGGAGTGTGGTGGTGTGAGAAGGCAGCAAAGGAGAATAACCCCAAATACCCCCAAATTTTGTGTGATTGATTGGAAAGACACAGGCATCCTTGATCCAACTTCCTTCCTGATCTGTTAACTCTGTGCTAGGGGAGACTGCGGGAGTGAGAAGGGAGCAAAGGAGAATAACCCCAAATACCCCAGAATTCTCTGGAACTGATTGGAAAGACACAAGCAGCCGTGATGCAAGTTCCTTCCAGATCTGGCTGTTAGCTCTGTGCTAGAGGAGTATGGAAAAAGAAGTAGATGAACAGGGAGTGTGTTTTTATGTTTGTTTTTGTTGACAGTGATAGGGATAGGGGGACAGTTAATTAAAATAAATAAACTGATAGGTGACAGAGACAGGGACCCTGACGAATGAGGCAGACTGATATTAGACCAGATAGAATATTTTGTAGAGGGCCAGGGCAAGACATCCCACATAATCAGTTCTATTGTTTACTTTACAGTAAAATCTACACAGTAGTTGAGTAGCTAATGTTGTTAAAATCCCTCAAAGGGGAAAAGTAAAAATAAATTCTTTGAGACCTATAAATGCCCAGACAAATATAAAAGTAGTGGGGGGAAGAATAGTGAGTGATTCTGAGGATTACCTAATGACTGAATATGATGATGTAGATCTAGAATATATCCCTCCAGCATCCCCCTTTTCTTCAGATACAAATGAATTTGAGAGTGAGATAGATGATGATATGCCCAGAAAGTTAGTCGAAAGGCAAAGGCTCAGTCTTCGACCACTGAAAAAGAGCACTGTGCCTATCTATGAACTGTTTGAGAAAACAATTGGAAAGTATGACCCTGGATAAGCAAAGATGCCCATCTTGTCAGTTATCATCAACATCATCACAGTCCAAGTCTCACTCAGCCACACATACTTCTAGTGTTGAGTAACCAGCAGCAAAAACACAGATTATCAACATTTGCAACCTTAGCTATGATGAGTGCCTCTGCCGCTGCTGGAGGTGCTGCACCTGTGACATCTAGTAGTAGTACAATTGCAGCAACATCTAGCCCCCAGGAATCCCGCAGTCTATGAAGTCCATAGTATGGAGATAATTTACTCATGATCCAAAAACATGTTGATATCTGTGAAAAAAGCATGTGAACAGGGGGAAAAAAGGCTCACACCTAGGCAATGCCTCAATGAGATCCCACCTGAAGCACAAACACAGGTCTGACTAGGAGACACACTTCAACAGGTCAAAGATGCCACACCTAGCAGCAGCAGAAGCAATTTTTGCCTTCCTCTGGATCAACAGGGGTGTTTTTGGCATGGGCTGGACTTGATGGATGTATGTCTTTTTTCAGCTTCATCAACTGTGTTACTATGTTAAGATGTTGGCAGTAGAATGCTGCTCTGTTCTTTTGTAGAAAACTGAAATCATGTGTAGCTCCTTGGGATATCCCAAGCCATCATTTTTTTGTCAGAAATGCTGTGCTTTAATTGTAGAAGCAGGTGGTTAATGTGGTGGGCAAAAGGCCAGAAAGCTCCTACAGCAAAAATAATTAACCTGACAACAGATATGTGAACAAGTGGGCAGAGAACAGACTATATGACTATGACTGCTCACTGGGTTTCACTCCACCACCAGTGGGCAACACTAGCCTACAGCATCAGGTGGCAGCCATTAATCCTGCCTCTGGTTCTGGCAGTATAATTAAAAGGCAGCAGCAGGATAGCCCACACATCTGCATGCCAGCTTGTGCATGCAGAGTTTTGAGAGACAGTCCCACAACACCATAGATGTATTAAGTAAACTAGAGCAGGTGATAAAGGAATGGCTTTTACTCCTTGAAAGCTGGTTTTGTGTCTGCTGATAATGGCTCCAACAAAACAGCTGCATTGGGATATGGTGCATGTGCCCTGCATTGCCCATGTCCTTAGTTTCATTTTGACCAGATCCCTGGCAGAATCTGAAACCCACAGAAATCTGCTGAATATTGCCCACAAAATCTTTCCTCATTTAAGCTGCATTGATTTTTTTTTTAAAGTACAAGCTCTGAGGGAAAAAAAAACTTACTGGCCTTGTGCCAGCAGGTCATGTCTTGTTGGCCAGTGGCCATTGTCAAATGTCCTGATATAATTGAGGAATTTACAACTGCTGTTCTTGCTGGTGCTGCTGAGCTGTTTAAGCAGCAGGATGATTAGGCAGCTCAAAGGGAATGGGATCAACAACAGCAGTAACATGGATGATGAAGGTTCCACTTGCAACGACTAGCTCCAGTGATGTGCCTGAGGCAGAAGCAGCACCATAACTAGCCCCCACCAATTCTGGTGTATGTGGAGAAAAGAAGAAGTTGGCCAATAATGCTTCTCCACCTGCCCCCCTCCAAAATCATGGGAGTGTTGTTACTAGCATAGAAAAGTTTCCCTTGAGAGCATGAACTGTGCTTCTCACATCATCAACTGCAATGTGCACAGTGTAAATAAGGGAAGTACTCAATAGTGGAACAATGAAAAGGCGCTCCTAAAAGTTAATTTGTTTATTGAGACATATAATAGTAATGCACCTATGGCTCCTGCTGCAGTCCTTGAAAAGCAAAACACCTAGGAGTATGACTTTGAGTTTATGGTATTAGATGACAAGAATCATTGCCCACACCTGCCTCCACTACCACCCCCACTCCCATAAGTCATTTTGTTAAAGCAATAAAGTTACACAGTTCTTCTGCTATGTACTGTCAACCCACATTTATTGAGCTTTTAGGAATGAATCAAAACAGGACAAAATAATCCCAATGTACACCTGTGGAATGGAACAGTTGCTACAGTGTTGGCAGCTGACATAATACCTTATTATTTTATAGAAAACCAAAGGTATTGTGTTTCATCCATCTAGCATATCCCAAGCCACAGTTACTTAAAAAAAAATGGTTGTGCCAGAACTGGGCAAGCAGGTAGTGTGGTTTGCAAACGACAGTAAACTTCTTACGGCAAGAAAATTCACTTGACAACAGACTAAATGACTATATGTTGACATTCTGACATTCCTCCATATGCTGGCTTGGGCGATCAGACAGCAGGAAACCTCACAGGAGGAGTGACCAGGAATATCCTTCGTAACCAGTGTTTACTGGTGTCGTTCTAACCCCACACGTATTGAAGGCTTCACTGCCAGCTTTCTCAATGGTGTAAAATGTCCCTTCAGGTGGGACTCTTATTTATAGCTTATGATATATTTCCAGTAAAACCACTTATCATATTAAAAACCACATTAAACAACTAAATTAACATACTAAAACATAGATGTCTCTATAACTTATTACCCTATTGAAACTAACTGGTAGTTTAAATCAAACAATCCTCCATACAATTATAATGGCTTGCAATACAATGTGGGTTAAATACATATAAATAAATATAACTTCACCACTAAATTGGTTCTAGACCTAAAAGACAACCAAAGTGCTTATTATCTAGGGATGGGCGAAAAATTTCTCCTGAAACAATATCAGCAAAAAATGGCAGTTCCACTTGGCAAATAATTTCCTGTGAAAAGTGCAATTTTTCCACTTTTTTCACCTAGCTCATTCCATTGAAATCTGTGGAAACACTGAATTTACACACAACACAAAGCAAATGTTATTTTATTTCTCAAAGGCATAATATAAAAGGGGCATAAGGGTGGGTGGAGTGTGGAGAAAAAATCAGTTGAACAGGGAATGTTATTTGTGGGGGTTTGTTTACTGGGATTGGGGGCAGTAAAAAAATAATATACAGTCAAGGGAACAGTAACATTCAATCATTAACAACCAATATTATTTAATTGCTAACAAAAGTTTCAAAAAATTTATTAACCAAATAAACTCCGTATTTTTCTGATTTACAGTCAAAACGGATGCAATCTGGTGCTCCAAATAACATACATAAACGTTACATCAACTTTGATAAAAAACAAAAAAAAATACAAATACACACTAACGATGTAAAGATCTTAATTCTATAACCGCTGAGGATACAGAGTTTGTTTAATAAATTTTTTGAAACTTTTGTTAGCAATTAATTAATATTGGTTGTTAATGATTGAATGTTACTGTTCCCTTGACTGTATATTATTTTGTTACTATGTCGCTCCGTCTTATGACTTTGAGCGGAGGGGCTTTTATTTATTTAGTATATTAGTTAAGGGATCAGTATGTTAGATCTAAATCAGCCATACAAAAGAGAGTGAATGGTTAATTATTACACCTTGCAGTTTAATTAAACAAATACGTTTTTGGATTGGTTGGCACTGATTTAAAAGTGTTAGCGGCTGCAGTCAGATCTCTAGGTCATGAGTAAGCATGTGTTAAGCGAAACATGGTGATCTGAGAGGGACCGATGTGAATGCACCTTGCTTGCCTGAATGCCCTGAAAGTCTCGTTTCCGTTTGTAACCCCAGAAGTTGTGAAGGTATCTACATTTTTATACTTTGTGAAATAAATCTTTGTTTTTATCACAATATGCAGTTGACCTTGATATAGCGATACATTTTTTGCGATTTGTATATTGAGAGAGCTTGTGGAGAGGCTCTGATATCACCAAGAGATACAACTGCATACTTTGTTTGATCGAGATATGGAAATTGAGTAGCAATTTGAAACTTTGCCTTTAAGGTTCAGATACTTGAGAAGAGTTACTGAATTTGATTGTTTGTGAATCATTTCCTCCTCCTCCTCTGACTCACTGGACACATAAGGGTCCTTCCAGCACTTCCTTTTATTATTCTTTAACTTAGCAGTCACTATGAGCATCTCCTGCCTCAGTTCAGCTACTAATTCAAAGCAGAACACCACAGCACGTCTATCTCGCTCTGCTTCTATTTCACTATTTCTGTTTAACTTCCTGGAAAACTGCATATTTTTATAGCAAAAAGGCGAGAAACACGTTAATCAAGGGGTGAAAACTTTCTAGCCATTGGAAAAAATGGGCAAAAATTGCAAAGATTATAATTACTATATTTAAAGTGGATTTTCCTGGGAAAAAGCGGACAGCAATGTGGTTTTCAGTGATTTGTTCGCAGGAACACAAAGGGACCTTTCGCCCACCCCTATTATTATTCCCACCCTTCTCCTTTCTTATGATATTTGCCTAGTCAACTTCATTTATATAATCATACCCTTCTATACTTTAAATATTTTATCTCCAAACCCTTTCTTGGGGCAGAAAATACTGATATTCAGAATATATTAGACTAATGCTCATTTCCCATTTCAGATATTAATAAATAAAAAGAAGCACATTATCAATATCTTCAATGGAAAAATGATATATAAAATGTCTCCTCATAATTTAACATCAACAGCTAGTCCAAATGGACCCTGCGAATTGGGGATATCATCAACCCTAACGAGATTTTTTTCTATAAAGACTTCCAATTCTATATCCATATTCAACTCACAAGGTGTCAATGTCCTCAGTTCATAGATCCAGTACGTCTCCAAATGTCTTAGGTGCTTGATTCTATCTCCCTGTCTCTAACTGACATGTACCTTGACACTGGATATAATTGTTATGTCCTCCTTTACCTCCTCACAATCTTTGCAATGATTAGGTGCACTATGATTATCTTTATGAACTGCTATACTTCTGAAATGTTCTAAAAACCTAGTTTTTAGTTTCCTTATTATTCTTCCTACATATTGGAGACCGAAACCACATGTAAATAGGTAAACTACAAATGAGGAGTTGCAATTGAGAAAGCTTTTAACCTGATAATCTGTTCCATTTTACGTAGATTTAAAAGGGGTGGGTGAAAGGTCCAGTCATGTTACCGTGAAAAAATAAAAAAAAAACTGTATGGGAAAATCTGCTTAAAATACAGCAATTAAAATCTTCACCATTTTGGCCCATTGGCAAAAATGCTTTGCTATTTTTTTCAATAGCAAGAAAGTATTCTGCCCTTTATTAATGTGTTTTTTACCTTTTTGCTATAAAAAGTGCCATTTTCCAGGAAGTAAAACACAATACAAGCAGCTATAGAGCGAGAGATATGTGCTAGGCTGTTGTGCTATGAAATTAACAGCAAAATTGAGGCAGGAGAGGCTCGTAGTGACTGCTATCACTATGAGCAAGTTTAATAACAATAAAAGGAAGAGCTGGAAGGACCGTTATGTGTCCAGTGAGTCTGAGGAGGAGGAAGTGACCATTACCACCAACATGAAAAGGTGTGGATGCCCTGATTCCCCTGACCCAATGCTGACCAGTCCCCCTACATCACCCCTAGATATCTTGAGAAATTTATATCATGGGAGGAAGAAGAGGGTAGTAGTGTGAGTAGGGGCAATTATTTAAAAAATAAAATAAGAAATTTGTGTGTAACGTGACAGAGACAGGGAGCCCCTGATGTAAACTGCCACTGGGACAGACTGATATGTGACATGATAGAGTATTTTGTAAAGGATCATTTGTAAGATTTGTTGTTAGTGCCCCAAGCCCTGAGGAAACATTGATTTGTAGAACTTAGCCTTATTAGAGGCACAAGCCCTGAGGAAACATTGAGTTGTAGCACTAAGACTTGTTTGGCACTAGCCCTAAGGGTAAGAAAACATTGATTTGTAGGTCTTTAACTTGTTTGGCATAAGAGCTAAGGAAACACTGATTTGTAGGTCTTAGGCTTGTTAGAAACAAACCCTCAAAAATTGTTATTTTTTTTGTAGGCCTAAGTTTTTTTTTTTTTTTTAAAGCACAATCCCTGCTGAAAAAAAATGCCCTACTGGCCTAGTGCAAGCATGTCATGTTGTGTTGGCCAGTGGCCACTGGCCATTGTCAAATGCCCTGATATAATTGCAGACTTTACAATGTGATGTTCTCACTGCTGCTGCTGAGTTGTTTAAACAGCAGGATGATTAGGCAGCTCAAAGGAAATGCGGTCAACAATAACAGTGATATGAATGATTATGAACATGGTTCCACTTGCCATTATTAGCTCAAGTGATGTGTCTGAGGCAGTAGCAGCACCACAACTAGCCCCCACCATTTCTGGCATATGTGGCGAAAAGAAGAGGTTGGCCAATAATTCTTCTCCTCCTGCCCCTCCTCCAAAATCATGGGTGGGTTATTACTAGAACAGAAATTTTTCCCTTGAGAGCAGGAACTGTGCCTCTCATCAGCAACTGCAATGTGCATAGTGTGTGTGGTAAATAACACCTGGCACAACGCTATACAAATACCATGACACCAGAAACCAAGTACTGCTGCTGTCACTATGCCCCTTGCCCACACCCACTAAGGACACATGATGCTGACAGTTTAATACTATACAAATACCCCCCCAAAAAAACTCCAGTGTGAACCACACTGGTATTTAATGAGAACAGAAAGTCCCTATAATGAGGCACTCTAGATCATAAGAATATCACATATAAAAATTGTTATATTTCTTTGTAAATAGTACAAGGTTACATACATACACAGGTGTCAAAAATGAGACATTAAAATCCTGACAGTTTAATAGTAATGATAAACCCTCCCTTCCACCAGCTTAGCATATTCGGTGGGATGGAATGCCACTTGATGGAAGAAACAAAATTCACAGCTCTAATTCACATTAATTTATACATTTAATCTACACATATAGGTTGAGAACCCAAGTGAATAAATACAGATAGCAGCAAGAAATGAGGGAGCTCTCCAAGCTCCCCAAGATTAGGCTGAGGCCCAAACAGAAACCCAAAACCAAACCAAATCTGCGCTCCTCCACATAAGCCATCCAAGTGTGAACCCTGTGTAAAGCATATTGTATACCACTTTAATAAATTTGGGGTCTCTGTTGCATAGTTTGGCCAAAGTATGTTTAAGCTCGGACAGCCCAAACATTAGGCCAACACCATGCCTTTAAACCCCTCTACAAATAAGATTAATAAATGTTTTACACTTAAATATGTATCTGCAGAGTTGTTGCCACTTGTTGAGGGGTTTAAAGGTGTGGTGTTGACCTAATGTTTGGGCTCTCCAAATCATTGCCTTTAAGGCAGCAACTAAACCCCATGTGACTTGTGAGAGTGGGTGGATGGGATTTATAAAGGGGACTGATGGAGCTCCAGTCCTCTTGGCCTGCTGCTCATTCTCTACAGGTCACTGAAGGTGAGTCCTAACATGAAGTTGTTTTTAAATGTGGTAAATGTTTTTGAAATATGTCCAATGCATTATGTACAAGAAATCTCAGCTCATAAGAAATGCTTCATCAGGGGTGTTTTTAATCTAGATAGGATGATTGTGTGAAGTTAGGTACTCACCTTATATTGGGGGGACTTGACGTGGCAGGTGGGCTTAAACATACTTTGGCCAAACTATGCAACAGAGACCCCAAATTTATTAAAGTGGTATGCAATATGCTTTACACAGGGTTCATACTTGGATGGCTCATATGGAGGAGTGCAGATTTGGTTTGGTTTTGAATTCCACTTGATGCCCTGCTTGTGATTCTATTCCACTACACTGCCATGTGTGGTCAGTGCACCACACAGTGTGCAATTGGTGGACAAGAACTACCACATCCTAAAATCTGCAGAGTGGCTATCAGTTGGTGGGCGAGGTAACGATGAATGAAGTAGATTGGCAGTAGATGTAGTTACCCTAGAGCAAGAAAGTGATGGCGAGCTAGTTGTTTCGCTAGTCATCGAACGTCCAGCCTCTGTCTGGGTTTCTATATTCTATCTTCTCTTTTATCCCTGCCTTGCCTCTTGTTGCCTTTCTTGAGAGTCAGGGGGTACAGTAAAAGCGGTGCTCGGTTTCTATAGGGGGTGTTTGGCTTTAACATGTTTGACATAAATGTCATGATGTCTGTGTTTCATGTGTGTTATAAGGGTGGTTATGCTAAGGTTTGTTCCCTCATTTCCCCTTCTCACTGACTAGTCACAAATTGTGCACAATCCATTGTTGATGACTGCACTGTGCCTGCCCCAAGAGAAAAATAGTCCCACACCTATGACATTCGGGGGGGAGGTGAATTTTGGAGGGGAGGGAAAAGGTGTAGAAGAATGGCCTCTTTCTTCTTCTCCTCCACATTCCCTTTCACTGGTTGGGGCAGAAGACGATGTTGCTGCTACTGCCTCAGAATCAGTACTGCAACTAGGACCAGGAGTATTGCTGCTGCTGGCAAGTGGAACCTGTCTTAGTCCCACATCACTTATTGACCCCATTCCCACTGTGTCCATGGTGGTCTGTGTCACACTAGCCTGCTCCTTAGCATCCTGATGTCCTTTCAACTCAGCAGCAAAAGGAATTAGAGTAGTTGCAAATTCCACAAATTCCAAAATTTCACTGCTGGTGGTGATATACATCCCCATCCCCCCTCCCATTCCTTCTCAATATGGGCCAAAAAGGACCTTAATGGCTCTTCCACCCCAGCTTCTCCGCCATCACCAGTCCCTCTGTGCTGCTGCTGCTCTATTACAGACATCTCACTGCTGGTTGGAGGGAGTGGCAAGAAATGTGACAGAGGCTCCCCTAATGTAACACGTCTTTTCTTGTGACCTGAAGAAGGCAGACTGGCAGCACTAGAAGTAGGCAGAGGCAGCTTATCTGTGCTGGTGGTGGTGGTATTATGGCTGCTAGGCAACTATTCTGCCTCCTTAAGGATCATGTTTCACCTGTACAATGCCGTGGGGGGGGAAGGGGACTCCCGGGTCAAAGAAATGGTGTGGTTCCCTTGACCGATTGTCTGGACGCTCTGCATAAATTCCCCTACCACTCTCCTAATGGCAGTCCCACCAGTTGCTTCGCCATCACTGTTACCACTAGTAACACCAACTACATATATGTCAGTCCCTGAGTCTTCCATTACACAGTCATTAGTAATATGATCACCCCCTCCTTCACTCCTAACACTCTGTACAAGCTGCTGCACCTTCTTAGTAGTAGTACTAGTGGTGGTGCTCCTGGTGGTGGTGGTATTATTGCTGCTAGGTAACCATTCTGCCTTCTTCAGGATCATGTTCTACCTGGACAATGCCTTGGGTGAAAAGGTCTCCCAGGGTCATGGGAATAGTGTGGGTACCCTTGACTGCTAGTCTGAACTCTCTCAATTGCTTCTCCTACAACTTCTCTAATACTAGTCCATCACTGTTACTAGTACTACCACTAACACCAACCACATCAATTTCAGCCGCTAAGTCTTCCTCCTCATAGTCACTAGTAATTTGATGATCACCCCCTCTTTCACTCCTAACACTAACAAACTGATGGACCTTCTTAGTAGTAGTACTAGCACTGGCAGGACTGCTTAGGGATTGCCAGTGTGACTTAGGGCCCCCTGCTGTCACACTTGGTATCATCTTCTCCTTCACCGCCTTCTGAGTATTACAAGACAGGTTCAGCACTGGCAGCAGGCACAGCAATGGTGGCAGCAGGGGCAGCCTGTCTGACAGCAGGCAGTACTGGTGGCAGCAGCAGTAGTCAAACACAAATGAAGAAAAGAAGATAGAAAAAGTGTTGGGCTAAAAAACATCCACTAAGAACTACTCATCTAATTTAAATATGAGAAGTCAGAGTGATATAAAACCCACAGTCAAAAGACCAGTTCATTACTGAGTGCTGTCTGGGGTATTAAAGAAATTAAAACTCAACCTTTAATAAATTAATGTAATAAAATGGCTCAAAAATCATATGTGAATTCACATATATTAAAAAACATATTATATTGAAGTGTCTGCGAGTAGAATTTTATTTACTCGATCATCATGTGTGAATGTCACAACAACAAGGAAATCCTCGGTATTTTTATTGTACCAGAAAGGATCTTAAATACCCACGTTCATGTGTGAAAGTCACCAAATGTGCAATCGCCTATTTATCATCCCCATGTATAATTGAATAAACCCTGGGTGTGTGTAATCAATTAGTTAATTGATACGCAGGAGCCCTGCGTATCAATGAACACCTGAATCTTCTAACTAGCTGAATAATCCAAGTTCATTATTCAAGAGGATATGATTACAATGTGATACATAACTGCAGGTGCCATGTTGTCAAGTTAAGCACAGGTGCCGTGCATATCAATGAGTGGATATTTTATTCAAACCTCTTCTTAACCATATCCCTGAGAATCTTATTCAACAGGATTAACAGATACTGAAGGTGTCCTGCTATTCTGTTCATTACAGTTATCCTGCATATCTGCAGATTAACAATCAGCTAGACAAATTAGATCAATGGATGTTACTCTTATTTCTCATTCAAACGATTCATTCATGTGTCCATACAGTTTATTCGATATATCACTGCAGGTGCCCTGCTATTGACCTATAATGACTACAATAGGACAGCACATATGTAGTTTGCATCAATGATAATGTGTAAATCAGTGTTTAACCTTATCTTTCAATTAGTGGTTTATAGTGGTAATCACTGGGTTATTATGTGTATATACTTTGCCTTGTTATAGTAACATAGTAACATAGTAACATAGTAAATTAGGTTGAAAAAAAGACACAAGTCCATCAAGTTCAACCTTCGCTTCATACCTCAGTTATGAAGCAATCCTTTTCTGGTCACTTAACACCAATTATTAGCCGGTAACGAATCAATGTATTCTGTCTCAAACCTATCTTCCATACTCTGTTATAGCAGTGAGATCCCTTATTGCTGTCGCTAGGCGATCCTTTCATGTGGTCACCAGCAAACAGTTACTGATAATACAGGGTTGTCTCATTAATACGAAAGCATATATTCTAAATCCGGCTGCCATTATGTCCCTAGTTATTAGTCATAAACTAATGTTTTCTTATTCAGATCAACTCTGCCACAACTCAGGTACACATACTGTCTGTTTAGTCATCAGTATTATCCGTCTCGCAAACAATATGATCAAGCCCTCACAGTATTTCAACATAAAAAAGGATACTAAAGCAAAATATCCCTAGGGGTAGCACTGGCAGCATGCACAGCACTGGTGGCAGCACAGGCAGCACAGGCAGCACATGTGACAGCAGGCACAGCACTGGTGTCTGCAGGGGCAACACGTCTGACAACAGGCACAGTACGTATGGCAGCAGGGGCAGCATGTCTGACAGCAGGCACAGCAATGGTGGCAGCAGGGTCAGCATGTCTGACAGCAGGCACAGTACTTCTGGCAGCAGGCACAGCAAGTCTGGTAGCAGGCACAGGTAGCCGACCTGTCCCGCTCTCACTACTACCCTCTTCTTCCTCCTTTTATATTAATTTCTGCAAGATCCCTAGGGGTGATTTACAGGGACTGCCCAGCATTGGGTCTGTAATGCTCACTTCCTCCTCCTCCTCACACTCAGTTGACACATAAGGGTCCTTCCAGCTCCTCCTTTTATTATTGCTCATAGCAGTCACTATGAGCCACTCGTTCCTCAATTTTGCTATAAAGATCACAGCAGAAGGGGTGGAGCATAGCTGTTGTACTGAATGGAGGCATGAGATGTTAGCTCTGCACACCTAAGGGGATTTTCTGCATACTTTCTTGTTTGGATTTTATACCCAGGGGTGCCTAAGACTGTGGCTTCATGCAGGGCAGGAAAAAGAAAGAAACAGCAAATTTTGGCAGTATTGCTATGTATCTCCTCATGGCCTCCATGGATGTCAGTAATTACTGGAGGGAACATGCCATCATGCCAACCGCTGGAACCTATGCACCTAAATCAACTGGTAGGACCTTATCACAGTGCCCGTGCTCCCTTGTTATTGTTTTCCTGTCAGTCTACTCTGTGTTTTCTCCCATTGGCTGTCCTGTATTGGTCCCGCCCAGTATGGCCTTTATATACTGGGCTCCAGCACCCACACGGTGCCCTTTCGTGGTGTTCCTGTACCAGTGCTAGTTTTCTGCTCAGTATTTCCCAGTGTACCGACTTGGCCTGCCTGACTACTCTGCATCTGTTTTCATGCTCCTGTGTACCGACCCAGATTGCCTGACTATTCTTCAGTGAGTGTTCCTGTGTACCGACCCGGCCTGGCTGACGTTCCTGCTCCTGTGTACTGACCCGGCTTGGCTGACGTTCCTGCTCCTGTGTACCGACCCAGCTTGGCTGCCGTTCCTGCTCCGTGATTCGACCCGGCTTGGCTGACGTTCCTGCTTCTGACAGTCTATTGTCGTCTTGGCGACATTCTTATTCTCCAGGCTATCCAGTTCCTGTTTTGCTCAGCAGAGTGCGAGAGTCAGTTTCCATTACTGCACCAGCAGTGTGTCATTGGCCTAGTCCTCCGTTACTGCTCCTGCAGGTTGCAAGTGTCTGCCTCCGTTACTGCTCCGGCAGTGTGCCTTTGGCCTAGTCCTCCGTTACTGCTCCTGCAGGGTGCAAGTGTCTGCCTCCGTTACTACTCTGGCAGTGTGACATTGACCTAGCCTCCGTTACTGCTCCTGCAGAGTGCAAGTATTTGCCTCCGTTACTGCTATGGCAGTGTCCTCCATTACTGCTCCTGCAGAGTGCAAGTGATTGTCTCCGTTACTGCTACGGCAGTGAGTCATTGGTCCAGTCTCTGTTACTGCTCCGGCAATGTGCAAGTGTCAGTCTCCGTTACTGCTACGGCAGTGTTCTCAATACACTATTCCTGTTGTACTCTGGCAGTTCACATTTGTTCTGCTAGCATTAAGCATCCAGAAGCTCTCTATATGGGAAGAGCTCTATCACAGAACTCTCAACACATGGGACTGTTTACACTCCTTGAAGACCTTTACCCCATGCAGTACCTTCATCTTGGGAAACTAACATATTCTGCCTGACCTGTGTAGGTATAGACGCTATGTACCTTATGGTTGTACTGGACCTGTGTGGGCATATATATTGTTAACCTGTCGTGTGTCTATATTATACTGCCTGTATACTACAGGACCTGCAGGGTGCATCATGATAAACCAGTTCAGGACCCGGTGTTCCCCCCAGTTTCGACACCGGAGAGTCAGTTCTTGACTACTGTTAAATCGTATAGCATGTCAGATGCACTACCGTCTTAAGTAATAATAGGTTATTCAACAGAATAAGGGGGTTGTGCTTAGAGAATAGTCATATACAAACAAAAGAAGAAAAAAAGAAAAAGAATCTCCTAAAAGCACCCACCCCTCTCCTATAATACGGCGTAATGGGATCAGTTAAGTACAAGGTAAATAGGGGAAAGATAAATAAAACAAATAAAATTTAACCTTTATTACTACCTTTCATAAAAACAGTGAATTAAAAACAATGGCTGTCCCAGTGTTTTCGTTCTTTAGATTATTCAAGACTCTATCTTGGTATAATTAAATTCATAATGTCTTTTCTTTAACCTCCAGTGTGTATACGGCTCAATCTTTTAAATGTATTGAAAGGCCATATACGTAGTAGGTAAGTAAAGGGTTACATATATAATACTCACACCCAACAAACGTGTGTATTAGGGTTACCACAATGGAGTGTACCGCCGGAGTGACAGTAACGCATAGCTCATCTACGGATATCAATTCCATTTATGAAACACGGTATAAAGAAACCCGTGTCTCTGATAACTTCCTGTGGGAGATCCTGCAATGTAGCTACTACTCCGTAACAGTATTACTATTTCTATATAACACATCCAAGTACACTTAATCTACCTGCCTATATAGATCTATTCTAAGAGTAGGAAGAGAGGGTAGCCGCAAAAGTTGAACACTCAAAAATGGAGCTCATCGCTACCTAAATCCCAGAGGTTATGTCTGCAAAAATCATTTTGTAATAGACCCGCTGGGCAAGTGATCGATATAGGCCAAAAAATGAAAGCGGTAGAAAGAAATATAGAGATAATCTTATACTAGTACATTAGAATACTGGAACTGCACAATAAACTGATACACATAGTCTGTGTTCAGGAACCCTGATGATCGTTTCGCCTCATAGCTTTTTCAAAGGGTAGAGAGCTGGCGCGAAAATGCCATATTTAAGCTCTCTAATCCTTCCCCCTGCCAATCCAAATAGTTGCTTAATTGGCACAAGTTTTCAGATCAAGATCTGAATTGCAAGGGACATCCAAAAGATATAGTATTCCATGGATAATCTATTGCTTATCCAAGCGGATAGATCCACAAGTATCATACTGAGCTATCATCCAAATATAATATCTTTTTCAATAATAGTTATACATTATGTTAGAAAACTAACAGTTAATATTTAGACTTATAAAAAATTAGTCATTCATATATGTCTAAACTTGCATTTTGTCGAGCAAAACGCTGTGCTGTGTATATTTAGTCGGGAATTAACCCCAGCATAATCTACTAATATCGTTGTCCCTCCTTCCTCCCACTTGTTGGGGATACATTCTGATGACTTGTAAAGGACAATATAACCTTTTAGATTCTTATACAATATTACCATTGTATCCTTATTGCTCGATATATGTTGTTATTAACCGATTGACCCTAACATGATACGTACTCTCATAGGCTTTACAATCATCTAATTAGATAGATATAAGGGACATTAAGCCTCCTAAATATATGAGGCTACATATTATAATATTAAGCTGTTCACACAGCCTTCTCATTATGATAGTGTTCCATAATACTTTATTACGTTTAGATAGCTACTGCTCTCTTATTAAGAGCCCCTTATCAAGATTAATATGACACATGATTTTTTTCTCTATGTCACATACCCATCATTGTTTATTTTTATGACTGTTTCCATATATCAGTATCCTTCACGGTTTTGAGCCTATATCCTTTAAGAATTAAGAGTAACAATAAGAAATTCTGCCAGTAATGTAAATTAAGTATCATTCCTAAACTAAAGCGGTTCAAATCATCTGGTATGCTTGTACATAAATATTAATCTTTTTGAATTATTAGACACCAAGGCAGTCCTTTGTGTTCTTTATGATCTATCTACATGTACACGATCTAAATATATTTTTATACATACTCCATTAAGTCTGCTTAAACTATCCACTTGATTATCATTTAAAGTCCTAGGATTCAGTCTATCATATATAATTTTTCTATTGACATTATTGATCTACTGTTAAGAGTTAAAATATATTCCACTAAAACACCTAAGTGAAACATTATAATTGATCATTATTAGAAGTTGTCCTGGCAGTTTCATTATATATCTTTAAGAGTACACTTAAATATTCTATCTGCAAAAATATATATTTGTATATTGACATATTCTTAAATATGGGCTGAAAGTCGCATCCCTTCATTAAGGCCCTTTGGCCACAATGTATTCAATTCAAAGATCCATCTATTCTCAGTCTTAAGTAGTTTGTTTTCCACATCACCCCCCTAATATCAAGGGAGATGCGCTCTAATCCCCAGACCGTAGTTCCTCTTATTTGGGAGTTATGTTTCTCCAAAAAATGTCTGCTTATTGTAGTGAGTGATTTGCCCATCCTTTTGTCTTTGGGGGCATTGACAATGTTCCTAAAATGTTCACCAATACGTATTTTCAGTTGTCTATATATTTTACCCACATATACCATTTTGAAAGGACATTTAATGGCATAGATAACATTTTTTGTATCACAGTTTATATAGTGATTACACTTACGCCATTTGCCAAAACGATTGTTCATTCATGACATGTGGGCATATTTTGCAATGGCCACATGGATAACTGCCTATTGCTGGTGGATCCCTAGGTCTTCTTGGAATAAAATGACTTCTCACTAGTTTATCTTGTAAATTTGGAGAACGTCTGCAGCTCATCAATGGTTTTTCGCCTATAGCTTTTTTGAGATCTAAGTCAGTTTGTAAAACTGGCCAATGCTTTTTAAAAATATTTCTGACCGAATCCCATTGGTTGTTATGGGTGCTAATAAAACGTATCATATTATCATAAGGTTTATCTCTTTTTTGAAGAAGATAGTATCTTGGTGTATGTATTGCTCTCTTCCTGGCCTTATTAATAATGGTTTTAGAGTAACCCCGTTCCAGTAGGCGTATGGTCAATTCATCTGCTCTTTTATTAAACAATTCATCCATTGAGCAGTTCCTCCTAGTACTCAAAAATTCCCCTATGGGTACGGACTTAATTACTGATTTTATATGAAAACTATCAGCATGGAGTATACTGTTAGTAGGTGTAGGTTTTCTGTAAAGATCTGTATGTAGAAAACCATCAGCTCCTTTCATGATAGTAAGATCTAAAAAATTGATTTGAGACATATCAAACTCCAAGGTTAACTTAGATCCAGGTCATTGTGATTTAATCTCGTAATGAAATCTTTCAACATGTCCATATTGCCATCCCACAGGATGAATATATCGTCTATGTAGCGATACCAGGTTAATATATGAGAGTTAAAATGGGAAAAATCATCCTGTAATACCACCACCTCCTCCCACCACCCGAGGTACAGATTTGCATATGTGGGGGCACATGCTGCCCTCATTGTTGTACCCCGGGTTTGTAGATAGTAATGATTGTGGAAGGTAAAATAATTATGTGTTAAAACTAAGTTTAATAATTTGAGCAAAAAAATTCTGTAATTGTCTGTTATTGACGTATCTTTTTTCAGGAAATACTCCACAGCTTTGATTCTCATATCATGGTGAATTGAAGTGTATAATGCCTCTACATCACAACTCACCAATGTAATAGCGTCATCTACTGGTAATTGATCAAGTTTGACCAACAGGTCGGTCGTATCTTTAATATATGATGGTAGTTATACTACATAATTCTTAAGTTTACTATCCAAGTATTGAGAAGCTTTCCCACATAAGCTCCCTAAACTGGAAACTATCGGTCTGCCTGGAGGTGTGGACAAATTTATATGTACTTTAGGGAGGAGATAAAATGTTGGAGTAACAGGTTTGTTTATCTCCAAAAACTTTTTATCTCTTGATGTAATCACTCCTATTTCTTTTGCTTCATCGATAATCTTAGTATAACTTCTGAGAAAGTCATCTATAGTATCTCTGTACATTTTTTATAACAGTTTTTGTTGTTCAATTGTTTAAAAGCCTCTGCTAAATATAAATTCTTGGGCCAGATTACAATATTCCCTCCTTTGTCCGAGGGCTTTAGCTCCACATCATCCAATGCAGCTATCTCCCTTACTGCTCTAGCTTCTTCTTTACTGAGATTGTATGGCCCCTTCTTATCTGGTAACTCAATGATATCTTGAATCACTAATTCACCAAAAGTTTTTACTTGCGGGCATATGTGCATCGGGGGAGTAAATAGAGATTTCAATTTCAAGACTTCTTGTGAAGTTTGGGGTTCGGTATTTATGAGACTTAATAGTGCTTCTAATGGATCCGATTCTATTAATTGGGGATCATTCCTCTTATCCCTCAAGCCAATCTTAGTATCAAAGAAGCACACTTGATCAAATAAATTAACATAATCTTTATTCTCTCTTGATCTCAAAAAAGAACTTATGGAGTAAAAGCTTTCTGCAGAACAGAAATAGATCTTTATAAATTGCAACTCTGTCCAGATTGTTACATGGTGAAAAAGACAGTCCTTTCTTGAGGACTTCTAAATGTATATTATCAAGAGTGTGTTCACTTAAATTAATAACATTCAATGCTGTTATCGTCTCCATGTTGAGTAGCCCCTCTGAGTTTGTTGCTGTCCGTACCCCCAAACTTCTCTGTTTCTTAGATCTCTTTCCACCTCTCCTTGTCTTTCTCCTATATTTGAATATCTCCTCCTCCCCCTGCTTCTGCGTAATCTTTGCCCTAAAAAATTCTGTCTTCTTATTCTATTAGATTCAGTACCTAACGGAGGGCTAGCAATGCCTTCAGTATCTGATATATCTGACTCCGATGTTTCACTCTCTCTTATTTCTCCTTCCTCATTAGTATTGTCAGATCTTTTCCACTGATAAATCGAGCCTTGTTTAAAGTCATTTAAATCTCGTTGGAATTTATTCCTTTTCTTATCAATTATTTTACTTTCCAAGGTGTTTATTTCTTTTAATTCTTCACAGTCTAGCTCCTGTAATTTCTTTTCAATTTCTTTTATCTGAATTGTCAGTGTATCACTCCTAGCTTGTTCATGTTCAAATAATATTTGTATCAATTCATTTGAACATTTATTGAGTGCTGTTTCCCATCGTTTTTCTAAGGCTGGATTATCTAGTTGTACAGATGGCATTAATTTAATTCTCATTCCTCTAGGAATCAGATCATGAGCGAAATATTTCTCATATGAAGATTTATTCCACCATGATCGCATAAGTTTCAAATTGATTATCTTATATTCTGCCAAGATATCCTTAGTAGTAGGTTTTTTTCCATTATGTGTTTCACCTTGTGTTGCGGAAAATACCTCCCCTAGCTGGTTAGCCCACTTTTCTCGCCTGTTATTAAAATTGATAGTATTAGAATTGCTCATTCTTTTCTTTATATGTCAGTGTGCACTCTGAGAAAGAAATCCCTAAGGGATAGCAGATAAATCGTATAGCGTGTCAGATGCACTACCGTCTTAAGTAATAATAGGTTATTCAACAGAATAAGGGGGTTGTTCTTAGAGAATAGTCATATACAAACAATAGAAGAAAGAAAGAAAAAGAATCTCCTAACAGCACCCACCCCTCTCCTATAATACGGCATAATGGGATCAGTTAAGTATGAGGTAAATAGGGGAAAGAAAAATAAAACAAATAAAATTTAACCTTTATTACTACCTTTCATAAAAACAGTGAATTAAAAACAATGGCTGTCCCAGTGTTTTCTATCTTGGTATAATTAAATTCATAATGTCTTTTCTTTAACCTCCAATGTGTATACGGCTCAATCTTTTAAATGTATTGAAAGGCCATATACGTAGTGGGTAAGTAAAGGGTTAAATATATAATACTCACACCCAACAAACGTGTGTATTAGTGTTACTTTAACTGATAATCAAGTGGATAGTTTAAGCAGACTTAATGGAGTATGTATAAAAATATATTTAGATCGTGCATATGTAGATAGATCATAAAGAACACAAAGGACTGCCTTGGTGTCTAATAATTCAAAAAGATTAATATTTATGTACAAGCATACCAGATGATTTGAACCTCTTTAGTTTAGGAATGATACTTAATTAACATTACTGGTAGAATTTCTTTTTGTTACTCTTAATTCTTAAAGGATAAAGGCTCAAAACCGAGAAGGATACTGATATATGGAAACATTCATAAAAATAAACAATGATGGATATGTGACATATAAAAAAATCATATGTGTCATATTAATCTTGATAAGGGGCTCTTAATAAGAGAGCAGTAGCTATTTAAATGTAATAAAGTATTACGGAACACTATCATAATGAGAAGGCTGTGCGAACAGCTTAATATTATAATATGTAGCCTCATATATTTAGGAGGCTTAATGTCCCTTTTATCTATCTAATTAGATGATTGTAAAGCCTATGAGAGTATGTATCATGTTAGGTTCAATCGGTTAATAACAACATATATCGAGCAATAAGGATACAATGGTAATATTGTATAAGAATCTAAAAGGTTATATTGTCCTTTACAAGTCATCAGAATGTATCCCCAACAAGTGGGAGGAAGGAGGGACAACGATATTAGTAGATTATGCTGGGGTTAATTCCCGACTAAATATACACAGCACAGCGTTTTGCTCGACAAAATGCAAGTTTAGACATATATGAATGACTAATTTTTTATAAGTCTAAATATTAACTGTTAGTTTTCTAACATAATGTATAACTATTATTGAAAAAGAGTATTATATTTGGATGATAGCTCGGTATGATACTTGTGGATCTATCTGCTTGGATAAGCAATAGATTATCCATGGAATACTATATCTTTTGGATGTCCCTTGCAATTCAGATCTTGATCTAACTGGGAATAGCAAGAGTTAAAACTTGTGCCAATTAAGCAACTATTTGGATTGGCAGGGGGAAGGATTAGAGAGCTTAAATATGGCGTTTTCGCGCCGGCTCTCTACCCTTTGAAAAAGCTATGAGGCGAAACGATCGTCAGGGTTGCTGAACACAGACTATGTGTGCAGTTCCAGTATTGTAATGTACTAGTATAAGATTATCTCTATATTTCTTTCTACCTCTTTCATTTTTTGGCCTATATCGATCACTTACCCAGCGGGTCTATTACAAAATGATTTTTGCAGACATAACCGCTGGGATTTAGGTAGAGATGAGCTCCATTTCTGAATGATCAACTTTTGCAGCCACCCTCTCTTCCTACTCTTAGAATAGATCTATATAGGCAGGTAGATTAAGTGTACTTGGATGTGTTATATAGGAATAGTAATACTGTTACGAAGTAGTAGCTACATTGCAGGATCTCCCACAGGAAGTTATCAGAGATACGGGTTTCTTTATACCGTGTTTCATAAATGGAATAGATATCCGTAGATGAGCTAAGCATTACTGTCACTCCGGCGGTACACTCTCTTGTGGTAACACTAATACACATGTTTGTTGGGTGTGAGTATTATATATGTAACCTTTTACTTACCCACTACGTATATGGCCTTTCAATACATTTAAAAGATTGAGCCGTGTTATGGACACAGATAAATTGCAGCAATTTGCAGCAAAACTGTATCCAATGCATGGTTATGTTCTCATGTCATACATCCCACATTTGGCTCCCCACCATTTTCCTTTGTTTTCCCTGGTCTGTTTGGGCGGGAAAATGACAAAGACCAGATCCTCTTTGTTTCCCTTGTTCTAGGAGAGGGGAGGAGGGGTGTGTCAATCAGGTAAGGTGGGCTGGTGATGGGCAGGGCTTGCCAACAATAACAGAGGTGTGCAGAGAGTCAAAAGAGAGTCTTGAGGGAGTCTTGAGGAAGAAGGGTCTTGGAGTAGGAGAGCCATGGAGAGGGAGATGTGACCAGCAGCAAGGGGGCCATGCCTTGCCTAGGCCCCAAGAACTGTTCCAGGATCCTGGCCTGTTTTTCCCCTGTGGCACCATCCTCATTGTTCCAGATAGATGAGTATAGAAACTAAGTATCTCTCTATTTTTTCATACTATCTATAATATTTCTAGGAAAAATACCTTAGTAACCAACGTATAATTGTTGTATTATGTGTTTTATTTGCACTGCAGTAAGTAATTGTCTAGTTAATATTATTAGATGTTTTAGCTAGAATATATTTGATAATATACAGTGTATTGTTAATATTATTGTTTGTTATTAAATATTATTGCTTATTGCTAGTACTGGGGTGTTATTGTGTTAATTATGGTATTGGTCATTAGGACAAATTTCTCTGGATATATCCTTTAATTAAAGGGTTGGCTTTTTGGGTGTGGGCAAATTCATATTGCTTCTGATAGCTGTGTTGGGGTTTGTGTGGTGTGAGCAAGCTGTAGGCCCTGGCCTTGCCTTTGTTCATAGATTTTATCTCAGAGCAAACCCTGCATTGACTATAGAGGTCTAAATAAGCTGATGGTGAAAAACGCATACCCCGTTCCGTTAATTACAGAGTTGTTCGACTGCTTGAAGGGATCCTCTGTGTTTACGAAACTTGATTTAAGGGCGGCCTATAATTTGATTAGAATCAAGGAGGGCGATGAGTGGAAGTTCGCTTTTAACACTCATAGTGGCCATTATGAGTATTTTGTCATGCCATTTTGGCTTTGTAATGCCCCAGCGGTCTTTCAGGAGTTCATAAACAATGTTTTGAGAAATCTACTACAGTCCTGTGTAGTAGTTTACCTGGACGATATCCTGATACACTCTCCCGATATCGAGGCTCATAGGAGAGCTGCTGTTACAGTATTGCAAAAACTGAAAGAAAATAAACTGTATTGCAAACTCAAAAAATGCAAATTCCATAAAGACCAAGTGTCCTTCCTGGTCTATGTTATCTCTGTAGAAGGTATTGCCATGGATAGAGAGAAACTCTTGGCAGTCCTGCAATGGCCACGTCCTGTGGGTCTGAAGGCCATACAAAGATTCTTAGAATTTGCAAGTTATTATACAAAATTCATTAGATATTTCTCTACAGTAGTCAAACCTTTGACTGAGTTAACACATAAGGGCGCTAACCCATCGGGTTGGTCCCCTGAGGCCACCAGTGCGTTTGAAGCCTTAAAATCTGCCTTTGCGGTGGCTCCAGTATTGGTACATCCCAAAACCGCATTGTCTTTTACCCTGGAGGTGGATGCATCTGAGACAGGTGTAGGGGCAGTGCTGTCTCAAAGATCTGAGTCTGGCAAGACTCTGATGCCCTGTGGATTCTTTTCCAAAAAGATGACTAAGGCTCAGAGCCTATATGACATAGGTGACCGTGAACTGCTAGCCATTATCCTTGCTCTTTGTGAATGGTGTCGCCTTCTAGAGGGAATTAAGGCTCCTATCCTGATCTTAACGGATCATAAAAATTTGACATACCTGTCTGAGGCCAAGAGACTGTCACCTAGACAGGTCAGATGGGCACTGTTTCTGTCTAGATTCAGTTTTGTAGTCTTGTACCTCCCTGGGTCCAAGAATATTCGTGCAGACGCCCTGTCTAGACAGTTTGGCCCAGAACGTGAGACGGAAAGTGAACCCATTCCGATCATTTCCCCAGATTGCATTTTGGCCACAATACGCACTAGTATTACGTCTCCATTGGGAGAGGAGATTCTGGCTTCTCTGGGTAATGCTCCAGTAGAGAAACCTAGTGGCAAATGTTTTGTAGTGAACATTCTCCGTACTGAGATACTTGAAGCTTATCACTCGTCCAAGGCAGTTGGACACATTGATCGGGGCCACACACATTGGTCAGTCTCACAGCTCTTCTGGCGGCCTAGTTTAAGAGCTGATTGTGCAGTCTTTGTGGAGGCTTGCTCCATTTGTGCTCGTACCAAAACTCCTAGGCACCTTCCTCTAGGGTTGCTCCAGACAGTTCCGAATGGCGAACGGCCATGGTCACACGTTTCCATAGATTTTATGGTGGAACTGCCAAGATCCAAGGGCTGTACGGTCATACTAATGATAGTGGACCGATTTTCTAAAATGGAGCATTTTGTTCCGCTCCAGGGACTGCCTTCCGCTAAAGAGATGGCTATGGTGTTTATAGAGAGGTATTCAGGCTCCACGGAGTACCCAGAGTTTTGGTTTCTGATCATGAAAGTCAGTTCGTATCATGGTTCTGGAGGGCCTTCTGTGAACAGATGGGCATCAAACTGTCGTTTTCCTCTGCTTACCATCCCCAGACTAAAGGTGCTGCGGAAAGAGCCAGCCAGGGGTTGGAACAATTCTTGCGCTGCTTCACTTCTGAACATCATGATAATTGGGCTGACCTGTTGCCCTGGGCTGAGTTTGCCAGGAATTGTGCCATAAACTCCTCATCCGGAAGGTCTCCTTTTCTGATTAACTATGGGTTCCAACCATCTTTGGTCCCGGACTCATTTCAAGCACAAGATATTCCGGCTCTGGATGAGCATATTTGGCAGTTCCGCCCCACATGGGCACAGGTTCAGAATGCCTTACGAAGGTCCTCAGAGCTCTATCAGAAACATGCAGAATGCAGGAGGCATCCTGCTCCTGTCTTTCAAGTTGGGGATAGAGTCTGGCTGGCCTCCAGAAACATGCACATGCAAGTACCCTGTAATAAGCTGGCTCAGCATTTCATAGGACCTTTCCGGGTGCATCACAGAATAATCCCTGTGTCTTATGCCTTAGACCTTCCTAGGAACATGTGCATTCACAATTTTTTTCATGTGTCATTCCTGAAGCCTTTGGCTTGTAACCGCTACTCATCCGCTCCTGCAGTGCCAGGTCCAGTGAGCATTCAGAAGCAGGAGGAGTATGAGATTCAAAGCATTCTGGACTGCTGCAAAGTTCAGGGGCGCATCCAATATTTTCTCCATTGGAAAGGTTATGGTCCAGAGGAGCGTTCCTGGGTGAATCAGATTGACATTCACGCTCCTGTATTGCTGCGCAGATTCCATGCAAAATTTCCCAATAAGGTGTGGTCTCTTCCGCGGGGGGGAGATCGTTGAGAGAGGGGTACTATCACAGTGCCCGTGATTGCCTCCAGTGCTACTTTACTGTAACAGCGACATTGCTACTTCCTGGCTGTCTCTCAGTGCAAGTCGCTGTTCTTATAGGTCACTGGTAATTGCTGTCATGTCTCCGCTCACCTACTAGGCCTTAAAGGCCTCAGCATTTCCAATACCCAGTGCCATTTCATGGTGTACCTGAGCCTTGTGCTGTGTTGGTCCATTTACTGATTCCTGTGTATTACTGCTGGCTTCTTCTGACTACCCGATCCGGCTCTGACTACTAGCTTCGTCTGACTACCCGATCTGGCTCTGAACCCTGGCTTCGTCTGACTACCTGATCCGGCTCTGACTCCTGTCTTTGTTTGACTTCCTCCTCCTCTGTTGCGCTCCTGGCTTTTGGTTTACTGCCAGCCTCGGCTATCATTCACCCTCGGCTTCCTGGGCCTACTGTTACCGCCGCTCTTGCTACCCCTGTAGCAGTGTTTGTTTGGTCAGTCCATGTCACTGACCTTCTGGGCCTATGGTCTGGGTGGCTTGTTGCCTCACCTAGTGTTCTAGGTGCAGTTTACCTTTGCCTCTCGGTATACACTAGTGATAGTGTATAGTTGCGCTATTGTTAACCTGCCTAGTGAAGGGTTGAGGAAGTGCTGTGCACTGTCCTCATACCTGGTCTCGTGAAGTTTGCGGAGGGCTAGTACATATATGCTACTATTTACACCTGCCTAGTGAAAGGTTGAGAAAGTGCCATGCACTGTCCTCACACCCGGTCTTGTGAAGGTTGTGAAGGGCCCGTACGAATAAGCTACAAGTTTAAACTTGCGTAGTGAAAGGTTGAGGAAGTTCTGCACACTGTCCTCACACCTGGACTCAGGAAAGTGGTGGAGGTATAGTCGCTACTTGGTGGTGCTCCAGCATTCTGGAGTTTCTCGCTCCTGTTGCATGCTCCAGTGGTCTGGAGTTTCTCACTCCTGTTTCCTTTGGGTTTACCCTAGCGTTAGGGTACAGGCGTGGTACCATCTCACACCCACCTAGTGAAGGGTGAAGGAAATGTTGTGCACTGTCCATACCTGGTCTTGTGAAAGTGGACAGGTACACTGCTGCTACAATTATATTTTCAATAAAATCTATTTTATTTTATCTTTACTTGTCAGTGTCTTTATTTCTCAAGTCACTCCTTGACATTATGCCCATCCCTACCTCTGAGTCTTATACACTCATTGGTTCTAACATGGTTTCTCTGAATTGCTTTCTTCTATATCTCTGGTATCTACTTGTCCTCCTCTCTCACTCTACACTCTCCACCCCCTTCTTCACCCCCTCTCTTCCCTCCCTTTCCCTCCCTTTCCCTCTCCACCCTCCCCCCCCTACACTTGGGCGTAGCTACTCTGGGATTTGGACCTCCCTGTTTGGTTACCGTCTTGGGCACATACGCTGTGATTATTACTCCACCATGGAGCCTCATCCCATTACTTTATACTCGGTTAATGCAGGTGGTTTAACTCCCCCGAGAAAAGAAGTATGGCGTTAAGAGATTTTGCCAGACACAAGGCTGATCTAGTGATGGTACAGGACACTCACTTTCAGGCCTCTACTCAGCCCTGTTTCTCTAATGCTACTTACTCGATGTGCTGGACCTCCTGTGCCATAAATAAAGAGCCTGTGTTGGGTTGTGGTGGAGACCAAAATTGATGTCACTACCTTTTCATTAAAGGCCTTTTATTTAACTCGCTAGTGATGGTGATGCTGATTTACGCTCCCAACACTAATCAATTACCTTTCTTACGGTTGACTCTCCAAATACTAGATGAGTTTATGCAAGGTAGGTTGCTGCTTGGGGGAGACTTCAATCTCACACTGCAGCCGTAGTTAGATTGTTCAAGAAGTGTTTCCTCCACTCGTGCTGCCTGTCTCTGTTAATTCCATTCACTGCTTCATACTTACCAGTTGGTGGACACTTGGAGTACACTGAACCCTGCTGAAAGGAATTACACTTACTTCTCTGGGTGGCGTAACTCTTGTTCCCACATTGACTATATCTTCGTCCCACAATATATGGCCCACACATTGGTGGACTCGAAGATCTCTGCTATGGTCTGGATGGACCACGCACTGGTTGTTATCCAGTTCATTTTGCCTCACTGCCTTGCTAGGGTACCTAACTGGCGCTTGAATGAGACTCTGCTTGCATCCCCCTCTGATGTGGCTTTTATTGGTAAACAGTTTGAGTCCTATTTTACCACAAATGTTACTGACTCTGCTACTGTTGTTTGGGAAGCACATAAGTGCATCATATGCGGAGAGTTTGTTAAGCTGGCTGCATACAAGGGATGTCTACAAACTAGGGAAATTAGATCCCTTTTAGCTGAAATTTCACTGCTTGAAAAGACACATAAGAGTTAATTGTCTACTATGGATTTAACCCACTTATCGGGTGCCAGGCTCAAACTGGCAGACATCTTTAGGGGTAGGAGGCATATTTCTTTCATGTGGTACAGATACTGCAGATTCCTGCAAGGAGACAAGTGTGGGAGGCTTTTGGTGAGACTGGTGAGGTCAAGGCAATTGGTTAATCATATTCCCATGGTTCAGTGTGCCACTGGGGAATTCGCTACTATGTTTCCAGAGATTGCTAACACCTTTGCACATTTTTTTCGGAACTTGTATAATTTGTGGGACGCAGGTGAATCCGCCACTGATGATGGGGTAATTGACAAGATCCTAGTGTTTCTCTCCAATGCAGTAGTCTCTCACCTCTACCATGATGATACTGACATACTGGATGGTCCATTCACAAAGACTGAGATTGCTAAGGCTATTCGGAGTCTTACTAAGGGGAGAAGTCTGGACTGGATGGCCTTCCTGCTTCCTATTATAAAGCTTACAAAATGATACTCTTGCCCCACTTGCTATCTTCTTTTATTTCTCTGCACCAGGAGAACTTGCTGCCACTTAAAGCCTTAAAGGCCCATATCTCAGTCTTGCCAAAACCCTGCAAGGACCCTTCCCAGTGTAGCAACTACTGCCCCATTTCATTGTTAAATGGAGACATCAAGCTTCTAGCAAGACTCCTGGCTGCCAGGTTGCAGCCATCTACGCCCCATTTGATTCATCCCAACGAGGAGGGTTTTGTGTTTGGTAGGGAAGCAAAGGACAAAACCATTAAAGTGGTTTTCCTGATCGACCTGGCTACAAACAAAAAAATACCTGCCTTGGCCCTCTCGGTAGACACAGAAAAAGCCTTCAACAGGGTGAACTGGACTTATTTAAGAGAGGTGCTTGATCATATTGGTATTGGGCCAAGATTGAGGGCTGCTGTTTTTAGTTTGTACTCCTCTCCCAGTGCCAGAGTCCGTGCCAATGTATTCCTTTCTGAGACTTTCCCCATTACGAACAGAACCCATCAGGGTTGCCCACTATCACCTTTGTTGTTTTTCCTCTCCCTAGAACCCTTCCTCGATTGCATACATCGCCATCCGCGAATAACTGGGATACCACCTCATCTACCTGATAATAAACTTGAGTGTTATGCGGACGATATCCTACTACTGCTTAGTAAGCTGAGTCAGTAACTTTTGGCTTTGTTGGACATCATAATAACTTACAGTGACTTCTCATTGTTTAACATTAACTTAACTAGATCAGAAATTTTTAACCTTATTTTGCCTCCCTTAGCAGTGGCTGCTTTGCGTTCTATTCGGTACTTGGGGATAAATCTCACTCCCATCCCCACAGACTTATTTCAGGCAAATTGCCCAACTATTTTCACTTCCTTGAAAATGTCATATTTTTATAGCGAAAAGGGTAACATTTTCTAGTCATTGAAAAAATGCGAAATAATTTTTGCCAATGGGGGGAAAATGTGAAGATTTTAATCACTGTTTTTAAAGCGAATGTTCCTGTGAAAAAGCAGCCAATTCTTTTGCAGGAACACGACAGGACCTTTTGTCCACCCCTAATCAGGAGATTTTTTAAGCAGTATGGAGGGATCTTAGAAGTGGGGGCATGCAGCAGGTATAAATTGTTGATCCCTCTGTTAGTGAGTATAGACATTAGTGTGTGCTATCCAATATTTGCCTATTCAATTCAGTCTAATACCTGGGAGTCCAAAGCCTAGGCTATTGAGGTTTAACACTTATTTTCAACATCTCAAAACTCTATATGGACCCCTGTAAGCTTTTTTTAATGTGGTCCAGGTGCTGCTTGGTTGTAAATAGAGGGAGTGATTGTAGAAAGCATAGAAAGAATGGGAATGTGACCATCTTTATAAAAATGAATCCTTCCTACAAATGTAATAGGTAATTACTACCATCCAGGGAAATCCTTGAACATCTTATTAACCATTTGAATGCCAGAGGGGTACACTTTGCATACTTCTCTGTCACTCAAAGGATTAATCTATCTGGGTAGGTTCTATGCTTATACGTCTCCAATTAGGTGTATGCCTAAATAGTTTATTGAATCCCTTGTTCACTTAAATGGTATTTTAAAAAGGTAGTCTGGCATAGGACCACCTGCTAGTCATAATGCCACCAATTTATCAAGATTTATACGCAATCCTGAAATCCTTCCAAACGCCTCCAATTTTTATAATATTGCTGGTATAGCCTGTTCAGAATTACTAACAAAGAACAGCATATACTCAGCAACTGCTGTTATCTTAACTGTTTCTTACAACAATACCCTCTATAGACTGATTATTGTTAAGATATCATAACAAGGGGTCTAATGTTAAATCAAATAAGAGAGTAGATAAATGTCAGCACTGCATCACAACCTTCTGGAATGGGAAAGAGGAGGAAATAATATTATTAGTTGTAATTGTCACAATTGAAGTATTATAAATCAAATGTATATTTAAATAAATACTTCCAGGAGATTTGGTTAAAAGCCTTGTCTGCATCAATAGCATCTATAGATTTACATACATTTGTTATGAAGTGTCTGGAGTGGATAAATCCTTTCTAACAGTTTGACATGATTGTGGGCAATATATTTGCTAAAATTGTATTTAACAATTAAAATCTACATTTCAACAGGAAAATTGTTTGACTGAAGGAGACCAGATGCAGGTCGCTATCCAGTTTGGAGAGCACTATAATCCTAAACGCTTTGAACTAATTAGGGAGGGTTTTATTAGTAAAATGTCAGGAACCAAGACTTTATATTATTTTGCTGGTAGTCCATCCAGACCAGGATATTTACCATTTTTGAGATCTTTTAATGTCAAGTCAACCTCTCACTGATAGAGCTGTTCAATAGTTCCTATCATTCCTGTGTGAGTGAAGGAAGGTCAAAATCTGAGACCTGCTGTTTGTGTCTAATAATTCTTCTAAGTTATTTCTACTATAGAGATGTTGATAAAAGCAGACAAATTGGTTATTGATTTCAAGATGGCTTGATATGACCTTGTTTCCCTGTTGAAGGCTATGGATTATGTTTTTGCCTCTAACCATTTTGATTATAATGGCAAGGACCCTACCTTGTTTGCTAGGATGGGAGAATGACTGTCATGATTTGACTAATCTGGTCTAACACTCGCCTGTTGATTACTGCTGTCTTTCCTTCCCTGGGTCAGGCTGAGTCAGCTGATGCTTAACGATCTGCCTTGAATTGTCAGTCTCCAAGGTTACTCACCTGCCTGTTATCAGCCAACCCCTTCCAGGGTATTTAAAGCAGCTAGGCTCACTTCCTCCTTGCACTTGTGTCTGCTTCTGGCTGCAAGTGTGTTCTACTAAGTTGCTGATTATCTGTGCATGACCTGGCTTCCTCTGACGTCCCTTCGGGCTCCTGACTCCTGGCTTGTTCCTGACATCGATAATCTCCGTATTCCTGACCCCGGCTTGTCTTCCTTTTCCAATATTTACAATGACCATTTGGCAAAAAATCGGTGAATAATGGCACTTCCCACTTGGCGAATAATTTCCCACAGAAAGTGAATTTGTTCCACTTTTTCCCCTAGCTCATTCCTTTGAAATCAATGATAATATTGAATTTACACACAACACATCACAAAAGTTATTTTATTTCCCAAAGGGGTATGAGAATACCTGTGTTGGTGATGTGTGGAGAAAGAATCAGTTGAACAGGGAATGTTTTCTGGGGGGATTGTTTATTGGGATGGGGGAAGTTAATTAAAAAAATAAAAACTAAACATGATTAAATAAAATATAAGACATGGTATAAAGGGTTCTGAGGAGGGTGTCTGTGTTGGTTGGTGGAGTCCTGGGAAAAAATCAGATGAACAGTAATTTGTTTTGGGGGGTTTGTTGACTGGTATTGGGGAGATAGTTAATAAAAAAATAAATAAAATTAAAAATAAGAAATTGGTACATAATGTGACAGAGACTGGGACTCCCTGACTTAAGCTGTGAATGGGGTAGACTGATACTTGATGGGATAGAATATTTTGTAGAGGAAGATTTGTAGGAATTAGGCTTGTGTTAGGACTAAGCCCTGAGGAAACATTGATTTGTAGGACTTAGGCTTGTTTGGCACAAACTCAAAGGAAACAATGATTTGTAGGACTTAGGCTTGTTAGTAACAAGCCACGAAAATTTTTTATTTGTATGTAGGCCACTGTGTTTTTTTTTGTTTGTTTTGTTTTGTTTTTTTTAAAGAACAAGCCCTAAGAAAAAAAATTCCCTACTGACCTAGTGACAGCAGGTCATGTTGTGTTGGCCATTGATCTGTCAAATTGCAGATTTTGCTAATGCTGTTCTTGCTGCTGCTGCTGAGTTGTTTAAACAGCAGGATGATTAGGCAGCTCAAATGGAATGGAATAAAAAAAAGCAGTAATATGGGTGATGATGATCATGGTTCCACTTGTCACTACTAGCTCCAGTGTTGTGCCTGAGGCAGGTGCAGCACCACAACTAGATGTCACCACTTCAGGTATATGTGGTGAAAAGAAGAAGTTGACCAATAATGCTTCTCCATCTGCCCCTCCTCCAAAATCATGGGTTTGTTGTTACTAGAATATATTTTTTCCTTGAGAGTGGGAATGTGCCTATCATCAGCAACTGCAATGTGCCCAGTGTGTGTGGTAATTAAGGAAAGGACTGGGAACAATGGGTACATTTGGACTCAAATCAAACACCTGGCACAACTCTATCCAAATGCGGTGACACTTAGGGTCCCCAAAGTGAAATCCCCCCACCAGAAATCAAGTACAGTTGCTGTCACTATGCCCCATCTCCGCTCGCTGCAAAGGACACATGACAACTTGCAGACATTTTAATAGTAATGATGAACCATCCCTGCCACCAGCTTAGCATATTCTGCAGGATGGAACCTTCTCAGATGCTGTTCTATGCCCTGTTAGTGATTATCCTCCACCACACTGCCATATGTGGTCAGTGCACCACACAGAGTGAATTGGGTGGACACAAAATGCCATATTCTGACATCTACAGAATGGCTATCACTTGGTGGGTGAGGTAACGATGAACAAGGTGGATGTAGTTACCCTAGAGCAAGAAGGTGATGGCGAGCCATATGTTTCACTTGTCATCGAACTTTCAGCCTCTGGCTGGGTTTCTCTATTCTTCATCCTCTTTGATCTCGGTCTCACCTCTTGTTGCCTTTGGAGAGAGTCAGGGTGTACAACAACAGTGGTGCTTGATTTCTATGTTGGGTGTTTGGCTTTAACATGTTTCACATAAATGTCATGGTGTCTGTGTTTCATGTGTGTTATCAGGGCAGTTGTGCCAAGAAGGAGAAAAATAGTCCCACAGCCATGAATTCAGGGGAGAGGGGAAATATGGCTTCTTTCTTCTTCTCCTCCACATTCCCCTTCACTGGCTGGGGCAGAGGATGATGTTGTTGCTGTTGCTGCTACTGCCTCAGAATCAGCACTGCAACTAGGACCAATAGTATTGCTGCAGTCAAGAGGAACCGTTTCTAGTCCAGCTTCACGTTTTGACCCCATTCCCACTGTGTTCACGGTGGCCTGTGGCACACTAGCCTGCTCACAGAATCCTGCTGCCCTTGCAACTCAGCAATAGCAGGAATTAGAGCAGTTGTAAACTCTGCAAATTACAAATGTTCACTGCTGGTGGTAATGGTGATGCCCAGCCCCATCCCTGTCTCCCATTCCTTCCCAGATGGGCTAAAAAGACTATCAATATCTCTTCCACCCCACCTTCTCCACCATCATCACCATCACCACCAGTCCCTCTGTGCTGCTGCTGCTGCTCTCTTACAGACATCTCTCTGTTTTGAGGAGGTGATGAGAAATGTGACAGAGGGTCCCCTAATGTAACACTTGCCATTTCTTGTTGACCTGTAGAAGGCAGACTGGCAGCACTAGTAGCAGGCACAGACAGCTGATCTGTACTCCTTTTGTTGGTGGTATTATTGCTGCTAGGCAACAAATCTGCTCTCTTCAGGATCATGTTCCGCCTGGACAATGCCATGGGGATAAAGAGACTCCCAGGGTCAGGGGAATGTTGACCACTAGTCTGGAAGCTCTGCATTACTTCCCCTACCACTCCCCTAACACTAGTCCCAACAGCTGCGTCACCATCAATGTTACTACTACTACTAACACTAACCACATCAATTTCAGTCTCTTCACTAGTAATATAGTCACCCCCTCCTTCACTACTAACACTCTGTACAAGCTGCTAGACCGAAGTTCTTAGTAGTAGTACTAGTGGCAGGACTGCTTGGAAATGGCAAGTGTGACTTAGGACCCCCTGCTGTCACACTTGGAATCATCTCCTCCCCCCCTCCTGAGAAATACTAGACACACTGGCAGCAGGGGTAGCACTGACAGCAAGCACAGCAGGCACAGGTAGCTGACCTGTCCTGTAAACTATACAACCCTCTTCTTCCTCTGCCCTTGAAAAAATGTTCCCCAAGATCCCTAGGGGTGATTTAGGGGGACTATTCAGCACTGGGTCTTAGGAACCTGGGCATCCAGAATAACTAAAAATGTTTGCAAATGGATGAAAATGGCGAAGATTTTATTTACTTTACTTATTTCCATTTTATTTTCCTGTGAAAACATTTACAACCACATGTTTTTTATTGCAGATTTTTTCACTGGCCCACTCCTGGTCCTGGTTAAGTAACATTGCCACAACCAGCCTTGAAAAATAACTGTGGCTTGGGATATTCCAGCAGAGTGCAATGCATGACATCAGTTCTTGAAAGCCTCTTTTTTTCAACGAAAGGAAAGGACAAGAAAAGGGTACACCTACAATGTGACAGATGTGTATGGTAGTGTTTGTGGTGGATTAGCATGTGTGTGTGTGTTTGTGTGTGTGTATATATACTTATAAACACTCACTCTAACTGGTGTTATTGCCCAGGTGCACATTGCCAAAGAAATAAAGAGGGCAGCACCTGTGGGACTTTTAAGTAGCAAAAAAGCTATTTTATTTGGTCAATGTTTCAGTCCTCACAGGGACCTTTCTCAAGGCAACTGGCCATTTGGAATAATCAGTTTTAGCTTTACATATAGGTATGGAGATGTATGAATTCTGATGTTTTGTGTAGGGTTTTAACCTTCGAGGCACTGGCACATTTGAGGTATATGGTGGTTCATTATGGACACCTTTCCAATATTGTGATCATTATTCGGAATGTGTTAATGCACATTAACAGCTCAGTGGATTTGGGCTGCTTTCATCTACTCCATATACTAATGGATAGGGTTAAGTGTAGCCATGTCTTTTGCTTGGTTGATTATCTTTACCCATCAAGCACTATAACAGGTGAACTTAATGTTTTATCTATATATCTATATATGTTCTGTTAGTCTCTCACAATGTTGAGTCTATGAGTAAGCTCAAAACGAGTTAGACCTATTGGGGATATTGTGTTTGTATAACATCTCTCAACTGTATGTTATTTTAAAGGGATAGTAATACTTCATTTTAACTTTATTTTATTTTGTAGGCATTAAAAAACATGAAGAATGATATGTCTTATCTCTCAAACCTTTATGGTTTAAGAGATATTCACAAGCAAAGTTTCCCCTCCCACCCCTTTTACCTAGTGTAAGCCATCTCTTCTCAGATGTAGAATCTAGTTGTAAGAACAGACAGATAACAGCAGGGGACAATCTTCTTACAGTGAAAACAATGAAATCCCTGGCCCCCTTGACAAGCTTTTCAGGTTTTTCCCTTATCTTAATTGAAGATTGTCCCTCTCTGCAATCTACCTCCCTTCTGCTTTGGCTGAGCAGTGTTACATCAGGAAAAGGGGCAGGAGGGGGACACTTTGTCATTGAATTACTCTTGAACTACAACTCTGACAGAATTGAAATAACACTCTCCAAAGTCCAAATACTATGATGATTAATTAGAGCTGCTTTTATTATGATTATGATGTACCTCCGCAAATCGTTCATAAATTAATGCATCTATGGCTTTGTGGGCCTATCTCTAAAAACTCTGCATGCGCAAGGTGGTGTGCCGATGGTATGGACTATCTTGCTACTGCTGCTACCTTTTAATCATGCTGCCAGAAACGCAGGCACAGTTACTGGCTTTCACATGATGCTGTAGTAGTGTAGCCACTGGTGGTGGTGGGAGGGAAACCCAGTGAGCAGTCACAGTAATTTATCATCACCTCCAACCACTGTGATTATAATAGAGCAGCAGCAACAAGGAAGGACTGGTAGTGGTTATGTTGGAGCAGCTGGTGTGTAAAAGCCATTAATGGCCTTTTTAGCCCAAACCGAGAAGGAATGGGAGACAGAGATACAAATAGGGATGGGCATCATCATCACCACCAGCAGGCAGACTGGCAAATTTGCAGAGTTTGCTGCTGCTGTAATTCCTGCTGCTGCTGAGTTGCAAGGGCAGCAGGATGATGAGGAGCAGACTAGTGTGCAACAGACCACCAAGTACACAGTGGAAATGGGGTGCATCAGTAGTGATAATAATCCTGGTGCTAATTGTAGTGCTGATTCTGAGGCAGTAGCAGCAACATCATCCAATACCCAGCAAGTGAAGGGGAATGTGGAGGAGATGAAGAAAGAGGTAATTCTTCCCCAACTTCCCCTCCCCCCTGAGGTATTGGATGTTGAACTATTTTTCTCTTGGTGTAGTCATCAGTGATGGCACTGTGCACAATTTGTGACTAGTCAGTGAAAAGGGAAAAGGAGGGAACATGCCTTGGCACAACTACCCTCAAGACACATATGAAACACAGAAACCACAACATTCATGTGAAGCATGTTAAAGCCAAATCCCCATCAAAGAAATCTGGCACAGCTGTTGCTGTACCCCCGGCTCTCCCCAAAGGCAACAAGAGGAGAAGCTTTATTTAATAAATGTGTATGTAAATTGATAAAGACAGGAACCCCCTGGCATAAGCTGCCACTGGGGTGGACTGATACTTGAATTGATAGAGTATTTTGTAGAGGATGATTTGTTAGATTTATTGTTAGAGGCCCAAGCCCTGAGGAAATATTGATTTGTAGGACTTAGGTTTGTTAGAAACAAACCCCACACATTGTTTATTTTTTGTAGGACTATGTTGTTGTTTTTTTTTCTTTTTTTTTCAAAGTACAAGCCCTGAGGAAAAAAATGCCCTACTGGACTAGTGCCAGCAGGTCATGTTGGCCAGTGGACACTGGCCATTGTCAAATGTCCTCCTCCTGAGGCTGAGTCCATAACTGTGGAATTTGCAAGTGCTGTTCTTGCTGCTGCTGCTGCTGAGATGTTTAAGTAGCAGGATAATTAGGCAGCTGAAAAGGAATGGGATCAACAATACCATGGATGATGGATGATGAAGGTTCCACTTGCCACGACTAGCTCCAGTGATGCTCCTGAGGCAGTAGCAGCACAATATGTAGCCCCCAGTGGAAAAAAAAAAGAAGTTGGCCAATAATTCTTCTACACCTGCCCTCCTCCAAAATCATGGGTGTGTTGTGACTAGAATTTAAATGTTTCCCTTGAGATCAGGAACTGTGCCTCTCATCAGTAACTGCAATGTGCACAGTGTGCGTGGTAAATAACACCTGGCACAACTGTATCTAAACATCATGACACAGAAACCAGCTGTCACTATACCCCTTGTCCAGAACCTTCTAAGGACACATGACAACTTGCTGACAGTTTAATAGTAATGATGAACCCTCCCTGCCAGCATTTTAGCATATTCTGCAGGATGGGACCTTCTCAGATGCCGCTTGATGTTCTGCTTGCAATTCTCCTCCACCACAATGGCATGTGTGGTCAGTGCACCATACAGTGTGCAATGGGTAGAGACATTAACAGAGTGGCTATCATTTTCTGGGGAAGGTAACAATGAATGAGGTGGATTGGTAGAAGATGTAGTTACCCTAGAGGGTGATGGTGATGGAAGCTAGTTGTTTAACTCGTCATGGAACTACTATTCTCTGCATTACTTTATTCTTCCTCCTCTTTGATCTCCTCCTTGCCTCTTGTTGCCTTTCTGGAGAGTCAGGGGTACAGCAACAGTGGTGCTTGATTTCTGTAGTGGGTGTTTGGCTTTAACATGTTTGATATAAATGTTATGTGTGATATCAGGGAGCTTGTGCCAAGGTATGTTCCCCCTTTCCTCTTCTCACTGACTTGTCACAAATTGTGCACAGTGCCATAGGTGATGACTGCACTGTGCCTGCCCCAAGAGAAAAATAGTCCCACACCCATGACTTCAGGTGGGAGGGAACAGATGGAAAAAAATGGCCTAGTTCTTCTTGTCCTCCACATTCCCCTTCACTGTCTGTGGCAGCAGATAATGTTGCTGCTGTTGGTGCTACTGCCTCAGATTCATCAATGCAACTAGGACCAGCAGTATTGCTGGTGCTGGCAAATGGAAAGTGTCCTAGTCCTGCATCACTTGTTGACCCCATTCCCACTGTGTCCAGGGTGGTCTGTGGCACACTAGCTTGCTCCTCAGCATCCTGCTGCCCTTGCATCTCAGCAGCAGAAGGAATTAGAGCAGCTGCAAATTCCTCAAATTCCAAAATGTCACTGCTAGTGGTGGTGGAGATGCCCATCCTCATACCTGTCTCCCATTCCTTCTCAGTTTCTTCTAAAAAGGCCATCAATGTCTCTTCCACCCCAGCTTCTCTAGCATCATCATCACCACAACCACTAGTCCCTATGTGCTGCTGCTGCGCTATTACAGACATCTTACTGCTGCTTGGAGAAGGTGACAAGCAATGTGACAGAGGGTCCCCTAATGTCACACTTGGCATTTCCTTTTGACCTGAAGAAGGCAGACTGACAACAGTAGCCGCAGGCCCAGGCAGCTGATCTGTGCTTCTGCTGGTGGTGGTATTAATTGTGTGCCTGCTATCCCCCAACAACAGTTCTGGATTCTTAGCCTTCAAGATCCTATTCCACTTGGAGGAATGGTGTGGGCTCCCTTGACCGCTAGTCTAGATGCTCTCAAATGTTTCCCCTACCACTGCAGCTGCTTCACCATTACTGCTACTACTACTAACATCAACCACATCAAGTTCAGTCGCAGAGTCTTCCTCCACAGTCACTAGTAATACGAGGATAATGTTAACAAGCTGCTGGACCTTAGTAGTAGTACTAGCACTGGTGGGACTGCTTGGGAATGGCAAGTGTGACTTAGGGTCCCTTGCTGTCTCACTTGGCAACATCTTCTCCTTCCCCCCTCCTGAATACTACAAGACACACTAGCAGCATGCAAAGTATTGATGACAGCAGGTTTAGTACTGGCAGCAGGTACGGCACTGGTGGCAACAAGGGCAGTGAGTCTGAGAGCAGGCATAATTTAACAAACAATTCACAGCAGGACAGCACAGAAAATCTACCTCACTCTCTAACTGCTTCTATTGTGTTTCACTTCTGCAAACACGTCACTTTTTTATAGTGAAAACAATGTAAATCAATGGGCAAAAACTTTCTCGCCACAGAAAAATTGGCGGGAAATTTTGGCCAATGGATAAAAAAATGCAGAAATTGTAATTGCTGTTTTAAAAATGGATTTTTCAGCGAAAAGGAGATAATAACGTTGTTTTCCTGGGATTTCTCATGTCTGGGATTTCTCACTGTTGCCCATCCCTATTAGGGAGGGTTCATCATTTCTATTGAAGCTGCAAGTTGTCACGTGTCCATCACGGGGAATGGACAAGGGGCATATTGATAGAAGCAGTAGTTGGTTTCTAATGGGATGATTTGACATTGGGGACCCTAAGCGTCATAGTGTTTGGTTACAGTTGTGCCAGGTGTATTATGTGAGTGCAGATGTACCCTTTATTCCTAGTCCTTCTTTTATTTACCACACATACTGTGCACATTGCATTTGCTGATGAGAGGCTCAGCTCCTTCCTGCTCTCAAGGGGAAAACTTCTATTCCAACAACACAATCATGATTTTGGAGGAGGGACAGGTGGAGATGCATTATTGACCAACTTCTTTTCTCTACATATACCTGAAGTGGCAAGGGCTAGTTTTGGTGCTGGTACTGCCTCAGGAACATCACTGGAGCTAGTAGTGGCAAGTGGAACATGATCATCCATCACCTATATCACTGATCATCCTTCTGCTTAAACAACTCAGGAGCAAGAACAGCAGTCGCAAATGCCGCAAGGACTCTGGGGCATTTGACAGTAGCCAATGGCCACTAGCCACCATAACATGACCTGCTGGCACAGAAGGGCATTTTTTTTCTCAGGGCTTGTTTTTTCCTCACAAACCAGGGTTTGGGCCTAACACAAGTCTAAGTCCTACAAATCAATGTCATGTTACTTTCAAATTATTATTAGTATTAATAATTTTATTTTATTTTACTGTTTCCTTAATCTCAGTCAAAAAATAAAATAACATTTGTAATGTGTTGTGTAAATTCAATGTTCCCTTTGATTTCAATATAATGACCTAGATGACAAAAGCAGGAAAATGACACCTTTAGTGGGAAATTATTCTCCAAGCAGGAAGTGCCATTATTCACTGATTTTGGTTTGAGGTTAAAATTTCTGCCCATCCCTGGTCATCGTACTCCTCTGCAGTTTCTATTACGAGCCTTAGAGCCCCAGGGACTTGTTGGTATGTTTCTGCTGCTGCTAGTTGTAGCACCTCTGACATGTTCATAGTGTGTCTCCCAGTCAGACCTGTCGTTATGCTTCCTCATTGAGGAGGTGCCTAGGTGTAAGTTTTATTTCCCACTGCGCATGTGCTTTGTTCACAGACAAAAGATTGCAACATGCTTAGCTTTTGGATCCTGAGTGAAGTACCTCCATACGGTGGTCTTCATGCACTGTGGGGTTTCATAAAGGGCTGTTACTACTAATAGATGTAGATGTTGATGCAATTGTACCACTACTGGTTGTCAAAGGTGCAGCACTTCCAGCAGCATCAGGGGAACTCATCATAGCTAAGGTTGTGAATGCTAATAACCTGTGTTGTTTCTTCTAGTTATTCAACACAGGTGTGTGTTGCTGAGTGGGGCTTGGACTTGGAAGCGGTGATGATGCTGATAATGACTGAAGGGATGACTGTCTATTTTGTGCATCTTTTCTTATCCAGGATCATACTTTGCAAGTGTTTTTTTTCTCATACGCTTTATAGACAGGCACAGTGCTCTGTTTTCAGTGGTGGAAGATTGAGCCTTTCCCTTTTAGCTAACTTTCTGGCCATGTCATCAACTATCTCATTCTCAACTTCATCTGTATCTGAATAAGAGGAAAATGCTGGAGGGATATATTCTAGATCATCATCATCATCATCAGGTCATCCTCAGCAATGCAGGCCACCACTTGTCCACTACTTTTATATTCCTCTAAACTTTTAGTGGTCTCAAAAAATGTCATTTTACTTTTACAATGTTGGCTACTGCTTTGAGAACAGGTGTGCTTGTGCTTGCTTGTCTCACTGTCCGATGCAGAAGATGGTTGAGCTGATACTCCACCTTCCCTTCTTCAACTCCAAGACATGTCCAACACAGAGATAATAACAGCAAGATCAGGAAGGAACTTGAACCACAACTGCCTGTGCCTTTCAAATCAAATCAGTCAGACAGAATTTTGGGGTATTTGGGTAATCCTCCTTTGCTCCCTCCTGACACCTCCAGGCGCATCCAACACAGAGATAACAGCAGCAGTCAGGAAGGAACTTGGACCATAGTTTTCTGTGTCTTTTAAATCAGGCAGAAAGAATGTTGGGATATTTGGGGTAAACCTCCTTTGTTCCCTTCTCACACCCCAGACACGTCCGACATCAAGATCAGGAAGGAGCTTGGATCACGTTGCCAGTCAGTAACCACAAATTTTTGGGTATTTGGGGTAAACCTACTTTCTCCCTTCCTCTCCCCAAAGTGCCCCCTAACTCCCCTAATGCAGAAAACAATGTCCTATCTAAAAGACTCCATAAATTAATCTTCAACTCTATTAGCCTATCTTTTCTGGCTCAAACATGTGCTGCTTACTTTGTGCTCTGCAGCTCAGTATCAAGTGGTTATAAGCCCCATTTAGCTCAATGGAATTTTTTATTTCAGCCATTTTTACCCTATGTACAGTGTTGGAATATTACATAGCCCCCCTATTAGCAATATGTAAACATAGTATGGAATCTTTGCATATAGGGATTGTTTTACTTATTTTTAGATGTTTTATGCATTTATTCACTTTGCCTTTAATTTTCCTAAGAAATTTAGATTTAGTTTTATTTTTTAATCTATACTAGGAATAAACTGTTTAGAAAGATTGTAGAATCAGCACTCTCAGGACTTTTCCAAGTTTCAATCAATTGCTATTTATTTAGAAAAGGTCAACGTTTCCACTTGGATCTTTTTTAAGATGGTCTGAGAGTGAACACTATCCCTCTTACACAACCTGAGTAAACCAGTACAGAAAATAAACATCAAAAAGTGTTAACCAAAATGGAAAAAGAAAATCAAAATCATCACCTTACTACAGTATATAAATACTTACCTAAGTAAAATATATTAGGAAAAATTTGGAAAAATAAAGTCCACACACTATTTACATATGGCTAATAGGGTTACCTTGTAACAGCCATCAGGGTACATATACAGCTGTAGCTTGTTCACTGCATAAACTCAAGTGTGTTATATCTGCATATGCATATTGCTGGGGTATTACATATCACAGCAATATGTTAGACAGCTCTCTAGCAATCGGGTAGTTAAAGTGATAGAGAGAAAGAGTTAAAGTCCAGCAGGGCTTTTAACCCCATGATGCTGGGCTGAAGGGCATGTAAAAAGTTTCTTTCTGGAGTGCCTCACCCTGCCAACCCATACATAGCACATTTTTGGACCGTGGGCCATGTCTGCCATGCCAACTTTAAGTTTCTGTAACCTATTATAACACATGACCATTTGTTAATATTTTAAGTATCTCCTTAAAGCGGAACTTTCACCTTCTATAAAGTCGCCCTCCAATAATTAAGTATATGGCAACTAGATAGTTAGATTAGCTCTCATAAGTACCCGATTCTGAAGTAATCCTTAATCTTAGGAGACTGGAAGCCAGGCATCAGCGCAGACATCTTGTCTTAGAGAAGTCTGTGCGCCTGCGCTGTCAATCCCAGTCTCCTCTAGGAGGCATTGCACTGTGCGGAAGGCACCAGAAGGGACTGACCGTGCAGGCGTGCAGCTGGCACTAACCTGGATGTCAGTCTCCAAAGATTAAGTATTACTTCAGAATCGGGTACTTCTGAGAGCTAATAGAACTATTATGAAGCTAGGCGCCATATGCTTAAATATTGGAGGGCGACGTTATAGAAGCTGAAAGTCCTGCTTTAATAAGAAACCCAAATTTGAAATAAAACCTTAATAAAACCTTGTGCCAGAGAGGTATCCAACTAATTGTGAAGCAATACATTACTTGCCTCTCTGACACTCAAAGGTTTAAGAGGCTTTCTTTATCAAGTGTTATAAAGTAAGAATTCTGACATTTAAAGTTACAATTTTTATTTTTTAAAAGTAGAATTTTGAGTTTTAAAAGTGAAAATGTAAAATCCTTCACAAATTGGTAAATTGACTGGAAAAAAAAGACTGACAAAACAAAGTATCAACTAGGAATGCCAGCGTTAGCAATATTCAAGGATTCTAAAATGGTATAAAATACAAAGGCAAGGAAGCATTTTGCTTTCAGCAATCATGACATGCAATCTTTCAAATATCCATAAAAAACCCATTAATAAGGGTTAAAATAGGACAGTCATCTTTAAAATAACTAATTTTGCAATGCTAAACAATTATTAGTAGTCATTCAAGGAGGTGATATTTTCAATGCTAAAAAAAACATAAGAAAAGTGGAATTTATTTATAATATATACCAATAGGTAATACATTCAAGACAAATAAAAATCAACGTGGCTTAACAATGAGGTTCACGGCTGTCCGACACTAAGGACCAGCGACAGTCCTGGCTCATCATGGAATTCAGGTCTCCCTGCGTGGCTGCATGCCACACAGGTGGCCCTGAATCGGATTATAAAAAAAAAAATGCCCCGTGGTCCTTCAGTACCAGCCGTGTGTGCATGCACCAGTCTTTAAAGGGTTAAATTATTTTATTCAGTATGTACAAAGAAAGCAACAATGACAAGTATCAGGCAAATAGAGAGAATCAAATTATTTTCTTCACCATGCATATGGCTTACTTAAGACAAAAGAGAATGCAAAGTATTACACTGAATAAAGCACCTGGAACTGATGGTATACACAAAAGGGAACTTAAGGAGCTTAGCTCAGTCATAGCATTGACTCAGACCTGTATGTCATAGTGCCCTGTGATTGAAAGAAAGCAGATGTAGACTTTATCTAAAAAAGGGACTAGATCTAAATCTAGAAATAATAGACATGAAAGCTTGACTTCCATGTTGAGTAAGGTACTAGAAGAGATACCAAAGGATATATTCTGGATTATGTGATAACCAAAAACATAATTTGCAAGAATCAGAGTAGTTTTATAACGGATTTATTATGTCAAACTTATTTACATTAAATGAAAGGATAATTGTGTTCTTGACAAGGGTATAGCTATGACTGTAATATACTTGTATTTTGCTAAGTCTTTACTACTGTGCCTCATAAGAGGTTACAGCATAAATTGAGTAAAGCATGGTATATTTTTTACTCCACTAGTCTCCAACATAAATTGAAAAATACCAGCAATGGAGGCAATATACATGAATGGTAGAAACCTGGTTAAATGATAGAATGTTGGGAGTTGTTTTAAATTGAACCTTTTCAGTTTTGTCATTAACTGTAATTTGTCCTGCTTTAAAACAACAACCTGTCTCCCCTTATAGTATATAATGATCTAACCAGACTCTCTGTTTAACCAGGGACACATATATAAAATGTGCATATTTCATGGTTTCACTGAAATCAAGGTGGCCCTTCAGAATGCAATCCTCATATGTTAGGTCTGGCCAGGTTATTTTATGTGATAAACTGACACTTTTTCATTTTCCAGCTGATTGTTATTGACTATGAACTGCTGTCAGCAAACCATCCTACTCAACTCTATGAATAACCAAACTTGTTTTCAAGATCTTGTTTACATTTAGAAATTGTTTCAAAACTTTGCTTGATGTTTTCACACCAAATATACTGTTAAAAACATATTATGTCCATTACTCTTGATTATAGCAGAATTCTGGTGATTTATGGTATTTCCTTTAATTTAAAGAGTGATTTAATGTTCATCAAAATTAAGCTAATGATATGCGCTATTAAAATTCACTTTATCAATTTACATGCAAAGTTAATTTCCCTGATACTTTAAGTTAACGTGCTTCTTTCTTACCATTTCTTTGTTCCTTGTTTTATTTTTGCTTTAAAGAATAATTACAAAATGTTTTTATAAAGAGAGGGCTTATAAGAACATCTGTTTCAGTGTACTTTGTGTGTAATTAACGTTAGATGTATATGTGCATTTACAAATATGTTCATTAAAGAAATATGTTGTATACTTTGGTATTCAGGGGGTTAATATATAATCAAAAATACATGTTACATGTTAATCTTCTATTACCCAATTAGACTTTAAGCACAGTTACTGTCTATGAAATGCATATCTGAGTCTAATTCTTATTATAATGCGAGTCCCAGCATTGTTTTATTGTTTCAGTGCAAGATATGACAGCTCTGCACAGATGATGAATGTTCCAATATTAAATAAGATCCAGGCAATGTTTATTGTAATCTTTTGAGCAAATCCAGCAAAGTTAAGTTTAAAAAAATAAAACTGTGAAAGTGCTCTTAAACTGTTAATCTTTTATAACTCACTTATAACCAGTGTTTTAAATCAGCATAAAAAGTAGGACTGATTTAACTGTAATTTTAAATAACATATATCTGTGTAATTTATTTTTTTGTCCAGAAAAAATTACCAAATGCAATAACAGTGTCAGCATGTTTTAACATATGTGATAACTTTATCCTGCTAGAGGGATATTAGCTATGTTGATAACATTTTTCCCATGTTAAACATGGAAAGTTATTAGTGTAATGAACAGGGGGGATTTTGCTACCACTAGGTGTTATTTGAAAAAAGACAAGTAGAATTTCTACACATTAAATTATTGATCACTCTATGTTTTAAGATATAAAGCGCTCTATTGTTTCATAGTATAGCTGTGCAAGAAAACTTTATGGTACAATCAAGTGGCATTTTTTAGGCTAAGTAAACTTTTAATATTCAGTGACTAAAGAGTAATTTTGGTTGTCCACAACCTTGGAAGAAATACTGTTTGGCAAAGGAGTAGAGATAAGCCACTCAAAGCCTAATCAGCTGTTTCATTACAATTTACAAATGTAATATTTGAAGTGACAAGTAAGGATGAGACAGATTAAAAGGTACACCATCATATAATTTACTACATTTGGTTTCCCTATCCATACCAGAACTCTAGCACTTTATTCTGCACTTAACCCTTGAGTGCTCTGTATGTCTCTATGTATCACTTTAGATTCTAAGCTTTCAAGCAGGGACCTCACATCCAGTGTTTCACTTTGCAAAGCACTTGTAACCCTGTATTTTCTAAACCTTTAAAGTAAAAAGCTCTGTGTATACTTGTGGTGCTATATAAATAAACATATTTATTCTTTCATTCATCAGAGTAACAATCAAAGGATGGAACAGAGAGTAAATTAAATGGTAGGGTCAGAAGCAAATGTCAAGACTGGCAACAGGATGTAAAATTTATGGGTCACAATAAAAGGGTCAGAGTCAGAAAGAATACAGGAACAATGTCTAGAAGTAAAGGGAATATATGCACTAAGTGGCAATAAGGGGTCAGGGTGGCAATCTGGTGGTGAGGAGCTGTCAGTGGCATATCATCAGCATATACTAAGATATATTTGCTATCATATACCTGTGAATCCACCACAAATCTGCATAATCCCCCAAATTTTGTTCATCAATGGCTCATTTGTATATGGAAATGCAGTTCAGTGAGCCATTGTCATATTTTTGTGGGTGTGTTTACACGCTAATATGGCATATTTCCACAAGCACTAAGAGCATCCTTTGCTGTAGGTGTTCACAGTCCCAACATCACAAACCTGAGATTGGAGACTATCTCATGGCAGTGCTCTATAGAGCCAGAGGACAGTTTGCTATGTCTACTAAAGAGACAGCAGTTGCCCCCATAAACCTTGCAGTGTCATAGCAATATGCATTGCAAATATGTTTAATAATTCATGAGAAGTACCTGAAAAATGAAAAATAATCCTGACCCTCTGGAGAGAAAAGGCCTATTGTATGTTGTACATCTGCCCACAGCTCTTGGAAGTCAAACCTAAATCAAATACACTACTCACCTTGATAAATGACAAATAGGGATAAAGAGCCTCATAAGACACAACCTTGAAAAGCTCCAACCTTCTGCTACAAGACCGCATGGTCATGCCTGTAAAAGGGAATGAGAACATGCTGTTAGACTTGTAACGGCTCATTACAAAGTAGCTAAATAAAAACTCTGCCAACTGTATATTCCATTATACATTCAATGTATGGTAGTTGATAATGCAAAAGTAGCACCCATTTTGTAAGAGGATGCTTTGCCAAGCTGCCCTGCTGGCTTCCTTTCATATCCTCTCACCTCTCCAGACACTGTCTGGAGAGACTAGCAGATGTGAACAAATGTCAGCAGATACTTTGAGTGCTCACATCCACTCACCTCACCAGACTTTGCAAAGCATCTGCTAATAATATGAGTGCCATGGATATGTTTTGCTTTATAAACTATGATACACTGAAAGTATAATGGAAGATAGAGTTGTTAGGGACTTTTAAATTGCTCCTTTGTAACGAGCCATGACAAGTCTACTTGCATGTTCTCATTCCTTTTCAGGGGTTACCATGTTTTCTTGTAGCAGGAGGTTGGGGGATTTCAAGGCTGTGTCTGAGGCTCTTCTGACAATGGAGAAAAGCAGTGATAGAGGAATCTTTGTCCCTGTTTGTTACCCCTCAAAGTAAACAGTGGATTTGGTTGATGTTTGACTTCCAAACATTGTGGCTAAATGTAGGCATGGAACTTTTACATTCTTCTTGTCCTTAAATCTCATACAATACATATTTTTACCCACCTGAAACAACCAATAGGTCAGAAATTCATAGGCAAAATCTTAATGGGGAATTTTCCTCACAAATTTTCCAAGGGAAAAGCTGCAATTTGCAATACAGATATGATGTTTTGCCCATCCCCACTCTGAGGCACATAATAAGAATACTGTAGGTGTGTCAAAGAGTGTGCCAAGGTTTCTTCATTTGCAACACCTATGGTCCCTGCTGCAAATTCAGACTACACTTACTGAGTTCTTAGGAAGGAGTCAAAAACTTCACAAAAATAATCACAAAGTTTGCCTGTGGAATGGCAAAGTTAGAGTGGTGGAAAAAGAGCTGCAAACCTCACACAGTAAGAAAATTAACAGATATGTGGACAAGTGGGCTGAGTACAGACTATATGTCACTGCTCACTAGGGGCTCAATACTATTAGCCCCAGTATTTGTAAAACTTGCAGTAGTGGTTTTGACAGCACAGTGTACAATTCTACAAACTCTGCCGTCAACATCAAAAACCACACAAAAATGTCCAATGGGTGTGCAGTTTTCACCCACTGGCCATCACTTAAAAACAGTTGACTTTCCTGCACCATGAGAAGACAGTCACAGAGTCCCAAACACGAGGTGAAAACCACCAGTATGTGCTGGAAAACTGAGAAAAAGATTAACCCTATTAGTGCCAGTGGGGTATGCAACACATTATACAGCATTGCATACCCCACTGGCACTCATATGGTTAATCTACAAACAGTCCTCTCATGTCCCAACAAATAAAAACTTATCAGTATTCCTGATGTCCAGCATGGTAGTGGCCGGCTTCTTTCCTTTCTTCTTCTCTTCTGTCTTCTTTTCTTCTTTCTTACTATAAAAAAAAATCCATGCGTGCTCTTTGATTTAAAATAAATAAATAAATAAATAAGCCCCAAAAGATGTTTCTGTTAACCCTTTTAGTGCTGGAGGGGTAGACCTCCGGAGCTCAAAGGGTTACTATAGTTGGAATCTGAAAGTCTGCATTAAATATATATATGAAATGTGTTTCAAACAGTAAATTTCGAGTAAATGTTTAAATTAATTTACCCCTTTGCCTCTGCTGCTGTCTCCAGTGGCAGAAGGCATTTTGAGCTTCACAGAAGCCGCACATGCCACCTCTTGGACTGTTGCCTGAGTCAGACTGCCGGGATTTTGAACCGAGACTGGCTTTTATATGCCAGTCTCGGTTCAAAATAGATTGGCAGTCTCCAATTGGCTGGGAAGTGCTTACGCACTTACGGACCCCTCTAGAAGCTGATTGGCTGGGAGGTGCATAAGTGGACTTTCAGATTTCACCTATAGTAACCTTTCGAGCACCAGAGGGCTACCCCCAGTAGCATCTTTGGGGGCTTATTTTTTTTTTTTTTTTATCAGAGAGCACTAAAGGATTTTTTTTTTTTTTTTTTTTTTTTTAACAGCAAGAAAGAAGACAGAAGAGAAGACACAATGAAGAAGCCGGACAGCAGATGACAGGTAAGTGTTACATTTCTGACTAGATTTAGCTCATTCTCATTGTTTGACATTGTCAAACAATGAGAGTTTGCTTTTTTTCCTTTGATGTTCCCACAGTTTGCTCTATTTACCTCAAGTTGTGGGAACAAAAAACAACAACAAGCATTTTGGCAAAACGTGCCATGTACCACTCCAGCAATACATGGCTGAGTTTTTTAGGCTTTAGTGTTTTTACTGTTACCACAGGTTTTACCGGTGGTAATAGTATTGAGCCCTAGGTTTTACTCCCACCACCAGTGGGCAACAAAAACTTTCAGTATCAGGAGACAGCCAGTAATCTTGCCTCTGTTTATAGCATCCTATATAAGAAAACGCTAGCGATGTTTGTCAGAAGCCGTCATGAGCAGTAGAAACTGCCAGCATTAGGACAGTGTCTACTGTGCATGACTGCTTCGCGTGAAGCACTGAGGCGGTGTCAGTACGCAGAGCAGGACTGGAGCAGTGAGGCGGCGTCAGTACACAGAGCTAGACCGGAGCAGTGAGGTAGCGGCAGTATGCAGAGCAGGACCGGACCAGTAAGACATCACCCAGACCTTGGCCCGTGTACATGGGCTTTTACACTAGTTATTAATAAAAGACAGCAGAAGGATATCCCATACCATGGCTCTGTGGACAATTGGTCAGAGTACAGACTGTATTCTTTCCAACCAGATAGCAGCAAGAACATACAACAACAGGGGGTGATATATTAAATGTCGATGTTATCGTGATGTGTGTCTGGAGATTTGTGGCAACAACATCACCTTGTTGATAGAGACACCTTGTTATAAGCACATTAAGGGAAGCAAGGAAAAACTGTGATCATTGGCATGGTTTTTTCATAAAGGTGTAATTGTGTTGGTGAGGCCATGAGGGAGCAGAGAGAATGCAGATATACTTTAGCACTAAGAACAACAGCCCTGCTCCTTACACAACCCTTTGAGTGCCAGTGGGATAAACAACACATTGCAAAGCAATACATTGGATGTCTCTCTAGCACTCAGAGGGTGAATATAGTGATTGAACAAAAAAGGAGCTATTGAAATGTCTTTATGTAATGATAAAATGATTTTGAACAAGATTGAAGTATGTTAGTTACATGGGCTTGTAACGGAAGCTGAGAAGGGACCGCGTCGCCTTCCGCCGTCGTTCCCGGGTCTCTCCTTGTCGACGCAGAACAGTCACTGGAAACAGCCGCAGGATCGCTGGAAGCAGGGAAACAGGGAAGAGTCCACGTCGCCGCCTGACAGTCCACGAAGTTAGGACGCAGGAAACTGGCAGCAGGCGGTCAGCGATTCAGGATACTTGGCGCAGATGGGTATCAGAGTGGATACTTTAGACCATAAGCAATACAAGACTCCAGGACTCCTTGTTCACTCCAAAACAGAACTCATTTTATTGTCACAAACCACAGATATTTATATACAGTACAGTACATTGGATCACAATGGGGAACCTGATACAATAGGGAACATGATTAACTCCTAACACATCAGACAAAAGGCAAGGGCTGACACAGAGTTTCAGGCTATACAATAGGTGACTCACAGACTGAGGGGTGTGAATGGATTAACACACACAGCAGGGGGGTATCAGGACAGATCTCACTCCAAGGACTTGAGTGGCCAGAATATTCATTTCCTTAACAATGGCCAGGGGTTGAATAATTAAGCAAAAGGCTTGGAAGTCTGCAATACATAATGAAATAATTAACCCCTCACTGCCTATTCCCTTGGAGTAAACCCTCAACATACTACATACAATAACTAAAACGTTCGCCATACATTAAACATACTATGTGATCCAAAGTCTATGAATTTAAGTCTTTCTCTTAGGGAATAGCTGGCCAGTTTGTACGCCAAGGCACAGCACAGAGTCCAAACAGTAATAAATGTCCATAGTCTTTGAATAAATAGTTTGAGGTCCAGACAAGGGCTCAGTAACGGGTAGGATCCGTTACATTTCTCCCCCTTTTTGTACCAAGCCAGCGGGGACAGTAGTAAATGCTGACTTGGAGCTGTAGGAGAGCATTGAGGTTGTGAGCCACTTGTCTGGACAGTTCATTAGTCTGGAGGCCTTGGTCCTAGGCCAGTCTTAAAGGAGGAGCCCCTTGTCCTGGGCCAGGGGTACAACTTTGGTCCTGGCGAGCACCAAATTGGGCAGCTTCTCCTGGGCCATACTCCAGGCAATGCTGGGGTCAGACCCTCCTGGGTCCGGGGCCAGTGGCTCAGGGTCCAGAGCCAGTCCATACAGTGGATCTCCCTGGGGCAATTGTGTCTCTGGATCCTCAGTGACCTGGGAATCAAAGTATGGGGAGAGGGGCACATCTCCCCCTTTTAGTTGGGCAAGTGCCCCAGAGGGACAGGAGAGGATGTTCTTCCCACTCTCCTGGGCTGGGGCAGTACTCAGAAGGTCTCTGGACAAACTGGTGATTCCCTCACCCAGCGTAGAAGCATCCAAAGTACTGGGGCAAGTAGAACCATCCCCATAGAGGACGGTGGTCCCACTCCTTGGGGCCAGAGCAACAAAAGGGTCCTTGATGAGGACTGTGGTCCCACTCACCAGGCCAGGGGTCTCAGGAAAAGGGGTGACAAATTCTGTGCTGGGGATGAGGACGGTTGTCCCACTCATCCCAGCCAGGGCTTCACATGACCTGGTGCGCTCGCTCCCACGCACCAAGCCAGGGGTTACAGGGGGACTGGAAAGCTCTATCCTACTCTCCAGCATGGGGGTCTTGGGGCAGCACATAGGGTTTCCAGGGCAAGCAGCAGCACTGCTGGACCCTTCTTCTTCCTGGCCCCCCACATCAGGGCCATCTCTTGTCTTGGGGAGGAGGGCAATCTCAATCCTCCTCGCCATCTTATTCAGATACCTGGAGAAGACACTCTTCCTCTTCTCCAGGACAGTAGTAACAGGGGACGGACTGGGGCTGCTGGTGGGGACCTGCATCTCCTTCACCACAGCAGGGGTATCCCAGGCCCTGGTGAGCTCGCTCCTACTCACCAGGCCAGGGGTCACAGGGGGGCTGATGGGGCACTCTTCTCTACCCATCAGGTCACATAACACATTCACAGGAGGGCCAGCAGCGCTGCTCTCTTCCAGCCCGCTGGGGACCTCCTCTTGTAGGCCGTCACGTTCAAGGCTCTTCTCTGCCTTGAGGGAGACCGCAGTCCCATCCCTCAAGGCGGCATCCTCTGTGGCCCTGGAGAGCACATACTGCTCCGCTTCCAGGGCATTTTCCACAATAACAGGGGGCATCACTTTGGGGCAGCTGGTGAGCTCTTCCACACTCACCACAGCAGGGGGTTCACAGGGACTGATGGGCTCTCTCCTACCCATGAGTTGGGACATACAATCGCTGCTGGTGGGGACCTGCATCTCATCCACCGCAGCTGGAAAGATAGGGGAAGGGGCAACATGCCTATCAGGGGAGACATCTGTCCCATCCCCTGATGCAGAGGCATCTTCTTGGCTGAGGAGGAACGAATCCCCACTCCTCAGCTCAGGCAACACACAGTCCAGGGGCAAAGGGGTATCAGGAAGGATGATTTTCCCACTTCCTGATGCAGGGGCAACAACAGGGGCACTGATGAGGAACGAATTCCCACTCACCAGTGTGGAGTGAACAGGGGTAACACAATCCTGGCCCTCAAAGTCGCTGAAGTCCTCCTCAGATGCATTACCCCCCCATTCTTCTTCCTCTTTTTGGAATTCCCGGACCTCTTGAATGAACCCAGCATATAGTTGCTCCAGGTCCCATTCACATCCTGCCAGAATATCCAAATTTCCCTGGCAGTCCGCAGGAATGTATCCACCAAAACGGTCCTCTCTTTTGTCCCGGATCTCCCAGTATCTGCTGGAGTCAGGGCACCCAAAAGTAGAGTCCATGTGGTAGGCGTTCCATACCAGCCCTTGGATGTCCCATCGCAAGCGGGATGGGCACCAGTCAAAAAGGCCCTCGGATCCATATTCCTGGTCCAGGTATTTAACAAAGTCCCAGTACTCCTCCTGTACTCTGAGCTCCTCTGTAATGCACGCATCCAACTCTGGAACGAAGTCATAGATAACATCGCCCAGCCAGGTCCACCACTGTATTCGGATGGAGCTGTAGCGATCCTCATATGCTCCAAGAGTGTCTGTCAGCACTGCTTCGTCTGCCATGTCTCAATTGCTGCACCCGATATGAAGGAGAAATCACACCGCTATGCCACCAATGTTTTTTTTTTTTTTTTTTATTTTATTTATTTTTTTTTAGTTGGGATGCAGGAAACTGGCAGCAGGCGGTCAGCGATTCAGGATACTTGGCGCAGATGGGTATCAGAGTGGATACTTTAGACCATAAGCAATACAAGACTCCAGGACTCCTTGTTCACTCCAAAACAGAACTCATTTTATTGTCACAAACCACAGATATTTATATACAGTACAGTACATTGGATCACAATGGGGAACCTGATACAATAGGGAACATGATTAACTCCTAACACATCAGACAAAAGGCAAGGGCTGACACAGAGTTTCAGGCTATACAATAGGTGACTCACAGACTGAGGGGTGTGAATGGATTAACACACACAGCAGGGGGGTATCAGGACAGATCTCACTCCAAGGACTTGAGTGGCCAGAATATTCATTTCCTTAACAATGGCCAGGGGTTGAATAATTAAGCAAAAGGCTTGGAAGTCTGCAATACATAATGAAATAATTAACCCCTCACTGCCTATTCCCTTGGAGTAAACCCTCAACATACTACATACAATAACTAAAACGTTCGCCATACATTAAACATACTATGTGATCCAAAGTCTATGAATTTAAGTCTTTCTCTTAGGGAATAGCTGGCCAGTTTGTACGCCAAGGCACAGCACAGAGTCCAAACAGTAATAAATGTCCATAGTCTTTGAATAAATAGTTTGAGGTCCAGACAAGGGCTCAGTAACGGGTAGGATCCGTTACAGGGCTAATTTATAAATATACAATAAATATACACAATAAATATACAAACATTAATGTGAGTTTTATTGCTGTGGAACAGTGTGATAAAATTCTATATTACACATTCTGATCTCCTAAAAAAACATAGGAGGAAGGGTTGGAAAGGCAGGAAATGGGAGGAAACCACAAATACAAACATGGGAGGAAGGGTTGGAAAGGCAGGAAATGGCAGGAAACCACAAATACAAACATGGGAGGAAGGGTTGGAAAGGCAGGAAATGGCAGGAAACCACAAATACAAACATGGGAGGAAGGGTTGGAAAAGCAGGAAATGGCAGGAAACCACAAATACAAACATGGGAGGAAGGGTTGGAAAGGCAGGAAATGGGAGGAAACCACAAATACAAACATGGGAGGAAGAGTTGGAAAGGCAGGAAATGGCAGGAAACCACAAATACAAACATGGGAGGAAGGGTTGGAAAGGCAGGAAATGGGAGGAAACCACAAATACAAACATGGGAGGAAAGGTTGGAAAGGCAGGAAGTGAAACAACACACACACAGGAGAAGGGGGTTAGAAAAACAGGAGATTGAAAGAAACCACACATGCACACTAAACTGGACCAAAGAGCAGGAACAGACTCCATGACTAGGGGTGGGCTAAAAGTGTGAAAAATTTCAGCATGACTTTTCGTGAAAACTTGCCAATTTTTTGCTTTTCCTCAAAAAAATTTTGTCTTTCCGCTATGCAAAAATGTCCTCCTTTTTGCCTATTTTAACAAATGTTCCGCCTATTTTAACACATTCTTTGCCTATATTTCCTACAGCTACTACATTTCCCACTATAATATTACTTCTTCTGAGGGCTGAAGTTTAGAAATAAGTGCCTGAAAGTCAAAGCTGTGAGTCCTACAGCAAAATATGGCTTGAGAAATGTGTTAGCATGCAGAATGCATTTGTCCTTTGTCCACAAGACTAACTTCCTGCTTCAGGGACACTGGCACATATTCATGATGATGTCAAGTAATAAAAACAAAATACAACCTACAATGTGTCAGATGTGCATGGTAGTGGTGGTGGTGGGGGACTGGCATGGTGTGATTTGTATATGTATATTGTTTTTACTATTGTCATTCTCTATCCTCCTTTTCAGGTTATTGACACACATTTCTTATCGGTCATAGCAGTGGTCTCAAGTGGGGTAGATGGTGGCAACCCTTCTTCACATCCCTCCTTCACCTCCTCATCTGTGCTGCTCCTCATCAGCCATGTTCCTCTTTTTTTTCTGCAATTAAAATATCAGTGGTAGAATTTCACTAATTCCTGCCCCAATGCGACTCACCAGCATGGTTGCCTCCGCAAAGGATTTCAGTAGCTCACATACATTGTACATTACTCTGCATGCACAAGGTGGCATGACAATGGCATGGGCTATCCTGCTGAGTTCACACTACCAGAACCAGAAGCATGATTACTGGCTGTCATCTGATTCTGTAAGCTAGTGTTGTCCACTGTTGCTAGGAGGGAAACCCAGTGAGCAGTCACAGTTATATAGTCTTTGCTCTACTCACTTGTCCACATATCTGTTGTCAAGTGGATTTTCATACACACTTTTCAGCCCTTTTCCCACCACACTAACCACCTGCTTGTACAATTCTGGCACAGCCATCCTGGAAAAATAACTGCAGCTTGGGATATTCTAGCATGGAGCTACACATCAGTTCTCTGAAACCACGGTTTTCTACAAAAGAATACAGCAGCATGTCAATTGCCAACATCTTGGCAACCTTGCCATTCCACAGGCGTTCTTTGGGATTGTTTTTGTGAAGTTTTTGACTCCTTCCTAGGAACTCAGTCAGTGTGGGTTGGCAGGACATGGCGGAAGAGGCCTGAAACTTTATTGCTTTAACAACATGACTAGAGGAAGTGGTGGCGGTAGAGGCAGCATGTGTGGCAGTCTATGACTCTTACTATCTCCTACAGCAAAGCCAGAGTCATCATACTCCTCTGCAGCAGGAGCCATAGGTGTTATTTGGACTGACCTAACTTGGCACTGGCAGTAGCACACTCTCTGACACATAAATAACTTCACTACTTCTTTTTTCCTGCCCTAGAGCCCTGGGAGCTTTTTTTTTTTTTTTCAGTTTTAAAGGACTTTATTGAGTGATATACGATACAGCCATAATGAATAACATAATAAATATGACATATGTCAACAGTAACAGTCACAACGACATTTCAGAAAATGAAAGGATGAAATCACATAGTCACAGCACGGTGGAAATAAAGTTGAAACATTTTGCATTGAAATTAACCCAGATACTTGGCAGTTAGGAGAGGCACAGCAAATATTGACTTAGAACCACCGTTTCCAAGAAACCCCAGTTTAGAACAAAACTGTGATGTGTAACTGGCAGAGGGGAATGACAGAGCTGAAGATCAAATGAAGGTTGAGTTAAATCTCTTTTAGAGTAGTGCGTAGGTAATGCATATCTATCTATGAAAGTAGAACTAGTGAGAGGAAGAGTGAGAGAAGAACAGGTGGGAGCAAGGAGGAAGGGAGTGGGGAGCGAGACTTGGTGGATCAAACTGTCACAAGCTATCACCAAAGACCTGGGGAAAGCGTCCCCTGATGCTATGGTCTCAACTCAAAGGAGTCCACCATGTCCAAAGTGCCAAAAATTGGACAAGGTAACCTTAATGAATAGCATGCAGTTTTTCCATCTTGTACAGAGAGTCTGTCTTGGTGAACCATAAGGAAATTGGAGGGGGTCCTGTTGCTTCCAGCATAGCGGGATCAAAGATTTAGCAGAATTGAGAAGAGGGGGAATCAATCTCCAACTGACTGGGCAATCTGAAGCGACAGGTGATTTTTGTATGTATGTATCTTTATTTATATAGCACCACACATGTACACAGCGCTTAACAGAATTTGAAATAATACAATACAAAAATACAGAACAGGGTTAAGAGCATTAGGCTAAAGTGCAATCATTGCATTAGTTTTTGGGGAAAGTGCAGCAAGGAAAACATACATTGGAAAAGGGACCCTGCCCCAATGAGCTTACAATCTAATTAGGAGCTTACATTCTAATTAAGGAGCTTACAATCTAATCAGGACCTTACAATCTAATTTGTTTGTATGCAAACAAACATAGGAGTGGATTCCTAGGGAGAGAAATATTGAGCAGACTATTAATTTGCCCTAGAATAGTTACCCAAAAGAGGATGATGTCAGGACAGCACCACCATATATGGAATAGGGTGCCGGGACAGGACTTACATCTACAAAAGAGATCAGGAGTATTCGGGAAAGCCCGTGCAAGACAGTGTGGAGTAAGATACCAATAGGAGAGTCATTTATAGTTTAATTCCCTTGCATTCGAATCTCGTGCGTTGAAAAAAGAACTTTCAAAGATGAAGTACCACTGCTTTGGACTCAGAGTAATACCTAAGTCTCCCTCCCATTTCTCAGTAAAGAGGGGGGAGAGTGGAGGATGACTCCTGTAATAAAGAATGGAAGAAGGAGACAGGTTTAAAGTTAGGAGACGGGCGTGAAATAGCCAGTTCAAGGCACGTAAGGGGTCTATCAAAAATATTCCTCTTCCTCTGGGATTGCACAAAATGGTTTATTTGGAACAAAGCCCACCAAGGGACGTACGATGCCCCTATTTTCGGACGTAGAGTGCCCCATGGGAGAATTGAACCATCATCCGTGAGAGACCTGATAGTGTTACAATCAGCCAGTCCCCAATGAGAAAATAGAGAGTGCGACATGCCTACCGGGAAGTCTGGGTTCCCCACCAGGGATATCAAAGGGGATGGTGAGGGGGTTAGCTGTCTCACACCAGTTAAAGATCTCCAAGAGTTAATGAGATGTTGGAGGATGATGTGATCTGTGTCTTTGGATGGAAGGAATGAGGAAGATGTCCAAAGAAGCTGGACGACCGAAGCCCCCTTGAGTTCTGGCAGAAGCATTAAGGTCCATCGTTTAGGAGTCAGGGGGAGGAAGCCAAATAGTTTAGCCAAGGTGGTGGCCTTGTAATAATGGTTACATCTGGAAAGTTTAGACCTCCTGTCTTAATGCTTCTGGAAAGTATATCATATCTGATTCTCGGCCTTTTATGTTTCCATATGAAGGTCTTTAATATGTTGTGAATAGAGTCGAGATGACAGTTGGAGATGTGAATTAGCAATGCATTCAAGACATATAAAACCCTGGGTAGCATCATCATCATCTAAAGAAGACTGGCCCTGCCCAGCCATGATGTGTAAGGAACTACCCAGTTAAGGATATTCGTTTGAATGGACTTAATAAGGGGTATAAAATTTAGGTCCGCGAGAGAAGATAGCTCAGGAGAGATGAAGACGCCAAGATATTTGATCGAGGAGGAAGAGCCCTGGGAGCATTTTAAAGTGCTTCTGCTGCTGCTAGTGGTGGCACCTTTGGCATGCTGATAGTGTGTCTCACAGTCAGACCTGTGGTTGTGCTTCATGTGGGATCTCATAACGGAGGTGCCTAGGTGTGCGTCTACTTTCCCCCTGCTCACGGGTTTTATTGCACAGACAATAGAGAGCAGCATGCTTAGCTTGAGGATCCTGAGTGAAGTATCTCCATACTGTGGACTTCATGGAATGAGGGGTTCCTGAGGTGGTACTGCTGCTGCTGCTACTACTACTACTGGGGCTAGATGTTGATGTGATTCTACTGCCACTACTACTAGGTGTCAAAGTTGCAGCACTTAAAGCAGCAGCAGAGGTACTCGTCATATCTAACATTGTGGATGTTAATAACCTTTGTTGCTGTTGCTGGGTACTCAAAACAGGTGTGTGTGGCTGAGTGGGACTTAAGCTTTGAAGAGGCGATGATGCTGATGATGACTGATAGGGTGACTGTGTGCTTTTTGACATCTGTGCTTGTCCAGGGTCAGACTTTACAGTGGCTTTCTCAAACAGTTTGTAGACAGGCACAGTGCTCCTTAAAAGTGGTGGAAGATTCAGCCTTTGACTTTCTGCTAACCTTATAGCCCTGTCATCATCCTCTCTCTCAACTTCATCTGTATCTGAAAAAGAGAAGGATGTTAGAGGGATATATTCTAGATCTGCATCATCATCACCAGTCATCATTAGGTTATCCTCAGCAGCATCACCTGACAATTCTTTCCCACTATCCTTATATTACTCTAAGCTTTTGGAGGTCTCAAACAATTTCTTTTTACTTTTACTGTAACAAAGTTCCCTACTACGGGTGTTTTGGTGCTTGTTTGTCTCACTATCTGATACAGCATGCAGTTCAGCTGCTACACCTTCCTTTGTTATGCTATTGCCAGCATCATCAACACTTGAATGTGACCTGTTGTCATCTTCGGAGTTCTTCTTATATGGTTCTTTATTTCTACACTGGTGGTGCTGGAACTAGTTTTGCTGGGACCTTGATAAACTGCATCCTCCCTTGGCATAGAGGGATCATCATTACTGATTGCACACGCTGCAGCAACCATTGCTGCAGTCAGTTTTTGAACTACTGCTTTACTCTCATGTCCCTGCACTGCTCCACCCCTCCCCTTCCCCTTGTGTGTTTGCTGGATGTTACACAACTACACTGTGTTTTTGTACTGTAGTTTACACAATAAAACTGATGGAGCTGTATGATACCTTGTCTAAGCCCATTCAGCTGTATGTCACCTAATATATTTAGTTTTTTTTTTGTTTTTTTTTTAAGTTGTCCACCCTGTTGTCTTATCAAAGTCTATCTAAAAAAATGATAACTGAAAAACAAAATCAACAACGTCTTTCCCCTGACTTCCCCACCCAGCAAATAGGTCCCTAGCTGCCTGTCTTGCCAGTAATTCACATGGAATTTTGGAGTATTTATGGTCAACCTCCTTCTTCTCCCCAGAGTGCCCCACTGACTCCTAACAGAACAAATATCCTACCTAATAGATTCCCTAAACTAAACTTCAATTACCTTTTCTGTCTTCTCTAGCTCAAAAAATGTACTGCTCTCTCCTCTCACAAACACAAAATGGCATGCTGTGAGAGCCTCACAGCTTTTTATATGGCTGTAAAAAACTTTTGTGTGGGGAAGAAATATTTTTCTTCACATTGATTTCAATGGGTGAAAAAAGGAGGGAAAAAGCAGGAAATTGGCATATTTCGCGTGAAATTATTTGCGAAGTGGAAAGTGCCATTATTCACCAATTTCAGTTTGAGGTGAAAATTTTCGCCCATCCACATCCATGACTATGATTGAGAAGAAGAGGACAAAAAGCTGCCTGGAACACCCTATATGATGACATCACTATAAAACTGCTCAGGTTCATTCCCCTATTATTGTCATGTCTGTACCCCTTACCTGGCGGCCGCCACACCTCACAGGCTAGCCTTGCTTCTTACGGCCGCTTCTGGCTTTTCATGATGTCATGCAAGGTGAAGTCAGATGCAAGCGAGGCCCATAAAATGCTCCATCCATCTGGACCTTGGTGCTCAGTTATTGAGAGTGCCTCACAGCACTTCTCTCGAAGAGCTCTTTCCCAGCATTACTGATTATTTGATTTTTCATGTGTACCAGTCCAAAGTTTGTTTTGACCCTCGCTTGTGTTCTACCCGCTCTGACCTCAGCTAGTCACTCATATTTGATCCTGTTCTGCCAACCCCTGATGTACAGGCCTGTCCTTGACTGCTCTATTTCTTCAGCCCCTTGTTACCGCACTTTTTTGTTTTTTTTGGGAGAGTTGCTTCCAGCAGTACCTCCTCCATTTTGCTGGTTCTTTTCATCTTCTATTCCATAGTATCTATTATTACTCCTTTGTACAGATTAGTTTTTAGGGTACTTACACACTCCTTGACAGAATAACTGAGCCTTGTAAACTGAAGATGGACCCTACTAAGTTCGTGGGGTCCCTCAACTCCCTAGGGAATTAGATCATAGCCTTGACACAATCTGTTCAGGACCTGCAGGTCAATCAGAGCCTGTTACTGCAACAGCTGCATGACCTACAGCCAACAGCCTCTCCCACTCCACCGCACCTGGTCCCAGTAGACCCCCCGGACCTGGAGGTGAGGAACAGCACTACTCGGAACCCAGAGTACAGTTTCCGGACCGTTTTGATGGTGATAGATCCAAATATAGATCCTCCGTTACCACCTGTGAACTACTGTTCACCCTGAATCATTACACGTATGCCAATTACTTCATCCATGTACGTACAGTCATCACTCTACTAGCAGGGGAACCCCAAGTCTGGGGGCACCACCTGTTGCAGACAAACAGTCCTCTGCTGAATACTTGGTCATCTTTCTAACAGGACATGGATGCCTTGTATGATGACCCCTTTGGAGTGGCCTCTGCCCAGACCTCTTTGCGTGCTCTCACCCAAGGCAGAAGACTGGTGGAGGAATAAGTCACAGAGTTCCGCCGCATAGCCAGTGATTCCCACTGGAATGAGGCAGCCCTATTTGAACAGTTCCGGCATAGCTTGTCAGATACTCTGAAGGACGAGCTGGCCAGAATCAGTCTACCTCCCAGATTGTAGGATCTTATTCTTTTAGTTATTCAGATTGATTGGTGACTGAGAGAACGGCATCACGAGCATCTCGCTTCCCTGTCGGTTCCAGTATTATGTCGAAACCCCGTTCCGATACATACCTCCGAGACCAACCCATCACCTCTGGAGGAACCTATGCAGGTGGTTGCCATTTGAGGCCAGCTCTCCAGGTCTGAGAAGGAACGGCTCAGGCTTCTTGGCCTCTGCCTGTATTGCTGGAGCAACAGTCATCTCCTAAGGACCTGCCCAGTACGTCCACTACCCACAACAGGTATCCTGTATGACTTTAATCCCACTCTCAACACTGTTTCTGACTGTTAGGGACCAGGAACCAGATAGGACACAAAAAGGTAAAATGCAATACACCTTTATTAGTGCAACAAAAAAGGAAACATGATCCAAGAGCATAAATCAAAAGACACGCCAGAGTCAGGAACCAAGACAGGTATTCAGCCAAGCCAGTCAGGAAACCAGAAGTCTGCGAAGTCAGGAGCAAGCCAAGGGTCAGAAGCACAGATGTCCACGATGTCTGGAACAAGCAAATTGTAGTGCAGGAAAATCCACAACAGCCAGCAGCATCAGGTCAGCAAACAAACACAATGACAATGGGGAAGTGAGTCAAGCTGCTATAAATACCCTGAGAGGGTTGGCTGATAACAGTCAGGTGAGCAATCAGAGAGGTCAGCTGATTCAGCCTGAGCCAGAAACTCAGAAGACAGCAGCAATGGATAGCAGAGCACTAGATTAGCTCAGACAGCAGAATCAATAGGCAGAATGGGAGCAGCTCAGCAAATCCTTGACACTGATCCAGCCTTGACTCATATGACCATACCTGTTTCTTTACAGTGGAACGACCAGCGGAGTGAAACTACCTCCATGGTGGATTCAGGAGCGATTGGATGCTTCATGAACCAGGAATTTGCCATCTCCCTAGGCATCCCATGCCAAAAGAAGAGACATCCTCTCACTGTACAGATGGATGATCAGAGTCTGCTACAATCCGGTCCCATTCTCCTGAAAACCATACCAATCCTTCTCCTCACTTCCGCCAGTCACAGGGAGAGCATATGTTTTGATGTGTTACCCTCTGTTCTGTTCCCAATTATCCTAGGTTTTCTGTGGCTATGCACCCATGACCCATGTATTGCTTGGTCCTCCTCCACTATTGACTTCCCGTCTGCTTTCTGCAAAAAGAGTTGTCTGCCTTGAACAGTTCTAAGCTTCTGTCCATACCTAGCACACCGCTTCTCCCAGCTCCTTATCATCCATTTGCCGATGTGTTTGATGAAGTACAAGCAGCCTCTCTGTCTCCTCATTGACCATTCAACTACCCTATCGACCTGCTACCTGCGGTGGCCATCCCTTATGGCCGCATTTGTCCTTTCAGGCCCAGAGGCTGGACACTCGAAGACACAAATCTCTGAGAACCTACAACAGGGTTTCATCTGGCCCTCCACATCACCCACTGGAGCTGGGATCTTTTTTTTTCCTAAAAAGGACAGGGGTTGCGGCCCTGGGTCAACTACGGGACCTGAACAAAATAACCATCAAAAACCACTACCCACTCCCACTCATTCCAGAGTTGTTGGAGAGGATCTCATAAGCTTGTATCTCTACCAAGATCAACCTGAGAAGTTCTTATAATTTGGTGCGTGTTAGGTAGGGGGTTGAGTGGAAGTCTGCCCACCCTGACCTCGGCTAGTCACTCGTATTTGATCCTGTTCTGCCAGCCCCTGGCCTACAGGCCTGTCCTTGACTCCTCTGTTTCTTCAGCCCCTTGTTACCGCGCTTCTAGCAGTACCTCCTCCATTTTGCTGGTTCTTTTCATCTTCTACTCCATATTATATATTAGCAACCTGCTACCTTCTGTACTCCTCCTTTGTACAGAGTAGTTTTCAGAGGTGCTTACACACTCCTTGACAATTATTGTGTACAGAAAGCTTTGTATGAAACGTGCACATACAATTTTTATTCACGTGTATGCACCCTTATGCTTGCCTGTGCAATCTTTATTCATGGTCTTGAACACATTTCCGGTGGTGGGAGATCACACTGCAAATTAGTTATACATAATCTCAGGTTCTAAATTTAGCAAAACCCTCTTTCCATTACAGTGGGTTGACACACATTAAATTTTTGGTATTTTTCTTCCAAAAATCCTTCTTTACTGTATAAAACTCTACTCCTCTCATAAACTAAATTTTTAATGAGTTGGAGTCTTGGAATAGCTTGCCTCTCTCTTTTTTCAGCAGATACAATATGATCAAAATTAGTAGATTTCCTAAGTTACTTTATAACTTAAACAGATATTTCCAAGAATTTATATGGAAACAAAAAATCCTAGAATAAGCCTACTGAAATTGTTTCAACCTCAAAATCAACTTCCCAAGTGTCAAATTATTTAATGTGTCTATTCTAATTAGAATAGATTGGATATAGGAGACACAGAGAACAAAGCCTAATGTCTCCTTTGAATCTAAGATACATTTTTTCACACTCACCACACTTGTCAAATGCAACCCTCTATTTCACAATATATGCAAGACATGACAGTTTTTGAATCATTACCTTTATAACTCCTCTATTAACTACACTTTTTGGGTATTTTACATTTTCACTAAGGAGAAGCTAATGGCTATTTCACAGGCTGGAGACACAGGGACATTGAAATGCTGTAGGATCTTATTGATCCTCATACAAAACAGATTAGGAATTTCCATTATTTAAAAGATTTAATTGGTATTCCCAACCAACACTTTTTTGTATACCTCCAAGCGAGACATTACATTATCAGTATGTTGTGGCAAGCTATATATAGACACATCCTTTAATGAGGTACTTTAAATACAAATATGTTCAGATTCTCAGTCACACATTAATTTCCTCTTGAGTGAGCCATTTGAAACCCAGTTGGTCAAACTTGTGTTGATAGTTGGCTTAGATGCTTTCCAGAATTAACACCCAAAGATATTCTACGTATCTTCCATAGAAAGCTTAGAGCAAATGCCTTAGCTTATCTTCATGTAACATATACAGTAATTTAACCCAGTATGTGTATATAGATCCTAAGAGAGCAAAACGTATGAGGATAACATCTACAGATGATTGCACTAAAATGGGACAGGCCTCCTTCACTATTTGTGGTATGGCAAGATAATTGAGAGCTTTTGGTCAGATGTATTTGCATGCATTTCTAGATTAAATAAGTGCCTGAAAGTCAAAGTTTTGAGTCCTACAGCAACATTTGGCTTGACAAATGTGTTAGCATGCAGAATGCATTTGTCCTTTGCCCACAACACTACCTTCCTGCTTAAGTTACACTGGCACATATTCATGATGATGTCAAGTAATAAAAAAAAAGTAAAGTACAGCTACAATGTGGCAGATGTGTATTGTAGTGGTGGTGGTGGGGGACTGGCATGGTGTGATTTGTGTATGTATATTGTTTTTACCATTGTTATACGCTCTCCTCCTTCTCAGATTATTGACACACATAACTTATCGGTCATAGCAGTGGTCCCAAGTGCGGTAGATGGTGGCAACCCTTCTTCACACCCCTCCTCCACATCCTCATCTGTGCTGCTATTAATATATTTGTCCTGGCTTTGTCTGTCATGTGTGGTTTCTGCTACCTGATACTCAGATGGTATGAGATGTTGGTTCATTTTTAAGAATGTTAGTCTCCCAACATTGCTGCTTGATAGCCATGGCCTGCGGTCATTGACATTATAACCAGCTGCACTGAAAACCCTCTCAGACTCAACACTTGCTGGAGGACAACTAAGGGTTTCCACTGCAGTATGTGTCAATGCTGGCCACACACACTGCTTTGTTTGCCAGTAGTCCATGGGGTTATTGTTTCTGCCTAAAACTTAGATATCCTGCAAGTATGCAGAAACCATCTCACATGCTTTGAGACCACTTCTAGGAGCTACACGGTGTTCCTGTGTGTGTCAGTTACCAACCCATACTCAAGGAGCAAATGCCAAAGAGCTGTGCCACCACCATCACCACCAATACTAATGTTGGGTTTTCAGCCTCCCCTACTGAGACCCATGAATTGCCCTGTGTTCTGAATGGGATATTCTGCTTGATGATGTAGCTGCTTCTGCTGGTTGAAATGCTTTGCTGTCTTCCTTTTCACTATACTAGCTAGATGTTTGTTGTGCCCTCATATTTCTCCCTCTCATCGTCCACAATGCAACCCTCCACTCGATTAATAAGCATTTTTCAATATTCCTTGACAGAATCTGATTCCTCAGAGTTGCTGCTGATTGATCATGACTCCTTGTTGTGACAAACTGCTGATGGCCCTTTGCCAGGAATTCTGAAATTTTGTGTTTGAAGCAGGGATCCAGAAAAGTCACAAGAATGTATTCCTCGTTGCTTTTAATGGACACTATGCAAGGATCTTGTTCAAAGCACGCTAACATGTCCATTGCCAGCTGGAGCATGTCTGTGTTGTCATTATGGTAAGAATTCTCAGCCATGCTCCTCATTTTTTTCTGCAATAAAAATATCAGTGGTAGAATTTCACTAATTCCTGCCCCAACGCGACTCACCATCATGGCTGCCTCCTCAAAGGGTCTCAGCAGCATACATACAGCACACATTAGTTGCCATTGGCCAGGTGACAAAGAGGGTCCCTCCAAAGCCTTCCAGTTTTGCATGGTGTACTCGCTAATGGCCTTATTCTGCTCGTACAAATGCTCTAGCATGTACATGGTGGAATTCCACCTGGTAGGGACCTCCATTTTCAGCTGGTGATTGGGCAGGTTGTTCCGCTCTTGTATAGAATAAAGAACATTGAGTGTACTATAGGAGCGACTAAAATGGGCACATATTTTGCAGGCAATATTAAGCAACTCTTTGAGGGTTTCACATTCTGCAAAGAATCTGGTCACAACTAAATTTAGCACATGGGCAAAGCAGGGCACATGCACCATACCACCTATTCTCAAAGCAGAGATTATGTTGGAAGCTGTTATCAGCAGACACAAAACCAGGGGCGGGTGAAAATTGAGAAAAATTTCCTGCGTGACATTTCACGAAAACGGACGATTTTATGCTTTTTTCACGAAAGTTTTCTTTTTTTCTCCAATGCAAAATTGTCCTCCTTTTCGCCTATTCCAACTAGGGATGTGTCACAGCTTACCTTGGTTCCAGCACCGCCGTTTCTGAGACGCTCTGCATCATTCCACTCGTCACCTGCAGGTGCGAGGCTTCAGAGTGAAGCAGGCCTCTCTTTTATGCCATGCTTCCTGTAGTCTCCTCCTACCTACTTCCTTCATCTGAGCATGCTTTTGCTACCAACTTCCTGAGGAGGGGTTTAAAAGGCAGTCTGAGTCTTGTCTCAGTTGCCCTTGAGTTGTTGTTCTACACAGTTGGGTTTCCTTGGGCTTTGTGTATGATCTGGCTTGTCTGACCAGCCAATCTGGTGCTGACCTGTGGCTCTGTCTGACTACGCTTTTGCCTGCTCTCATTGTGTAGTGGATACCCAATCTGGTGCAGATCTGTGGCACTGACTGACTACCTGAACTGTGTATGACCCGGCCTGTCTGACTATCCAATCTGGTGCTGACCTGTGGCTCTGTCTGACTATTTTCCTGCTCGCTCCTTGTGTATAGTAGACACACAATCTGGTGCAAACCTGTGGCTCTGGTTGACTACCCGATTTGTGTATGACCCAGTGTGTCTGACTATCCGATCTGGTGCTGACCTGTGACTCTGTCTGACTATTCTCCTGCTTTCTTCCATTGTGTAGTAGACACCCAATCTGGTGCAGACCTGCGGCTCTGGTTAAGACCTAACTCCCTGACTGCAGGCGTGCATCAGGATCGCACTGGTGCCTCTGAGAAAGGAGACAGCTGTCTCCTTACTTACTGCAGGCTTGAGTCAGTACTTTTCCCTTACTGTATCATCTTTAGGGAGATCCCTAGATCTACCTGCTGACTGTAGGCGTGAGTCAGTTAGTCTCTTACTGGGATTCCTACTGGGCCTTAATTATATAGAGACTCCAGAGGCTTCTGCTGGTCTCTTTAAGAGCATTCCAACTTTTGGCAGACTCCTATTTCTGATAGAGTCGTTGGCCACTAGAAGGACCTCTACTCATTGTTCTGTGATTTACTAACTCATTGTTCTGTGATTTACTGTACTTATATTTATTCAATAAAGACTGTTTTACTATACCGCACTGACTCCTGGTTGGTTCCTGGGAAACAGTGACAGGATGGGCAAAACTTGTTGTGTTTCCGCTGGAAATTTCACAAAAACCACGTTTTCATCCGCTTTTTCACAGGAACATCCACTCTAAAACTAGCGCTTAAAATGTTTGCATCTTTCACCAATATTTTTCACCATTTTTTCAATGGCTATAAAGTTTCCATACATTGATTTACGTTGTTTTCACACTTCTGCTATAAAAAGGTGACGTTTTCGCTGAAGGCAGACACAATAGAAGCAGCTACAGAGCGAGATAGACGTGTTGTGCTGTTCTGCTGTTATATTTTGCAAAAATTGAGGCAGGAAAGGCTCATAGTGACTGCTATCACTATGAACAGGGTGAAAAATAATCAATGGAGGAGCTGGCAGGACCCTTATGTGTCCACTGAGTCTGAGGAGGAGGAGAAAGTGACTAGCAGTACTGAAACAATGCTGTCCAGTCCCCCTAAATCACCCCAAGGGATCTTGGGGAATTTAATGGGAAGGGAGGGTGGGAAGGAAGGAAGAAAAGGAAATGGGAAGGAAGGGAGAAAAGGGAATGGAAAGTGAGGGAGAAAAGGGTAGTACTAGCGAGAGCAGGGCTGGTCAGCTGCCTGTGCCTGCTGCAAGACGTGCTTCCCCTGCTGCCAGTGCCACCATTGCTTTACCTGCAGCTACTAGTGTTGTACCTGCTGCCAGATGTGCTGCCACTAGTGTTGTAACTGCTGCCAGTGCTGAACCAGCTGCCACCAATATTTTGCCTGCTGCTAGTGTTTCTTGTAGTACTCAGGAGGGAAGGAGAAAATGATGCCAAGTGTGACAGCAAGGGACCTTCTGTCACATTGCTCGTCACCTCCTCCAAGCATCAGTGAGATGCCTGTTATAAAGCAGCAGCACGTAGGGACTAGAGGTGATGGTGGTGTTGGAGAAGCTGGTGTGGAAGAGACATTGATGGCTTTTTTATCAGAAAGTGAGAAGGATTGGGATGACAATGGGCATCACTACCACCACTAGCATTCAGTGTTTGTAATTTGCGGAAATTGCAACTGCTGTAATTTCTGCTGCTGCTACTGAGATGCAAGGGCAGCACAATGCTGAGGAGCAAGCTAGTATGCCACAGACCACTGTAGACACAGTGGGAATGGGGTCAACAAGTGATGCAGGACTTGGACAGGTTCCACTTGCCAGCGCCAGCAATACTCCTGGTCCTAGTTGCAGTGCTAAATCTGAGGCAGTAGCAGCAACATTATCCACTGGCACAAAAAGTGAAGGGGAATGTGGAGGAGAAGAAGAAAGAGTCCATTCTTCTCCACCTGTTCCCTATCCCTGACCCCAGAAGTCATGGGTGTGGGAATATTATTCTCTTCCGGCAGGCACAGTGCAGTCATCATTAACAATGGTACAGTGCAAAATTTCTGACAAGATAGTGAGAAGGAGAAAGGAGGGAACACACCTTGGCACAAGCTCCCTGTTAGCACACATGAAACACAAACACCATGACATTTATGTCAAACATGTTAAAGCCAAACACCCATTACAGAAATCTATCTCTGCTGTGACTGTACCCCCTAACTCTCCAGAAAAGTTCAGATAAAAGAGGAGGAAGAATAAAGAAACCCAGACAGAAAGTGGAAGTTCCATGACGAGCAAAGCAACTAGCTCACAATCAACATCACCTTCTTCCTCTAGGGTAACAAGTACTTCTCCTGCCAATCCACCTCATTCCTCGTTACCTCCCCCGCCAAATGATAGCCACTCTTTTGACGTTAGGATATGACAGTTTATCTCTACTAGTGATGAGCGAGCACCCCAATGCTCGGGTGTTCGGGTGCTCTGACCGAGCGCCCCCGGAGGCTCGAGTGCTCGGCCGAGCACCCGAGCCCCATTGAAGTCAATGGGAGGACTCGAGCACTACACCAGGCACCCCCTGCTCTGATGAGGGGAGGGTGCCTGGTCCATAGGAAAAGGGCAGAAAATGATGGAAACACCACAGAAATGGTTCAGGGACAGCATAGGGAGGATGTCTGGATGCATCTTGGACTCCAACATCGCTGCTGGGAACGATCTTTCGCCCGTAGTACGCCATTTTTACAGACTGACCGTAAAACACACAAAAAGGAAGATAAAAACGACTTTAGGCGAAAAATTGTTACCAAACAGTATTTGCTGTATATTTACTTGTATATCATCTGCAAATTCTCCCAAAAATTTCCTCGATTTTTCTGAACTGAGGCCATGATTAAGAGGGAAACGTGCGCAGAGACAAATTCTCCCAAAAATTTCCTTGATTTTTCTGAACTGAGGCCATGATTAAGAGGGAAACGTGCGCAGAGGCAAATTCTCCCAAAAATTTCCTTGATTTTTCTGAACTGAGGCCATGATTAAGAGGGAAACGTGTGCAAAGGCAAATTCTCCCAAAAATTTCCTCGATTTTTCTGAACTGGGGCCATGATTAAGAGGGAAACGTGCGCTGAGCCGACCATCCAAAACATTATGGGTGAGGGTCTGCTGCGGAGCTGACCATCCTAAACATTATATGCGAAGGCCCGCTAGTGAGCTGACGCTATAAAACATTATATGAGAGGGCCCGCTAGAGAGCTGACCCAATAAAACATTATATGAGAAGGCCCGCTGGTGAGCTGACCTATACAAAAATTGTCAAACTGCGCCCGCTGGTGAGCTGGCCCTAGATAAAAATTATATCACAGGGCCCGCTGGTGAGCTGGCCCTATATAAAAATTATTTCACTGGGCCCGCTGATGAGCTGGCCCTATATAAAAATTATATCCCAGGGTATATGGAAGAGAGTCAACCATATACCCATTTTTTGGGTGGAAGGGGTGAATGGGAATACAGAGTATTCCCATCATTGTAAATAACATATATAAAGTGAGTTTATGTTCCCCCGGGGCTTTCCTCCAGTGGAGTGGAGAAGTCAGGGGAAATCCAGGCCTTGTTCATTTTTATAAGTGTCAACCTATCAGCATTTTCGGTGGAAAGGCGGATACGCTTATCTGTTATGATGCCACCAGCAGCACTAAATACCCGCTCAGACAGAACGCTGGCGGCAGGGCAGGCCAGCACCTCCAAGGCGTAGAGTGCCAGTTCATACCACGTGTCCAGCTTGGACACCCAGTAGTTGTAAGGCACAGAGGGATCATTGAGGACGCTGACACGGTCTGCTACGTACTCCTTCACCATCTTCCAAAACTTTTCCCTCCTTGTGACACTAGGCTGCGCATCAGGGTGAGGGTGCTGGCAAGGTGTCATGAAGGTGTCCCACGCCTTGGAGAGTGTTGCCCTGCCTTTGTCGGAACTGCTGTGTGCTCCCCTTCTCTGTTGGCCAAGGTAGCACGTACTCTGCCGCCAGCGTTGTCAGATGGAAAATTTTGGAGCAATTTTTCAACAAGAACCTTCTGGTATTGCACCATTTTGCTTGTCCTCTCCACCGGAGGAATGAGAGATGAGAAATTCTCTTTGTAGCGGGGGTCCAGAAGGGTGAACACCCAGTAATCCGTGTTGTTTAAAATGCGTATAACGCGTGGGTCACGGGAAAGGCAGCCTAACATAAAGTCAGCCATGTGTGCCAGAGTACCAACAGTCAAGATTTCGCTGTCCTCACCAGGAGGATGACTCTCAATATCCTCATCCTCTTCCTCCTCTTCTGCCCACCCACGCTGAAGAGATGGAACTAAAGTTCCATGGCTACCCTCTGTAGCGGAGGCAACCGTGTCTTCCTCCTCCTCCTCCTCCTCCGCCTCCTCCAATTGTCGCTGAGAAGACGAAGTGAGGGTGCTCTGGCTATCACCTTGTGTAAGCTCTTCCTCCCCCATTTCCACCTCTTCCACATGCAAAGCGTCGGTTTTAATTGTGAGCAGCGAGCGTTTCAGTAGACACAGAAGTGGGATGGTTACACTGATAATAGCGTTATCGCCGCTCACCATCTGTGTCGATTCCTCAAAATTGCGTAAAACCTCACAGAGGTCTGACATCCATTCCCACTCCTCACTTCTGATTACAGGAAGTTGAACGGAGAGGCGACGACCGTGTAACAGCTGGTACTCCACTACTGCCCTCTGCTGCTCACAAAGCCGGGCCAACATGTGGAAGGTGGAGTTCCAGCGCGTGCTCACGTCACACAGCAGCCGGTGAGCTGGCAATTGTAAGCGCTGCTGCAGCTTCAACAGGCCGGCTGAAGCTGTAGATGACTTACGGAAATGTGCACACACGCGACGCACCTTGGTCAAGAGATCATGCAAATTGGGGTAGGTTTTTAGAAATCGCTGAACCACTAAATTAAATACATGCGCTAGGCATGGTACGTGTGTGAGCTTGCCGAGCTCCAAAGCCGCCACCAAGTTACGCCCATTATCACACACAACCATGCCTGGTTGCAGGTTGAGTGGCGAGAGCCACTGCTCGGTCTGGTGACTAATCCCCTGCAACAGCTCTGAGGCCGTGTGCTGTTTGTCCCCAAGGCAGATCAGCTTCAGCACGGCCTGTTGACGCTTCCCCACTGCAGTGCTACACTGCTTCCAGCTACCGGCTGATGGGTGAGTGGCGCTGCGCGCAGAGAATTCGGAGGTGGAAACGGAGGAGGAGGAGCCACTAACGTAGGTGCTGGCGGAAACCCTGATGGAGGTAGGGCCCGCAATCCTCGGCGTGGGTAGCACCTGTGCCATCCCAGGGTCCGAGTCGCTCCCAGCCTCCACGACATTCACCCAGTGTGCCGTCAGGGAAATGTAGCGTCCCTGGCCACAAGCACTTGTCCATGTGTCAGTCGTTAAGTGGACCTTCCCAGTAACTGCGTTGGTCAGGGCACGGGTGATGTTACGGGACACATGGTGGTGTAAGGCGGGGACGGCACACCGGGAAAAGTAGTGGCGGCTGGGGACTGCGTACCGAGGGACAGCTGCTGCCATCAGGCTGTGGAAGGACTCAGTCTCCACAAGCCTAAATGGCAGCATTTCGATGGCCAGTAATTTGGAAAGGTGTGAGGTTAGTGCTATGGCCTGTGGGTGGGTGGCTGGGTATTTTCGCTTGCGCTCAAATGCCTGGGGTAACGACATTTGGACGCTGCGCTGGGACAGGGAAGTGGATGTGGTCGCTGATGGTGCTTCAGATGGTACAGGTGCAGGGCGGGAGGTATGCGGGCCTGCGCCTTCGACAGGCGATTGGCCGGCACCGAAAAGAGGGGAAGAGGAGGCAGTGGTGTGGCCTGCAGACACAGATGGGCGATCCAGGCGTTCCTCCCACTTATTACTGTGCTTGGATGCCATGTGTCGGATCATGCTGGTGGTGGTGAGGTTTCTAGTGTTCATGCCTCGGCTCATTCTGGTGTGGCACAGGTTGCAAACTACAATTCTTTTGTCGTCCGCACTTTCCTTAAAAAAACGCCATACCGCGGAACACCTACCCCTTGGCAAGGTAGATTTACGCAAGGGGGTGCTCCGTGGAACATTTGCGGGCCGGTTTGGTGCGGTCCGCCTTCTTTCTGTATCCACACCACTGCCTCTTCCAGCCTGTTGCGGTGCTGCAGATGGCTCACCCTCAGGACTGCTGTCATCGCTCGGCTCTACACCTTCCCAGGTGGGGTCAGTCACCTCATCGTCCACCAAGTCCTCCTCCACTTCCTCACTCTGATCATCCTCCTCATGTCTTGATCCCACCACATACTCAGTCATTGACAACTGTATATCATCCTCCTCATCAAGGTCTTGAGACAGTAAAAGTGGTTGATTTAATGGCAACTGTGTCTCATCATCATCATCATCCACTTCCTTTGACCTTAAATGCCGTTCACCTCTGTCATCTTCTTGTGATTGGGTACCCTCTAGAGGTTGTGAATCAGGGCACAAGATGTCATGTTCCTCTGCAAGCGTGCTTGGAGAGAGGTTCAAATTAAGGATTGGTGATGAGACGAGCTCCTCACTATATCCCAGTGTGGGATCACTTCTTTGACCAGATCCTCTATGGTGGGAGGAAGGATGATCAGAGTGAGGATTATGTTGACCAGACTCTTGGCTACTGAGAGTGGACTTGGTGGAAGACAGGGTGGTGCTTAACCGACTGGAAGCAGTATCAGCTGACATCCAACCGACCACCTGTTCGCAGTGGTCGGACCTCGAGAGTGATGTCCTGCGACGCCCTGTAAAATGAGACATGAAGCTAGGTATGGTGGATGTCTTTCTGTCTTGTGCTCTGGCACCAGGCGCAGTTTCTACACGTCCTGACCCGCGCCCTGAACTAGCAGGATCACGTCCACTTCCCCGTCCCTTTTTACCCGCCTTCTTCATATTACACGGAATATGTGCTGCAAATCTGCAACTTTGCACAGTAAACAGAATTTGCTTCTTAACTGCGGCTACGCACAGTGAATGGAATATGTGACTTTGATATTTTACAGTTTGAACACTTAACAGAATGTTTTCCTATTCTGAAACTTTGCACAGTACACAGAATTTGCTTCTTAACTGCGGCTACGCACAGTGAATGGAATATGTGACTTTGATATTTTTCAGTTTGAACACTTAACAGAATGTTTTCCTATTCTGAAACTGTGCACAGTAAACAGAATTTGCTTCTTAACTGCGGCTACGCACAGTGAATGGAATATGTGACTTTGATATTTTACAGTTTGAACACTTAACAGAATGTTTTCCTATTCTGAAACTTTGCACAGTACACAGAATTTGCTTCTTAACTGCGGCTACGCACAGTGAATGGAATATGTGACTTTGATATTTTTCAGTTTGAACACTTAACAGAATGTTTTCCTATTCTGAAACTTTGCACAGTACACAGAATTTGCTTCTTAACTGCGGCTACGCACAGTGAATGGAATATGTGACTTTGATATTTTACAGTTTGAACACTTAACAGAATGTTTTCCTATTCTGAAACTGTGCACAGTAAACAGAATTTGCTTCTTAACTGCGGCTACGCACAGTGAATGGAATATGTGACTTTGATATTTTACAGTTTGAACACTTAACAGAATGTTTTCCTATTCTGAAACTGTGCACAGTAAACAGAATTTGCTTCTTAACTGCGGCTACGCACAGTGAATGGAATATGTGACTTTGATATTTTACAGTTTGAACACTTAACAGAATGTTTTCCTATTCTGAAACTGTGCACAGTAAACAGAATTTGCTTCTTAACTGCGGCTACGCACAGTGAATGGAATATGTGACTTTGATATTTTACAGTTTGAACACTTAACAGAATGTTTTCCTATTCTGAAACTTTGCACAGTAAACAGAATGTGCTGCTAATCTGCAACTTTGCACACTAAACAGAATGTGCTCTAATCTGCAAGTTTGCACACTAAAAAGAATGTGCTGCTAATCTGCAACTTTGCACACTGAACAGAATGTGCTCTAATCTGCAACTTTGCACACTAAACAGAATGTGCTGCTAATCTGCGGCTAGGCACAGTGAACAGAATATATGAAGATTTTTTTTTTTTTTTCTCTACCCCCCCACACAAAATAAACTGCTGCCCCCCCACACAGTAGTCCTAAAAAGGACTTTTGGGTCTTTTTTTTTTCACAATTCCTTTTCTTCTCACTACACTGACTTTCCCTTCCTATCCTCATCTCTCCCTGGCTAAGACTGAGCCGAACTCGCTGGTCAGGTGCTATACAGCACCCGACCACGGGTTCTGGCCAGCCAATCAGTGTAATGCCAGCAGCCAACATGGCTGCTGGCATTACACTGATGTCAGAGCCTCCCTGCACGTTTATTGGCTGCGCAGCAGCCGTGAAACGTGCGGGGAGGAGACCCGAACATGGCGGGCGAGCACATGCGGTACTCGTACGAGTACCGCCATGTGCCGAGCAGAGCGATGCTCGAGCCGAACCGAGCTTCGGCCGAGCATGCTCGCTCAACACTAATCTCTACCCATTGCACACTGTGTGGTGCACTGACCACACATCCCAGTGTGGTGGAGGAGAATCAATACCAGGTCATCAGGTAACATCTGAGGAGATTCCATCCTGCAGAATATGTTAGGATTCTGGCAGGGAGGGTTCATCATTACTATTAAACTGTCAGCAAGTTGTAATGTGTCCTTAGCTGGGTCTGGACAAGGGGTACAGTGAGAGCGGAAGTACTTGGTTTCGGGTGTCATGGTGTTTGGATACAGTTGTGCCCCCAGATGTTATTTACCACACACACTGTGCACATTGCAGTTGCTGATTTAAGCCACAGTTCCTGTTCTCAAGGGAAAAATATATATTCTAATAATAACGCACCCATGATTTTGGAGGAGGGGCAGGTGGAGAAGATTTAATGGCCAACTTCTTCTTTTTTCCACTTATTTACTGGGGGCTACTTATTCTTCTGCTACTGCCTTAGGCGCATCACTGGAACCAGTCATGGCAAGTGGAACCTTCATCATCCATCTTCCATGTTATTGCTATTGTTGATCCCATTCCCTTTCAGCTGCCTAATCATCCTGCTGCTTAAACAACTCAGCAGCAGCAGCAGTACGAACAGCAGTTGCAACTCAGGACTCAGGAAGACAGTTGATAATGGCCACTGGCCAACATAACCTGCTGGCATTAGGCCAGCATGACATTTTTTTTCTCAGGGCTTGTGTTTTGAAAAAAAAAAAAATAAAAAATAAAAAATAAAAAAAAATAGTCCTACAAAAAAAATACACACATTTTGTTTCTAACAAGCCTAAGTCCTACAAATCAATGTTTCCTTAGGGCTTGTGTCAAACAAGCTTAAGTCCTACAAATCAATGTTTCTTCAGGGCTTGGGCCTCTAATTTAAGTCTAAGTCCTACAAAGGCCTCTAACAACAAATCAAACAAATCATCCTGTACAAAATACTCTATCAAGTTAAGTATCAGTCCACCCCAGTGGCAGCTTATGTCAGGGGTTCCTGTCTTTATCACTTTACATATTAACTGTCCCCCAAATAGCAGTCAAGAAACTCCCCAAAACAAATTCCCTGTTCAAATGATTCATTCATTCACCAACACAGGCACCCTCCTCAGACCCCTTTATACCATGTCTTATGGTTTTTATTTTATTTTATTTAGGATTTATTTTTTATTAACTGCCCCCCAATCCCAGTAAACAACCCCCAAAAATCATCCCCTGTTCAACTGATTCTTTCCCCACACCTCACCAACACAGGCACCCTCATGCCCCTTTTATACTATGACTTTGGGAAATTAAATAATATTTATTTCTGTGTAGCTTCAATGTTCCCATTGAATTCAATGGAATGAGCTAGGTGGAAAAAGCGGAAAAAAGTGGAAAATCTGCACTTTTTGCAGGAAATTTTTCACCAAACAGAAAGTGCCATTTTCACCGGTTTCATCCTGTAAAGGTTTTCTGACACTCAGACCAGGGTATGAAGTAAAAACACAGTTTTATTGAAAATAAAACAAGGCCCCTAGAGGCCAGCACAGAAATAGCAACAATGGCAATAATGACAAAGTGAATGCACACAATGATAATGACAGGTGCTGGGATGGATAGGGAGTATTCCCCCCAAAGGGTTAATAAATGAAATGGGTGAGATATACAAGATTGGCCAACGCCCAGGATAAATAGCAGTCTCTGGAACACAGTCTCTCAATAGCAGGATAGTGGAGTAACTGCACTGAATACACTCTCAAGTTGATATACTAGTGCCCAATGTCCAGAGCTGAGCTGGTACCACCACCGTGGGCTACAGAGGAGTGCTATTGCCACGCTGTAATGATCAGAACCAAAATCGCCCTTAACTAGAAAAGTAGTAACCCTGCATGTGCCACTAGGATTGTGCCCATACACCCCTTGGGTGCTGTACTGATGGTGACAGCACAAGCTGTAATAGAGCCAATGCCCTCTGGAGTGCAATGGGAATGTACCTTCAATGTCTGTGGCCCTGAGCCAGAGGATGAACACGGACTTACAAGGCTCTGATGGAATAAGAGACACACAGAAGCACTCAGAGGAAAGGCTATGTCAGAAAACGTATGCTTGGCAAGATATATCGGAGGCACCAGACCGGAGACTACAAGCACTGCAAGGGTTAAATGGTTCTGTACACAAGCGAGTACCTTGGCAGCCAACAGAAGGCAAAGCAACCTCAGGCTACAGCTACTGACAAGTGAGAGGAACAGTGAGTCGCTTAAACAGTTCAGAATGTTGCCGAGGCGACTGGAATGACGCAGGAACACTGGAACAGCAGGCAGAACCGGAACGGTAACTGGAACAGCAGACAGGCCGGAACAGCAGGCAGGACCAGAACAGCACTGGAATAGCAGGCAGGCCGGTATAGCAACCGGAACAGTAGGCAAGACCGGCACAGTACTGGAACAGCGGACAGGGCGGTGTAGCAACCGGAACAGTAGGCAGGACCGGAGCAGCACCAGAACAGCAGACAGGCCGGAATGGCAACCGGAACAGCAGGCAGAACCGGAGCAGTACTGGAACAGCAGACAGGCCGGAATTAATCACAGAGCAGGGTCGTCAGCCAGAACCGGGTCAATTCACGGAGCAGGGTCGTCAGCCAGAACCGGGTCAATTCACGCAGCAGGGTTGTCAGCCAGAGCCGGGTCAAATCACGGAGCAGAATCAGGAGCAGAGTCAGACTAGCCGGGTCGGTACACAGAAGACACTGGAATATGGCAACAAGGCGCAGCAACAGGAACACCACGAAAGGGCAACTGACAATTACCTAAGCTCCAGCATATAACGTCACATCCTGGGCAGGCCAATCAGTCTCCACCAAAGCACAGGCACATCATGATAGATTGACAGAAAGACACGGGGACCGTGATAGTACCCCCCTCTCAAAGACCCCCTCCCCTGCTGGGGGGGTCTGGGTTTCTGCAGAAATTTGGAGTGAAAGTTGCGCAACAATCGTGGAGCATGGAGGTCCCTGTGGTCAACCCAAGAGCGCTCCTCAGGTCCATACCCCTTCCAGTGGACCAAATATTGCAACTTGCCTCTAAATTTCCTGGAGTCAATGATACTCTGAACTTCGTATTCCTCTTGGCCCTGCACCTCTACCGGCCCAGGAACCACCGGAGGGGTAGTATAGCGGTTGCAAACCAAGGGCTTTAACAATGACACATGGAACACATTGTGAATACGGATAGTGTTAGGAAGTTCCAAAGCGTATGCCACAGGATTGAATTTGCGAATAATTTTAAATGGTCCAATGAACCGGGGGGCCAGCTTGTTCGAAGGCACTTGCAAGTTGAGATTCCTGGAGGAGAGCCATACCCTGTCCCCAACCTGGAAGGAAACCGCTGGCAGTCGTCTGCGATTGGCATGCCGCTGATGTCTGTGGAAGGACTGACTGAGGGAACTTTGCACCTGTGCCCAAGTGGAGCGGAGCTGCTCCATGTGCTCATCCAGAGCCGGAATCTGTTGGGACTGAAATGAGTCTGGGAGCAGACGGGGTTGGAACCCATAATTAACAAGGAACGGAGAGCTCCCAGACAATGAATTAACCGCACAGTTCCTGGCGAACTCTGCCCACGGCAACAGGTCGCCCCGGTTATCATGATGATCAGTCACAAAGCAGTGTAAAAACTGCTCCAGTCCCTGATTGGCACGCTCAGCGGCTCCGTTGGTCTGGGGATGGTAGGCGGAGGAAAAGGACAATTGAATGCCCATCTGGCCACAGAATGCCCTCCAGAATCTCGACACGAATTGACTCCCCCGGTCGGACTCTATCACTCTAGGCACCCCGTGCAAGCGGAATACTTCTCTGGCAAAAATTAATGCCAACTCCTGGGCCGAGGGAAGGCCAGAAAGGGGCACGAAGTGAGCCATCTTTGAGAACCTATCCACCACCATAAGGATGAATGTATAGCCCTTAGAATTAGTCAGCTCTCCCAAGAAATCTATAGAAATGTGGGACCAAGGACGGTCACCATTAGGCACAGTTTGGAGCAGTCCCACTGGGAGATGCCTAGGAGTTTTGGCACAGGCACAGGTGGTACAAGCAGCAGTAAATGCAGAGCAGTCTGCCTTAATATTCTTGGAACCAGGCAGATACGACACTATGAAATTAAATCTGGACAGAAATAGAGCCCATCGAGCCTGGCGAGATGACAGCCTTTTGGCCTCGGATAAGTAAATCAAGTTCTTATGGTCCGTGAGGATTAATACTGGGGTCCTTGTGCCTTCCAGAAGATGTCGCCATTCTTTTAATGCCAAGATGATAGCCAATAACTCCCTATCACCAATTTCGTAATGGCTCTGGGCACTAGACAGTTTCTTGGAAAAGAATCCACACGGCCTCAGGTTACCCCCTTCCTTAGGGCATTGGGAGAAAACTGCCCCCACCCCAAACTCGGAGGCATCAACCTCTAGTGTGAATGGTAGGGCTGGGTTAGGGTGGGATAATATAGGGGCAGATGCAAACACCTTCTTGAGGGTTTCAAAGGCCATCTCAGCTGCCTCAGACCATTGAGAGGGATTCGCACCCTTATGCGTCAGGTCAGACAATGGTTTAGTAATGGTAGAAAAGTTCTGAATACATTTTCTGTAATAGTTGGCGAAGCCTAGGAACCTTTGAATCGCCTTTAACCCCTTGGGTCTTGGCCAACGTAGGACTGCGGCCAACTTCTCTTGGTCCATGGCTATGCCATCCTTAGATATGACAAAAACCAAGAAGGGTACTTGGGAACAATGAAATTCACATTTCTCTAGTTTGCAGAACAACTTGTTTTTGCGTAATCTGAGTAAAACTTCGGACACATCCTGGATGTGTTGGGTTAAACTAGCAGACTGATACACGACCACACATGACTGTAACAAGTCGCGGAGGATGTCGTTAATGAACTCTTGGAATACGGCATGTGCATTACATAATCCGAATGGCATAACAAGATATTCGTAGTGGCCTGACCTAGTATTGAATGCCGTTTTCCACTCATCACCGGCCCTGATTCTTATTAGGTTGTAGGCGGCACGTAGATCGAGTTTTGTAAAGATAGAGGAGCCTTTCAACCTGTCAAATAACTCTGTAATGAGTGGAATGGGATAAGCATTTTTGGACATTAACTTATTGAGTCCACGGTAATCAATACACGGTCGTAACTCGCCACTCTTCTTCTTCACGAAAAAGAACCCTGTACCTGCTGGGGAGGATGATTTACGAATAATCTCTTGTTTGAGGGCATCCTCAGTGTACTCTTCCATGGACCTTTCGTACTGTTACGGTTTTCTGACACTCAGACCAGGGTATGAAGTAAAAACACAGTTTTATTGAAAATAAAACAAGGCCCCTAGAGGCCAGCACAGAAATAGCAACAATGGCAATAATGACAAAGTGAATGCACACAATGATAATGACAGGTGCTGGGATGGATAGGGAGTATTCCCCCCAAAGGGTTAATAAATGAAATGGGTGAGATATACAAGATTGGCCAACGCCCAGGATAAATAGCAGTCTCTGGAACACAGTCTCTCAATAGCAGGATAGTGGAGTAACTGCACTGAATACACTCTCAAGTTGATATACTAGTGCCCAATGTCCAGAGCTGAGCCGGTACCACCACCGTGGGCTACATAGGAGTGCTATTGCCACGCTGTAATGATCAGAACCAAAATCGCCCTTAACTAGAAAAGTAGTAACCCTGCATGTGCCACTAGGATTGTGCCCATACACCCCTTGGGTGCTGTACTGATGGTGACAGCACAAGCTGTAATAGAGCCAATGCCCTCTGGAGTGCAATGGGAATGTACCTTCAATGTCTGTGGCCCTGAGCCAGAGGATGAACACGACTGACAAGGCTCTGATGGAATAAGAGACACACAGAAGCACTCAGAGGAAAGGCTATGTCAGAAAACGTATGCTTGGCAAGATATATCGGAGGCACCAGACCGGAGACTACAAGCACTGCAAGGGTTAAATGGTTCTGTACACAAGCGAGTACCTTGGCAGCCAACAGAAGGCAAAGCAACCTCAGGCTACAGCTACTGACAAGTGAGAGGAACAGTGAGTCGCTTAAACAGTTCAGAATGTCGCCGAGGCGACTGGAATGACGCAGGAACACTGGAACAGCAGGCAGAACCGGAACGGTAACTGGAACAGCAGACAGGCCGGAACAGCAACCGGAACAGCAGGCAGGACCAGAACAGCACCGGAACAGCAGGCAGGCCGGTATACCAACCGGAACAGTAGGCAAGACCGGCACAGTACTGGAACAGCGGACAGGCCGGTGTAGCAACCGGAACAATAGGCAGGACCGGAGCAGCACCGGAACAGCAGACAGGCTGGAATGGCAACCGGAACAGCAGGCAGAACCGGAGCAGTACTGGAACAGCAGACAGGCCGGAATCAATCACAGAGCAGGGTCGTCAGCCAGAACCGGGTCAATTCACGGAGCAGGGTCGTCAGCCATAACCGGGTCAATTCACGGAGCAGGGTCGTCAGCCAGAGCCGGGTCAAATCACGGAGCAGAATCAGGAGCAGAGTCAGACTAGCCGGGTCGGTACACAGAAGACACTGGAATATGGCAACAAGGCGCAGCAACAGGAACACCACGAAAGGGCAACTGACAATTACCCAAGCTCCAGCATATAAAGGCACATCCTGGGCGGGCCAATCAGTCTCCACCAATGCACAGGTACATCATGATAGATTGACAGAAAGACACGGGGACCATGATACATCCCTAATGAACACATTAATCTCCTATTTGAACACATTTTTCGCATAGTCTAACACATTTTTTTGCCTATTTAACACATTTTTCTCCTATTCTAACACATTTTTCTCCTATCCCAACACATTTTTTCCTATGTTGAATAAGGTGCAACATTTCCCAGCACAATATTACTTCTTCTGAGGGTTGTAATGGAGAAATAAGTGGCTGAAAGTCAAAGTTGTGAGTCCTACAGTAACATGCAGAGATCCTTTGTCCTTTGGCCAAAACACTTAATTCCTGCTTAAGTGACACTGGAACATATTCATATACAATGTGTCAGATGTGTATGGTAGTGTTGGTGGGGGACCAGCGTGGTATGATTGGTGGGACCTCGACAAACTTTATCCACCCTGGGAGGAGAGGGATCCTCATATTTATTGCACATGCTGCAGCAACAATTGCTGCAGTCAGTTTTTGTACTTTACGCCCATGCCCCTGCACTTCCTCCACCTTTACCCCCTTGCTTGCGCATTTGCTAGACATTACTGTGTGTGTTTTTACCCTCTACAGTATACAACTGATGGAGTGTGCTGTTTTGCCTTGATCCTCAACAAAATTCTCAATGTCGTCTGCTCTCTTTCAAGTCTGCCTCAGTCACAGAGCTCACATCAGGCTCACAGCTGTCTAATATATTTATTTGTTTAATTATTTTTGTTTTTGTTTTTTATTTCTTTATTTTTTTAAGTTGTCCACCATATCTTATCACAGTTATTCCCCCAAAATATATATAACTAAAAAGCAAAATCAACAACCTCTTTCCCCAGATTTCCCCAGACAATAAAAGTAAAATCAGCAAGCAATTTGGACCCCAGCTGCCTGTGTCTTGCCAGTCAGTCACACCAAATTTTGGAGTATTTTGAGTCAACCTCCTTCCTCCCTTCTTCTCCCCTTTGTGCCCCCAGACTCCCCTACTACTGTAAGAATACCCTGCTAAAGGGTGTTTTGTGTGCTGCGAGAAACCCCACTCAGTACAGAGAGGACTACAGCGAGTATGCTCAGGCAGCTAGTATAGTCTAAAAGTAGCTGTAGGATCTCACATGCAAAAGGTAGGATACCCTGATGTGGGACTGAAAGAACCCAAACAAGTCCAGTATACATATACACATATAGGTGGAAGTATATATATATATATATATGGAGAGAGAACAAACTGGGTACCTGGAGTCCACAGGAAGCAGTATTTGCTAGGCGAACAGAAACAGCCGGACCAGAACAGGCAGAAGAGAGACCACAGGGAGCAGAGTCTACATCTGGGATAACAGGAACTGCAGGAGAGCAAAATGATCCTGAAACAATGGTCAAGTGTCCAGAAAACAGGGCACGGCAAGCAGCTCAACAAGCAGGATGAAAGTCCAAACCAGTGGTCAGGGCAGATGACTCATCAAGCAGGGTCAAAGTCCAAGCCAGTGGTCAGGGCAGTTGGCTCAACAAGCAGGGTCAAGGTCAGATCCAGTGGTCAGGACAGGCTGCACAACAACATGGTCCAGGAGTAATAGACAGGGTCATACACAGAGAAAAACTGTAAGAGACACTGAAGAGATGCTTGGAATGGGAACTTAAGACTGTTCATCGGCTTTCTTGCGGGTTTCATTATAGACAAGAAGCGGCTCACATCATAATGGTGTGACACGATGATGTGTGACGCCGCTGATGCGGTTGCCCAGCAATGCCCCGATCAGACCGAATGATGCACCGACAACTAAAGAGAACAAATATCCTAACTAAATGTCTCCCTAAAACTAAGCTTCAATTCCCCTTTATTTCCCTATCTTCTCTAGCTCAAAAACATGCTGCTCTCTCTCCTCTCACAAACACAGAATGTCATGCTGTGAGAGCCTGACAACCTTTTATATGGAGGTAGAAAAGTTTTGTGTGGTACAGAAAAACTTTTCTACCTATTGATTTCAATGCAATGAACTAGGCAAAAAGGTGGGAAAAAGCAGAAAAAAGGCACTTTTCTCTGCAAATTTTCACCAACCAGAAAGTGCCATTTCTCGCAGATTTCAGTTTGAGGCAAAAAATTTCACCAATCCCTACACGAAAACCAGCTTGTAACGGGTGGGGTACAAGCCATTCCTCTATCACCTGCTCTAGCTTACTTAGAACATCTACAGCTTTGTGGGACTGTCTCTCAAAACTCTGCATGCACAGGGTGGCGTGACAATGGTATGGGCTATCCTGCTGCTGTTGCTGCTGCCTTTTAATCACACTGCCTCAACCAGAAGCACGATTACTGGCTTTCACCTGATGCTTTAAGCTAGTGTTGTTCACTGTTGGTGCTGGGAGGGAAACCTAGTGAGCAGTCACAGTCATATAGTCTGTGCTCTGCCCACTTGTTCACATATCTGTTGTCAGATGGATTTTCTTGCCATATGCACTTTTTATCCCTTTTGCCCACCACACTAACCACCTGCCTGTACAATTCAGGCTGAACCATCCTGGAAAAATAGCTTGGGATATACCAGCATGGAGCTACACATGACATCAATTCTCTGAAACCTCTGTTTTCTACAAAGGAAAAAGGCAGCATGTCCATGGCCAACATCTTGGCAATCTTTCCATTCCACATGTATACTTTGGGATTGTTTTTGTGATGTTTTTGACTCCTTCCCAGGAACTCAGTCAGTGTGGGTTGGGAGGGCATGGCAGTAGAAGACTGAAACTTTATTGCTTTAACAACATGACTAGAGGAGGTGGTGGCGGTAGAGGCAGCATGTATGGGCAGTCTATGACTCTCGCCATCTCCTACAACAAAGCCAGAGTCATCATACTGCTTTGCAGCAGGAGTCATAGGTGTTATTTGGACTGAACTAACTGTTGGCACTGGCAGTAGCACACTCTCTGACACATAAATAACATCACTACTTATTTTTTTCTGCCCTAAAAGAGCCTGCTTTCCCTCTGCTCACTTTTTGCACAGACAATAGATAGCAACATGCTTAGCTTGAGGAATCATGAGTGAAGTATCTCCATACTGTGGACTTGAATGGAATAAGGGATCCTGAGGTGGTGCTGCTACTACTACTACTGGGGCTAGATGTTGATGCAATTCGACTGCCACTAATACTATGTGTCAAAGGTGCAGCACTTACAGCAGCAGCAGAGGCACTCATCATATCTAACATTGTGGATGTTAAAATCCTGTGTTGTTGTTGCTGGGTACTCAAAACAGGTGTGTGTGGCTGAGTGGAACTTGGACTTTGAAGATGCAATGATGCTGATGATGACTGATAGGTTGACTGTGCTTTTGGACATCTGTCCAGGGTCAAACATTCCAATGGCTTTCTCAAACAATTTCGTTTTACTTTTACTGTAACAAAAATCCCTACTACTTTGAGGACAGGTGTTTTGGTGCTTGTTTGTCTCACTATCTGATGCAGCATGCCGTTCATCTGCTACACCTTCCTTTATTATGCTATTGCCAACATCATCAACACTTGAATGTAACTTGTTGTCATCTTTAGTGTTCTTCTTATATGGTTATTTATTTCTGCTTGCACTGGTGGTGCTGGAACTAGTTTTGCTGGGACTTTGACAAACTGCATACTCCCTTGGAGTAGAAGGATCATCATCATTGATTGCACACACTGCAGCAACCATTGCTACAGTCAGTTTTTGAACTACTACTTTACTCTCACGTCCTTGCAGTACTCCACCCCCTACACCTCCCCCTTCCCCTTCTGCGTTTGCTGGACATTACTCAACTACACTGTGTTCTTTTATCTAAACTTCAATTCCCCCTTTGTTTTCTCTAACTCAAAAAACATACTGCTCTCTCCACTCACAAACACAGAATGGCATGCTGTAAGATCCTGACAGCCTTTTATATGGCTGTAGAAAACTTCCATATGGTGGAGAAAAACTTTTCTTCCCATTGATTTCAATGGGCGAAAAAGGTGGGAACAAGCGGAAAAGCAGCACTTTTCACAGGAAATTATTCACCAAGCTGAATGTGGCATTATTAGCCGATTTCAGTTTGAGGTGAAAATTTTCACCCATCCCTAGTACTGATGCAGAATAACTTGCCCCCAGCCAATGAAGGTGATTCTGGAGAAGAAGAAGAAGTCCATTTTTCTCTACCACTCCCCTCAGAGAAATCCTGGGTGTTTGAATACTCTTCCTTTGTGTCAGTCAAAGTGGCTGCACTTTGCACTTTGTGTGATAAGGTAGTGAAACGGAGAAAGGAGGGGACACACCTTGGCATATCTTCTCTCATAAGGCACATGCAACATAGATACCACAATATTTATGTGAAGGATGTGAAAGCCAACCCCCCAAAAAAAGAAATCAAGAGCAACTGTCACTGTGGTCCTTGTCTCTCCACACAAGGGCATAAAGGACAGAGGCAAAATTCCAGAGGAAGACTTGTAGTGAAACCCAGGCTGCAAGTTCGCTGATAAGCATAATTCCAGCATAGTCATCATCTTCTTGTGCTAGAGTCCGGTTGTGGGAAGATGTACCCAATGACCCTGCCCTGGGACACTCAGCATCCTTTACCTCATCCTCTGGTGTATCACCTTTCCTCCATTACCTCCCTAAGAGCTGATAGTGAGTCTCTAGATGTGAGAATCTGGCAGTTTGTGTCCACCCATTGCACATTGTGTGATGCACTGACCATACATGGCAATGTGGTTGAAAGCAGTAGAATGCAGGGTATTAAGGAGCATCTGCAGACATTTCATCCCACTGAATATGCTAAGTTGGTGGCAGGGAGGATTTATTAATTTATAGTCTTTTTGGTATCATGTGTCCTTAACGGAGTGGATGAAGACTGTATTGACAGCAGTACTTTAGGGCATGGTTTTACATTGCTCGCCTAAGTTGCAATGTGTTTGATTGCAGTTGTGCCTGTTGCTTAAAATGTAGAGATCCGAGACCCATACAAAACAAGACCTGGAGGGTCTTACTCATAGACATAACCCCATGCAAACAATCTCAAATATTTATAAAAAAAACCTAAAAACAATTCACACCTGTTTGATGCGCCTCGTTGTGAGATCAAAAGTTAAAGACAACCAAACTTATCGGAAAGTCTGAATTTAACCCAACTGCCAAAGCCATATTGGTGGTGAGGTGTATGTTAAAGGGAGATCCACAATAAATCAAAAAACTAAATCACCCAAGTAACAGTGAGAGGAACCCCAGATAACTGAGATCCCCTCCAGTAAACTTGGATGATACCGCAATAATAAATACACATAGTATCGAAATATACCATACATCCCACATATTAAAATCGTGCAGATAATAATCTCCAAATTAATATTAAAAATAATAAAATAATTGTGTGTGTTATTCCCAGAACCAAACATCTCACCACCATAGCCACCATAAAGTGATCGTCTGAGTTCCTGCCTGACAGCTTCCTCGGTTCCAGCTTCCATTCCTGATCCGGTTGGGGTTGCTGTTCCTGCTGCTGTTCCTGCTGCCGTTCCTGATCCGGTTGCCTGCCATGGTGATTCAGTTCCTGTCCTGATCGACTGTGTTCCTGCTCCTGGATTGCCTGCAGAGCGTCTCTCTCTCCTCCTGTCGCTGGAGCGACATTTTCACTCTCTTGAAGGTGTATTCCAGTACGCGGGTACTGGTTCGCTCCATCTACAACCGGCTGCTTTTGCACCGGTAGAGGTCATGTTACTCCAGTACATGGGTACTGGTTAGCTCCACGGTAACTGGCTGCTTGCTCAGTCCTAAACAGCACCAGTAGAGATTGTGTCACTCCAGTACGCAGGTACTGGTTCGCTCCACGTTAACCGGCTGCTTGTTCAGTCCTAGACAGCACCGGTGGTGTCTGTGTCTCTCCAGTACGCGGGCACTGGTTCGCTCCATTCGCACCGGTGGCTTGTTGTGCCCAGTTAGCACCAGTAGAGATTGTGTTCCTCCAGTATGCAGGTACTGGTTCGCTCCTAGTACGCTGGCTGCTTATTGCACCGGTAGCTCTTGTTACTCCCGTACATTGGTACTGGTTCGCTCCTTTGTTGCATTGGGAGCTTATTACAGCTTGACAGCCCAGCAGGCCTCTGTTGTCCATCATATGCGACTGGTTGTTTCATCTTTGGCCAGTCGCTGAGGTCAGCTTTGCCTGTGTTCCAGTCTTGCAGTCTAAGGCTGCCTTGCCCGGTATATTGGTAAGGCCGGTAGAACCTATCCTGTCCTGTGCAATCTAAGGTTGCCTTACCCGGTATTGGCAAGGCCGGTAGAGCCTCTATATTCGTTGTACCAGTGTTAAGGCTGCCTTGCCGGTATATTGGCAAGGCCGGTAGAGCCTCACTACTCGGTGTACTAGTCTCAAGGCTGTCCTGCCCGGTATATTGGCAGGACCAGTAGAGCCTTTTCTCCTCATGATACTAGCCTCCCAGGCTGCCTTGCCCGGTATATTGGTAAGGCTGGTAGAACCTATTCCATCCTGTACCAACCTATGGTTGCCTTACCCGGTATTGGCAAGGCCGGTAGAGCCTGTCCTACATTCTGCTACCACTACTCTCTATTATTGTGTATTGAGTTTAAATGTCGAATGTGAATGCTACCCGCAAGGGTTCCCTTTAAACTTTTCAATAAAGTTGTGTTTTTATCTTAACTCCGTGTCTGAGAATCATAACAAACCGTGACACCCCATCTCTGGAACTATCAAAAAGATCCCCAGAGGCCAACTCAAACTCCTCCTCCGTGGAGCAATTGCGCCAAAGTTGCAAGAACTGGCCCCAGGGGATGTTTCTGATCAGATGTCGGGGTGAAGAACTAGCATGTAGTAGACTATTGCCTGATATGGCTTTTCTGTAAATTGTAGTCAATTCCACATTGCCACTTAGAATGAGATCCAGGAAGGAAATAGTTTGAAGTTCATATTGGTAAGTAAACATTAAATAAATTTTGTTATCATTCAGTGATTCCATGAAAGATACCACCTCCTCATGGGACCCCAGCCATATAAACAGAAGATTGTCGATATATCTCCTGCACCGCAAAATCTTCCCCCCGAAAGCATTCCCATCTCCAAAGATGTGGGTAGACTCCCACCACCCCATACAGAGGTTGGTCAGGGAGGGGGCAAACGCCACCCCCATAGCCACCCCACGTCTCTGGAGACAGAACATGCCATCAAAGGAGAAGTTGTGGCACAGAAGATATTCGACTGAAAGCATCAAAAACCCAATCAAATCAGAATAATATTGTGAATATTCCCTTAAGTGAAACTGTAAGGCCTCGCAACCCAATGAGTGGGGTATTGATGAATAAAGGGCCACCACATCAGCTGATAGTCAAGAACACTCCTCACTCCAACCTAGGTCGGATACTTGACACAACACCTGTTTAGTGTCCCACAAAAGTCATGGCAAACCCACCACCAAAGGACAAAGGTACCAGTCCACCCATACAGACAGAGGCTCATTGAGCGAGCCTATACCTGACACAATGGGTCTGCCTGGAGTGTGGGCTGGATCCTTGTGCACCTTAGGCAGGTGAAAATGGAAGATGGGAATAACAGGATTTTTGGGGACCAAAAAAGCTGCCTCCTTATCAGCCAAAATCCCCAAAGACAAGCCAGTTTCAACAACGTAGAAAAGTTTAAGCTTAAATGATTTGGTGGGGTCAGTTCTCAAGACTTGTACCAACATCCGGCAACTGCCTTAATGCCTCTGCTACATAAAACTCAGTGTCAAGGACCACCACCGAACCCCCCTTATCTGACATTTTAATAGTAATATCAGAACAAAATTTTAATTGAGCCAAAGCCTCTTTTTCTGACAGTGTCAGATTATGTTGGTGACTGGATGTCGCTTAAGAGTGGAGTCTGATCAATTCCCATACAAGGGTCTTCTGGAAAACATGCAATTGTTGACCCTTGCAATGAATAGGGAAGAAGTCAGCGAGTGTCATTGCGCTGAATGAGAGAAGAATCCGAAATGGTCTCAGCTCCCAGAGAGCGCAAACCCCATAGGGCATTTAATTCAGAAACAACACCCGTGGAAGAGCTAACTGAGGTAATACCAAAATCTTGGGGTCTCTAAGATGAGCCTCCTGACCGTCCCATAAATGATTTTTGACAGTCAACTGCCTGATGAAATGGTTAACATCCAAAATAGTGTTAAACAGATTAACACGCACAATTATATTATTATTTTTAATATAAATTTGGAGATTATTATCTACACAACTAGTTTGATTTATGTGACTTGTCCCCTGTATATTTTAATATGTGGGATGTTTTGTGTATTTTGACACTGTGTATTTATTATTGAGGTATAATCCAGGTTTACTGGAGGGGACCTCAGTTATCTGGGGTTCCTCTCATTGTTACTTCAGTGATTTAGTTTTTTTATTTATTGTGGATGTCCCTTTAACATAAACCTCACCACCAATATGGCTTTTGGCAGTTGTGGGGTTAAATTTGGACTTTACAATCAGTTTAGTTGTCTTTAGCCTTTAATTTCACAACGAGGCTCATCAAACAGGTGTGAATTGTTTTTGTTTTTTATAAATATTTGATATTGGTTGTCTGGGGTTATGTCTATGAGTAAGAGCTATTTGCAGTGCGTAACACATTAGACCCTCCAGGTCTTGTTTTGCATGGGTCTCAGGTTTGTTGTTCTTCAGTTTGATTTGATTCAATTTGCAATAAAGTTTATGCTTTTAATTGCACGCCTTCATTACCATTTTTTGGAGTGCTGATGGAATCTTACATTGGATCTACAGGTCTAGGGAAGGCCTAAGACATTATTAGTGGACTATTAGTGTTCTATTTTTAGTAGGGATTCCCCAAGGTGGCAGCAGGACATGGAGTTTTAAAGGGACATTATTGACTAAAAACATTAGTGATTTTGAGCCTTCAAAATCACCTATATATGTTGTATTAGCCATTTTAAAATTTTGAGTTTCTTAAATTCATATATTATACCAATTAAGGCAGGCCATACAGGTGTTGTCTTTCTTAGCCCTAAATTACTTCCTTATTCATTAACACTGCACAATAATGCATTGCCCACCTCAGCTATCACTGAAATGGCTAAGTGCCAGTGAGTAGATGTTGTAATGACTAATAGAACATGAGTCCTGGAGCTTTAGCCTTTTCAAACAGTATTGAGTAATGCCCCTGGTATTATGTATCACTTGAATTTATATTATTTGAAAGTGGTCAGCATTTCACAGAAAATATTATACTTAAATATATAATCTATTCAATAACATTGGGTAGTGATGGGTTATTTTTAATAATTAAAAAATCAATATGGATAACTTATAATAAACATTTGAACTTGTAAAAGGAGCTTTACAAGACAATTTTTTAACCTTCTCAAACATAAATTTTGCCCTCCTCATATGCTGCAAAGCATATTAAGGATCAGTTTATATTCTGTATGATATAGTTTTGGCCAAACCATATAAGAAGAGTGAGTTAAACTATGGCTGCTATAAGCAATAACATATTTTATACTCAAGTTCACATCAAAACTATCACTATGAAGTAATACCAGCTTGTCTTCTTTTCTGGCTGTGTTTTTAATTCAAAGAACTGCAGGGTTCAGTCCTGGGCCCAATGCTTTTTAATTTGTTTATTAATGATCTAGAAGTGGGAATTGAAAGTAACATCTCAATCTTTGCTGATGACACTAAGCTATGTAAGGAAACACGTACCAAGCTGGATGTTTTTTCCCTACAGAAGGATTTAGATAAACTGAGTGAGTGGGGCAGAAAAGTGGCAGATGACATTTAACGTAAATAAATGTAAGGTTATGCATATGGGCTGTAGAAACAAACTTGCTCCATATACACTAAATGAGAAACAACTTGGGGAATCCTCATTAGAGAGAGATTTAGGAGTGCTGATAGATGATAGACTTCACAACAGAGTCACTCAGCTGCTGCAAGAGCAAATAGAGTACTAGCCTGCATAAAAAGAAGTGTAGATGCAAGGGATGCTAATATTATCCTACCTCTGTATAAATCCCTGGTTAGGCCTCATCTAGAATATGGAGTACAATTTTGGGCGCCAGTTCTTAAAAAAGACATTGTTGAACTAGAAAAGGTGCAGAGATGTGCAACAAAACTGATAAAGGGATTGGAGGATCTGAGTTATAAAGAGAGACTAGCCAAACTGGGTTTGTTTACATTAGAGAAGAGACGTCTAAGGGGTGATATGATTACCATTTACAAATACATTCAAGGTCAATTCAAAGAACTATCCAATTAATTATTTACGCAGCAGAGCTACGAACAAGAGGTCATCCATTAAGACCAGAGGAAAGGCGCTTTCGACTAAAGCAAAGGCATGGGTTATTTACAGTAAGGGTGGTAAAGCTGTGGAATTCTTTGCCTCGGCATGTTGTACTTGCAGATAATGCAACTGCTTTCAAAAAAGCAATGGATGCATCTAGCAAAGAACAAAACTGAAAATTATGATAGATGGCTTCAAAGCAGATAGGATGTTGATCCAGGGAAATATCTGACTGCCATTTGGAGTCAGGAAGGTATTTTTTATACCCACTTGGGACTAAATTAGAAATTTCTCTAGAGGGTTTTTTTTGCCTTCCTCTGGATCAACAGGGGTGTTTTTGGCATGGACTGGACTTGATGGACACATGTCTTTTTTCAGCCTCATCAACTATGTTACTATGTTGATTTGATCTGCTCTGCTGGTTGAAGCTGAGGTTTGTGAAAGAACATGTAATGCTGTGTGCAGGATGAATTGTGCATGGATGTGTCTTGCATACATTGTGTTGTAATCAGTAAATGTCAGAAACAGCAAACAGGAATGTCACAAATTCCAATAGGAAATCAATGTGTGAATGAGGAATTCTGTCCAATTTCTCAGTTATTTTCTCTTTGCAGGAATTTATACAGAAAGGACGTTTATAGCTCCCTTTACACTGAAATTCCCATGAGGACAAAATCAGGTCTTACGAACATTGCTACTTAGCAAAGCCAGTCCAATCAACAGCCCATCTTTACATTTACTGGAGTCATCTTACCAATGTTCATGTAATGCACTCCCTCATCAAACAAGCCATCTATTAACTCCAGGCAGCCAATTCACCAGCCTAATCTCCCACTTACCCATCATTCCATAACACTTCACCAGTCCTACCTCTTACTGATCCCTCCACACCATCTTTGTTCTCCTTGTTATAAATTGTGTATTAATAAATTACCTTTTCCAGCACGGATCTGTTTTCTTGAGCATGCTATAAATGTGGCTGTCTAAGCTTGCTCCTGATACATTCTTATGGATGGCAGAGTGTGAGCAATTATGCACTAAAGGTCACACACACCTCAAAGTGCTGGAGCAGAATTTTTGTTATTATCTGCTTCTTACTTTGGAACTGAAATCAGTGATGTTTGTGTTTTTCTTATTTTACAATAAAATTATAATGTGACAAAACTAAACTGAATTTGTAGTATGAATGAATGAATATGTTTATATCGTAGAAATAAAAAAAGAGGAAGGGGAAACAAAACATGGGCGCCCCTGTGCAGGATCAAAATGGTAAAATATGGCTCCACCACCAACATCACTAGGTGCGTATTCACATAATACAGCTGGGAATATATATATTTAAACTGCTCCCAGAAACAGTTTCCTCAAGTGATCTTGTAAGTAGGCAGCTCTCAAGATACACGCTCCCCCAGAGCGGTATATGACTTGAAGTAACAAGACATAAAACACAAAACAAAAGAGAGTGCCCAATAGTGTAATATGTTTGACTGTATACAAACAAATAAAAAGATAAAAATAATGCACTCACATGTAATCGTGGTCAGAGAGCTGATATCAAGCAGTCTGACAGAATCACATATGGAGAAATTGTATCCGTCTCCACTCAGAGTACAGCTGACAGTGACAGCACAAAGGACTGGCTCCACACAAATGGTTAAATCCAATAAAAACCTTAAATAGTACTGTACAATATAGAAGAAATACACTATAACGCTAACGTGTTTCGCAGCTGAAACTCTGCTTTCTCAAAGTTAAAACAAATGATGGCTACCATGGAGTAAAGACGACCTGAGCTCAACAAAAAACATATAAAAACACATCTCAGCACTGATTGGACAAATTCAAAAAAAGAATCAACCAATCAAATGCCGACATAAACATTCTATGAAACACAATCACATCAGTGTTTACATAGTGCATAACTGTATGCAGTGCTTTACAATTTAAGGCAGGGCTGCCCAAGTTTAGTCCTCAAGGGTCACCAACAGGCCAGGATTTAAGGATTTCCCTGATTAAGCACAGTTGATTTAATCAGTGGCTCATTCATTTTGACTGACTCAATTGTGCTCAAACAGGGAGATACTTAAATCCTGGCCTGTTGGTGGCCCTTGAAGACTGTACTTGGACAGCCCTGATTTAACACAGGGAAACACTATAAGTGGGGTCCCTGCTCAAAAGATTACAATCTAAATTGTAAAAGTAGAAATACAGAGAACATAAAGGTAACCCTTTGAGTGCCAGGGGAATAGGCAATGCATTGCATACCCTTCTGGCACTCAAAGGGTTAAGCATGGACACTGTTTCTGGCAGAGATAGGGCAACTTAAATAAGTAAATTATAAGGGCCTTGGATATACAATGCGTATGTCTTCTAGTACTAGCTGAAAATAAGCACTCGTCAATTCATAGCTAATAATCTTAAAGTGTTCTTATATTAATATTCCCTACTAGGTTAACACTGAATGGATTTACTCAATTTTTATATTACTGTTGCATTTAATCAAAAATGGAGGAAAGCCCAGTCTTCTGATTGACAAATTTAATTTCCTTCCCTTTTTTATGTAAGAATTCTAATAAAATGCAAAGATGAAAAACCAAGCTCCCTTTCTTGTACATGATAATGTCATTCCATGCAGGAGAACAATATTGGTCATTAAACTCACTTTTTTTAGACAATAATATATGTGGACAAGCTCAGTTATTTGAAATAGAGAAGAGCAACACATTCTAGCAAATTATTTTTATTAGCAAAGGCCATACACAACTATTACTACATACACAGTGCAGTTGTTAAGGTGATGATTTCATTTAGGGATAACAAGACAACTGAAAATGCTGATTTAGTGGCCTATGGTTATTTTGAGCACTAATGGTCTAATGGCCTCATTAATCAATGTCTACTAACACTGTTTTAATGACCTTTACACATTCATAATCCTGTTGAAGCATTATAGTTTTTACAAAAATGCAGGAAAGCATTCTTGGCATGTCAAGAAATTACCATGAATCCATGACCTTCTCTCAATATGCAATGACAAAATACAGAATATATTTCTAAAACTATTCCCACAAAAGGAAAGACAAATTAGTTTACTCGTCTGTTAATACACTTTTTCGTTTATTATATTTAGAATGGGAATTATTAATAGGATTCTGCACAAAAATAGGCACTGGAACCAATTTTTTTTAATTGCACCCATGTAAAACCTGCAGTATGTACTAAGCTATATATACTAAGCTGAAGGAGGGTTAGTAAGGCAGTGTATGGGGTTTCAGGGAGTTCCATTACTCAACTGACTATGTACCTACAAGGAGCAGAGGAAATCTGCAAAACATTCTTCCCTTTTTCCAATGCTTGCGTCAGGAGTGGCATTTAGACATGCTTGCATTAAAGTCCTTAAGATGGTGGAGCGTGCTCCCTGATGTGAATTAAAGTGATCATCTGTGTTCTAACGTACCCCCTCACTCCAGGTGTGTGAGTTTTATGCTAATGAATAGGATCTGAAAATGCACTTTTCTGGTGCATTTGCACATTTTTGTTTCTGAAAACTATGCATGTACAAAGCAAAAAAATGTATTTCATCTGGTTAGTCAGAATTTTGGTGAACAGTTTCATTCATTTAATTTGCTCACCACTATTCTGAGTACTTATAGAGTCATACAAATACCCCAGAGGGACCTCTGGACCTCAAAGGGTTAAGTCCCCCCCAAGTCCTAACACTATGCCCATGCCCCCTCCCCACACATTAATAATAACAGGAACACACATATATTGATATCCGAGGTCCAGAGGTGTTCTCGACACCCTGGTCCTCCTGCATCTTCTCTGAAAAAAATAAATATACAAAAAAACCATAATATCGAACGCCACCATCTCTGCTGCCTCCTCTACAAAATAATAAGTAAGCCAGAGGGAGCAAAAATTAACAGAGATTGGCTTTTATATGGCCATCCCGGTTCAATTTAGTTCCCAAGCTCCCATTATCTGTGCTATGAGTAACCCCATATCCCGGCCAATGGGAACATGGGAACTAATTTGAACAGAGATGACCATATAAAAGCTAATCTCTGTTAACTTTTTGCTCATTCTGGCTCGGTCAATGGCTAGAACAGGATTAAGGGTTAGTTATTTTGTATAACGATGGTGGCAGTGAAGTATTAGGGATTTGTTAAAAATATATTTTTGAGAAGATGCAGGAAGGCCAGGGTGTCAAGAACAGCTCTAGAACTTATACATTGATATGTGTGATATTTGTTAATACTGTGGTGTAAACATGTGTGGGAATGAATGAATGGATGTGTAATGAAGTTAACATTGTCTTGTTCATTATTCTGAAATACTGATTTGTTGCAGGACTTAGAATTGTTTGGCACAAACCATAAGGAAACATTGATTTGTGAGAAATCACATATAATTTTTAACAATTCGGCTTGTTAGCATCAGAAGCCCTGAGGAATCACAGATAATATTTATCAATTTGGCTTGTTAATATCACAAGCCCTGAGGAATCCCCAAAAATATTTATCAATTTGGCTTGGTAGCATCGCAAGGAATCGCAAGCCCTGTGAATATAAAAATGCCCTACTGGACTTCAGGTTATGATGACCAGGGCCAAATGCCCCGGTGTCATTGCAGCATTTGTGACTGCTATTCTTGCTGCTTGCTGAGTTGTTTAAGCATCAGGCAGCTCCAAGGGAATGGGATAAACAACAGTAGTGATATGGGTGATGACGATCATGGTTTCACTTGTCACTAGCTGCAGTGATGCATCTGAGGCAGTAGCATGGTTCCACTTGCCACTACCAGCTCAAGTGATGTGCCTGAGGCAGTAGCAGCACCACAACTAGCCCTCGCCACTTCAGGTATATGGGAAGAAAATAAGAAGTTGGCCAGTAATTCTTCTCCACCTGCCTGTCCTCCAAAGTCATGAGTGTGTTGTTAGAATATAATTTTTTTCCTTGACAGCAGGATGGAACTATGCTTCTCATCAGCAACTGCAATGTGCATAGTGTGTCTGTGCGGGAACTAAGAGAAGGCCTGGGAACAGTGGCCATATCTGCACTCACATTAAACACCTGGGACACCTCTAACCAAACATCCTGATTCTTAAGGTCCCCAATGTATAAACATCCCACTAGAAACCAAATACTGCTGCTGTCACTATGCCCCTTGGCCACTCCCCGCTAAGGACACATGACAAATTGCAGTTTAATAATAATGATGAGCCTTCCCTGCCACAGCTTCGTGTATCTGCAGGATGGAATCTCCTCAGATGACACTTGATGCTCTTTCTTTGATTATCTTCCACAACACTGCCATGTGTGGTTAGTGTGGCACACAGTGTGCAATGGGTGGACACGAACTGCCACTAGGGATGGGTGAAAATGTTTGCCTCACACTGAAATCAGCAAATAATGGCACTTTCCGCTTGGCGAATAATTTCCCACGAAAAGTGCAGGTTTTCTGCTTTTTCCTGCCTTTTTCACCCATTGAAATCAATGGGAAGAAAAAATTTTCTCCACCACACAAAAGTTTTCTACAGCCATATAAAAGGCTGTCAGGCTCCCACAGCACGCAATTCTGTGTTTGTGTGAGGAGAGAGCAGCACCTTGTTTGATTTAGAGAAGACAGAGAGGGGAATTGAATGATGGGGACTGATGATGGACATGCATGGATTGTGTGAATGCCTGTCTCACACTCAAAGCTGAAGTGGTCCCTGATGAACCTGTCTCTCATCTGCACCACTATCAGGGTCTCCTCACCATGGCCAATGTCCACGGGCACTTCAGGTATGGGGGGGGGCCTGGATATCATCCATCAGCCTAGTGTCCACTGCGATGTTGTGCAGTATTGCACACGCCATTATGATGTTACACACTTTTCCTGGGACATATTGCGGTGATCCCCCCGAGTTGTCCAGACATCTGAATCAAGACTTGAGGATCCCGGAGGTCCGCTCAATGGCTTTCCTCGTTCTGCCATGATCCTGGTGGTATCACTCCTGGGCATCTGTTTGGGGATTGGTGACAGGGGTGAGGAGCCATGATTTGCGACCATTGCCAGCATCACCTGTGGAAAGTGAGTGACATGGTGAGACACGGAGCACATGTTGTATGAATGATGTTTTCTGAAGTGGACATACTAGCTGTGAGTCAGGAGCATGGTGAGCAGTGTTGTGTGGACACCTGTGGATGTGGTGTGATTTAGTATTGTTAACTCACCCAGAAGCCATCCCCCTGTATAAGTTCCATTCTGATAGTCTCTGTGTTCTGAGGCATTTTGGAGAATGTAGGAATCATGACAGCTTCTAGGATACTTTGCACAGACATTTATAATCCTCAAGTTGCTGTCACACACCATCTGCACATTCATGGAGTGGAAGTTTTTGTGGTTAATGAAGATATGTGTGTCACGTGCTGGAGCTTTCATACGGACATGGGTGCAATCTATTGCACCTATGACCCTAGGCATGCCTACCCTTTGCTTAAAAGCCCTGCTTCAAATGTGCCCACTCCATGTCAGTGGTGGGAAAATGTATATGCCTACTGGCCTTGCTTTTGAGGGCTGGCAAGACCTGGAACAGCTCCCTGGAGAACGTGCCAGATGCGTAACCTTCAGTCAACTGGTAGGTGGCACTTGCCATGAAGTGTATGGCACACAGGAGTTTTTGCAAGCCAGATAGGGCTTGATGACCTCATACAGGGCAATGATGCTGGGCAACCTCAACCTGTAGCAATCAATCACCTCGTCATCGGTCATTCCTAAGATAGAGACCCTTGGGCAGTATACCCTGGGCCTTGGTGGTCATCTATACATCCTATGCTGCTCCAGAGGTCCCTGTGGCAGCTGGGGAGCATCCTTTTGGTGCTGCTCTGTATCTGCAGGCAGGTGTTGTCCTCCAGGTGGGGATGGGCTCCTGTGGGGCTCTTGAGCCAGAGCATCTTCACTTACAACAGGTGAAGGCTGTTGATCAGGTGTGCTTAAGGGTTGCTGGTGTTCCCTAGCTCTCTCCCTCGCATGCCTTCTCCGCAGTCTTTGCATCAATGTGTAAGCCAATATACTGATTGTTCTGATTGTTCTATCTATCTATCTATCTATCTATCTATCTATCTATCTATCTATCTATCTCTAACTGTTTGCAGGTGTGTCTGTGTTTTAAAATGTAGTGTGTTCTGATTGCTGTGTCTCTGCCAGTTGCAGGTGTGAAGTTGTGGGGTGCAGGTTGTGTCTGGATAGTCTGGTGATGTTGCACAGATGAGCTTGTTTTGTATTGGCAGGTGTCCGTGTTGTGTGATAACCCCCATTGTTCTGTGCCATGTTGTGTTGCTGTTTTGTTTGGAAGGCATTGTCCCTGTGGTGTTGCTTGGTTGTTGTGTTGTGTGTGAGAGTGATTTGTGTTGCATGGGCATTTTTTTGTGTTATTTTGGCATTGCACGGGTTAATTTTTCCATCTGCATTCTCGTGCGGTATGCGGTTTGTCTGTCTAACTTTTTTTTAACTGTTATGTGTCTAACGGCTAAGAAAGCTGGATCTTAACTTTTTCTCGTTAACTGTATCTTTTTTTCAGCCATTAGCAGTACTGCACTCCTTTAAATGGCTCTGGGGAATCTTGTTCCATGAGTCTCAATGCAAGTCTATCGGCCCTAAAGATTATCAAACTGCCGTTAGCTGTTCTTAAGATGGACCTTTAAATGGCTTACTGCACATTAAAACATGAGATGGTCATTTTTTGGCTATCGCCTGCCTTTAAATCTATCCCTAAAAGTGCTGTTTTTTCAATTTTTCACCTAGCTCATTCCCTCAGAATCAGAGGGAACATTGAATTTACAAAAAACAAATCTCAAATGTTATTTTATTTCCCAAAGGCATAGTATAAAAGGATTATGAGGGTGCCTGTGTTGGTGGAGTGTGGGGAAAGAATCAGTTGAACAGGGAATGTTTTTTGTCGGGAGGTGGTTTACTTGGCTTGGGGGGACAATTAATAAAAAAATTAAATCTAAATACAATTATAAAAAAAACATAAGACATGGCATAAAAGGGGTCTGAGGAGGGTGCCTCTGTTGGTGGGTGGAGTCTGGGGAAAGAAACAGGGAATTTGTTTTTGGGGGGTTGTTGACTGGTATGGGGGGGACAGTTATTAAAAAATAAATTAACAAAATAAATTAAGAAATTTGTTTTTTAAGAACAAGCCCTGAGAGAAAACAAATGCCCTACTGGCCTAGTGCCAGCAGGTCATGTCATGACCATGTTGTATTGGACAGTTTGTGACTGCGGTTTTTGCTGCTGCTGCTGCTGCAGGATGATTAAACAGCTCAAAGGGAATGGGATCAACAACAGCAGTAACATGGGTGATTGATGGATGGATGGATGTTTCCCATTCCTTCTCAGTTTGAGGCCATTAATGCATCTTCCACCCCAGCTACTCCACCATCATCATCATCATCATCACCACCACCACTAGTCCTTCCATGCTGGTAATGCTCTATTACAGACATGTCACCGGTTGGAGGAGGTAATGAGAAATGTGACAGAGGGTCCCCTAATGTCACACTTGTCTTTTCTGGTGACCTGAAGAAGGCAGACTGGTAGCATTAGCAGCAGGCACAGGCATCTGATCTGTGCTCCTGGTGGTGGTGGTATTATTGCTTCAAGGCTACAATTCTGCCTTCTTAAGGAACATGTTCCACCTGGACATTGCCTTGGGGAGAAGTGGACTCCCAGGTCAGGAGAATGGTGTGGGCTTCCTTGACTGCTATTCTGGACACTCTGCATTACTTTCCCTACCACTCCCCTAATGCTAGTCCCACCAGCTGCTTCGGCATCACTGTTACTCCTATTAATACCAACCACTTCAATTTCAGTCCCTGAGTTTTCCTCCTCACTAGTAATATGATCATCACTCCCTCCTTTACTCCTAACACTCTGTACAAGTTTCTGCACCTTAGTAGTAGTACTAGTGGTAGGACTGATTGGGGATGGCAAGTGTGACTTAGCCAGGATATGCAAAAAGGAAAAGGAGATTCTTAAAGTGCAATATGCTTAGGACACGATTGAAATAATATTTCCTCAATCAATATTTAAACTCACTTTTATCATATGTCACTGGTCGCCCAAATAACAGTATGCACCTGCGGAGGATATTCACTCTGCCCCCATGCAGATAAGTCTCAATCCTCGATTACCATGATTCCCAAACCATTAAGGAAACAAAAAAGGAAATATATGAGGAGAGCTGCACTGATGCTTAACACATAATATGTTGACAATATAGATGCAGTTATATACTCAGAAAAGAAATCCAACCGGTTTCAAACTTTGGATACCAGTTATATAAGCCAGCGGGGAAGATTGGTGCTGGTTCTCCCCGCAACAGAAACCCGCAAACCACGAACCTTCCCTGCTGGCTTATATAACCAGTATCCAAAGTTTTGAACTGGTTGGATTTCTTTTGTGAGTATATAACACCACTGCATCTATATTATCCACATATTATGTGTTAAGCATCAGTGTAGCTCTCCTTGTATATTTTTTTTAAGTGTGACCTAGGGTCCCCTGAGGTCACATTTGGCATCATCTCCTCCTCCTCCTCCACTCCTGAGAATTATGAGACACACTGGCAGAAGGTTCAGCACTAGCAGTAGGTGCAGCACTGGCAGCAAGTTCAGCACTGGCAGCAGGTGCAGCACTGGCAGCAGGAGCAGCACTGGCATATGAACAGGTAGCTTACCTGTTCTTCTCACACTACTAACCTCATCTTTCTCCCGTGAGATAGTTTTCCCCAAGATCCCTTGGGTCTGGGGAACCAGGGCATCCAGACTCTTTCATGTCGGTGGCAGTGGTCACTTCCTCCTCCTCAGACTCACTGGATGCATAATGGACCTTTCAGGTCCTCCTTTGATTGTTACTAAACTTGCTCATAGTGATAGCAGTCACTATGACCCTCTCCTACCTCAGTTTCTCTATTAATACACAGCAGAACAGACTAGCACCTCTCTTTTGCTCTGTAGCTGCTTGAATTGTGTTTCACTTCCTGGAAAACTGCACTTTTTATAGTGAAAAGGCAAAAACTTTCTAGCTATTGAAAAAAATAGCAAAGAATTTTTGTCAATGGGTATAAACAGGGAAGATTTTAATCGCTGTATTTAAAGTGAAAAATCAGACAATCACATGGTTTTCATGGATTTTTTCTTGGGAATACGGTGGGATCCTTTGCCCACCCCTAGTTGCTAGTACTACATACAAAAAAATAATAGTTTCATGACTGAAACTGGTGGTAAATACCAGACCCATCTCATTAATGTTGATCTCCTTAATGAAGAGGCCAGTAAGGTATCCTCCCATGATGATGAGTAGATCTCAATAAATCTGGCATAGAGAACAGATTTGCTCCATAGACAAAGCACATTAATGTTAGGATTTGTGTATAATGGGGTACCTTGGCATGGTGGCAAGCTCAGCATACTATTGTTATATTATGTAACTAAATCTTCATCTTTAATATAGTGGTGATATGCAGGGAAAATTCTGTAGAGTAAAGGATTAAAGATAATGAACAATAAATGTGCACCAAATCATGGTGTATTTGCTTTTAGATATTTTAGTCCAAATTGGTTGCACTCCAGCAATTATAAATGTTTTTTTTTCCCTTTGGGTGTGCTTACCAAAACCTGGACTGGAATTGTACATTTTGGAAGTTTGAGTTTTGACCAGCTTCTGTTGGTTTAAACACCCCTTCCACCCACATGCACAATGATCATTGTCTTTAGGACACTATATAATGCCTGTCAGAGAGTAAAACAGGAAAGGTCTAAGCTTTCGGGATACAATAAATTAAGGTTAGTAAATGTCTAAATCAGGAGAGATTCAGCTCATATGGCAAAGCATATTAAGGATAGGACTTGCCTATAATTGGGTACCTTGCAGTAGTGGCAAGCTTATCATACTATGACCATATTATGAAACTAAATCCTCTTCTTTAATATAGTGGTGATATACAGGCAAAATGCCTGAGTCAATACGCAGCCTCACACCCCCGCAAATGATGCAACAAGCAGAGATGCATCAAACCCCAGTACTACTCCCACGTCATCCTGAGCAGCCAGCCCACCTATCAAGAGGACACGGACGGCCTCTGAAGATGCCAGGCGCGTCCAAGTCAACAGCCAGAAGCCACACTTGCGATGATGCCAAAGCGTCTCAGCGTTGCCTGAAGAGGTGGAGCTGGGTATAAGGTACTGTGACAGTACCTCCCCCTCAAGGCCCGCACTCCTCTGCGGCCTGAGCCGGGGTTTGTTGGGAAAACAAGCATGAAATTTGCGCACAAGTGAGGAGCATGAACATTACCTGAAGGTATCCAGGAGTGCTCCTCTGGACCATATCCCTTCCAGTGTATCAAGAACTGAAGGCGACCTCTGACTCACCTGGAATCCAGAATACTCTGTACCACATACTCCTCATGATCACCAACTGTGACAGGAGCCGGCCTGACCGTACTAGAGGTGTACCGATTAAAGACCAGGGGTTTTAGCAAGGAAACATGGAACACATTATGAATGCGCATGGAAGCGGGAAGATCCAGACCATAAGCCACATGGTTAATTCTGCATAGCACACAGAATGGACCAAAAATCAAGGGTCCAGTTTGTTACAGGTTATGGGATGACAGCAAGACTTGCTCCCCCACCTGGAAAATAGGTACCGGCAAATGCCTACAGTCAGCTTGCCTTTTTTGCTGTTGTGTGGAACCACATAGGGTCTGCTGTACCCGAACCCAAGAGGAACAGAGCATCCTTAAATGTTCATCCAGAGCCAGAATTGCTTTTGCCTCAAAAACTTCAGGGAGGACAGAGGGTTGAAACCCATAGTTGATCAAGAATGGAGAACTTTGTGAGGAGGAGTTCATGGCACAATTCCTAGTGAACTCTGCCCAAGGTAACAGGGTAGCCCAATTATCATGGTGGTCAGAAATGTAGCAACCGAGAAATTGTTCTAAGGCTTGGTGTGACCTTTCTGCCGCACCCTTAGATTGAGGAAGGTAAGCAAAGGAAAATGCCAGCTGGATCCCCATCTGCGCACAAAAGCACCTACAAAAGTGGGACACAAACTGGCTCCTTCGGTCTGATACAATAAACCTGGGTATGCCATGGAGTCTAAAGACTTCTTTAGTGAATACCACCGCCAATTCCTGCACAGATGGTAAGCCTTTGAGTGGTACAAAGTGAACCATTTTCAAAACTTTATCCACAATCATTAGGATGACCGTGAAGTCAATTGACAATTGTGACCAGGGGCATTTCCAGTTGGCCACAAATGTCGAGGAGACTTATTTTGAGCACAGGTAGTGCATGCCGCTGTAAAAGCAGCACAATTGTATCTGAGCATGGGCCACCAAAATAGTCTCGATAGAGACCAAATCAATTGGTCTCGCCCAATGTGTAGCCAGGATTCTATCGGTCGAAATAATAGGTGTAGGCAGAACCTCCTCCTTAGATGGACTGCAAAATTGATGTGAAAGGGTGTCCGCCTTAATGTTCTTGGAGCCTGGAAGGTTGGAAACCACAAAATTGAACCTGGAAAGGAACAGTGCCCATCTGGCTTTCTAGGATGATAATCGTTTGGCCTTGGACAAATAAGTCAGGTTCTTGTGGCCTATCAGAATCAAGATTGGAGAGCTAGTACCTTCCAGGAGATGCTGCCATTCTTTCAATGCCAGGATGATAGCCAGCAATTCTCTGTCCCCAATCTGATATAACATGTCGGCCTTGGGCAGTTTCCTAGAGAAGTAGCCACATGGATGCAAGGCCTCCCCCAGAGGCAAGCGCTGTGAAAGGAGGGCGCCTACTCCAATTTCAGATGCATCAACCTCTAGGGTAAAGGGTAGGGTGAAGTTCGGGTGTACCAGGATAGGAGCTGCAGCAAATTCTGCTTTGAGGTTTTCAAATGCGAGCAGTGCACCCGGGGACAATTCTGAGGAATTAGTGCCCTTACATGTCATATCAGTAAGTGATTTGACAATGGTAGAGAAGTTTTTAATGAACTTCCGGTAGTAATTAGCAAACCCCCAAAATCTTTGGACAGATTTAAGCCCAACAGGACAGGGGCCACTGTAACAATGCAGACAATTTCTGGGAGTCCATAGCCAGCCCTGATGCGGAAATAATGTACCCATGAAAGATTACTTTGTGAAATTCGCATTTTTCCAACTTGCAATACAAGTTGTTCTCTCTTAGCAGCTGTAATACTTTGAACACATCCAAATCATGAATCTCCAATGTAGGAGAGTGAATGAGAATGTCATCCAAATAAACCACCACACAACTTTGTAATAGATCTCTTAGTACGTCATTAATAAATTCCTGGAAGACAGCAGGAGCAATGCAGAGACCAAAGGGCATGACTAGATACTCATAATGCCCGCTCCAGGTGTTAAATGCTGTCTTCCACTCATGGCCTTCCTTTATTCTGACAAGGTTGTAAGCCACCCTTAAATTGAGTTTCATAAATAGCTTGACCCCTTTAAACAGTCGAACAGCTCAGTAAACAGGGGTGGACTTCATTTATTGACTGAGGGGTTCCTGAGGGGCTGCTACGACTACTGGGGCTAGATGTTGATGCATTTGTACTACTACTGGGTGTCAAAGGTGCTACGCTTCCAACAGCAGCAGAGGCACACACCATAGCTAAGATTGTGGATGTTGATAAACTGTGTTGTTGATGCTGGTTACTCAACACTAGTGTGTGTGTGTGGCTGAGTGTTGATTGGACTTGATAACGGTCACAATATTTATGATGACTGACAGGATGATTGCTTACTTTTAAGCATAATTACTTGTCCAGGATCAGAATTTCTAATTGTTTTCTCAAACCGTTTAAAGACAGGTACAGTACTACTTTTCTGTGGTCGAAAAGTGAGCCTTTGCCTATCAGCTAACTTTCTGGCCATGTCATAATCATCTCTCTCTCTCTCTCTCTCTCTCTCTCTCTCTACTTCATCTGTATATGATATATATGTGGATACTGGAGGGATATATTCTACATCTACATCACCATCATTAGCAGTTATCATCGCCCGCTGTTGTACACAGTAAGTTTGGATAAAATACAATTTTATTAAACAATAAAGATCACAATAACCCTCACAGGTCCTGTAACATATACATAATATAGTACAGCCACTAGACAGGTTATACAGAGGGAAGCCCACACAGGTCCAGTAAAAGTAGAGAGTCCATAGAACAATATACTGACACAGGTCAGGCAGATCTTGTGTGAGTCCCAGTTTATCAGTACTGCATGGGTTAATAGTAGGCTGAGAATGTTGACAGGCCCTAGTGTAGCAAGGCCTTTTAAGAGAGCTTTAGTTCGAGTAACTCCCAAGATAATGGATACCAGACAATTGTGGACTGCCGTAGCAGTAGCGGAGACTGAGCAACTTGAGCACTGCCGTAGCAGTAACGGAGACTAGGCAACTGGACACTGCCGTAGCATTAATGGAGACTGAGCAACTGAAGCACTGCCATAGCAGTAACGGAGACTGAGCAATAGGAGCACTGCCGTAGCAGTAGCGGAGACTGAGCCACATGAGCACTGCCGTAGCCGTAACAGAGACTAGGCAACTGGACACTGCCGTAGCATTAACGGAGACTGAGCAACTGAAGCACTGTCGTAGCAGTAGCGGAGACTGAGTCACTTTAGCACTGCCGTAGCAGTAAAGGAATCTGGTCAGCGTAAGCACTGCCGTAGCAGTAACGGAGACTGAGTAACTGAAGCTCTGCCGTAGCAGTAACGGAGACTGAGCAATAGGAGCACTGCCGTAGCAGTAGCGGAGACTGAGCCACATGAGCACTGCCGTAGCCGTAACAGAGACTAGGCAACTGGACACTGCCGTAGCATTAACGGAGACTGAGCAACTGAAGCACTGTCGTAGCAGTAGCGGAGACTGAGTCACTTTAGCACTGCCGTAGCAGTAAAGGAATCTGGTCAGCGTAAGCACTGCCGTAGCAGTAACGGAGACTGAGCAACTGAAGCTCTGCCGTAGCAGTAACGGAGACTGAGCAATAGGAGCACTGCCGTAGCAGTAGCGGAGACTGAGCCACATGAGCACTGCCATAGCAGTAACAGAGACTAGGCAACTGGACACTGCCGTAGCATTAACGGAGACTGAGCAACTGAAGCACTGTCGTAGCAGTAGCAGAGATTGAGCCACTTTAGCACTGCCATAGCAGTAACGGAATCTGGTCAGCGTGAGCACTGCCGTAGCAGTAACGGAAAACTGAGCAACTCACCCTGAGAGGCACCCAACCTGGAACTGCTCATGAGGCAGACCAATAGGAATGTCGCCGGGGCGACACAGAGGCAACAGAGACCAATCTGCAGAGCTGTCCAGAGACAGCGAGAGACAAGCACTACCCTTAAGTAGAGCGTGCAGAGGAGGCAGCAGCCCAACCGGGCGGGATCCACACAGCACAGGAACATAGAACAGTCCAAGTCGGTACACGGAGCAGGAACATCAGCCAATCCAAGTCAGTACACGGAGCAGGCACGTCAGCCAAGCCGGGTCGGTACACAGGAGATGAGAAGCAGAATGTTCAGGCAGTCTGGGTCGGAGCACAGGCAGGAAACAAGATGCAGAGTAGTCAGGCAGGCCGGGTCGATACACTGAGCGCTCACAAGAATCAGAAACAGGCACTGGTACTGGAACACCACGAAAGGGCACCAGAGATGTGCCAGAACCCAGTATTTAAGGACAAAACTGGGCGGGACAATCACAGTGCAGCCAATAGGCGTTAGGCAGGAGTGGAAACTGACAGAATGTCGCTGAATAGCATGGGCACCGTGATAGCTGTTTATTGTCCAGTACTTCTATATTCCTCTAGATTTCTAGAGGTCTCAAACAATTTCTTTTTACTTCTACTTTCACAAGGTTCACTACTACTTTCATGAGAGGTGTTTTGTGCTTGTTTTTCTCACTGTCAGATGCAGCAGTTGGTTGAGCCGCTGTACCATTTTCTATTCTCCCAACACTAGAATGTAACTTATTATCATGTTCAGTGTTTTTAGATGGCTTATTAATAGTACTGGTTCTCGTGGTGGGTGTGGAACTTTTGGTGGGACCTTGACAAAACTGCATCCTCCTAAGGAGGAGATGGATCAGCATAATTTATTGCACATACTGCAGCAACCATAACTGTAGTCAGTTTTTGGACTATAACTTTACTCACACTTCCCTGCACTGCTCCTAATCCTTTCCGCCTCCCCCCAACCGCTTGTGCATTTGCTGGATATTACACAACTACTCTGTGTGTTTTTACTGTAAAGTACACAGTAGAAATGACTGAGTGTTATGTTTTGCCTTGGCCCTCTGCAAAATACATAATTTGGCTGTTTGGCTCCCCTATCACTGTGAACAAAAAACAAACAAATAAGTAAAACCCTGTTCAACCACTTCTTTGCTCAGGCTCCCCCCACACATAGATAACAGCCAGATCAGGAAGAAACTTGGATCACAGCTGCCTGTGTCTTTCCAATCAGTCACATGAAATGTTGGGGTATTTGGTATAAAACACCTTTGTACCCTTGTCACACCCTCAGACATGTCTAACACAGAGATAATAACATCCAGATCAGGAAGGAACTTGTCAGTCTCACAGAATGTTGGGGTATTTGGGGTAAAACACCTTTGCTCCCTTGTCATTATTATTATTATTCTTTATTTATATAGTGCTAACGTATTCTACAGTGCTGCACAATAGAAAATAGATATTCAAAGATATTAACTAGTAGGGATGGCCAAAAATTGTTGCCGTGTTCCCGCGAGAAATTTCACAAAAACCACGGTTATCCGCTTTTTTTGGGGGAAAATCTGCTTTAAAACTAGTGGTTAAAGTTTTCGCATCTTTCTCCCATTGGCCAAAATCATTTTGCCATTTTTTCAAGGGCTAGAAAGTTTCCACCCATTGATTTACGTTGTTTTCATACTTCTGCTATAAAAATGTGACGTTTTCGCTGAAGGCAGACACAATAGAAGCAGCTACAAAGCGAGATAAACATGCTGTGCTGTTCTGCTGTGATATTTTGGAAAAATTGAGGCAGGAGAGGCTCATAGTGACTGCTATCACTATGAGCAGCAAAAGGAGGAACTGGAAGGACCCTTATTATGTGTCCACTGAGTCTGAGGAGGAGGAGGAAGTGACTAGCAGTACTGAATCAATGCTGTCCAGTCCCCCTAAATCACCCCAAGGGATCTTGGGGAATTTAATGGGAATGGAGGGAGAAAAGGGAATGGGAAGGACGGGAGAAAAGGGGATGGGAAGGAAGGTAGAAAAGGGTAGTACTAGTGAGATCAGGACAGGTCAGCTGCCTGTGCCTACTGCAAGACATGCTGTCCCTGCTTCCAGTGCCACCATTGCTATTTCTGCAGCCACTAGCATTGTACCTGCTGCCAGACGTGCTGTCCCTGCTGCCAGTGCCACCATTGCTGTACCTTCATACACTAGTGTTGTACCTGCTGCCAGATGTGCTGCCCTGTTGCCAGTACCACCATTTCTATACCTGCAGCCACTAGTGTTGTACCTGCTGCCAGACGTGCTGTCCATGCTGCCACCAGCACTGTACCTGCTGCCAGTGTGCTGAACCTGCTGCCACCAATACTTTGCCTGCTGCTAGTTTTTCTTGTAGTACTCAGGGGGAAAAGGAGAAAATTATGCCAAGTGTGACCCTAAATCACACTTGCCATTCCCAAGCAGTCCTGCCACTGCTAGTACTACTGCTACTAAGGCCCAGCAGCTTGTTAACGTTAGTGAAGGAAGGGGTAATTAAGAATATCCTCATATTACTAGTGACTGTGAGACTGAGGAAGAAGACTCTGCGGATGAACTTGATGTGGTTGGTGTTACTAGTAGTAGCAGTAATGGTGAAGCAGCCGGAGTGGTAAAAGAAACATTTGAGAGCGTCCAAATTAGCGGTCAAGGGAACCCACACCATTCCTATGACCTTGGGAGTCCTCCCCTTCCCTTCATTAAAGTGTCCAAGTGGAACAGGATCCTGAAGACTAAGAGGCCAGAACTGTTGTTGGGGAGAGCAGGCACACAATTAATACCACCAACAGCAAGAGCACAGATCAGCTGCCTGTGCCTGCTACTACTGTCGTTGGTCTGCCTTCTTCTTCAGGTCAAAAGGAAATGGCAAGTGTGACATTAGGGGGCCCTCTATCACATTGCTCATCACCTTCTCCAAGCAGCAGTGAGATGTCTGTAATAGAGCAGCAGCACATAGGGACTAGTGGTGGTGGTGATGATGTTGGAGAAGCTGGGGTGTAAGAGACATTGATGGCCTTTTTAGCAGAGACTGAAAAGGAATGGGAGACAGGGATGAGGATGGGCACCTGTCACGGTTGATTATGACTCTCAGACACAAGTTTTAGGTAAAAATCAATTTTATTGAAATAATAAATTGATAACGTAGGATGGCAAACACATACATACAGATACATACAGAATATAACAAGACAGAAGGCAGACTTTACCGGTCCTGTCAATATACCGGACAGGACAGTCTGAAGAAGCAGAATGTTAGGCTCTACCGGCCTTGCCAATACCGGGTAAGGCAACCTGCAGATGGAACAGCATAACGGTTCTACCGGCCTTACCAAATTACCGGGCAAGGCAGCCTCAAAAGATTCACAATGTAGGCTCTACCGGCCCTGCCAATACCGGGTAAGGCAACCTCAGATGTAATGTGGCAAAAGGTTCTACCGGCCTTACCAATACCGGGCAGGGCAGCCCAGAGATAGTAGCAGCAGTCAGATGGTAATGGCAAATTGACAGGATCGTAAGCAACCCAGTGTACACACACTGAGACCAACAGGGGAATCGTAAAGCCGAAAGACTTTGGAGCAAACCAGCGTCCGCACGCTGGGACCAATACTGACTTGTATAGCCGATAGGCTTTGGAGCAAACCAGTGACCGCACACTGGTGTAACAAGCAAGTTTGTATAGCCGCAAGGCTTTGGAGCAAACCAGCGTCCGCACGCTGGGACCAACACAGGATTGTATAGCCGATAGGCTTTGGAGCAAACCAGTGACCGCACACTGGTGTAACAAGCGAGTTTTGTATAGACGCAAGGCTTTGGAGCAAACCAGCGTCCGCACGCTGGGACCAACACAGGATTGTATAGCCGATAGGCTTTGGAGCAAACCAGTGACCGCACACTGGTGTAACAAGCGAGTTTGTATAGCCGCAAGGCTTTGGAGCAAACCAGCGTCCGCACGCTGGGACCAACACAGGATTGTATAGCAAATAGGCTTTGGAGCAAACCAGTGACCGCACACTGGTGTAACAAGCGAGTTTGTATAGCCGCAAGGCTTTGGAGCAAACCAGCGTCCGCATGCTGGGACCAACACAGGATTGTATAGCCGATAGGCTTTGGAGCAAACCAGTGACCGCACAATGGTGTAACAAGCGAGTTTGTATAGCCGCAAGGCTTTGGAGCAAACCAGCGTCCGCACGCTGGGAGCAAACCAGCGTCCGCACGCTGGGACCAACACAGGATTGTATAGCCGATAGGCCTTGGAGCAAACCAGTGACCGCACACTGGTGTAACAAGCGAGTTTTGTATAGCCGCAAGGCTTAGGAGCAAACCAGCGTCCACACGCTGGGACCAACACAGGATTGTATAGCCGATAGGCTTTGGAGCAAACCAGTGACCGCACACTGGTGTAACAAGCGAGTTTTGTATAACCGCAAGGCTTAAGAGCAAACCAGCGTCCGCACGCTGGGACCAACACTGAATTGTATAGCCGATAGTCTTTGGAGCAAACCAGTGACCGCACACTGGAGTAACAAGCAATGTCGCCGATGCGACCAGGCAGGAGGTCGCCAGGATACAGGAGACAGGCGATAAGATGACAGGAACCAGCAACGATCAGTCAGGTCAGGAAACAGCGGAGAAGAAGTACAGCGGGAACTGCAACACCAGAGACTAGGCCGGAACCAGGACTGGAACAACTCAGCAGGCAGGAAACACTGGAACAGTAGAGATCAGGAACTCAGGAACACATGAGATCAGGAACTCAGGAACACAGGAACAGAGGCCCAGCTATCACTGGCATAGTGATAGCAAGAAGGTCAGAAACAACACGAAAGGGCACTCAAAGGATGTCCAATCCAGGTTTAAATAGGCAATAAGAGGCGGGCTATCTGCAGACAGCCAATAGAAGCCCCCTACTGGTGACAGACAAGGAACTGCAGCAATCATGGGCACCGTGATAGCACCACCACCACAGTTAGCAATGACATTTTGGAATTAGAGGAATTTGCAAATGCTCTAATTCCTTCTGATGCTGAGATGCAAGGGCAGCAGGATGGTGAGGAGCAGGCTAGTATTCCACAGACCACCATGGGCACAGTGGGAATGGGGTCAATAAGTGATGTGGGACTAGGACTGGTTCCACTTGCCAGCAGTAGCAATACTCCTGATTCTAGATGCAGTGCTGAATCTGGGGCAGTAGCAGCAACAGCAGCAACATTATCCGCTGCCACAGACAGTGAAGGGGAATGTGGAGGACAAGAAGAAAAGGACCATTCTTCTCCATCTGTTCCCTCCCCCATGAAGTCATCATGGGTGTGAGACTATTTTTCTCTTGGGGAAAGCACAGTGCAGTCATCAGCAATGGCACTGTGCACAATTTGTGACAATTCAGTGAAAAGAGGAAAGGAGGGAACACACCTTAGCACAAGCGCCATTATATCACACATGAAACACAGACACCATGACATTTACTCCAAACATGTTGAAGAAAAACACCCACCACAGAAATCAAGCACCAGTTTTTTTGCTGTCCCTGACTCTCCAGAAAGGCAACAAGAGGCGAGGCATCCCCTGTTCAACTGATTCTTTCCCCACATCCCACCAACACAGGCACCCTCATGCCCCTTTTATACTGGGAAATAAAATAATATTTGCTATGTGTTGTGTGTAACTTCTGTGTTTCCATTGATTTCATAGTAACATAGTAATTTAGGTTGAAAAAAGACTTGCGTCCATCTAGTTCAACCCTTTTCCTATTCCTGTTTACCATCGTTGATCCAAATGAGGCAAAAAAAAACACAACAATACAGCAATTTCAAATTCTGCCCCGAATGGGGTGGGGGGGGGAGAATTCCCTCCTGATTCCAAATGGCAATCAGATTTCTCCCTGGATCAACAAGCCCTAAGTAAAATATTAATCCTAATACTAACGTACATAGCCCTCTATGTTATGTTCTTTTAAATAAGTATCCAGGCCCTTTTTAAAGGCGTCTAATGTATTCGATAGCACCACCTTCTCAGGCAGTGAATTCCATACCTTTATTGTCCTTACTGTAAAGAAACCCTTGCGCTGTTGTAGATTAAATCTCCTTTCCTCAAGTCTAAGCGGGTGGTCCCTTGTCCTATGTACTGTTCTGTTAATGAACAGGTCTTTGGAGAGCCCTTTGTATGGGCCCTGAACATATTTATATAGTGTTATCATATCCCCTCTAAGACGCCGTTTCTCTAGTGTATACAAGTTTAACTTTTCTAGCCTTTCCTCATAACTAAAACTTTCCATTCCCCTTACTAGTTTTGTAGCCCTCCTCTGCACTCTCTCTAGTTGCATAATGTTCTTTTTCAGAAAGGGCGCCCAGAATTGAACAGCATATTCTAGGTGGGGTCTTACCATGGACCTGTAAAGAGGCATAATAATATCTTCCTCCCTTGAGTCAATACCCCTTTTAATACATGCCAATATCTTATTGGCCTTTGCAGCTGCCAGCTGGCACTGCGTGCTACTGCTAAGTCTATTGTCTACCATTACTCCCAAATCCTTTTCATTAGTAGATTTCCCCAGAGAAACACCATTTAAACTATATGTTGCATTTTTATTATTATACCCAAAATGCATAACTTTACACTTGTCTATATTGAATCTCATTTGCCATTTGCTTGCCCAGTTACTCAATTTGTCCAAATCCTCTTGTAATGAAGACACCTCCAGTTCAGACTTTATTACCTTACTTAATTTTGTGTCATCGGCAAACACTGATACATGGCTCCCTACGCCCTCTGGGAGGTCATTAATAAACAAATTAAAAAGAAAAGGATCCAGGACAGATCCCTGAGGTACTCCACTTATCAAGTTTATCCAACTGAAGAACTTGCCATTTACTACCACTCTTTGCATTCTATCTTTCAGCCAATTTCTAATCCACACACAAACATTTTCCCCTAGGCCTATTACATTCAGTTTGTACAGTAACCTCTTGTGTGGAACCGTATCAAATGCCTTGGCAAAGTCTAAATAGATCACATCAACCGCCGCTCCCGCATCTATATTATTACTCACTTTTTCATAAAATGCGATCAAGTTAGTTTGACAAGACCTGTCTTTCACAAAGCCATGTTGACTCCTGCTAATAATATTCCTGTTCCAGCAGAATTCTTGAATATATTCCTTTAGCAACCCTTCAAATAGCTTCCCTACCACAGATGTCAAGCTTACAGGTCTGTAATTTCCTGGCTGTGACTTTGATCCCTTTTTAAATATGGGCACCACATCTGCTTTACGCCAATCCATGGGCACCATACCTGAAATAAAAGAATCCCTGAAAATCAAATATAACGGTCTGGCCAGGGCCTGGTTTAGCTCTTTAAGTACCCGTGGGTGTATACCATCTGGCCCTGGAGCTTTGTCTACCTTAACACCATTCAATTGTTTTAACACTTTTTCTTGTGTTAGCCAGTCCCATGTTTGCTGTGACTGTTCTGTAAAAGTAGTTTGCAGATTCTTGTCCATTGGGTCTTCCTTGGTAAAAACAGAAGAAAAGAAATTATTTAACATATCTGCCTTCTCTCTGTCCCCCTTGACCATCTCACCCGTTTCAGATAACAAGGACCCAACATTATCAGACTTTAATTTTTTTCCATTAATGTATTTAAAGAATTTTTTTGGGTTGCTCTTGCTCTCCTTAGCAATATTTTTTTCATTCTCTAGTCTAGCTAATTTGATAGCCTTTTTACAGGTTTTGTTGGCATTTTTGTATTCTGAAAATGCCTCTACTGATCCCTCAGCTTTATAATGTTTAAATGCCGCTTTCTTGTTATTTATTTCATGAATTACTTTACTGGTTAGCCACATAGGTTTTAATTTGCTTCTTTTGTATTTGTTTCCAACAGGGATAAATTTAGATGTGTATTTTTGCAATGTTGCTTTGAAGGCATTCCACTTACCTTCTGTGTTTTTTCCTGAAAATATTTTATCCCAGTCAACAAGACCAAGGGATGAATTAAACCTGCTAAAGTTGGTCTTTTTAAAATTCAGTGTTTTGGTGGAACTCATACCAAATTGCTTTTTTGAATTAATCTCAAACGATACCATGTTATGGTCACTATTCCCCAAGTGCTCCCTAACTAGGATGTTAGAGATAAGTTCTTCATTGTCAGTTATTACCAGATCCAGACACGCATCCCCTCTGGTTGAGGTCTGCACTAGCTGAGACAAAAAATTGTCATTCAACAAGTTCAGAAACTTACTACTTTTAGCAGAATTCGCTGTTCCATTTTTCAGTCTATTTCTGGATAATTAAAATCCCCCATAATTATAGTTCTTCCTATTTGAGAAACCTTTTCTATTTGCATTAATAGCTGTGATTCTTGAAGGTCACCAATGTTTGGTGGTTTATAGCAAATACCCACTAATATTTTCTGGGCAGTTTTACCCACAGTGACTATTTCAACAGTGATTCCACATGTTCACTACTGTCATCACATATATCGTCCCGCAAATGAGGCAATAATATTGGTTTGACATACAGACAGACCCCACCACCTCTTTTGTTTGACCTATCTTTTCTAAATAACATGTAGCCCTCCAAACTGATTGACCAATCATGTGTGTCATCCCACCATGTTTCTGTTATGCCTATCAAGTCATAGTTTTCAGTTTCAGCTACCAGCTCCAGTTGCCCTATTTTACCAGTTAAACTTCTGGCATTTGCAAGCATACAATTTATGCCCCTGCTATGTTTCATTTGTGATTTAATTTTGATGTGGTTTGTAGGCTTCTCCCTATGATCTGTACTAACCCCACCCCCAGATCCACCCACCTGGTTATTAACTACATCGCCTTCCCTATCTATACTATCTAGCCCAATATTTATTGGCCCCTCCCCCCCCTTCCTAGTTTAAAATCTCCTCCAACCGTCTAGTAATCCTCTCCCCAAGCACTCGAGACCCTCTTGCATTCAGGTGCAATCCATCCCTGCTATAGAGATTGTACCCCAAAGCAAAATCAGCCCAGTGCTCTAAAAATCCAAAGCCTTCCTTCTTACACCAAGACTTCAGCCATGCATTCAATGGAAAGAGCTAGGTGAAAAAAGAGCAAAAAAGCAGAAAATCTGCACTTTTCGCAGGAAATTTTCCACTAACTGGAAAGTGACATTTTTTTCAATTTGAGGCGGAAATTTTTCGCCCATCATTATTAAACAGTACAAATTGTATATGAAGAAAAAAAGGATCAGAGGGCCCTGCTCATGAGAGCTTTGTCACGGAATGTAAGAATGAGAACTGGACCAGTACTGTAGATAACACAATCTTTATTAAGATACACAACATAAAGAATATTGGGCAACAGCAAGTAAATAAAACAATTAGACAACGTCAGGAAGGATAGCGCTGCTTACAGTGGTACTGAGCAGGACCCCAAGAGGCAAGGAGGAAATAAGCAGCCTCAGGTCCACACCTGACCAGTCTACAACAGGTCCGCACCTGAGCAGACTATAACAGGTCCGCACCTGCACAATCAATGTTCCTGAGTGATAACTAATTGTGCTACAGGTCCGCACCTGAATGCAACAGTTAACGGACGGGAGCAAGGAGAAGTCTGCCAGAGCCACTGATAGCACCAGACAGGTGATCCACTAAAGTGTTGGTATGCTGGGTACGAGGTGGACAGAGCCCAGGTAACACCAAAGTGGGTAGTCAGACAAGCCGGGACATATATGGAGCAAATAGTCAACCAGAGCTTCAGGTCTGCACCAGATTGGTTATCGGACTAGCCAGGGTCATACACGGAGCAGGTAGTTGGACAGAGCCACAGGTCAGCACCAGAACGGATAGTCAGCCAGGCCAGAGGTCATACACAGAAGAGGTAGTCTACCAGAGCCACAGGTCCACACCAGGAGGGATATCAGACTAAGCCGAGGTCATAAACAAGACGGGTAGTCAGACAAACCAGAGCTCGGCACCAGAACGGGTAGTCAGATGAACCAGGTAATGCACTAAACTCAGACCAACTGCACTGGACACCACGAAAGGCTGACTGAGCATAGTGTCCAGGCAGTATTTGAACTTTTGGCCCAGGAAGAAGAGGAGTCAGCTTCTGCACCACTGCCCCTTTAAATGGAGCGCACGTCCATGCTCTTGGATGTACGCCCATTATGCTGTCACACACATGCGCAGAGGAAGAGGAGACTGAAGCCCAGAGCCCAGGAAGCGGCTAAACCACCACAAGCCTCATGCGGCTGGAGCCGCCAGACGGGCAATGTGGTTGAAGCCTTCGGACAAACAATGTGGCTGGAGCCACCGGAGGAAGCTGTGGTCGGCTCGAGCAGCCACCGCACAGGTGCTATAACAAGCTTACAGTCTAGTGGAAGGTAGGTTGGACACAGAAGGAGTAAGTAAGTGATATTGGCTGAAAGTGCCACCTCCATATGAACTGACAGTCAGTGGGTGGGAGTAGGAATGGGCAAAAAGTGAAACATATTTCCCACATGACTTCACGAAAATGGACGATTTTTCTCTTTTTTCACAAAATTTTTCTCTTTTTCTCCAATGCAAAATTTTCACCTATTCCAGCAAATTTTTTGCCTCTTCCAACATGTTTTTCTTCTATTCTAACACATTTTTTGTCTATTTCAACACATTATTCTCCTATTCTAACAGATTTGTAGCCTATTCAACACATTTTTATCCTATTCTAACATGTTTTTCTCCTATTCCAACACATTTTGGAAGTTGTGAGTCCTACAGCAACATATATCTTGAAACAACACATACTTCCTGCTTAAGTGACACTCGCAAATATTCATGATGTGTATGGTAGTGGTGATGGGGGACTGTCATGGTGTGATTGGTGGGACCTTGACAAACTGCATCCACCCGTGGAGGAGAGGGATCACCATCATTTATTGCACATGCTGCAGCAATGATTGCTTCAGTCAGTTTTTATACACTTTACTCCCCCATCCCTGTACTTCCTCCACCTTTCTCCCTCCCACTTGTGCATTTACTAGACATTACTTAACTTCTGTGTGTGTTTTTTACTCTCTACAGTACACAACTGATGGATTGTGATGTCTTGCCTTGACCCTCAGCAAAATTCACAGAGCCCCTAGTCAGCTGTCTAATATATTTATTTGTTTAATTATTTATGTTTTTTTTTTTTAAAGTTGTCCACCCTATCTTATAAAATATATATATATTACTAAAAACTAAATCAACAACGTCTTTCCCCAGACTTCCCCAGCAAGAGACAATAAAAGTAAAATCAGCAAGCAATTTGGACCCCAGTAAGTCACACCAAATTTTGGAGTAATTTGGGTCAACCTCCTTCCTCCCTTCTTATCCCTCCTTGTGCCCCCAGACTCCCTTATTTCAGAGAACAAATGTACTAACTAAATGACTCCCTAAACTAAGCTTCAATTCCCCTTTATTTGCCTACCTTCTCTAGCTCAAAAACAGGCTGCTCTCTCCTCTCACAACCACAGAATAGTATGCTGTGAGAGCCTGACACCCTTTTATATGGCTGTAGAAAACGTTCTTGTGGTGGAGAAACTTTTTTCTACCCATTGATTTCAATGCAATGAACTAGGTGAAAAAAGCAGGAAAACTGCACTTTTTGCTGGTAATTTTTCGCCAAACGGAAAGTGTCATTTTTTGCTGATTTCAGTTTGAGGCAAAACTTTTTGCCAATCCCTGGGTGGGAGAGATAAGTACTATTGAGTGCAGTGGTCCAGGGAAGGGGTGGTTCTTGGTGATAATGGTTATGGAGGTAGTTGAAAGGCTTCCCTGAAGAGGTGAGTTTTAGGGAGTTTCTAAAGATGTGAAGGCTGGGGGAGAGTCTGATGGGATGGGAATTCCAGAGCTCAGGTGCAGCACAGGAGAAGTCCTGTCGGTGGGAGTGGGAGGATGTAATAGCTGTAGCATCAGAATTTGGACTTTATTTCTATATGCTAATGGGAGCCAGTGTAGAGATTGCCAGGGAGGAGTGGTGTTAGAGAAGTGATGAGTGAGGTAGATTAGTCTTGCAGCATAGTTCATTATGGACTGTAATGGGATTAATCGAATGAGAGGAAGGCCAATTGGTAGTGAGTTACAGTAGTCAAGGCAGGATATGATGGATTAGAATTTTACTAGTGTCATGGGTGAGAAAAGGTCAGATTCTATAGAGATGTTACCGAGGTGGAGGTAGCACACCCCCAGACATGTCTAACAGATATAATAACAGCCAGGAATATCAGGCAAGAACTTGGATCACACTGCCTTTCCAATCAGTCACACAAAATGTTGGGGTATTTGTGGTAAATCTCCTTGGCTTCCTTTTCACTCACACCCCAGACAAATCTAACACAGAGATAATAACAGACAGATAAGGTAGGAACTTGTATCATGGCTGCCTGTGTCTTCCAAGTGGGTCACACAAGATTTGGGGATATTTGGAGTTAACCACTTTTCTCGCTTTCTGTCCTTCAGAGTGCCTCCAGACTCCTCTAATACAGAGAACAAATGTCCTGCCTACAAAACTCACTAAACTAAGCTTCAGGTCCACTTTATTATCTTGTCTTCTCTAGCTCAAAAATTTGCTGTTCTCTCTTGCTCTCACAAAGACAGAATGGCATGATGTGTGAAACTGACGTCCCTTTTATACTATGCCTACATGAAAAGAAGGGAAACTTACCACATGGTGGGAAGAAATTCAATTTTCCCATTGATTTCAATTCAATGAGCTAGACAAAAAAAAATAGAAAATAGCACTTTTTTAAAAAAAATGTACTGCTCGGCAAAAAGTGCAATTTGTCCCCTGTTTTGCTTTTGAGGCAAAAACTTTTGCCCATCCCTATTCATCTTCACTCAGTGGAGTTAGAGATGCCCTTGCCTCAATGGTTAAATTCATCCATAGCCAAATGATAAAATAATTATATTAAAGAACTACCTCTATAATGGGTTAGATCAAAAGTGGAAGATGTTGTAAAATATGTTGGAATCATACCTTCCCAAATAAATTATTCTAAATCTGGACTATTCTCATCACCTATATTTCATTTATTAAACAAACATTTCTTGAAATATATTTTCAAAGTTAAATTCCTAACAAAGACATTGAGATCCATAAAGATTTCCAAAAGACTGGACCCAGTGGAAGGACAAAATAGTCCTTTTTTTAAAATCTCGTAACTGTGTATAATTAAATGTTCATTTAGATACATTAAATATTCTTATTTACCTCTAAATTCAGCTTTGTTGTTGCCTTGATCTCTTACTGTTGTTTTATTTTGCTCTTTTTGCTTTTGCTTTTCTTCCTTCCCTTCTTCTCCAAACTTCTTTTTTCTTCCCTGTTTGATGCATTGGGATTATAGTAACATTCTAGTGTGTACTCTTGTGCCTTTTCATCTGATTTTTATCATTTTCCTTGTGATCTTTGTAGTTCATATGTGTGATTGTTCTTGTTGTTTGGAGTGCTCTATATGTAATTTTTCATCACAACTGGAGATCCATTTCTGACCTTTTGCAGCATTAACTATTGCCAAATGGTAAAATTAGAAAAAGCAAAAGGATGTTGAAAAGTTTATGTATCAAAATGTACATACTTCAGAACCTGCCTTTCCAGATCAAATGGGGGACCCTGGCACATCCCCACTGGAGGAGAACCTTTACAGAATGAACTTACTGTCTCACAACTGTTGGTGGCAATCATAACTCTCACATCTAAAATTGAGGATATCAAGATTGACTTATTACTAATAAAGCATGATATGCAACATTTAAAAGATCATACTTTATTGATAGAGATTAGGGTGAGTAATTTAGAAGACAGATGTCTTCCTCTTCAGGAGGTGGTGCAGGGGTACAACAGCAGCTTACTCAACACAAACTGAAATTGGGTGATTTTTAGAATTGTTTAAGGAGCAACAAGTAAAATCAGGTATGCAACATTTAATGAGGTGACATGAGACTGTTACGCTTATATGCAATGCAAGATTCTCATGTTTCCCTTTTAATCCAGGAGACATGTTTAATGTGGTGTGCAGACACACGATATTTAAAATGTGCTCATTTAACAGTGAACCGTTTAAAAGGTCTCTTCATCTTTCCTATGCTATGATTTGCCCTGCAAAGCTATTTACTCTGGCCATTGAGCTAATGGTTATATTGATAAAGCTCATATCATGGGTCTGAGAAGTTGTAAGTTGGAGGAGCACATTTCATTGTATGCTGATGATACATTGGTTTACTTGGGAGATCCAAGTGGCTCTTTGGACTGCCTGCTTGACCTTGTAACTGAGTTTGGCTGCTTTTCAGAGCTTCACATGGACTGGGATAAATCTGTCCTATTACTGGTGGAACTGGGGTGTTGGAGCTCTTCCACTCCCTGGTAATATTCACTGGGTTACTTGATTTTGGCATTTGGGCTCATGCAGACCCTTCTCGTTATGTCTCAGTTAACTTGTATCCATTTGTGGTGGATTGAGATTACTAAGGATGGACCAAAAGTAAATTTTTTTCCACAGGAATTTTCAGTAAAAATGCATTGTGACACCGCAGTTCAATTTTCTGCTTATGATTTCCAGTGGCTGCAAAACTTCCCACCCCCATATAAACAAACAGAATTTCCTACCATGCAGAATGGTGTAAAATAGGTAGGAAAGAAAGTGGAATAAGACAGAGAGAGAGAAAAAAAGAGAGAGACAGAGAATTCAAATATTAAAATAAAAATGAATTTGTTTGACTTGCTGGCTAGCACTGTGACCACTGCCAGCAACAAGAGAAGATGGATGGACCTTAATGCTTCTGATACAGAGGTGGAGGAAGAAGTCAGCAACAACAGTAGCAGAGAGGGAGCCCAAATACCCCTGACACAATGATACCCAGTACACAGACATTCATCCCTTGGGATGTTGGGAATTAAATTGAAGTAGGAGGCAAAACTGGCTAGCAGTATGAGCACCGTACATCAGATAACTGTGCTTGCTGCTTTTGCTGCCAATGTGCTTCTTTTGATTAGATGGAAAGTGTGACAGTAAGGGACCCTCTCACTCTTGGCACCCCCAACCAGTTCTATAGATCTATAGATAGACTGGTGGTAGTGGTGATGAAACTGATGGTGATGGTAGACCAGCTGGTTTAGAGAAGAGCGTGACAGTATTTTTGCTTGAAATGGATAAGGAATGGTAGAAATAAGTTCAAACAGGAATGGGCATCACAACAACCGCAACTAGCAGTGACATACTGGAGTTTGATGTTGCTGCAGTTCCTGCTGCTGGGTTATCAGAGGCAGATGTTCATCTGTCACAGCAGCATGATGATGGCCACTGTGGCCTCCATGAGACTAGGTTCAGAAAGCAATGATATGGGACTTGAACAGGTTCCATTTACCACCACTACTCCAACTCTATTGCTGATACCAAGGCAGCAGCATCACTTACCCCAGCCAGTGAAGGAGATTCTGGAGAAGAAGTGGAAGAAGAAGAAGAAGAAGAAGAAAGCCATTCTTTTCCAAATAAATTTGTTTTGAAAATTTAATATCAATTTATATTAAATTCTCTCCTATATTTGGAGATTGGACATGGGCAAAATGTTTTACCTCAAAAGTAAAACAGGTGAAAAAAGGCATTGTGGAAAAATTGAGAATGGATTTCCTGCCCACATGGAGAGTAAAAAATGGATGTCAGATCCAGGCATCTTCTCAGTCTGTGCTTGGAAGAGAGAGAAAAAGCAGCAGAGCTTTGTTGCTAAAGGAGAAAGACTAAGCAAGAGGAGTTGGAGTTGATTTTTAGGAGGGAGTCTTTGTGGCAGCAAAGTTATTCTTTGTGCATGAGAGTGTGTAGGGAGAAAGGATAGTTAAAAAAGCAACCCTTGTTGACTGCTAAGTTATAGTCAGTAAGATTCAGACAGCCAGTTGATCAAAGTTCCTAGCTGAGCTGGCCGAGCCTCTACTGTGACAGTGTAACAGATATACTTTGCAGACATCATACATCCAAGAGACATACAGGTACAATTTACTAAACACTCACTCCTACAACCACAAGAAGAAGAGGTACAAACATATAGTGAGGCATAGTGCTGGTGCTGCACACCTGCAGCAACTGCTATGTTGTGTACTTTATTCTTTACTGCAAACTTCTGATTCTGAAGCTAAGATTTCTGTCTTCATCCTGAATGTACTGTAAAAACTAACACTGCATTCAGATTAAGAGAGAAAGAAAGCTTCTCATGAAATTGTGGCACTATCTATGGGTACAGACATATAAAAAAGAAAAGTGGAAGAGAAGCAGAAGTCTCTTTAGATTGTATGGAACGCGTGAGTGATTTCTTCATAGACAGCAATAGGGACATTTTTCAAAAAGTAAATAAACAAACTTTTGACTGATAAGTGACAGAGCAAGGCTGGGAAGCTGCCCTGAGATGTGAATGAGACTGACAGTGGCAGATAACAGAAAAGGCAAACAAAAAGATGGGACTGCTGAACCAAATATTAAAGTGACCTCTTTAAATGCATATATCAAAACATACATTGATCAAAAAGGGGGGGCACCCTATGGTAACAATGTACAAAAACATGCTGGTAAAAAAGGGGTGTGAAAGAACAACAGTATATAGAGGTATACTCCTAAGCTTGAAAAATATATCAACTTTTGTTACTACTATAATATATGTACTGCTCGGGGATGGCAAGTGTGACTTAGGGTCCCCTGCTGTCACGCTTGGTATCATCTAATCCTTTCCCCCCTCCCGAGTATTACAAGACACACTAGTAGCAGGTTCAGCACTGGCAGCAGACACAGCACTGGTTGCAGCAGGGGCAGCACATCTGACAGCAGGCACATTACTGTTGGCAGCAGGTTCAGCACTGGCAGAAGGCACAGCACTGGTGGCAGCAGGGACAGTACTGGCAGCAGGCATAGCACTGGTGACAGAATAGGCAGAACATCTGACAGCAGGCACAGCACTAGTGGCAGCAGGGGCAGCACGTCTGGCAACAGGCACAGGCAGCTGTCCTGTCCTTCTCTTGCTACTATCCTCCTCTTCCTCCCTTCACATTTATTTCCCCATGATCCCTAGGGGTTATTTAGGGGGCTTGCCAGCATTGGTTCTGGAGTGCTCACTTTCTCCTCCTCCTTTAACTATTTTCAAACTTTCTCATAGTGATAGCAGTCACTATGAGCCTCTCCTGCCTCAATTTTTCAAAAAGATCACAGCAGAAAAGCACAGTACATCTACCTCACTGTAGCTGCTTCTATTGTGTTTCACTTCCTGGAATATCACATTTTTATAGCAAAAGGTGAAATCCATGTAAATCAATGGGCGGAAGCTTTCTAGCCATTGAAAAAATGGCAACAAATTTTGGTCAATGGGCTAAAATAGCAAAGATTATTTTTTGTTTCCAGTTTTAAAATATTTTAATGAGATTAAGTGAAAATGATTACAAAAGCATTCCATACACGGATGAATTGTACATCATATACATGACTTACAAATAACAGAATGTATGCATTGTTTGACTTTTGCATAGTATAAGAAAGGAAACAATTCCAATAAGCTAAGTCCATCAAGTGGCAAATAATATTTTAATAACTGGTTTTAAAGTGGATTTCTCATGGGAACACGGAGATAGCGTTCGCCTACCCCTAATTGTGGGGGCAGCATGGGGAACACCCCCTTTGTGTGTTAGACCCATGTACACTGGCTGACACCATCAGCCTTGTTCCCTTTGCCCAGGCAGTGCCCATTTGGATCTGTGGCTACCAGTAGGCAAGGGAACAAAGCTGGGGGTGTCAGACAGTGTTTATGAGGTTCTGTGGCTACCAGTGAGCAAGGGAACAAGGCTGGGGGCTGGTACCCACAAATCCCCATGGATGCTTCCTGTTCCCCAGTCTTGTTCCCTTGGAAGTGCACAAAATATATCGATTAATATGATACAGAGCTGAGGGGATAATTGTGTAGTACTTGGTGTACTTTTTTAACCCTTTGAGTGCTGCAGGGTTGATCAGTTCACATCCCTATGTCATGCAAAGGGTTAAGAGAGTGATGCTGTTCATGGTCCTGAAAGGATTCTCTCCACTTCCCTAATGACCAAGTGGGCCAGCAGAGAGAGTGCTCTCAGACCTCAGGATTTTCGTAGAGCTGGTGATGAGTGAGTGAGAGCATTCCTTCCACATCGACAGCAGTTCATAACCCTCCCTGCTTCTGATTGAGGGCTATTACTGCACAGGGAGATCCCAACTTTGCTAGCCTCGGGTAGGCGAAGTCGGGACTGTGAACTCCAACAGCAGAGGCTGCTATCACAGTTTAGTGAGTGTGGTGAAGGGCCACATTAACATATAAACACACCTCCATGAATACAATAAAGGCTCGGAAATGAGTCATTATGGTCAGTTTCCTTATGGAAATAGGCCGTTGTGGATGAGATGAGGGAAAATTCATAAACCTGTCACATGAGTGTCGATGTTGGCAGATTTTTGTCAGACTGATGGTTATGTGATGTTGATGTTAACCTTTTGAGTGCCAGAGATTTTTTTTGGTTTGTTGGAAACATCTCTGGCAATCAAAGGGTTAATATATTTAGTACATGATGGAGTAGGACAGAAAATGCAACCTCGTTGTAGAAGATGCACTCTGTCTCTAAACTTTTCAACAGAGTTTGTTGTGGTTCTGGAAGCCAAACAACATTGTAGACATTCACTGCCTCTATCTGTAATATATTGAAACGCGAAAGTCTATTGATGAGAGTGTTCTCACTGGGAAGGAGGTGAATTTCAGAAAGGGGACGTCTTGCAGAGCGGTGCAATGCAGCTTGCACCACAGGAACAGGGAAGTGTGACATAATTTGGTACTAGACATAATTTGGTAATAGATAATGCCCCTTTAAGCTTTTCTCAAAATCTGACTCACTTCTTGTTATTCCTGAGGACCCTCTTGCATAAGTTTCATCTCAGGTGACAGTGATTTCCTGTGTTAAGATGACCTTTCACCAGGCCTAAGCCCTCAGAAAATTAGTCTGTCTTGTTTTAGGGCTACAGCTCATTCCATCAGAGTGGAGGGTGATTTCCTTGCGTACAAGAAACAGGCATCTGCAGAGAAGTTGTGCAAGGAGGCAACGTAGTCATCCTTTCATACATTTGTTAAAAACTACTGTATTAATGTTCTGACTTTGGCTGAAACCAGTTTTTTGAAAGGGAGATTTTACAAGCTGTTGGTCTTGGTGGATATCTTCTCTGTACATCCAGTAACCTGTGTTTTTCCTGTAACTTTGTTTGGTATGTACATGTATGTTGACACCTGAGGTTGTATCTATTCCAGTTCCTCTCTATTAGGCCTGGTCTGTGTTTTGAGGGTTTTTTTCCCTATCACTCTCCCTGGAATCTTGGTGGATAGCTTTGGTATATCTCCACTGCTCCTGTGTTCCACACTGGAAGAGAAAAATGGATTTTTGTGCACCGGAAAATCCTTTCCTCTTAGTCCATGTGGAACACAGAACTTCCCTGCTGGAAAAAAAAGAAAATGTTTGCATTTTGGGGAAAGCAGTCTATTGGTTTCTCTGGTTCAGGTGTCCCTATCCTGCCTTGCTTCTGATTTTGATCTTTGCTATTCATTAAAACTAAGCACATCTGTTTAGTGTAATGTGGAACAGGCAAAGAGTTTCTGTCTCCAGAGAGTCTTTTTGACACTCAATTACCTTTTGGTTACATGTTTAGCATTTCTTAATCTGTTTCTCTGATTTTAAAGTAACACACACACACACTTCATAGTGCCAGAAAGGTATCCAACAAATTACAATATTGGTAATTACAATGGTATGTAGCAGACTTTATAAACAAATTAGGAAAATTAGTAAATACCATACATGAAGTAGTTTGCAACTGCTTCTAATTATCATTACCAGACTCATCAGTAGTTTTGCTTTCAGTAAAATGAAATGGGTAAATAAAAAGGTGTGTGAAATTGGTACAAACGTCACTAAACATACATAAAAGGACAAAAGGCCAAGGCACACCAAATCTGTCAAAAAGCAGATAGTAAAATAAATTTTAACATTAGGTGAAACTAGCTTTTTTAACACTTAATTTTTTCCAGAATGTAGTTAATGTGTTTTAAATGCCCATATGTAAGGGAAAAACATTTCTGAGTAATTGAGCAATTAACTTCAGACAGAGACTCAGATTTTAAGAGTTGTCTTTCATTTAATAAGGTGGATAAAAAAACGAAACTAGAAACACAGAGCTACTTAATCCCAGGTTGAGAGTTTCCATTTAATTTGGTTTACATCCATACCTAATGGATAGCTATTAGTATGTGGAAATTGATCACTGCAAGTGATGTTCCTCCAGCAGAATGAATAAGTACGAAAATCGCCAGAGCACAGATGATTAAACCAATGTGTCTAATACTTTGAATATTATCAAGTACAAGATGCATTGCTGTCATAGACTTATTAAATATCTATGTATTTTGTCTTAGTTTTAAACAGAACATTTGTTTTACAGAGCAAAAAACAGTTCACTGCAAATTATGTGTGATTTTGATATAAACAATGTTCACTATAAACAAACATAGTTGATTACAAAGGAAACCATTAGTCAAAACATATATTTTGATGAAAATATCTCATAAAATAAATATATAAATGATAATGATATGTTTATGTGGTTAAATAAAGATGACTGAAGGTGACTGTTTTTTTTTAATTAAACTCCAAATCCTATGAGTTTTAAATGAAGTTATGGGTCTTGATAAACTAATGGCATGTAACATTATGATGCCTTAGGAATGCTATGTTAACTGTTCAGCCATTTTGGCTATAAAGATCATACATGTTAATGTCATTTTAAAATAATAGCATTATAAATGACTGACAGTAAAAATGAGATGCAATCATGAATACATTTTTTACTGCTGTCTTAACTATTACGGTTATTTAACACAGGTATCAATACCATTTGTCTAATGACTCCTCCCCAACACTCATAAAGTCATCAGGACATTGATTATACAAGGTTCTTCTATCATTTCACAGTGATGCGGATCCATGCAGGCTAGATTGTATCCTGAATTTGTCTCAAATTGGATGTCAGTGTTCCTAGCTCAATTTTATCTACCCAGCAGTGGCTTCTCACATGAACAAACCACCTGCATCCATGGGACTGCCAGTGACTGGGTGTTTGAAGGTTGTTGGACCATTCACCAGCATTTATTGTGAAAATTATACTACCTTGCTCATCTTGTTCCCACTTTTTATATGTTCTCTCGCTGAAATACATGCAAACACACACACACATTGCTTCTGTATCTGACTACCTGCCATAGTCTGACAGGCCAGACTTGGATGATGGGCCAGAAGTTCAACATCCCGGATATTATTCTGATATAAAATGAGTAATGAGACTTGCCTGACAAGTAATGGTAGTAGGCTTGTGATGCTTAGGGACAGGTGCATGTCACAGATGGTACTAATAAGAAATAATAATTTGTCCAGGTGGTAACAAATAACACTGACATGATGTGCATTTTTTCATATTTATGGACATTTTACAAATATTGATGATAACATGGTTTTGTTTGAAATTAGCCTATCATCGTAATGCTAATAACATCAATGCAACACAGAGAAAGAATTAATTTTTAAAACACAATACTAAGAAAAATTATCAGAATACAGACTAGGTTGGATAAATATATTCACCAGGATACATGCTTGTGAAACAAGTGTAAAAGAAGAAAAATACAGTAGATCACAAGCAATATGATTAAATGAAATTGTAAGAAAGGAAATGGTAAGGAAAAAAGGCATTCTGATGATTTATGTATGCAGGGACAAAATATTCTTTATTGAAATTCATGGAGTTCAACAGAAAGTGCAAAAAAGGCATTTAGTTTACCAAAAATAGAAAATTAAACTCTAACGGCAAAAGAGGGTAAGCCTACTCTAAAAAATTGAATGGAAAGAGTTGGACATTTGAGAAATGAGTTGGTTAAGCTCATTAGTGAGTGTAAGCAAAAGCTGATGTTCTAAGCAAACTATTTTCATCAGAATATACCAAGGACCATGCAGTGATAGAACAGCCTCAACAGCTATCAAGTATAACCATATCATTATAAATTATTGTATTTACACAAGATGAGAACAAGGGGAGATTGGACTGAACTAAGACTGCAAAAGCACTTGGTCCTAATGGTATTCTTTCAAGCTTTATTCAAGTACATTGTACAGTAATAGCAATATCACGGTCCCCGTGACTTTCTGTCAATCTGACCTGATTTGCCTGTGCATTGGTGGAGACTGATTGGCCCGCCCAGGATGTGCCGTTATATGCTGGAGCTTGGGCACTTGTCAGTTGCCCTTTCGTGGTGTTCCTGTTGCTGCACCTTGTTGCCATATTCCTGTGCCTCCTGTGTACCAACCCGGCTAGTCTGACTCTTCTCCTGCTCCTGCTCCGTGATTTGACCCGGTTCTGGCTGACGACCCTGCTCCGTGAATTGACCTGGCTCTGGATGACGACCGTGCTCCGTGACTTGACCCGGTTCTGGCTGATGACCCTGCTCTGTGATTCATTCCAGCCTGTCTGCTGTTCCAGTACTGTTCCGGCCCTGCCTGCTGTTCCGGTTGCTATTCCGGCCTGTCTGCTGTTCCAGTTACCGTTCCGGTTCTGCCTGCTGTTCCGGCCTGTCTGCTGTTCCAGTTACCGTTCAGGTTCTGCCTGCTGTTCCGGTTGCTATTCCGGCCTGTCTGCTGTTCCAGGAACCGTTCCGGTTCTGCCTGCTGTTCCGGTTGCCGTTCCGGTCTGCCTGCTGTTCCAGTGTTCCTGCATCATCCCGGTCGCCTCGGCGACATTCTGAACTGTTTAAGCGACTCACTGTTCCTCTCACTTGTCAGTAGCTGTAGCCTGAGGTTGCTTTGCCTTCTGCTGGTTGCCAAGGTACTCGCTCCGGTGCAGAACCACTTAACCCTTGCAGTGCCTGTAGTCTCCGGTCTAGTGCCTCCGATATATCTTGCCAAGCATACGTTTTCCGACGTGAGCCTTTCCTCTGAGTGCTTCTGTGTGCCTCTCATTCACCATCAGAGCCTTGTCTGTTCCGTGCTCATATTCGGTCTCAGGCCCACAGACGCTGAAGGTACATTCCCATTGCACTCCAGAGGGCGCCGGCTCTAGTACAGCTTGTGCAGTCACCATCAGTACAGCACCCAAGGGGTGTCAAGGCACAATCCAAGTGGCACACGCAGGGTTACTACTTTTCCAGTTAAGGGCGATTTTGGTTCTGATCACTACAGCGTGGCAATAGCATTCCTCTGTAGCCCACGGTGGTGGTACCGGCTCATCTCTGGACTTTGTTGCGCTACTATACCAACTTGAGAGTGTATTCAGTGCAGTTACTTTTCTATCCAGCTATTGAGAGACTGTGTTCCAGAGACTGCTAGTTATCCCGGGCGTTGGTCAATCTTGTTATATCTCACCCACTTCATTTGTTAATCCTTTGGGGGAATACTCCCTATCCATTCATAGCACCTATCACTATCATTGTGTGCATTCACTTTGTCATTATTGCCATTTCTGTACTGGCCTCTAGGGGCATTGTTTTATTTTCAATAAAACTGTGTTTTTACTTCACACCCTGGTCTGAGTGTCAGAAAACCGTAACAAGCAAGACCACTCATTTTAATCATCAATCAAATATCTCCTCAGACTCAGTGCCACAATATTAGCAAATAGACATAGGGCCGTATGTTCAAAGGGATAACGAAAAAAAGTTGTATGAACGACAAAAATGAGTAATTGTATGCATGAACAACATATTTTCTATAGAGTATATGACAAACAACTAGTAATGTCTGTTGTGTACGACACAACTCCAGAATTACCAGGCAAAGGGGAGGGGCAAGGGCATGGCTAAGCTATTCTCCAGTGTTGTATAGAGGAAAAGAAAATTTGTCGTATAAAAGGATTAAAAAAAAAGTCTTGCAAAAGACAAAATTTGTAAGTCAAGAAAAAAGTGGAGGGAATGTGAAGTTCCGAATGAGAGACACCTATAATAACTGAAGGAAACACAGCAAAAGTTCATTTACCATACCTTTATACCAAAATTTTTATCTGTAGACATTTTTGTGTTTTTTAAGACATTTTTGTCATTATATATGACAATTTCAGTCTGGAAGAAGATGATACAGGGCACAAATGAGTCTGGTCTATAAAATAAGGAAAATAAATATAGGGGACAATCTTTGTCATTCCATAGAAAATGCTTTAAATATATGATGAAGTATGTTGTAAATTGAATATTGTCAATGCAGATAAAGTTGAAAGTGGAGTACCTCAGTTTTCAGTATTTCTTCCACAGCCTTTCAACATGTTTATAAATGACCTGGAAGAAGGCATAGAAAGCAAATGTCAGTATTTGTAGGTAACACTGTATTATGCAATGTAATAAACGCAAAGCAAATGTATTCTCTACAAAAGGATTTACAAAAAATGGCTCATTGGGTAAACAAATTGAATATGAGATGTAATTATGAAAATGTAAAATGATTCATTTCAGCAGTACAAATAAGTATGCTGCTTATTAACATAATGGGATAAATGTAGGAGACTCATTGCTATACAAAAGATCTTGGCATACTGCAAACTTGGTAATAGTGAGCACTGTCAAACAACAGTAACAAAAGCAAGCAAAATACTATTCGATATAAAAAGGGGTGTCAGTGTATGTATGGACTGCATAATTTTGCCACTGTAAAATTGTTTGGTAAGACATAACCTTTAAGAAGGACACTGTTACCTGAGTAGGGACAGGTTCAAAACAGTTTCCTGCAAGTTATAACAATGCTGGTGTCGAACTAAATACTGGGGGGGGGATTAACCCTGTGAGTGTCCTATACACAAATTATATGGTGTTGATGTGCATGTCTTCTCGGAATTGCGTCTTGAACCTTTTAATTGTTCTTAAGTACTCAACTGAGATCACTCGATGTTGAGCCAGGGATAAATACAGACAAGTAGCACAGAAATGTACCAATGACAGACAACAATACATAAGAGTGAGCGGTTCTCACACTCTCCCACCAGCTGGATATGTCTACATTTATATATATATTTATGACAGACTATTTCAGTTTGTGAGTATCCACTCAGTGGGAAGAGAAGTGGGATTCATGTTATGTGAAAAAAGACATACTATTCTATGTGGTGCCCATTTAGTTTTCTTGTAATTTCTTAAATACTTGAAATGGACTCCTTCAAGCTCAAGAAGAAGAGGGACAAGCATATAGTGAGGTGTGGTGGTGCTGCAGACCTGCAGCAGCTGCTTTGTGATGCAAATTGTCACTTATTGACAACTGCTGATTCTGAAGCTAACAGACCTAATATCCTACCCTATCCTAGGATAAGTTATGATGGCCGTGACACTGGGAGAGGGAGAGAGAGACAGAGAGAGGAAGTTGCTGATGACATTTTGACACTAGTTATGTATACAGTGGGATAGGTAAAGCAGGTGAAAAAGGAGTTACTTCTGTTTGCAGCAAGTGTAGGTGTTATTTTTTTTCTAGACAGAACAAGGTAGTTATAAAAAAATAACTTTTGACTGATAAGAAATAGAGACAAGCAGGGATCTAATATCCTACCCTAATACCCTATCCTAATATCTAATATCCGACCCTATCCTAGGATAAGTTATGATGGCCGTGACACTGGGAGAGGGAGAGAGAGACAGAGAGAGGAAGTTGCTGATGACATTTTGACACTAGTTATGTATACAGTGGGATAGGCAAAGCAGGTGAAAAAGGAGTTACTTCTGTTTGCAGCAAGTGTAGGTGTTATTTTTTTTCTAGACAGAACAAGGTAGTTATAAAAAAATAACTTTTGACTGATAAGAAATAGAGACAGGCAGGGATCTTAACCTGAGCTGTGACTGAGACAGACAGTGACATATACTAGAGACCGAGATGTAAATTATATATTTTGAAAAGGGCAGGAAGGCATCACTCTACACACAAACAGTTCTGTACTGTTTTACACCTCAACAGTGAAAGGTTCTCTATGACCACCACTGCTAATAATAGTGCGAAACCTCTTAACAACACTGAAAACAACAACTAGTTGCATTCTAGTGCTGTTGCCATAGTGGAGGAGGGTTTAGCAGTTGAGCCATGAGCTGCTTTTGACAGTAAAAGTAATACCAGTATACAAAGAAGTGGGGAATGTTCTGTAAACCCCCGTAAGAAAAAAAAATAAATTGTTTGAGGCTTCAAACACCTAGAAGAATATGAAAGTAATATGGAAAGGTGGGCACTAATGATCATGATCTAATTATCGATGATGATGTTGATCTAGAAATATTTCTCCAAAATACACCAGATGGCCAGAGTTCACTACATGACTGTCACTGCCCACTGGGTTTCCTTCCCATCAGTGGGCAGAAATAGCATGCAACATCAGGTCACCACTAATCTCTCTTATTGCTCTGGCACTATTATTAAAGGGCAGCAGCAAGGTAGTCCATACCATTGACATGCCACTTTGTGCATGCACCAATTTGAAGACAATCCTACAAAACTCCATGTGTGATACATAATTTGCAGTATGTGACAGATGAATAGCTTGAACCCTTCTGCTTGAAAGTTTGAGTTTGTCTGCTGGTAATGGCTCCAACGTAATAGCTGCTTTGAGAATAGTAGATATGGTGCATGAACAAAACGAAAAAGTGTGACAAACGCACACAAAAAAAGAACAAAATTAAGTGTTTTGTTCAAGGCATGGTAGCCTCTATGGTGCTGATCAAGTCATGTTTTTCACTTCCATTTGCCATTGCGGAGAGGAAATTTCCATATTCATATCAGACTGATCCTGCCCTCAAACAGTTCAGCTTCGAAATGACAGACAATTTCTCTCTGCATGAGAGAAACAGCACAACTGTAACGGTTTTCAGTACACTCAGAGGCAGGCAATTTGGTAAAAACACAGTTTTATTGAATTAGCAGAATAAAGTAACCCTCGCGGGTCCAGTAATAGTACAAACTGAACTGACACAGGACAGGTTACTAAAACACAATAGCCCACACGGGTCCAGTATACATATATCACAAGTAGTAAATATACTGACACAGGTCGGGAACAGTTCGTGTGATTCAGTGAGACACAAATGGTTAATGCTATTAGGCCAGGAGACTGGGAGGCCCTAATAGCGAGGCCCAGGAAGCACTCAAATACTGATAAGTGCCAAAATAGCGACTAGCCCAGGAAGGTTGAACGAGGCCCTGGAGGGAACACAGATTATAGTGATACTGCAACCGGAGGAACAACGGAACTCCCTGTATATACACACACTGCGACCCACGGTAACGGTACCGGACAATGATGTTAATACACTAGGCTTGATGGCAACTGCCAGGTGACAGAGCCAACTGAGGCACCCAAGAGACCAGTCTCGATATGGTGAATTGATAAGCCAGCGTAAATAGTGCCAATAGTAAAGCTCCTACCCGGGTGAGTACCGGAAGGCCCTGGTAACGGGCGCTCGGCTGTTAAGCGGTAAACAGGAGCGGAGACTAACTGAGGCGCCCAGGAGACCAACCCCAGTGACAACTGATAACAAGCCAAGTGTATAGGGTGCTACGAGCTAAGCGTAACCCTGGGTATGGAGCAAGGAGGCAGCAAGGCACTAATGGGTCGCAGTCACGGAACGGTAATGCAGTACACAAGGCAACCAACTGGGGCAGTACGCTCAAGGCAGAGCACAGTAGTAACTCACTACCGGACACGGTAGTACAACGGACTGGAGGCACGGGAGCAGGAACGTCAACCAAGCCTGGTCGGTACATGGAGCAGGAACGTCAGCCAATACAAGTCGATTCATGGCGCAGAAACGTCAGCCAGGCCGGGTCGGTACACGGAGCAGGAACGTCGGTCAATCCAAGTCGAATCACGGAGCAGGAACGTCAGGCAGGCCGGGTCGGTACACGAGCAGGAACAGGATCAGAGAGAGAGTAGTCAGGCAGTCCGGGTCATACACTGGAAATCACACGATAACGGCAGCAAGGCACAAAGCATTGGAAACACCATGAAAGGGCCCTGCATTAGTGACAGAGCACAGTACTTAAAGGCTACCACTGGGTGGAGCCATAACACTTAGCCAATAAGAAAGCATCAGGCATCTAGTGTCAAAACGTCGCCAAAATACACGAGCACCATGATAACAACCTCAGATGTACTATGTGGATCTCGTCCGTGGGGTGCAGCTGAATCCCTCTAGGCACATGGAAGCAAGGGCCCATGCCTGGGATATCATGTGCCTAGGGGGAGTCAGTTGTACCACTCTGACGAGGACCACACAGGTCCAAACGTATGTCTCTGGTTTTGTTGGCTCCCTCACGCAGAGGATTTGCCGGACATTTCAGAGCTGGACTGTATATAGGCAGGAGCAATCTCATATGGATATCGTAATTTCCTCTCTGCAGTGGCACATGGAAGTAAAAAACATGACTTGTAGCACCATTTTCACACACATTATCTTGTTCATTCTTGATGGGTGCTCATCACAATATTTGTTGTAGCTCTCCCTAAATTTAAAGGTATCCCTGGCATGGGTTCTTGCTCTTCATGTGCCCAGAGGCAATCAGCTGCACCACACGGATGAGGCCCACATAGATCAATATGTGCATCTGTGTTTTTGCTGGCTCTCTCATGAAGAGAGGATTTGCATGACATTTTAGAGGTAAACGGTCTGTGCACAGGACCAGTTTGCTATGGGTATGGAAATTTACTCTCTGCAGTGGCACATGGGAGTGAAAACGTGACTTGTAGCACCACTGGGAATCCACCATTCCTTAGAATAAGACAGGTTATCTTGTTTGTTCTTGATAGGTGCTTGTCACATTGTTTGTTGTATGATACATGAACCCTGTTTTGCCAAGGTCCTAAATTTTGTTGTTACTTTATTCATCTCAGGATTTAAAACCTTTATAGAAAAAAGCTACATATTGCCTGCAAATCTGGGCACATTTTATCTGGTCCTTTAGAGCTCATAGTACATTATTTTCCATACAATAGGGACTTGCCCTATCCCCATCTTAAAATGGATGTCGCTAGAAGGTGGAATTCCACATTGGTGGAGCATTTGTTTGAGCAGAACAAGACCAATAGTGAGTATGCCTGCATAACTGGAAGGCTTTGGGGGGGCTTCTTTGTCACCTAATCAAGGGCAGGTAATGTGTGACTCATGTGAGCTGCTGAAGCTTTTTGAAGAGGCTGCTTTGCTGGTTCATCGTGCCAGTGCAGGAATCAGTGAGATACTTCCACTAATACATTTACTAACAAAAATCTGAAGACCAATGTGCTTATATTTATAATGACAACAAAAGAGACATGAACCAGCTGATGAAGGAGACTTGAGCATTCTTTGAGCAAGACCTGCACATAGTTTCCATTAAAAGAAATGATGAATAGTCTTACCACATTGCTGGTTTCCCTCTTTAAACATCAAATTCCTGTATCTGTGCCATGAACAACACTCTGATGAATCTGATTGTGTGAAGGAATATAAAGAAAGCCTTATAGATTGAGAAGAAATTGCATTGGGGAGCATAAGAGAGAGAGAGAAAGGTGGGGGCAAGAAACTATAACAAAACATATTGAAAAGGAAATAACCAGTGGGTTTATATCCTCAGAAGTCTCAGCAACAGCAACACTTCACAACATTTTGTAAAACACATGTCATTATCATTATCACATGAAGCTACTCTTGTGGCTAAAGGTGGCAGTGTAACATTTGTTGTAGTGGTGATGTTGGCTTTGACACATCTTTATGGAACTTGCTCCAAGAATTTGGGTTGTTAACTGATGAACATGAACAATAATCAACTTGACTACTGGCAAACAAAATTGTGTATGGGTCCAACAGCGATGAATACTGATACAAAACTGTTGATTACCTGCCATCAAGAATGCAGTCTGAACAGTTTTTTTGGTGCAGCTGGTTATTTTGTTAATGACTGTAGTACAAATCTGTCAAGCAGAGGTTTGTTTTACTTATATTTTTAAAAATGAACCAGCAATACATAAGACAGCGAAGCATACAGAACATGTAGTACTAACAGCAGCACTGAGGAGATGGAGGAGGAATTTGCCCAGTTGTCACCATCTATGACATTAGAACCAGTGCTATAAACACCGGTGAATGAGTGACAAATCATAATGCAAGGCTATACTGGAATCATATATGATACTGCATATCATTTGTCTAGAATTCCTTCTTATTCATCATCATCATCATATATTTACCACCATCATTCACATCCACCATGTTAAATTCAACTTTTTATTTTTTATTATCATTTTGAAAAGAATAACTTAGCAGGCTTACAGCAACACAAGCTTTTAAAATATTTGTTAGTAGAATTAAAGCAAGGTCAGCCTTGAAAATAGTTTTCAAACTTGCATCAAGGCAAGTCTTGAAAAAGGTGATCCTACAGGCATATTCTCAACAGTGCCAAGTGGTAGTAATTCACCACCAGAAACATTATATGCCACTCACCCACTAGTTGGTTGGTGGTGTTTTCTAATGTAGTTCCTGCTGCTAATTCATCTGAGCATCAAATGTTAAAGGATTAAGCTGCTGTATCCACCATGCCCATTTGTAGTACTAATGGTGGTGGAAATAGGACTGAAATCATCATCTCAACAGACTGCATTGATGGAAACAGCAGCAGTGGGGACACTGGACAGGTAATGACTATTATTCCTGCTATACATAGTTCTGAGGCAGAAGAAGCACTACAATAAGCCACCACTACTTTGGGTGGGCATCCTTTTAAAATGCCACACACAAAAGAGGATACAACTTAACACCGCATTCACCAGGGTGACATGAGAATCTCACCCTGCATCAAAAGCAGGAGATTCTCATGTCACCACATTAAATGTTGCTGCTGCTTCTACACACACTTAGCTGAATCCTTTTCCTGTTACCATAAGAAGGCCTTGCCCAACCCATTGCTGGGAGAGCCGGGGAGCCAGTGTCACTGCCGCACCATGTACAAGCTGGACCTACCCATGGATCTGAAGGAGGTTGCCTTGCTAGAGAGGAGGAAGAATGCTGAACTGCAGAGGCAGAGCCAAATGTTCAACACATGTGGTTCCCAAGGTTCTGCTGCACTACAATCCCCATCATACTCAGTCAACGGCTGGCTGAATATTGTTGATGTTGGGGAACACTAGTGATTTAGAGATCTGTTCTCTGTGTGGGACGAGAAGGACAGTATTCTGTATTGGAGGTAGCCATTTATAGCAAATACATAGTAGCCTCTAATTCAAAATTGAATATAGTCATGCAACCCCTTCCTCTGTGTCTCACTTCTCAGCGTGGGCAGAAAAAATGGACAGTGACTTAAATATAATTCTATTTCTTCTACCTGCGCTGAGAAGTGAGGCACAGAAGGAAAGGGTTGCATGATGATGGGGATTGCAGTCCAGCAGAAGCTTGGAAACCACATGTTGAAGACCCATCTCTGCCTCACTTTGGCCTTTGTCTGCTCCACAGTATGCCTGTTATTGCATGTTGGGTGACTGACACTGCTCATGGGTCATAAAATTAAATAAAAAAATTACACACCTTGCAATTAGTTTGGCATATTCATCAGGATGGCTTCTGGGTTTTTGGGGGTTGCACTTGTCATTTGTGTGGGATTTTGGCCAACATTGTTTTTGTTCTTGGGGATCGAAAAAGGCCACAAAGACAGCAGCTATCATACTGTCTTCCTCTTCACCACTATCAGAGTCATCACTACACCAGCCTCTTCCTCCTCTCTAAAAAGTTACAAGTGCGAGTTCTTGGTGCCACAAAAGTCATCACAGACACAGCAGGCTCAGGCACTGGCAGCTACATTGTCCTGCTACTACACACTGTCATATCCAAACAATCCCCTCATTAAAGTATTACCCTAGCACCATGAGGAAATGTTTGGGTTGCCAGCACTATTCGTTGGGCTGAGTGGGCTCAGACTTCGAACAGTTGCTTATGGATTTCACATCAACAGCATCCCTCCAACTCTTCTTGTTCATTCTCTACCAAGCAAGATGAAAAGTATTCAAATCTCTGAGGAAGGGGTAAACATTTCCAGGATACTAGTTGAGTATTCTTTCCTTATCTCCTCCACTCTAACTTTAACTACCAGTACAGACTCTGGTTCTTCCCATGCCTTCTGTGAGAACCCTCCCCCACCTCGACAATCAATTGGCTTTTTCTGCCTGAATGATTACTGTGGACACATGAGATAATCCCACTACCAGTAAGTAGAAACTTTCCCCTGAATGAAACTGCTCAAAAGGATGATCCTCACTTCAAGCATCACTCCTGAACATAACAGAAGGATTAACACAAAAGCACATTGTGGTTGGCACATATCATTGGCTACAAGGGAAATGGATCCCAAAAATGCTTTAAGCCCAAGATGGTCCACATGAGAGTGCAATACCTGGGGGGGAAGGGTTTAATAGTACTTCTTCTTGTTCACAAAGATAATTTTTAGATAATTTTACCCTTTTTCCTTTTTAAGCTTGATATTTTCCCTCTCTCTCAATTAGTTCTTCCTACCTCAGCAGGAATTCTTGCAATTCTTGAAAGCACTGGATATCTGTATTTAAAGATAGGTACATACAAGATGATACTCACACAGACAAAGACATGCACATACACACACTTAAACTGAAATACTGTATAACCCTGGTTATGCATAGGTAAGTCTGACTTACCCACCATTTTTCAAACAGGGAAATTGTAAAATATTACTAGAGATTGTTTAAATATAATCTGCCAAGAATTCCTTGTGTACAGTGCTTGAGAAATAGGAGTGGAAAATTGGTTGTTACAACAGGACATTTCCAGGAAAGTAGCAAAATGAATTTGCAGCCGTTGCTGACTTTTATTTAAGACTAAACCAAATTAATTTAATAAAACAGTGAACTTAATCTTACTCACAAAGAAGATTGAAAAAACAACATAGTGATTTCAATTAAAATGTAAAATCTTTGGGAAACACCAGATAAACAGAGCTCAGAGGAATTGAGTACTTGAGAGATGTGGGCTAATTACTTAATCACTTGCATTCGTAAATCTTATTATTGGAAAAGAAATTACTGTAGTGATTAAATTATAGATATTTATCTGCTAATAACCCTGATTAACTACTGATGCTAATCTGTCATCTTGAAAGCCAATATTAACTGCATCAATCTAGCAGAACAATAAACAGTTTTATATGAAAGAAAACTTTTGTGCATTTAAATTCCAGATGTGAGATGAGAATGTGGAATGTGTTAGACCCTAAACCCAGCTTATTGGACCAAAATTGTTGACTTTCTTAAACTGAGTTGTTTTGGCCCATTAACCTGGTGTCAAGCACAAAGCTATACTCACGTAATGAACAAGCACTGATTTATACTGTGAAAGCAATTTATCTAGCACTTGCAGAGTAAATAAATGAAGCACAGCTTTAATTTACAGCCAGAAAGTGATTAAGGTTGCAGTGAGATGATAGGCCAGAAAACGTTTTCCAACATTCTCTTCAGATATGTTAAAAAATGTATACTATATATTGGGTAGCTATTAATTTTCATTCAAGAAAACTGTTTCTCTGTTATCACTTTTTCTCCCATTAATTATTTTTTTAACAGTAGAAACTATTGATAATCAATGTTATGCATGTTTAATAAAGACCTACCACATCATAATTAATAATGTATCTTTTTCCATACTAAGGCCAGAAAATCTCAATGTACACTACAGTGTTTGGCCTTGTCTTTTATTCAAAAGATAACATCTTCCATCAGTTCCATTGAAGAAGAATGACAGTTGCAACTTGATAGCAGTTTTTTCAAACTGAAGCAGGCACAGTGCATGAACCTGGTTAATCCTCTAAGGACCACGGAGGTGTGCAAGACATTGCAAATCAATGCACTGCACATCCATCTGTATCTTGTTCAGTGAGCACAGGTTAAGGTCCTATGATCTTACAGCTGCAGTCATGTCTGCCTCCATGAACATGACATCTCCTTTAATGCATTCATATTTTGCAGTTTTTGAAGCAATTACTCAAGCTATCGGTTTAAAGACACATACCAGACAATGATGCTTATGAAAAAGGAAAACAGAGAAATTTTGCTGTAAATTGACTACATCTTACCGGTAACAAATAGAAATTCCTATTGTTTTAAATTGAAATTTTAACAATTTAACATAAAAGAAACATATAATGTTGGGCTTCTCCAGCTAAACAAAAACAAGTGTATTGGAAACATTGTTCAAAAGTTATGTTTTATACTGTAGATTTATTTATTTGGTGGTGGGGTTACATTTACATTGCTCTCTGGTATACAGGCAATTATTGTATTGCATTCATTGGGTGAGGTGAGGTTATGACTTCCTACATTTTTCTGACAAGAAAATGATTTTTGAAGGCTATAGAACATGTTTTTCAGATGTTACAAGATCCCTTTTCCTGGGTAAAAATTGTTAACTCAAACCAAAATTGGCGAACAATGGGACTTCCCACTTAGTGAATAATTTCCACAAAAAGTGCAGTTTTTCTGCTTTTTTTGCCTAGCTTACTCCATTGAAATCAATGGGAACATTGAATTTGCACACAGCACATAGCAAATGTTATTTTATTTCCCAAAAGCATAGCATAAAAGTGGTATGAGGGTGCCTGTTTTGGTGGAGTGTGGGAAAAGAATCAGTTGAACAGGGAATGTTTTTTGAAGGGGATGTTTACTGGGATTGGGGGGGCAGTTAATAGAAAACTAAAAATAATTAAAAAAAAACCATGAGACATGGTATTAAATGGGTCTAAGGATGGTGCCTGTGTTGGTGGTGGGAGTATGGGGAAAGATTCAGTTGAACAGGGAATTTTTGGTAAGGAGGTGTTGAATGGCATTGAGGGGGACAGTTAATAAAAACATAAATAAATAAAATAAGAACTTTGTACGTAACATGATAGAGACAGGGATCCCCTGAAGTATGCTGCCAATGCGGTAGACTGATACGTGATGTGATAGAGTATTTTGTAGAGGATGATTTTTAAGATTTGTGGTTAGAGACACAAGCTCTGAGGATATATTGATTTGTTGGACTTAGACTTGTTAGAAACAAGCCCCCCAAAATAGTTTATTCTTTTTTATGCCTATGTTTTTGTTTTTTTAAAGCACAAACCCTGAGGAAAAAAATACCTGCTGGCCCAGTGCCAGCAGGTCATGTTGTGTTGGCCAGTGGCCACTGGCCATTGTCAAATGCCCTGATCTAGATGCGGAATTTGTGACTGCTGTTCTTGCTGCTGCTGAGTTGTTTAAAAAGAAGAAAAGCAGGATGACTATAGACCCCCAGGACAAACAGGGGAGTTGGGTCAACTGCTGGTCAAGGAAGTAACTAAGATGACTGTGAAAGGTAAGGTTATAATTATTTAATCTTCTTGATGTGGACTGGAAAAACCAAGCAGCAGGTTCAGCCAGGAGTAGAGATATCCTAAATTCTTTACAAGGATTAGCTCTTAGTCAAGTTAATAGAAGAGCCGACTAGGAAGAAGCCACACTAGATTTATTATTTACTAATGTAGACTTGGTATCATATGTAGCTGTAGAGAGTGTTTGGGCTTCAGTGATCATCAATCTGTGTGGTTTAATATAAAGACAGAGGCTGAGTTGCACCACACAAAAACAAAGGTTCTAGACTTTCGAAAGGCTGATTTTTCTAAAATGGAAACATTTTTATGTCAGTCTTTAACAACTTGGAGATCTTTAGATGGAGTAATGGGATTATCTGAAATATGGTTTACTGAACGCAACAGAGCATTGCATTAGACATGTCAACAAGGGTAAAAGAAAAAGAAAACCACTGTGGTACTCAGCAGAAGCGGCACATATATTAAAGGAGAAAAAAAGAAGCATTTAAGAAATATAAGCAGACGCAGAAGGAAGAAGATAGGTATCGGTACAAGACTAGGCTGAAGGAGGCCAAATGCATTATTAGATGTGCAAAAGCACACGCAGAGGAAAAAATTGCCCAGTCAATAAAAAAAAGGGGGATAAAACAATTTTTAGATATATAAGTGAAAGGAGGAAAATGAAACAAGGAATAGTTAGACTGAAAACAAAAAAATGGAATCTATGTAAATGAGAATAAATGGCTGGCTGACTGTCTCAATTAATATTTCTGTTCAGTTTTTACAGAGGAAGATGAGGGGACCTATGTTAGAAAAAAGAAATAGCAAGACATGGGAAATATGCATGTTTACAGAAGCAGAAGTTCTACTTCAACTTTCTAAGGTAAAAACAGATAAAACAGTGGGACCAGATGGGATTCACCCTAAGTTATTAAATGAACTTAAGTGTGTTATGGCAAAACCTTTAACAGAATTATTCAATCAGTCACTAACGACTGGAATAGTTCCAGAAGATTGGAATTTAGCAAATGTAGTACCTCTTCACAAAAAAGGTAGCAGGGAAGAGTCTGGTAACTACAGACCAGTAAGTCTTACATCAGTGGTGGGAAAATTAATGGAGACTATGTTAAAGGAAAGAATTGTTGAATATATGAATTTGAATGGTTTGCAAGATACCAAACAGAATGAGTTTACAGCAGGGAGATCTTGTCAAACAAACCTCATAGATTTTTTTGACTGGGTAACTAAAATAATAGACCAAGGGGGAGCAGTAGACATAGCTTATCTACATTTCAGTAAAGCATTTGACACTGTCCCTCATAGAAGACTCAATAATAAATTGCAGTGTTTGTGTCTGAATGCAAAAATGGTTAAATGGATAAGTCAATGGAGAATATTCGGATGAAAGGAGTGATACTAGTGGGATACCTCAGGGATCTGTACTGGGGCCCATTATTTTTAATATTTTTATTAGTGATATTGCAAAAGGTCTTCAAGGAAAGGTATGCCTTTTTTGCAGATGATAAAAAATCTACAATAGGGTATACATTCCAGGGGGTATAAGCCAAATGACAAATGATTTAGGTAAATTAGACGAATGGTCAAGAGTGTGGCAGATGCAGTTTAACGTTGATAAATGTAAAATAATGCACTTGAGACATAAAAATCCAAAGGAAAAATATACTATTAAGGGTACTGTGCTGTCAGAGACAACAGAGGAAAGGGATTTGGGAGTAATTATTTCTAAAGACTTAAAGGTTGGCAGGCAATGTAATAAAGTGGTGGGGAATGCAAGCAGGGTACTGGGCTGTATAGCTAGGGGCATTAGTAGCAGAAAAAGGGAAGTGGTCATGCCACTCTACAGATCTTTATTTAGACCTCACTTAGGGGTAGATTTAAAGGCAGTCGTTAACAAAAAAAATCACTAACGGGTGCGTTAAGTGACATGTTGCAATTCAAAGATCCGTCTAAAGAACAGCTAACGGCAGTTGTACAATCCTTACGGCCGATACACTTACGTGCATTCAGACGCATGGAAAAACATACCCCAGAGCTATTCAAAGGCTTGCGGTACTGATAACGGCTGAAAAAAAGACACACCTAACGGCTAAAAGTTAAGACCCACTTTTTTTAGCCGTTAGACACTTAACGGCCAAAACAAAACACCCGTTACAGAGGAAAAGACACAAAAGGCTTACCGCACAACCATGTAAATGGGAAAATTAACCCGTGCAATGCCAAAACAACACAAAAACATGCACACACAACACAAATCACTATACACACAACAACATCCAACACCACAGGGACAACGACACACAAAAAAACAACAACACAACATGGCACGGAACAATGGGGGTCATCACACAAAGCGGACACCTGCAAATACAAGCTCACCTGGGCAACATCAACACGCCACCTGCACCCCACAACTGCATGTCCGCAAATGGCACACACAGAACAAGCACAACACACCACATCTTATAACACACACACACCTGCAAACACTTACCTGGACAAAAACAACTCACCATTGGTCAGCACTCACCTCATCACCACATCCACACAACGCCCTAGCAAGTACTTAAAGGGACAACTCAACACACTCACTTGTGGCTTGTTTTCCACTCAGGGAGGGAGAGAGAGATAGAGAGAGATAGAGATAGAGATAGATAGAAAGATAGAGACAGATAGAGAGAGCAAACAGTATGTTGGGTTACATATTGTTGCGAAGGCTGCGGAGAAGGCGTGCAAGGGAGAGAGCTGGGGAACATCAGCAACCTTCAAGCATGCCTGATCAACAGCCACCACCTGTTGCAAGTGAGGAGGCTCTGGCTCAGCAGCCACACAGGAGCCCATCCCCACCTGGAGGGCACAGGATGTATAGACGACCACCAAGGCCCAGGGTGTACCGCCAAAGGGTCACCCTCTTTGGAATGACCGATGATGAGGTAATTGATCGCTACAGGTTGAGGCCTGACAGCATCATTGCCTTGTATGAGGTCATCAAGGAGCAGGTGGATCCCATCTACATCCACAACCATGCCCTAACTGGCCTGCAGAAACTACTCTGTGCCATGCACTTCATGGCAAGCGGGGCCTTCCAGTCCACAGAGGGTTACGCATCTGGCATGTCACAGGCCACATTCTCCAGGGTGCTGGCCCAGGTCCTGCCAGCCCTCAAAAGCAAGGCCAGTACCTATATACATTTCCCCACCACCGACATGGACTGGATACAAGTCAAGCAGGCTTTTTACGCCAGGGGAGGCATGCCCAGGGTCATGGGTGCTATAGATTGCACCCATGTCCGAATTAAGGCCCCAGCACGTGACGCACAGATATTCATCAACAGGAAGAACTTTCACTCCATCAACGTGCAGATGGTGTGTGACAGCCATATGAGGATAATGAATGTCTGTGCAAAGTATCCTGGCAGCTCACATGATTCATACATTCTCCAAAACTCCTCAGTCCACAGAGATTTTGAGAATGGAACTTTTACAGGGGGATGGCTTTTGGGTGAGTTCACAATACAAAATCACATCACATACACAGGCGTACACACAACGCTGCTTAGCATGCTCCTGACCCACAGCTACTACGTCTACCACACAAAACATCATTCACACAACATGTGCTCCCTGTCTCACCATGTCACTCACATTACACAGGTGATGCTGGCTATGGATGCAAGTCCTGGCTACTGACCCCACTGGCCAATCCTCGAACACATGCCCAGGAAAGCTACAACCAGGCTCATGGCAGAACGAGGAATGCCATTGAGCGGACCTTTGGCCTCCTCAAGTCAAGATTCCGATGTCTGGACCACTCGGGGGGAGCACTGCAGTATGCACCTGGAAAGGTGTGCGACATCATTGTGGCGTGCGCAATACTGCACAACATCGCAGTGGACACCAGGCTGCTGGAGCACATCCAGGCCCCCCCCCATACAGGAAGTGCCCATGGACATCGGACATGTTGAGGAGACCCTGAGAGGGACACAGATCAGAGACAGGCTCATCATGGAACACTTTACATGTGAGTATAACACAGGCATGCAAACAATCCATGCAAGTCCCCCATCAGTCCTGTGACACTAACCACACTGCACATTTTGTTCTGTCTCACCCCACAGGAACAGTGACACAGCACTGCACTTGCAGCGGACGTGGCAAATTGTGTGTGTGGACTCAAAAACCATCCTCCATTTCACTCTCCACGTTGACATACAGACCCCAAGGATATCACGCACACCCTCAGGAGAAACAAGGTACAACACATAACCCATGTTCATCGCCTTACAGGGCTTGATTGACAGCAGCTAACTTGATTTGCCATGAGCATAGCCAGAGCAACCATGCTAGCCTTGTAGCGAAAGAGTGTTATCCAATGCTATGCATTGGATAATACTCCGTCACATCAGGGGTTGAAGGGCCATTGGACGCAATATGGGACCTGTACTGTGCTACAGCTGAGAAGAGCAGCACAGGGGTGGATGTACAGTGGTATGGGCACACAATGTAGAGGTCATGAGACGTAGATCAGATTACCAGGGACACCATGATGACCTGTGAGTGTGCAGACATATGTGCCCCCGACATGAATATACACATCAACAAATGTGTCCTAACAGTTCCATGGAACAAATGACATTGGGCTGCCACTGTCACATTAACAGTGGCAGCCCAAATTCATTACTTCCATGGAGCTCTCAGAACACTTGTTGATGTGTGTATCCATGTCAGGGGCACATATCCATAGGGCTGGGGCACATGTCCTTAGTTCTCCACATAATTGGTTACAGATGAGTACACAACACATTGTCAAGCAATGGTTTGTGTACTCACCTGTAACTGTGAAAATTGAGGGGATCAAAAAGACTAAATTGTTGTTGCTTGATGATCAGTTCAAGTCAACTACTCCAAATCCTGTCCTCTTCTTCCACAGGCATCCGTAACATGATCCATCCTTGAACTGAAGTTCTTCTATGTGACTGGATTGATGTCTTGACATCACCTTCATGGAGATCACCCCTTGCTGTTTATGTTGATGTTGTTGGTGATGCAAAGTTTGACCTGAGGTTCACACAAACCTCTACTGGATCATTTTCATATAGACACAGAAAACACTAATTCCTGAGTTTTATAACCTGTACAGTTAGGATGCTCAGCTACAGAGTTGTCAAACCTTGTGGACAACACATGAGCTGGGCAGCAGTGTTACTAAAGTACTATTTTTTTGTTTCAAAGTACATTTAGTGTTCTCATACAGGTGTTCAATGCATATAGGCAATACACAGAAAACACATGTACATCCTAATGTACTTTGAGACACAATAAAGATGAACCATCACCATTCTATCTGTGTCTGTAGGAGGATATATTTGAGAACACAGTTGTCAATGCGTTACCACACCCAGGGTAGAGTATCCCCATACATGGAAAGGCATCACCCATATCACAGGACTCCACCACTTGTTTGCAAGTGAGTGGACTCAGTGATGTATTCACGCTAACAGATGGTGGCAGTGATACACTAATGTGTTGTGGGAGTGATAAAGAGGTGATAAAGGGGACATACTTCCACAGTGAATTCCTGTCCACAGTTAATGTGTTGCTCAGTATAATCAATGTTCAGTGATATTGCTCCACTGGGACATATCACAGTACATGACCAAGTGGACAAGTGTTTTCACTGGGGAAGTCTGTTACACCCTTAGAAAAAACAACAAGTCAACTTACTGGAGGCCCCAATGCTCACCCCAGGATATCAATGTGTGTGCTACACATTGAAATCCTAGGTTGAAAACATTGGCTTCCCCAGTCAGTCTGTTGCACAATGAGTGTGTTAATCCAAGACAATATGGATACATGTCCTATTTATCTGTCCTGCTTGTTATCTCACCGCTAAGCCGTTTGTTTGGTTATCCCCTTAACCCTCTGAGTGCCAGAGTGGTACCCAACGCATTTCTTTGTAATGCGTTGCCTACCACTCTGGATATCAAAGGGTTAAACACTACATATGATGTAGATGAATGTTCAATGTTGTACCAAATGTTGGGCTAAGGGGAATGTTTTGTTATGCAAAATCAATACACAACATTGCCATATAACACAGTTGTGTAATATGGCAACAGGGATGTTTTTACAGTTGATTTTGTACAACGATGTGTATGTGAACCCATGTTGTAACATCCCACAAACATCTTACCTAGGCAGGAGTTGTATTCACTGAATTGTTTGGCAATGCATTGGAGACAACTCTGCCACCCAAATCTATGACCAAATTCAAAGCAGATCAGACAGGATTCAAACGCACAATGTTCCTTTATTCAGGGGAAATTTAACATGTTGGGCATTTTATTTTTTTTTCTTGGGGGGGGGGCTTAGACTGTGTGGCAGAAGTGGATAACCTGGATGATCTCCTGGTCACCCTTTGCCCCCTAGGTGTGGCTTCGGGGGTCACATTAGAGGGGGTGGTGGGGGCAGTGGATCCCTCTGTGGAGCGCAGGTTTTCCCTCTCCAAACGTAAGTCCTCCCTGCGGTTCAGCTCTCTCAACTCCACCAGTAGCTGTGCAAGCAGGTCCATCACCCCCGTGTGTAGCTGATGGAGTTGAGTGTTGATCCTCATGACCTCCGACTCCAGGGCATGGATCCTTGCCTCTATCCTGTTAGTGTTTATACGGGATTCCCTACGGCTCCTGGTGATGTTGTCATTGGTGCGGAGGCTTGACCTGAGTAGTCTCCTTTGCAGAGCCATACACTCAGCTTCCATCCCCGTGGGCCGTTCACTGCTGGTGATGCTTGTGCCTGGTGAATCAGCTGCTGCTGTATCCTCCTCTGCTGGTGCTGTATCCTCCTCTGCTGGTGCTGTGTCCTCCTCTGCTGGTGCTGTGTCCTCCTCTGCTGCTGGTGTGTCCTCCTCTGCTGGTGCTGTGTCCTCCTCTGCTGCTGCTGTGTCCTCCTCTGCTGGTGCTGGTTGTGCTGCAGATGGGTATGTGCCCACCACATCAATTGACCCACTGCTGCCTACCGATGTCTGTGCTGGTGGAGGTGGTGGGGTAAACACGTCCCTTCGCATAGGGTGTTGGGGCTCCCCAAGCAGGCCCAGGTGTTGGTAGTCGAGTGGCCAAGGGTCAAACCTTGGCCACTGGTATGTGCTTGGCCCCCACCTAGGATCATACCTGGGGCCATGCTGGGGAGCCATCCAGGAGGGTAGGTCAATCTGTGGGTATGGCCCGTATTGGGTGGTGGCCACATCACCGGGCAGCCATTGCCTCCCTGGTGGTGGTGGTGCTGCTGCTGCTGCTGGGGGATAATAGCTCCTGGAGGTGGTGGGGGGCATCCAGTCACTGTAATAAGTCGGTGCAGGCAGAGTTGGTGCAGGCAGAGTTGGTGCAGGCAGAGTTGGTGCAGGCAGAGTTGGTGCAGGCAGAGTTGATGCAGGCAGAGTTGATGCAGGCAGAGTTGGTGCAGGCAGAGTTGATGCAGGCAGAGTTGATGCAGGCAGAGTTGATGCAGGCAGAGTTGGTGCAGGCAGGGTTGGTGCATCCAGCTGGCCAAGAGGTGTGGATGTCGTTGGGTACGGTGCCCACTGGCTGGTCCCCTCCTCCAAATACTCCTCACTGGGTGGTGAGGTGGCCTCCTCCATGGGCTCCTGATGTGCTGGAGACACATAACCTGTGTGGAGGATTGAGATTGTGTGATCAGTAAACTTAGCCATGATGGTGTCAAATTGATATTAATACTTGAAATGTGTAAAGGAACATATATGTTGTATGGTGTATCCCCCTGTGTGAAACAACGGTACTCCTACTGGTGATGGGTGTTGTATTCTACATGTATTGCAGCTCAGAGTTGAATTCCTTTGGTGCCACATCCCAGTGGCCTGAAATTGTACATTTGCGCTGTTGCCACATCATCCTTTGTGGATATCTGTTCCCTGGACCAAAGCTAGCCAGAGGATGGTCTGGCAACATTGGCATAGTACATTTTCAGGCCACAGTGATATTGTACCTGGAATATTCAACTTTGAGCTGTTATACTCTTGTGATGAAACACCTTTCAGTAGTGGGGATACCCTTGCATTACCCGGTGGATCAATCCTATGACATGTATTTTTCCTTTCACATTTTAGGTATTACTATCTCTTTAACGGGATAGCAATGGTTAATTTCACCTTGATGTAACATTGCAGGCATCATAAAGAGATGTTTAGAAAGATGTTGCTGTATGTGACAGCTGGAGATGTCAGTCATTTGACCACACGGAGGCTCTTCAGCAGACTCCACATTGACCCATTTGGAGATAACTACATCTTTGCCATTGTCTACTAAGTGTTCCTGGTTTGTAAGCACGCTCTGTGGACCATGTCAATGATGGATCCATCTCCAATTGTTTCAATTTTGGGTCTGCTGAAGAGCCTCCGTGTGGTCATATGACTGACATCTCCAGCTGTCACATACAGTAACATCTTTCTAAACATCTCTTTATGATGCCTGCAAGGTTACATCAAGTGAAATTAACCATTGCCATGCCAAGGTACACAGTGAGGAATATGGTCTGATATGTGTGTATATGTACCTTTCATACGGGTACAAACATATCCTTGATAGATATGAACCCAGAGATCTGTTCAGAACATGTGATTGTCTAACTGCCTATATATGTACAGCCATCACAAATGAACTTTCATAGATACAAGTGATACCCATCCAAGTAGGTGTAATATACTGGGTATATGTACTGTGATGATGATATCAATATGAGTTATTTTGTTGAGGGTGCACATATATGGGCAGTTGGACAATCACACGTACTGAACCGAACTCTGGGTTTACATCTTGTTGGGACCTATTTGTACCCATTTGAAAGGGACATATCCACATACAAATCTGGTTGTTTTTCTTTCTGTACATATCTTTTTTGAATAGATCTGCAGTGTGATTCAAGTAGTATTCATCCCTATGTTATCAGTTCATCCCGTACAGTGCTGGATTTTGTCAGATTAGACATGTCCCTCTCTGGTTGTCATGATGGTATCCTATGCATAGCATTGTGATGCATGGGATACCACCGTGGCAATCAGGGATTGATGTACATTACAGGATTCTGTCCATGAGGTCTGTTCAAGTTGAATCCTGAGGGGCAACAATCAAGCCAGTATTGAAGGATATCATTGATTGAGGCCTTTTTTTTCCTGGATCAGCCCATCCATCCTTCTGTGTGAGGCAGCCAGACCCGATCATAGATATCCATAATCCCTGGCCTGTTATTGACCAAACCTCAATGGTTCATATTTGGTTCCCATATGTATCCTGCAAATAGTGTCTGGTGTACCATCCATCCATGGCATCAGCACTCCTGAGGATCTATATGTGAATCAAATGTGAGCTATGTAAATTGAAGTTAGAGTAAATGTTGCATACACAACACCAAGGCCAACTTTTTCACCTTTACTTATGTGTGATTGTTTTTGGCCTGTGTGTTGCACATACAAGCATTTATTCTCAGTGGCACTGTGATTTGTGACATGATCCATCCTGTTGGTGATTCAGTAAGCGGTTAAGTGGACCTGATGAACTGATTATGATGCTGACTTCTCCGCTGACCTCATTTCACCATCTGCAATGTTTTCTATGGAGTCCACACAATGGGGCCTGTGCAGCTTGAATACTGTTATTGGATGTTCTCCATAGACTAACATTGTAATTGGTAAAGTGAGGGTATGCAAGTGTCAAATTCACTACATCAGCTCTTTTTCACCGCTTAGTGAATGTCCCCTATGTGTCATGTAATTGTTAACCTATCGACATGTGTTTGTTGTCTGGTTAACCCTTTGAGTACCAGAGGGGTTGCCAAAGCATTGTTGATCGATGCATTGATGATCCCTCTGGCACTCATGGGGTTATGTGCTGGATTCCCTGTGTGAACATGGGTAACACTGTGTGACAACAATTGTGATGTTTAACATACAACACTTTACTGAGCATGGTTTGTGTGTATTGTGTGTGATGAGCACAGCAACATGGGGGTTAACCAGGGAGTTGGACAGGTTTTCGCCTTGTTGAACATTGACATTTGTCCTTGTCTTGATCCCTGTTTAAACCCTCAGGGTGCTGTGTTGGTGCAATTGTGTGGTTGAATGAAGAGCAGATGTTGGGATGTGAGTGCTTGTTTGTGATGGGTGTGTGGTTTGGGGTGGTGTGTGGTTTTGGGGTGATGCACTTACCGGTGGTGTGGAGGCTCCTCTCCTCCCCAGTGTCTGATCCTCCAGGGACCCCCTCAATGAGGGTAGACGACAGTGTCTGCCGCAGCCTCTCCTCCCATGCGCTGAAGGTGATGGGGACAGGTGGCCCACCTCCGGTGGCTCTGGCGTGCAGGGCGGCATCCCCCATCTTCCTCTTCACCTGCCTTTTGCAGTCGCCCCATCTCTTCTTTATTGAGTCCACATCCCGTCTGCAGGTGGCCACCGCATTAACTCTGCTGCAGATTTGACTCCAGGCAGCTCTCCTCCTCGCAGACAGGCCAGGGAGTCTGTCCCCCGGGAAGAGGACACTCTCCCTCTCCAGCACAGCGTCCACGAGGGCCGTGTTTTCTTCCTCGGTATATCGGGGATCCCTGAGCCTGTCCCCCTCAGCTCCGGCATGCGAGGAGTCAGACCCGGAGTGTCCTGCCTGCTCTGCCCCTGCCTTTGTGTGGTGGTCCCCAGGCACTACCCCTCGTCCCACTGCAGGATCTGTCCCTCTTCTTCTTAGTGTGCCTGTTCTTGTGGGCCTGGTCCCCCTCCGCCCTGCGTATCTCCCTCTCCCACCCCTGCTCTGCTGAGGGATCCCCTCCTGACCTTCCTCCTCCTCCTCCACTAGTCTCCCCATCCCTCTCTCCTGTCCTCCTCTCCTGGCCATCATTCACCCAGTCACACCCAGGCACTCTCATACGCCCTCACAGACACACTCGATCTCACTCACTCTCTGTCACACACTTTCACTCACGGATTCACACTGTAAAAATAAAGTTTAAAATGTGTAAGGTGTGATGAAAAAAAAAAGACTATGTGTATGTATGTGTATGTGTTTGTATGGATGTATGTGCTATGTGCAAAAGTGTGCTATGTGTCTATTTAAATGTAACTCTCTCCTCTCCAAAATCCTTCTACCTTACTCCTCTGTATGCTTCTCTCTCTCTCTCTCTCTCTCTCTCTCTCTCTGAATGCTATCCTCCACTCCTGGGTCCTGTGCTCTAGCTTGCTGAAACTCGAAACACAGACAGGGTGTAACCGTTATTTTGAGGTATATATAGGTGTATTTGAACATTTTTGATACTTTGGGGCCTTGGGATTGGCTGTAGGTTTGAATTTTGTTTGTGCATCTATCAGGGTTGCTAGACAACGGCAGCCGTAATGTAACATTTTGAGTTAAGTTGTGTTTTAACGGGTGTTTGGGATGCACGGTGATGCAAAATCAGGTGCGACGCTGGTTTTTGTTTAACGTGTTTTTGTAGTGCCTACGCCCGATAGCTATTCCTGAACGCTTACCTTTGAATCTGCCGTAAAACATGTGTTCTTTGCGGCCGACGTGCCTTTTTTACTTAGCGGATGGTTTAACGGCTGCCTTTAAATCTAGGCCTTAGAGTATTGTGTACCATACTGGAGACCCCATATCAAGAAGAAAATAGATACTCTAGAGAAAATTCAAAGAAGGGCTACTAAAATGGTGACTGGTTTACAGGAAAAGAAATATCAGGATAGACTAAAGGATCTGAACATGTAAAGCTTGGAGGAGAGAAGAGAGAGTGGAGATATGACAGAAACATTCAAATACATGAAGGGATTCAACCAAGCACAGGATGAAAGTACATTTCAAAGGAGTAAAAATGTTAGGACAAGAGGCCATAGTCTAAAACTAGAGGGACACAGGTTTAGATGTAATGTAAGAAAGTTTTACTTCACTGAGACGGTAATAGATAAGTGGAATAGCCTACCAGCAGAAGTGGTAGAAGTTAAAACAGTAACACAATTTAAGCATGCACGAGATAGACATAAGGCTGTCCTTAAAGTAAGAAAAGACCAAGGACTAAAAAGGGTTTGAGGATTTTACAGTAGGAAAATGGGTAGACTCAAAGGGAGTGGGATCAACAACAAAAGTAACTTGGGTCATGAATGATGACGGTTCCACTTGCCACAATTAGCAACTGAGGCAGAAGCAGAAACAAAACTAGTCCCCACCACTTCAAGTATATGTGGAGAAAAGAAGATGGCCAATAATGCTTCTCCGCCTGTCCCTCCTCCAAAATCATGGGTATATTGAGAATAGAAATATTTTCCTTGAGAGCAGGAACTGTGCCTCTCATCAGCAACTGCAATGTGCACAGTGTGTGTGGTAAATAACATTTGGGGGCACAACTGTATCCAAATACCATGGCACCAGAACCCAAGTACTGCCACTGTCACTATACCCCTTGTCTAGACCCCACTAAGGACACATGACAACTTGCTGTCAGTTTAATGATGAACCCTCCCTGCCATCAACTTAGTGTATTCTGTGGGATGGAATCTTCTCAGATGCTGCTTGATGCCCTGCTTGAGATTCTCCTCCACCTCACTGCCATGTGTGGTCAGTGCACCACACAGTGTGCAATGTGTGGCCATGAACTGTCACATACTAACATCTACAGAGAGGCTATCATTTGTTAGGGGCGGTATTGATGAAGGAGGTGGATTGGCAGAAGTTGTAGTTACACTAGAGGAAGAAGGTGATGGCAAGCTAGTTATTTAGCTTGTCATGAAGGGTAGGGGACTCCTAGGTCCAGAGGAATGATGTGGGCTCCTCTCTAATGCTTCCCCTACCACTGCTTCACCATTACTGTTACTACTACTAACACCAACCACATCAAGTTCAGCCCCAGGGTCTTCCTCCTCACAGTCACTAGTAATATGAGGATATTGATTCCTTAACTCCTAGCACTAGCAAGCTGCTGGATCTTCTTAGTAGTACTATCACTGGCGGGACTGCTTGTGGATGTCAAGTGTGACTTAGAGTCCTCTGCTGTCAGGCGTGGCATCATCTTCTCCTCCCCCCTCCTATTACAAGACACACTAGCAGCAGGTTCAGCAGTGGTCAAAGCAGGTTTAGCAGTGGCAGCACAGCACTGGTGGAAGAAGGGGCAGCATGTCTGACAGCGGGCACAGTACTGGTGGCAGCAGGTTCAACACTGGCAGCAGGCACAGCACTGGTTGCAGCAGGGGCAGCATGTCTGACAGCAGACACAGCACTAGTGACAGCAGGGGCACCATCTCTTGCAGCTGGCACAGCAATAGTGGCAGCAGGGGCAGCACCTGTCTTGCTCTCATTACTACCCTTTTATTCCTCCCTTGGCATTAATTTCCCCAAGATCCCTAGGGGTGATTTAGGGGGAATGGACAGCATTGGTTGTGTAGTGCTCACATCCTCCTCCTCAGACTCAGGGCATGCATAAGGGTCCTTCCCAGGACTGGATTTCCCTATAGGCAGAATAGGCACCTGCCTAGAGCTCCAAATTTTGAGAGTCATCTCAGCTGTGCTGGCCACGCCCACATTCTGAATTGTGGGTGGGGCACATTCTGAATTGTGGGTGGGGCCAGAGCAATCTCTGTATCCAAGCAGTAGCTTATAAACCCCTTCACAGGCTGTTATTTAACCCCTTGGATGCTAGTGAGATCTCCACTGCATTGCTAAGCACTCGCCATATCTATGTTGTTGCTGCTGCTGGGTACTCAACACAGGTATGTGTGTCTGAGTGGGACTTGGACTTTGAAGAGGCGATGATGCTGATGATGACTGATAAGGTGACTGTGTACTTTTTTGACATCTTTGCTTGTCCAGGGTCAGACGTTCTGATGATTTTCTCAACCAATTTATAGACAGACACAGTGCTCCTTTTTAGTGGTAGAAGATTCAGCCTTTGCCTTTCTGATAACTTTATTGCCATGCCATCCTCCTCACTCTCAACGTCATCTGTATCTGAACAAGAGAAGTATGCTGGAGGGATATATTCTAGATCTGCATCATCATCAGTCATCATTCGTTCATCCTCAGCAGCATCAGCATCACCTGGTATCACCTGGCAATTCCTTATATTCTTCTAAGCTTTTAGAGGTCTCAAACAATTTCTTTTTACTTTTACTGTAGCAAAGTTCACTACTACTTTGAGGACAGGTGTTTTGGTGTTTGTTTGTCTCACTATTTGATACAGCAGGCAGTTCAGCTGCTACACCATCCTCTATTATGCTATTGCCATCATCAACGAGGGTGTGCCTAGGTGTGATCCTGTTTCCCCCTTCTCACTTGCTTCTTCCACAGACAACAGATAGCTTTAGGACTGAGAGTGAAACATCATGTGGAATTCATAGACTGAGGGGTTTCTAAGGGGCTGCTACTAATATTTGGGCTAGGTGTTGCTGCAATTTGACTACTAGGTGTCAGTGGTGCTGCACTTCCAACAGCAACAGATGCCCTTATCATAGCTAGGGTTGAGGATGTTATTGATGAGCTGTGTTGCTGATTAGTCAACACTAATGTGTGTTGCTGAGTGGGGTTTATACTTGGAAGCAGTGCTAGTGCTGATGATGACTGACAAGATGTTCCAGTTGATTCCTCAAACAGTTTATCGATGGGCACGGTTCTCCTTATCAGTGATGGAAGATTGAGTCTTTCCCTTTAAGCTAATTTACCATCCATGTCATCATCATGTATCTCACACTAAACTTCATCTGTATCTGAAGGAGAAGAGGATGCTGGAGTGATATATTCTTTTCAACATCATCATTAGGTCATCCTCAGCATGGCCTGTTGCTTCTTCTTCCTCATTACTTCTATATTCATCTAGGCTTTTTTAAGTCTCAAACAATTTATTTTAACTTTTCCCTTTACAGAGATTTTCACAACATTTACTACTACTTTCAGGACAGGTGTTGTACTTGTTTGTGTCACTGTCAGATGCAGCAGTTGGTTGAATTGCTACACCTTCTTCCAATATGCCAGCATTAGCAACACTAGAATTCATACATTGTGTTCATACATGGTTTATAAATATTAGTACTGGTGGTGATAAAACATTTTATAGGACTTTAACAAACAGCCGCCTCAGGAGAAGAATCATCATCATTTATTGAACATGCTGCAGCGGCCAGGCTGTATTCGTTTTTTGTACTGTCACTATACTACTGCATTTCTGCACTGCTCATAGTCTTTTCCCCTCTCCTGCCCCTAATACATTTGCTGGACATTATTAAAATAGTGTTTGTGTATTTTAACAGTGAACTTCCCCGAGACTCCCATAAAACAGTGTCACGGATTTTGGATGAACACTCAGACCAGAACGGTAAGGTAAAAATGACTTTATTAGAATAAAGTGCATACATGAATATAGGCCCTTAGACCCACAGTATCGAATATATATATATATATATATATATATATATATATATATATATATATATATACACACACACACAATAGGTTACTACTATAGATACCAGTATAGGTAATCTGGATGACTGGAAACAATACTGGCAGTGAGGTTCTGGCAGAACCAGAGAGACTGAAGGCACACAGTCCAGGATCTGACAACAGGACTACATTCACGGGTGGTCCAATAATGAAGGACTGGCACAACTCAGACGCCTGGGTACAGAACCAACTGGAGCGAGGCAACACAGACCCTGGCCCAAGGCCACAGATAACGAGGCAACCACGAAGTAGGCAGCACTAACCCTAGGAAAGGGTTATTGGAGACCAAGGCAAATGCTACTAGACAAACCCTAGAACGCTAGGGGTGGATTGAAATAACTGTGAGTAGATGGAACGCAACCAGTGTCCCCTCAGCCTGAGGGATGGTACTTGCCACGCTGGCTCTTGAGCCCAAGGCTTCTGCAGTGAGGAACAGTACTACCCTTACCTGGACGATCCAGGTACTCACAGGGTTAATGGGTAACGCCCAGAGAATAACTGCAACTCCCAAAGGGAGTGAGCCCAGCGCTGCTAGGGAGGCGGACACGGAGAGTGATCAGAGTAACACAGTCAGTGATAGAACACTGTACCGGTACTTTGATTGTGCACAACGCCGGAGGCGGTTAATAGAGCAGCTTAAGCACGGATGCTCAGCCTTTGGTCGACAAAGTAATAGCGCCACGCGGCGCACACCAACAATCGTAATGCAAGGCCCAGTAATATCGGTGACCACATGGGGTCACCAAGCGGCACAACCGGACATGGTCTAATGTGGAGTGGTGCAGCAGCCATGCAGCAGCCATGGAGCGGTAGACAGCCAGATACGGTCAGCAATGGAGTGGGTTCTCAGCCAGATGCGGTCAGCAACGGAGCGGGTTCTCAGCCAGATACAGTCAGCAACGGAGTGGTCCTCGTCCAGATACGGTCAGCAACAGCGCGGGTTCTCATCCAGATACGGTCAGCAACGGAGCGGGTTCTCAGCCAGATACAGTCAGCAATGGAGCGGGTTCTCAGCCAGATACGGTCAGCAATGGAGCGGGTTCTCAGCCAGATACGGTCAGCAACGGAGCGGGTTCTCATCCAGATACGGTAAGCAACGGAGCGGGTTCTCAGCCAGGTATAGTCAGCAACGGAACAGCAGCACACAGGAACTCAGGAACGTAGTCAGGCAGGCCAGGTCATACACAGTAAGCGACAGCATGGACACAAATCAGAAACTCGTACACCACGAAAGGGCTCCATAGCATAGACATGACAGGGTATATAAAGGCCATCACTGGACGGTGACAAAGGTGTCTATCCAATCAGCATGCAGTAATGCAAAATAGGAGTCAGAATTTCACAGCCCGTAGCACAAAGCACGGGCACCGTGATAGACAGACAGAACAGTCAGCTGGAAGGAACTTGGATCCTGTGCCTTCACAGTCAGTCACACAGGATATTTAGGTTCTTAGGGTAAACTTCCTTTGCACCCTTCACATAACCCCATACTCCACCCCTAACACAGAGAGAACAGTCAGCTGGAAGGAACTTGGAGCACGGCTACCTGTGCCTTACAAGTAGACTATCACGGTGCCCGTGCTCCCCTTGTTGTTTTCTGTCAGTCTATTCTGTGCTTTGCTCCCTTTGGCTACTCTTTATTTGTCCCGCCCAGTATGGCCTTTATATACTGGGCTCCGGCACCCCTCTGGTGCCCTTTCGTGGTGTTCCTGTAACAGTGCTTGTTTCTGCTCAGTGATTCCCAGTGTACCGACTTGGCCTGCCTGACTACTCTGCTTCTTGTCTCCTGCTCCTGTGTACTGACCCGGATTGCCTGACTATTCTTCTGTGCCTGCTCCTGTGTACCAACCCAGCTTGGCTGACGTTCCTGCTCCTATGTACCAACCCGGCTTGGCTGATGTTCCTGCTCCTGTGTACCGACCCGGCTTGGCTGACGTTCCTGCTCCGTGATTCGACCCGGCTTGGTTGGCGTTCCTGCTCTGTGTCGCCTTGGCGACATTCTGATCCATCAGGCAATTGTGTCTCCATTTCCGCTCCTGCAGAGTACAAGTGGCCTAGTCTCCGTTACTGCTATGGCAGTGTGCCATTGGCCTTGTCCTCCGTTACTGCTCCTGCAGTGTACAAGTGGCCTAGTCTCCGTTACTGCTACGGCAGTGTGCCATTGGCCTTGTCCTCCGTTACTGCTCCGGCAGTGTACAAGTGACCTAGTCTCCATTACTGCTTCTGCAGAGTGCAAGTGTCTGCCTCCGTTACTGCTATGGCAGTGTGCCTTTGGCCTAGTCTCCGTTACTGCGCCTGCAGAGTGCAAGTGTCTGTCTCCGTTACTGCTATGGCAGTGTGCCATTGGCCTAGTCTCCATTACTGCTTCTGCAGAGTGCAAGTGCCTGCCTCCGTTACTGCTACGACAGTGTGCCATTGGCCTAGTCTCCGTTACTGCACCTGCAGAGTGCAAGTGTCTGTCTCCGTTACTGCTACAGCAGTGTGCCATTGGCCTAGACTCCGTTACTCCTCTTGCAGGGTGCAAGTGGCCTGTCTCCATTACTGCTACGGCAGTGAGCCATTGGTCTTGTCTCTGTTACTGCTCCGGCAGAGTGTGAGTGGTCTGGTCTACGTTACTGCTATGGCATTGTCCTATGTTGCTCAATTCCTATTATTACTCTGGCAGTTCAAGTTTGTTCTACTAACCTGTTTCTGGGTGTTACGAATCCTTAAGCTGTCTATATTCAGAGAGCCCCATCACAGACCTCTCTGCACATGGGACTGTTTACACTCATTGAAGACCATTAACCCATGCAGTGCCTTTCTCCTGGGAATCCAACATATTCTGCCTGATCTGTGTCAGTATTGACTGTTGTGCATTTTATGGTTATACTGGACCTGTGAAGGCATATGTATATGTAACCTTTCGTGTGTCTGTATTATTCTGCTTATATACTACAGGACCTGTGAGGGTTATTTTATTTCTGTGATTTCAATAAAACTGTGTTTTACCCTAAACCACTGTGTCTGCGTGTCAAACAAACCATTACATAGACAGATAAGATGTTTGGGGGCTCATAAATAAATAAATCTGCTTTACTTCCTTCTCACACCTTCAGACTCCCCTAACACAAAAAACAATCAGTCGGTAGGCAATTGGTTCACAGGCTACCTGTCTCTTCTCAGTCACACAAAATTTTGGGGCATTTGGGGTAAATCTCCTTTGATTCCTTCTCACACCGCTAGTATCCCCTACCACAGAGATAACAGATAACAGACAGAAAAGGAAGGAACATGGATAACAGCTACCTGCCTCAGTCAACCAAGACTTGGGCACATTTGAGTAAACATCCTTTCTCCCTTCACACTCCCTCAGAGTCCCCCAGATTCCCCTACCACAGAGAACAAATTCCCTGCCCACAATACTCCCTTAACTAAACTCCAACGTTGCCTTATATGCCTATCCTATCTAACTGAAATTTGTACTGCTATATTTTGATAACAAACACAGAAATGTCCTCCGGCAGGAACCTGACACCATTTTTATACTATCCCTGCAGGTACAGAAGGGACACCTGCTGGGGGGAAGCCTTACCAGTGATTTCAATGCAATGGGCTAGGTGGCCTAAAATGGTAACCTGGTACTTTTCACAAAAAGTTTGGAAGGAAATGTCATTTGACTGTTTCTATTTTGAGATTAAATATTTCACAAACCCCTCATGTCTGCTTACCTAAATAAATGTTAGATGAATTATCTTTCATTATGAGGTTTCCAGCTGTTTGCTACCCCACCAATGAGCAGCTTCTACAATTCTGGCCCAGTTGTCCTTGAAAAATACCTGTGGCTTGAGATATGTCAGCAGGGTGCAACACATGAATTAGTTCTAATTAAAACCTCTGTTTTCTATAAAAGAATAAGGCATAATGTCAACTGCAAGCATTTTGGCAACTTTGCCATTCCCCAGGCATACTTTGGGATTATTTTTGTGAAGTTTTTGCCTCTTTCAAGGAAGTCAGTAAGTGTGGGTTGGCAGTACATACATAGCTAAGAAAAGTGTAACATTATTTCTTTAACAACTTGACTTGTAGTGCTGGTGGTGGCAATGGCAGGTGTGGGCACTATATAACTCTTGTGATCTCCGTCAACAAATTTAAAGTCCACCTTTTTTTATTGGACAGAGAGCAGCAGGAGCCAGAGATGTTATTGCATGACACATTATGAACCCCAGTGCCCCCATGAACTTTAGGAGTACTTCTACTGCTGTTAGTCATGGCACTTCTGACAGATTGATGATGTGTCTACCAGTTAGACTTCTGGTTGTGCATCATGTGGGATCTCAATGAGGATTTGCCTAGGTGTGATCCTTCTTTTCCCATGTTCATATGATTTTTAAATGAACATCACATAGCAACATGTTTAGCTTTTAGGATCATGAGTGAAGTATCTCCATACTGCAGACTTTATAGACTGATGGGACCTACTAATACTGGGTCTAGATTGTGTTAGCAGTAGGTATCAGTGGTGCTGTACTTCCAACAACAGAAGCTATGGATGTTGATGATTTGTGTTAATGATCACTCAATATATCCTACTACCTGAACTACTTCTTTCCGTCGGCCCCTGCCCCTTGTATGTTTGCTGAAAATTGCATAGGTAATGTGGATTTTAACAGGAAACGCTCAACAGAACTGTGTGCGTGTGATGTCTTGTCATTCACAGAATACTGTACCATATACATCTCGGTCTCCAGTATTTCTCCATGTCAGCCTTAGCCACAGCTCATATCAGGCTCCCCGTCAGTATCTATCATCTATGAGTCAAATTTGTTTTATTTATTCTTTTTTAAGTACACTGTCCCTATCTTTAGCAGTCTAAAAAAATAATACTCACTGTTGATTGGGATTGGGGGGGGTAGTTAATACAATAAGGAAAAATAAAATTAAAAATAAAATAAGAAATTAGTACATAATGTGAAAGACAGGAAACATAGAAACATAGAATTTGACGGCAGATAAGAACCATTCGGCCCAACTAGTCTGCCCAATTTACTACTGTAAAAACCGCAAACCTTTTTTTGGTCCTTGGCCTTTTCTTATGTTAAGGACAACCTTATGCCTAGCAGTAAAGTAAAACTTCCTTACATTATGTCTAAACCTGTGTCCATCTAGTTTTAGACTATGGCATCTTGTCCTAACATTTTTACTCCTTTGAAATTTACTTTCATACTGCACGTTCTTGAATCCCTTCATATATTTGAATGTTTCTATCATTTCTCCACTCTCTCTTCTCTCCTCCAAGCTATACATGTTCAGATCCTTTAGTCTATCCTGATATTTCTTTTCCTGTAAACCAGTCACTATTTTAATAGCCCTTCTCTGAATTTTCTCTAGAGTATCTATATCCTTCTGGAGATGGGGTCTCCAGTACTGTACACAATACTCTAGGTGAGGTCTAATTAGAGATCTCTAGAGTGACATGACCACTTCTTTTTTTCTGCTACTAATGCCCCTAGCTATACAACCCCACACCCTGCTTGCATTCCCCGCTGCTTTATTACATTGCCTGCCTACCTTTAAGTCATTAGAAATAATTACTCCCAAATCCCTTTTCCTCTGTTGTCTCTGACAGCACAGTACCCTTATAAGTATATTTTTACTTTAGATTTTTATGTCCCAAGTGCATTATTTTACATTTATCAACATTAAACTGCAGCTGCCACACTCTTGTCCATTCTTCTAATTTACCTAAATCATTTGTCATTTGGCTTATTCCTCCTGAAATGTCTACCCTATTGCAGATCTTTGTATCATCTGCAAAAAAGGCATACCTTTCCTTAAAGACCTTTTGCAATATCGCTAAATAAAAATATTAAAAAGAATGGGCCCCAGTACAGATCCCTGAGGTACCCCACTAGTAACACTCCTTTCATCCGAATAATCTCCATTGACTTATCCATTTAACTATTTTTGCATCCAGACACAAACACTGCAATTTATTAATGAGTCTTCTGTGAGGGACTGTGTCAAATGCTTTACTGAAATCTAGACAAGTTATATCAACTGCTCCCCCTTGGTCTATTATTATAGTTAAAAAATCTATGAGGTTAGTTTGACAAGATCTCCCTGCTGTAAACCCATTCTGTTTGGGATCTTGCAAGCCATTCAAATTCAGATATTCAACAATTCTTTCCTTTAGCATAGTCTCCATTAATTTTCCCACTACTGATGTAAGACTTACTGATCTGTAGTTACCAGACTCTTCCCTGCTACCTTTTTTGTGAAGCGGTACTTCATTTGCTATCTTCCAATCTTCTGGAACTACTCCTGTCAATAGCGACTGATTGAATAATTCTGTTAAAGGTTTTGCCAGAACACACTTAAGTTCTTTTAACAACTTTGGGTGTATCCCATCTGGTCCCATTGATTTATATGTTTTAAACTTAGAAAGTTGAAGTAGAACTTCTTCTTTTGAGGTAAGCTGTGACTGGAGCAGACTGATATTAGATGGGATATTTTGTAGAGGATGAATTGTAGGACTTAGACTTCTTTTTAGAGGCAAAAGCCCTGAGGAAACATTGATTTGTAAGACTTACACTTGTTTGGCACAAGCCCTAAGGAAACCTTGATTTGTTGTAGGACTTAGAATTGTGTTAGGCCCAAGCCCTGAGGAAACATTGATTTGTAGTACTTAGACTTTTTTGGCACAGCCCCTAAGGAAACATTGATTTGTAGTACTTAGACTTTTTTGGCACAGCCCCTAAGGAAACATTGATTTGTTGTAGGAATTAGACTTGTTTTGGCACAAGCCCTAAGGAAACATTGATTTGTTGTAGGTCTTAGACTTGTGTTAGGCCCTAGCCCTGAGGAAACATTGATTTGCAGGACTTAGACTTGTTTTGGCACAAGCCCTAAGAAACCTTGATTTGTTGCAGGACTTAGACTTATGTTGGGCCCAAGCCCTGACAAAACATTGATTTGTAGTGCTTATACTTGTTTGGCATGCTCCCTAAGGAAACATTGATTTGTTGTAGGATGTAGACTTGTTTTGGCACAGGATTAGACCTGTTTTTATCAGTACAACTAATGATGAGACAAAGCGAGTAAATAGATTGATGCACAAACTAATTTTACTGCCAGTGATGAGAAAAGGTTCATGCACAAGCTGTTTTAGCCCTCTGAGTGACAGAGGGATACGCAACGCATTGCAAACTAATGCGATGCTCACCCCCTGGTACTCATAGGGTTAAAGAACATGCCGCAAAATGAATAGTGCTATATATTATTATTGAGACCCAATTAAAAGCCCAATCTTATTTATCATACATGGGCCTGGGTTACAATGAATACTAGACTGGGATTGAACCCCGTAACTAGTATATTTTTAAATAATCCAAATCCAAATAATCCAAATATTTATGAGATCCAAATATACAGCATGGTCTATTTATCATTCACAGACCAGGGTTACACCAAGTGCCATAACCTGATTTATTCATAACTGATCCAATTTAATAAACGTCTTATAATAGAACACATCCTTTATATCCTTGAAGTTCTATTAGGTTGCTACTAAAACATTTGTAACATCTATCTCTCACTTTCTCACATTGCTGTGATATTGATAAGAGGTTTAGGGCTCGATCCAAATGTTGGAGTAAAAAATGCCGGTTGGACAAAATGGATACAACCGACAAAAGAAAATATCTAAGTCGGTATTCAAATGTCCTACCTGCATTAAGCACAACGGATGTTAGGCCACAAAGCTATTGTTGTGTCCAAATGTCTGTTTTGTGCCTTAAGTTCCCAAAATGCCACTAAATAGAGCCAGTTTTGGGAACTTAACAGTAAAAAAGTTAACCACTGGTGCCTGACATACTGCCAAGCACCGATCGTTAACTAAAGTTCCTTACACTTACCTGTCATCCACTGTCCTTCTCCTTCTGTCTTCTCTTCTGCCCTTCTCTTCAGTCTTCTTTCATCTCTTCTTTATTCCTGTAAAATAAAACAAATATTAGACTTACAAAGCATTACCATTAATATCCTTTAACCCTTTGAGTGGCAGAGGGACAAGCAACGCATTAAAAAGCAAGTACCTCAGTGGCACTCAAATGGTTACCGTGTATGTGCCATATTTGGACAATGCATTGCGTACCCCTTTGCCACTCAAAAGGTTAAATGATATTAATGTTAATGCTTTGTAAGACTGATATTTGTTTTATTTTACAGGAAGAAAGAAGACATGAAAGAAGACTAAAGAGAAGGACAGAAGGTTATATTATTTTATAGTATTTATTACCAGTATATTCTATGTAGTTTCGAGTTTCACATATATTATGTATTATTAAGTGGCTTATGCACATACCATTCCTTTAGGGAGCAATTGGCACCACTTAGAATATATTAGGGCACACATTTTTAGGCACCTTATAAGGAATTAGTTAATCGTGATATTTATTCTAAGGATTTATGTTTAGATGCACTCCATGGCAGGGATTTTCAATTTTTTATATAATATTTTGTATTTTGTTTTTTTTTTATAGTTATTTTTGTATTATTTTTTATTTCTTATTTATTTATTGTTACACTGTAATATTTTTATATTGTCTTTATATTATTTTATTTTCAGTTTCATCACTGACTTTACTAGTATTATTTTGGTGTATTCTATTACAATGATTCTTATTGTTAGTGGCAGGATTTCATTTGTCATGGGTCTCCTATTTCTCCTGATTCATCTTTACACCACTGTGTTGTGTTTCATTCTATCATTTTTATGTTGTTACACTATGTTGATTATGTCCATAATCCATTTGTGTGGTCACAGTTTTTGTGTTTGATTGGGTACCGAGCATTTGAATTGGTACAATCATACACACACTATGGTCCATATAAGTGTACTGTGTGTTTCAGCGGCTGTATTCCTTAATTGTTTTACTTGCTGGCTTGATTGAGCTTTGATAAAGCAGCGTTACTGCTTTGAAAAGCATTAGCGTTGTAGCCCGTATTTTAATAGTTTATTTTATATTATTTTCAAGTGTTGCTTAATAAATATTTTATATGAGGAAGCTGCCGCTGTGTTCGTTCATCTGTCTGCGATCCTGACATCCAGAGGATATCGATCTTTCCCCCGAGTGAAGACGGGAGTATATTCTCCATATGCTAAGTTGTTGGATATACTGATATCAGTAATCAGACCATTGAACCAAGTGAGTGCTACTATTTTTTAAATCAATTCTTGTTGTTGGTATAGTATTACACTATTGGGAGCCTGCTCTTTTTGTGTTTTTTTTTTCTATGAGTCTTGGAAGGACAGAAGATGACCAGGAAGCAGAGGACTCCGCTGTTACTTGTGATGCAATGTTTTTTTAACTTAGTCGGGTGAACCCTATGAATGCCGGCGGGGTAATTATACCCCACTGGCACTCAAAGGGTTAATTCTACTTACTTTTGAAACATTTTTCATACTTTGGATGTATTGATATGGGGCTTAGAGCCCCATATCAATACATCCACTGAGGACTTTGTTTTTTTTTACTTCAAGTTTCTCCTCGGCTGTTTAAACAGTCGATAAGGGACTCAAGTTAAAAAAAAAAGTAGCTTTTAACTTTCCTGCGATAACTAGAGTCCCTTATCGGGTTTTCTTGGCTAACGCGGACATTTGAATTACTATTTACTCTGTTTTCATCATTTTCAATGGATGAAAACACCTCTTAACTTTAACACACAACAGCTCTCTTTTTTACCGTTATTTTTTCATAGCGCAGATATTTGACTAGCTTATTGTGCTGGAAAAAACAGGCTTCTCCAACATTTGGATTGAGCCCTTAACCCTTTAAGTACCAGAGTGGTACGCAACACATTATGAAGCAATGGGTCGCATACTTCTCTAGCACTCAAAGGGTTAAATATGCAGTGTTAACGCGTAACAGTACTAAATGACAGCTTCAATTTTATTATACTTAATACTATTCAATATTAGGAATAGTTGCATGCTAGTTTAGTCTTTTTCTTCGTATTTAATGTAGAATTTTATAATAGAAACCAAGTAAGACTTTTAACCTCTTCGTTAATGGTACTGACATATCAGAAGCATGGTATTCGATTTAGGTATCACTAATGAATGCTTGTTATGCTAGGTTCCTGAATTCCACTAAAGATAAAGAGACACACACACACAGTGGTAGTGAAAACTATAACTACTGTTTATTAAATATGCATTACAAAAAAAGACATAAAAGATACTTAGCTACCGCCGGAGTTTTCATCAGTATGGGAGAGCCTTCCATACCTCCCTGCAGCAACAATCTTTTAAACACACAGGATTGAGATTAGATACATACTCTCTATGTCTCAAGATGGCTCTGAGAACCTAGAGACGTGTCTCAACTTGTTAAGGTGAACTACGCCCTAATTGATATGATATACACATATCATAGTGCAGAATAAAAAGGATTGCATAACTGAGAATTGCATAACTGAGTGTTTCATAACTGTTTCTCTGTTGTTTATTCTGCTACGTGCAGAGGCCGCCCATGAGGAGACCCCAAAACGTTCCTCCACTTACAATGATATATTGAAGCATTCCAATTTTATTATTCATTAGACACTGATATATGGGTTAAAGAAATCATTTCTGAATATTTCAAGTTACGGAGCTTAACCCTGGCCTGTGAGTGATAAATAGACAGTGCTTTATATTTGGATCTTATAAATATGGGATTCAATCCCCGGTCTAGTATTTGTTTTGACTCAGGCCTATGTATGATAAATAAGATCAGGATTTTTATTGGGTCACAATAATAATATTTAGCACTGTTCACTTTTGTGACATGTTCTTTAAAACAGCTTGTTCATGAACTTTTTCTCATCACGGACAGTACGGAGAGTAGAAGGACTATCTCTTGTCTATATATAATAAATAGATCAAAGGCAGAATTCTCTAATAATAGAGGTTATATATGTCTAAAATAGGCTGACCAGATCTCACCTTTAACCGGGGACGCATAGGAAATAGCCATTTTTCAGCACTTCACTGAAATCAAAGCAGTCTTGCAGTATGCATTTTTTACATGCATCCCCGGTTAAAGGTGAGGTCTGGTCAGTCTACCTAAAATTAGTTTGTGCATTAATCTATTTATCCACTATGTCTCATCATTGGTAGTATTAATAAAAACAAGTCTAATCCGGACCAATGGCTGCCCGATAGGTTGTGGATAATGCATATTCATTCTCAGTTGTATCATTCAATCAGTTAGAGGTGATGGTGCTAGACTTATGATTCCTTGAGCCATTTAGTGCCCCATGATATATTCCTGGGTATTTGTTACTGAAAAATTGGCTTGCCATATTATACACTAGGGTTTCATATACATTTAAATTAGGAGGTACGTCTTTATAGATCATTTCTAGGGATGGGTGAAAATTTTCACCTCAAACTGAAATCGGTGAAAAATGGCACTTTCCACTTGGCGAAAAATTTCACACAAAAAGTGCAGTTTTCCCACTTTTTTCGCATAACTGATTGCATTGAAATTGATGGGAAGAATTTTTTTTCTCTACCACATGAAAGTTTTCTCTAGTTTTCTACAGCTATATACAAGGGTGTCAGGCTCTCATAGCATGCCTGTGTTTGTGAGAGGAGAGAGCAGCATGTTTTTGAGCTAGAGAAGATAAGCAAATAAAAGGGAATTGAAGCTTAATTTAGGGAGTCATTTAGGTAGGACATTTGTTCTCTGTATTAGGGGAGTGTGGGGGCACTCTGAGGGAGAAGAAGTGAGGAAGGAGGTTGACCCAAAATACCCTAAAATTTGGTGTGATTGACTGGCAAGACTCAGGCAGCTGGGGTCCAAATTTCTTGCTAAAATATATATATAACTAAAAAACAAAATCATCAACTTCTTTCCCCAGATTTCCCCAGCACAGAGACAATAACAGTAAAATCGCTTTTATTGTCTCTGTGCTGGGGAAATCTGGGGAAAGAAGTTGATGATTTTGTTTTTTAGTTATATATATTTTTTTTGGGGGGGACTAAATGTGATAAGGTACGGTGGACAAATAAAAAAAAAAAGAAAGAAAAAAAATACATAAATAATTAAAAAACTAAATATATTAGCTGACTTGGAGCCTGATCTGAACTCTGTGACTGACACAGACTTGATAGCAGATGACATTGAGAATTTTATTGAGGGCCAAGGAAAGACTTCACACTCCATCAGTTGTGTACTGTAGAGAGGAAAAGCAAACACAGGAGGGGGAAAAGGTGGAGCAGTGCATTGATGTTGGAGTAAAGTGGTAGTACAAAAACTGACTGCAGCAATGTTTGCTGCAGCATGTGCAGTACATGATGATGATCACTCTCCTCCCAGGGTGGATGCAGTTTGTCAAGGTCCCGCCAATCACACCAAGCCAGTCCCCCACCACCACTTCCATACACATCTGCCACATTGTAGGTTGTACTTTATTTTTTAAATCACTTGACTTTATCATGAATATGTGCCAATGGCACTTAAAGGGATAGTAATGTTTCATAATACAAGCAGCTCTAATTAATCATCATAGTATTTGGACTTTGGAGAGTGTTATTTCAATCCTGTCAGAGTTGTAGTTCAATGACAAAGTGTCCCCCTCCCGCCCCTTTTACTGATGTAACACTGTTCAGCCAGAGCAGAAGGGAGGTGCCCAGGTAGATTGCAGAGAGGGACAATCTTCAATTAAGATAAGGGAAAAACCTGAAAAGCTTGTCAAGGGGGGCAGGGCTTTCATTGTTTTCATAGGAATAAGAGCGTCTTCTTCTATTATCTGTCTGGTCTATAGACTGCATTCCACATCTGAGAAGAGATGGCTTACACTAGGTAAAAGGGGCAGGAGGGGAAACTTTGCTTGTGAATATCTCATAAACCATAAAGGTTTGAGAGATAAGACATATCATTTTTCATGTTTTTTTAATGCCTACAAAATAAAATAAACTTAAAATGAAGTATTACTATCCCTTTAAGCAGAAAGTAAGTGTTGTGGGCAAAGGACAAATGCACTCTGCATGCTAAAACATTTTTCAAGGTATATATTGCTGTAGGACTCACAACTTTGACTTCCAGCTACTTATCTCTCCACTAAAGCCCTCAGAAGAAGCAATATTGTGCTGGGAAATGTTGCACCATATTAAACATAGGAGAAAATGTGTTGGAATGAGAAAAAATGTGTTGCAATAGGAGAAAAATATGTTGGAATAGATAAAAAAATTTGCTAGAATAGGCAAAAAGGAGGAACGTTTTGAAATGAAGGAAAGGAGAAAATGTTCGGGGAAAAAAGGAAAATTGTCAGTTTATTTGCGAAAGTCATGCGTGAACTTTTTCTCACTTTTCTCTCACCCCTAATCAGTCCCACATTGGTGGACTAACTTTAAATAAGAAGCAGCTGAGATGTTTTTAATATACCATTTCTGCCTAGTATAGGCAATTTGTTGGTTTTTAATCAGAGACTCCTTTAGTAAAGAGGATTATTTTTATTGTCTTTGGTTTATGAGGCTTGCTGTATATAATCTTTGTTCTGTTAATGTAATAGATTCAACCCATCCCTTTAAGTTGTATTTTCCATTAGTAATATGTATAGATGATAGAGAAAGCTCTCCTTGTCATTAAGGACCCAGCATGTATATATATGCATGTCCTCACATTAAGGCACTGTTTAAAAGCATGTAAAATTTGAAGATTTTACTATTTCTATACCTCAGCTTTTTCATTACTGTTTTGAATAGTTCTAAGGGTCCAAATACGGTTTTGTTTAGTATGTTTTGTTCTCTTGATATTCACTAAAAAACAATAAGTGACTATATAAAAGAGCATGCAGTTAATTATACAATCAGGTAATATTTGACTATTGGTTGTAAAAGGATGTAAAACAGTCTACTCAAACTGATAGGATCATTTCCTTTTTCTATTGCATCTATTGAGAGATCAAGGAGAAGAAAAGGATGAAACATGGCCAAGGGCTAAAACAGGAAACCGCTGGCTGGGTTCCATCACACTGCACATACTTATGAGCAGCTGGGAGCACATGCCAGACCCAGAGACAAGAAGGTTTGGAGAGAAACTTATAACCTATTGCCTTGTGTAATTTCATAGTATGACTGCTGGGAGCTAATATGTAAGAACACATCTGGGTAACCTTTAACATCAAGGAGAATAAAGCAATCCTAAGATAATCAAATTTCCCATTTTCTCTGTGGGATTTGTGAAATTATATAAAAAATGTATTTACCAATGCTCAAACAATGCATATTTTCATTTAAATAGCTATCAATTCTTGTGAAAAATGCAGGGTCATTTGAGGACAGCCGTATGATATTATTCTAATTTTTTATATATTTTGTTTACACTTCAATACCCCTGACTTGATGACTATCTTGCTCTAATTCAGGATTTTAGTATTTGATCGGTGGCTTGACTGCAAATTGCAGAGTTTGGCTGGAAAAGAGCACCAGTTATGATACAAAAAATAGAAAATCACTATTTTGAAATGCAGAAAAAAAACAACAGTGGAATTCAGTATTAAAATGGATGACAGTTCTTTGTATGATTTCATTATGTATTTATTTATTTGTGTACCACATTTTAAGCTGTAATGAAACCACCTGTCTGTCTTTGAACTCTCAGTTCAAACTATGCTTATTGCATTGTATTTAGGCAATCTGGAATAGAGGAGACATGGAAGATAACCACATAAAAAAATCTTTTTTTTACTACAAAGTATGTACAGAAATAATGAAAGCAACCAAAATGCATTTATAAAAAATAATAATATTAATACCTTTATACCAGTGTTATCTGTGATATACTGTATATTTTAAACATTTGTCTTAATAAAAAGATGATCAAGTCCTTGGATGCTAGCGACATCTCCATTGGATTGTTACACTTGGTGATGTATATTTTTATACAACCATTGACATAATATGGGAACTGAAAAATACCATGTTCAAATTTGCAGGTTAACATGCAACATTACAGAGATCAGTTTCATAGATCATATATGACATGATCTATATACTAGGATAAGCAGGGAACAGTTTGACAGAATGATGCATGCCGGGTAGGAACCATCAGTACATTTTTTTGTCTAAAATACTTCCACCATACACACTGAGAACTCATCCTTCTTGGAAGAGTAGTTAGTGCAGGATGGATTTGCTCTAGCATCCATGCATGTAATAAATAAATAAATGTAAAACCCCAAACGTCTTGGCGAGGATTTGGGAGCTGTTTTCCGTTTTTATATACTTTACTCTGCTGTTTAATACATTAAACAATAGATTATTAGGAGAGGAAAGATCGATCTTTTTGCCACAGTTGAGTGCCAATAAAAAAGAGAAAAAATGTTGCTAAAGAATAATTTTGGTGTAAAAGGTTGTCTATGCTAGGTACCCATATATACTTTTAGTTAGACTATCAATGTAATTAGATTATTCAGGAAATTAGTTAGAGTTAGAGCTTAGTTAGAGTTTATTGCACTTGAAGTGACACTACAGTTTTATTTTGACATGTTTGAGTGCCACAAAGATGGCCTTTCAATTACATATTTTACTCACCTAGTATGATGTCAGGTTTGGGAAGCTAATAGGTGTCTTATTTAGTTTCTTTCTTCTTTGGGGAGAGTGGCTTAAGGATGAGGATATGAGTGACATCCAAGCTGTACTTCTGGTTTCACTAAACGGGAAGTTGTGGCTGGAATTGACAATAATGAAAGCATTTTATTACAGGAGGCATCACATTTTACAATAGAAAGGGATCTCAGTCTTAAAAATATGTTGGCATCGCTAATCTTATGCATCTTATTCAATTATAGAGAGATAAAAGTATACTCTGCTTGTGTGTATCTTTAAACTTTTTATATATGATAGTATTGTAATTCTCATTGTAGAAGTGACACTTATGTGAAGAAAGTCATGTATTGTTGAGTTGAATTAGAAGATTTTGTGTAGTTGGGTATGGAAGGTGAGAGTATGTTTTTTAGATAAATAAAGCTGGTTAACAGTAGGAACTGAAAGTGAACTATAGAACGGGAAGGTGTCTTCTTTTTAAAGGGACACTATCATCAAAAACAAAATTGGGTTATACAGTTTTAAATATCCTGTACTTTAGCTCATATCTGTAAAATGTAATAATTTATGTTTGATAACCAAAATCTAATCTAATTTTAATGCATGAGTACAATATTTTATGTAAGTAATTGGTTAATTTTCTGTGCACAGCCAGTGCTTTCAAGTATTGCATTTAGAACCCACTGCTCTTTTATTCAGAATGGCTGATATCTTATGTCAGTCTCAATCAGAGGCAATAAAACACTATCAACTCCGCAAAACCTATGAAGATTTCTGCTGTAAAAGGAGCCCTTCAAAATTGGAAAAGACAGATATTGGAGCTTCCAGAGATTATATTTCAAACTAGGCTTTAGGTTTCAGAAAACAAGCAGATAATTTTGACAGAGGTGTGCATGGAGTACAATTTAAGTGTATATATAATGTATATTCGGTATTAGTGCTGCTTTAAGATAATCTTCATGTATAAAATTGGTCAATTCATGACCTTTTGCCAGGGAACAATGTAAACTCTTACACAACCAGGAGGAAAGAATGTATTTCTTTAAATGGGGTACAGCTGGAATGAAATGAGAGAATATTATACTATCTTGCACAAAAGTGCTAGATAAAGTTGGAGAGAAGTTGGAGAGAAAGTTACTACAGAGTAGGTGACCTATAAAGTCATTTTTGTGGGAAGAATTATGTAGCTCATTTCCTGCACTTAGGTGGTGGAATAAAATCAAGCACCTCCATACTCCATTATGGGTGCAATGCCCATTGGAAGCAAAAGCATCTCTGTTTTAAGATGTGATCTACACATAAAACTAGTCTACCTAGTCATAGATCCAGCCCTGGGTTTGCAAACAGGTAAGTTGTGGATTTTTTTTCAAAATCTTCCATTGACTTTAATTGACTTTGACTCATCTTGCATCCTAAACACAAAAGAGGCAAACTTTAAGAGTACAGCACATGAACCAGTTTGCCAATCTCTTATTATAAGGATTATACAGAATTAGCTGAACTTTAATTGACTTGCAGCTTATTGATCAGTAAATATAAGAAGCATATGGATTGAAAACTAGATGATATTTTAAAGAAAATATTATGCAAAGAGGTATGTTTTTTTTTTATCTTCACATTTTCATTGAACATTATTTCACATACAGCATATGGATTAGAATATTTTTTTAAACAAATGATTATGATTAAAGGTTCAAATGTATATATTGTTCTATGCTTAGTTAGGAATGACCAGAATGATCTTTCTTATCTATCTCTATAATAAAATTTATTCAAGATAATATATATTATAACAAACCAGATATGTAGCACAATGGTAACAATACTCAGGACTAGCAGAAAACCAGCAGCCAGAGCCAAATAACCCTACTGCAAATGGTTAAAAACAAAACATGTAATAAATAACTAACAGATCAGTGCTATGTTACCCTTATGGAACAGAGAACACAGTGACTCAATAGGAATGATGCACCAAATGGTTTAATCAGACTATAAAATTATAACAGTCCAGCTATTTTAATTGTGATATCTCGCACTGGAGAATTTAGAACTTAGTTTTTAGTTTATATGTATCCAGTTGGGTACTCTGGTGTCAAACAACGGGTTGGCATGATATTGACCTCCTAGTGGAGAGTGATTTAGGCAATTGTGGACTAACTGTCGGACCCATAGCAGGGTAGGAAATAGACATCTGGTTATTACAGAGGCATGTTCCCGATTTAAGCTTTGGTCTGGCTTGGTCCTTTTTTTGCTGGATATCTGTCTGTGGGGAGTGTCATATTATTACCCCTGGGTTGGGCATCTAGGGCATCGAATACAGGAGTTTTTTGTGACAATAGCTGTATTATTATAATTTTATAGTCTGATTAAACCATTTGGTGCATCATTCCTATTGAGTCACTGTGTCCTCTGTTCTATAAGGGTAACATAGCTCTGATCTGTTTGTTATTCATTAATATATGTTATATCATGAGGATGTTACACATCCATATTACATTTTATTACTGTGTTTATTTGTTTGTTTAATTATTTTTAAAGAATTACACAAACAGTATGTTAAAATTTCTATTTTGTACTGTTTAAAAACAGCAATGTAATGACACAAGCAAACTATTTTAGCAAGAGATACTATAAATATTCTGCTCCTACATTATGCCATCTGTTGCTGCCTCTGGCAGAATGGACTAGAATGATTCATTGTTTTATGTTTGCATGAATATTGTTTTGAAATTATTAGTGGGAATCATGATAGGTTTCATATTTTAAAACATGTTTACTTTCATGTCTCTTTCTTTTCATATTTTCCAGCAATTACGCTAATGTATCCAATGAAAAACAAACGTACATAAAACATTTCTATAATTTTACTGAAAACCCACTGAAATTAGTTTATTTCATAAAAAATATATAATTCATTGGTTTTCCATGCTTTACACATGACATTTCTGTAATTATTCATCTGCAATTTTCTTTTTTTTTTCATTTTAAATTTTATTGATGTCAATATCTAGAGTTTCATTACAACAAATCAGTGCCAGGAGGGAGAAACCCGGGACGCGGTCCCTTCTAGCTTCCGTTACACTCCATTTTGTAGGGAAAGCTGAAACCTATCACACAATGCAGGAGAGAGAGCCAAGTATTGAGTCGAACTGGAGTAGGTACTTCCCACCGCCATCGAGACCAAGCAGTCGTAAATTGTGTAAAGGAATGGGTCACCAAAGCATGACGTATCTCAAGTTCAATAGAGGCATCTACCTTGCAGAGCCATTGGTAGGTGGGGGGGATAGTGGTTTGTTTCCAATGTAAGGGGATTAGGGATCTAGCTACGTTTAAGAGGAGAGGAACCTCCTGCCACTGGTCTAGAGGTATGTTTAGAAGGAGGTGTGACTTATAAAAGAAGAGACAGAGGAGAGGGTGGAGAGGGAGAGAGAGTCGGAGAACAGTGTTTATGAGTTTTATGATTTGTGACCAAAAAATTTGTATCAGTGGGCAGCTCCACCAAATGTGAGAGAGTGATCCATGATGTTGGAGACATCTCCAACAAGTAGGGGAAGCTGTATGGTATATTTTAGCAAGAAGAGAGGGAGTTCTGTACCAACCCGTGATAAGTTTGTAACTCAATTCTCTCGATTTAGTATGCAATTTGAAATTGGACATCAGGATATAGGACCACTGTGTTGAATGTAACGAAATATCAATTTCACTTTCCCAACGTCTGATATAGAAAGGTTTCACAGTATTGTGCTGGTGAAAGAATAAGGAGTAGCAAAAGGATAAAAGCAGGAATGGGATGGGGATTTTGGCAATTCTTGCCTCAAAGGGGGTTATAAATCTGTCTGGTGATGTCGTTTCATAGTTGGAATTATACCAGTGACGAATTTGAAAGAGAAGTCACCATGGAGTAAAACATTGTCCCAGTTTGTCAGAAAGAGTACACAAAGGGAGGAACTGTGAATCACAGATAAGGGATCCAAGAGTGTGGAGATTGGCCTGTTTCCATTGGTCTTGCATGAGGTTTGAAAGTTCTACTGTAAAAGAGGGGTTGTTCAGAAAGGACTGTAAAGGGGAAGGGGGGAGCAAGGTTAAGTGTGGTATTCAACTGTCCCCAAGTTTTCAAGATGTGGCTAAGTATAACGTGAGTTTTACATTTCACTGGAATCAAATGTGCCGGAATCAAGAGTAATTGAGTAGGAGCCGAACCATCCAGAGCATTCATGGTTGAAGCTGTCCATCTCTTAGGTGGGGTGGAGAGAAAATCAAAAATTTTTGCCAGAATGGAAGCTTTATAATATTTATGGAAGTCCGGTATGCCAAGGCCTCCCTGGTTGACCAGGAAAGTGAGGATATTGTACCAAAGTCTAGGTCTCTTTCTGGCCCATATAAATTGTGAGGTAAGTGTGGAGAGCGTGTCAAAAAATGTTTAGGTATGGGTATTGGAAGAGCATTCATAACATATAGGACCTTTGGGAGGATCACCATTTTTACGACATTAATGTGACCGAACCAAGAAATGAACAAAGGGTTCCATGATGATAGGTCAGATTTAATTGTTGCGCTCAAAGGGGAAAAGTTCCAATTAGGAAGAGAGGAAAGATCCGGGGAGATTTGAATACCTAAATATTTAATAGAGTCATCGGACCATGACAAAGGGAATTTGCATTGGAAGAGGTCCTCTGTCCTCGTGGGTATTCATGTAAAGGAGTGCCAAGTGGTGAGGAGATTTTGTGGAAGTTTATTGCACATCCTTTAATTTTCATGAGTCTAACTAGTGTTTTGCCGCACTTATCTCCTGAGATGTATTTTTCATATTTGATTTACATAAAAGATTTCTGAATATCCTCTTTCAGGAGCGTGTTTAAATTGTTCTTAAGGTTCTTTAGGTCTTGTAGGACTTGAGGTGAGAGGGAATTTTTAAGTGTGGCTTCTTTAGCACGAATTTCGTTTAACAGATCCGTGATCCGCTTCCATTTTTTCAGTTTATTAAGGGCCCTATTTTAATTAAGTGACCACGCAACACACATTTGTCAATGATAGAAGTTAAGAAGTTATGGGTGGAAGTATCTGTAATGGTTGAATCGTTGAGTCTCCAGGTTCCAGGAGAGGTGACGGGGGCAAAGTTTGAAAGGGTCAGCATGACCAAAGAGTGGTCCGACCAAGATACGGGGTCAATGTTAACCTTCTTCAGGCGCAGTAAGCGGAATTGAGAGAGAAAGATATAATCAAGTCTACTATAAGTATAATGAGGGGAAAAAAAATAATGTGTACTCTCTATCATGTGGATGGTGAATTCTCCAAGAATGCAAGTTTCTATTTTATCTTTGCAATTGTGGTGTTATTCCTATCAGTTTTTGAAAAAATCAGTTTATCCGGTTGCTAACAGTTTGATTTAAAAGAAGAAAAAAAAGGATGTACTGTAATAACTTTTGAGCAAAGTATATTCAGTTTGCGTACACTTGTTCCATTCAGAGAGAAAAGGCCTAAAATATATAGGATTTCATAAAAATTGTTTGTTCCTTCAATTAATTTCCATTACTTCTTAGCCTTTTGTAGTACATATTCTTCTAGGATTATAATTTTTATTACAAATTAAAGCCTCAGATAATTTTAAAATAGTTCATAGTACAAACAGTAGCACCTAATATTACAATATTTTACTTTATTAAAGACATAAAGGGTGCTGCTTGCTCCAGTGCAGGAGTTTTTCTTAGAATCAGTAGGGCTTGTTGGTTCAAGAAATCTTTCATTTCATTGCATCTGGTCCTGCTCTTTCTTTTTTTCCCAAACCAGAGGTTTTGGATGGATTTACATGCATTAATTTATGCTGCACTCTGAGTAAAACTCTTCCTGCGACCTGTCAAAATATTTGTGCAAGTGATTTTCTGAAGACAGCAGCGTATTTGACAATCTGTGTGGTACAGCTGAAAATTAAGATCTCTGCAGCTACAGCAGTCCCTAGCCATGCTTCCCCAAGGTTTGCTGGAACTCCTGCACTGAGGAAAGCAGTACTGGCATGGTGGCTTAAAGAGATAGCAATGTTTCAGAAAAACAGCAGCTCCAATTGATCTTCATAGTACTTGGGCCATGGATAGTGTTATTTCAATACTGTTAGAGTTGTAGTTCAAGAGTAATTGAATGATAAAGTATCCCCCTCCCACCCCTTTTACCTAGTATAAGCCACCTCCCCTCAGATGTGGAATCTCGGACCACACAGCTCACAGCTAGGGACAATCTTTTGACTGTAAACACAAGGAAAACCATACCCCCCTTCACTGGTTTTACAAGTTTTTACCCTTAAGCACACTGAAGATTGTCCCTCTCTGCAATCCATCCGGACAGTCTTGCTGCTCTGAGGTGAGCAGTGTTACATCATTAAAATGGGTGGGAGGGGGATACTTTATCATTGAATTACTCTTGAACTACAACTCTAATGGTATTTAAATAACAGTCTCCATGTCCCAAATACTATGAAGATTAATTGGAGCCACTTTTATTGTGAAACATTACTATCCCTTTAATGTGCCTTCTATCATAAAATAATTCCATTTGAGGTTTTATTGTCTCTTTAAAAATAATACTACAGTAATCGTTCATGAAGAAAATATATAACTTAAGTAAGACAATGAGATGCAGTTCAATCTTTAATCTGAAATATAAAAGTCAAAAAGACAAAAGTGCCACATATTACATCTTCCTTAAACTGTCATAAGTAAACATTTACTGATTATCACACTAGATTCTATACTATACAAGAATACTTACTGATGGGCTATGTGCTACACTGGAGGATATATGGGAAAATGCCAGGAAATAGATTCTTAAATAGTGTTTTATTGTTTAAAAAGACCCAGCTTTGGAGGCATTGAGGGTTCTAAAACGAGGCTACTATAACCACAAGGCAAGCAGGAGAACAACCACATGTTCACTTGGATCGGACAGGGGATCAAAGGATCAATTAAAGTTAATGGGGGTCAATAGTCCAACTGTTCCACTCTCTAACCCTACAGTGATCTGTTAATGTCCCCAACCCCTCCACATATGCACACAGAGTCCCTGGTTAACCCCTTCATTGCTCGATTATAACAATTTCACCTTGCCAGCAACAGAGGGTGCTAACCATGAAAAAATACCTGCCAAACCCCACTATTGGATTAGGATGGTGAGTTACAAAATAATGTTCTTAACACTTTTATTTTGGAGTGTGTCTCAACTATTTTAATCAATGTCATCAAGGTAATTATAGTTATGTAATTTTTTGAAAATTCAAACAAACCCAATATTCTCCAACTTGCTTATTGTCTTCTTTTTAATTTAACAACCCTTGACAGTCATAGTACGCCATGGGTAGATTTGAGTTAACGACCCATGACATCTATGACCGTCATGGAATTCTGGGCTCCCCCCGTGGCTGCACGCCGTTCGGGGAGTGCGGAACCAGAAACAGCAAAAAAAAAAAAAAAAATGCTCTGTGGTCCTTAAATGACCGTAACACGCTGATCGGCCAGTCGTTAAGGGGTTAAGACCATCCATTGTACATTGTGGGAGCACTGCTTGTTTTCAAAGAGTATACAAAACAAAGAGAGTGTGCTGAATAGTGCCCACCAATGCTGTATCTTTGATATCCTTTATATTATACAAAGAAGATAAAATAGTTCCAAGTCTCTCACATGTGAAGAACATGCCCCTTCTCTATTAAGGGTTCTTAGTTTTAATTGAAATTTTAATTTCTGTTATTTGTTTTTATGTACAATTGTATAATTGCTACTCTTGTTTTGTATATTTTTGAATTTGTTCCATTTCTCATAATGTTAGGTACCTGGCATCTTGTTTCCATGGTTATGACTAGGTGGATCACCGCAAACTGATGAGGAGAACTAATGGGAAGTATTGTAGGTCCCTACATTGGAGGCAAACAATGGTGATATCATTTTGTTTGGCTAAGAGCTTTGACAATTAACACTTGAACCACAAAATGCTTCAGCTGGCCTTTTATCTTTAACTCTAATTATACAGTCATATATTTTGATATGTTATAAATTCTTCCATTATGAAGACACTTTTCTCTTAGAAGAATCATGTCACTGAGATATGTTAAGATTAGACGTCACAAATGTGAAGACGTGCCAAGATTCAGTACATGTGCAAAAACTTTTAGGAAGAGGTCAAATGACTTCTATATATTTACAAGGATAAATAAAAAATTTCAGTTTCATAACCATTCCCTGTGAAACAAAACTTTTTGGAAGCAGTATAAGCTTATCATTGTCCTATGGGTTTCTTAACTTTTGCCATATACATGATATGGGATCTTTATCATGACAGGAAACATTTCCCTCTTTAATATCCACTGTTAAACTACTGAATACACTATGCACATTTCCATTGGCTGCTCAGTTAGTTTTTTCATAATTCATTTGCTAAATGTATGCTATCTAGGCAGGTTTGGTGGTTCATTACAGACAATCTGGCCAACTTTTGATTTAAATTTTGCTTTACATCTTGTATGGTACTTATTGGACCAGGAGAACATTGACGATAAGAGCTATTCCATTTAAGGTTCTTTTCTTTGTTGCATACTATGAATGCACACTTAACATTTCAAGCCATGAGAAGCCAAAGTTTGATGTCTGTGGTAAAAAAAAGAGGAACCTCCCCACCTACCGCTATAAATCTTCCCTTGCATATCAGGGTTGTTCCCCCTAACCTGCCACCCCCCCATGTAAGCATCACAGAGCTTTAAAGTGGAACAGTCACTTTATTTCAAATAGATGTTTTGAAATAGCTTTCTTTATCACCTATATTTATGTTGCTTTTTTTGCAATTTAAAACATTTAGTTACTAAGATATTTAGTTTTATTTAGTGTATGTTTATTCATATAGAAAGTACTGTTGGGCACGTCAGCAGAATACCAAGATTTTACACTGCTCCCTATCCCAACGTTCATTCTGCAGAGGAGTACTAGCTCATTTGCATTACTAAATAAAGCTAATTATCTCATAAACTATTGTTTGAAAGAATTTTAAATTTGATCCCTATATTGAAATTGATCAACATAATAGTGCCATAATTACAATATGCAAAATTGGTGTACACCCACAATTCCCCACTATGAAATATTGAGGTATATTTTAAAAAGGGAAAAACAAGTAGGACTTTTTCATGAAAAGTACAGTTTGCCAACATTTTTCAAGATAGAATTTCTCCCCACCACATGAGAATTTTCTCTTCTTTTCCTACCGACATAAAAAAGGGTGTCAGGCTTTCACGCCATACCTTTCTGTGTTTGTGAGACGAGGAGAAGGCAGCACATTTTTGAGCTAAAGAAGGCAAGCTAATAAAGTGGCAATCTGTTCTCTGTATTATGGAAGTCTGTGGGACACTGCAGGACAGAAAGGGAGAAATGAGTTTGACCCCAAATACCCCAATATTTGTGTGACTGACTGGAAAGACACAGGCAGCCATGTTGTATGTTTCTTCATGATCTAGCTGTTATATCTGTCCTGTGTTGTCTAGGGGTGTGAGAAGGGAACGAAAGGCTATTACCCCAAAATTCTGTGTGACTGATTGGGAACACACAAGAAGAGTTGATCCAAGTTTCTTCCTGCACTGGCTGTTATATATGTCCTAGGGGAGTCTACTGGTGTGAGAAGGGAGCAAAGGATGTTTATACCAAATACCCCAACATTTTGTGTGATCAAATTTTTTTTTTTTTTTTAAAGAATGATGTTACTTTTTTGAGCTTCAAACTTTTCAGTACATTCTGTGCAACATTGTTAGGTCCATATTTTGAAAGCAAACTGGAGTATTCTGCAGTAAACCAACTGGACAATTGAAAAATCCTAAATCCCCATGCACTGGACTAAACTTCTTAACGGGATAGTAATACTTTATTATTACTATCCCCATATTGTACATATTTGCAAAAAATTTAATAGCCCCAGGTTCATCTCTTAGACCTTTATGGTTTGAGAGATAACCAAAAGCAAAGTTTCCCCCTTCCCTCCCCCTTCCCTGAAGTCAGAGTTGTGCTGACTGCAGGGATATCCGGTCTGACTGTCATCATTCGGCTCTGCAGCAGAGCCACGATCGCGTTAGTGACAAATAATTATTTCACTGAAACGGTCTTCTACATGTGCTTGCAAACCAAGCACATGTAGAAGACCATTTCAGTGAAATAATTATTTTTCACTAAAGGGATCTTGGATCAGCTGCAGAGCCACAAGCCTGTCGTAAGACAGACTTCCCCTGCAGTCAGTACAACGCTGACTTCAGGGAAGGGGGAGAGAGGGGGTAACTTTGCCTTAGGTTATCTCTCAAACCACAAAAGTTTGAGAGATGAACCTGGGGGCTATTAAATTATTTTACAAATATCTACAATATGGGGGATAGTAATAATAAAGTATTACTATCCCTTTAAGCCCTTGAATGCTAGAGAGTTCTCCAATGCATTGCTTCTCAATGCATTATAAACCTCTCGAGCATTCAAGGTACTGGAAGCCCTGCTTATTTTAACAGGACTTTTTATTTGTCCCCTATTGTGCATTTATGTGTTCCAGAAATGCACCTCTTTAGTTTGTTTAGAATAAAATAGAATGCATAATAAATGGACCTGACTGATTCAGACAAGTGTATAGGTCGTCTTTGATTGTGGTGTAAATATTTCCTTCATCACCTCCACTTCTTTGCAGCTGTGTTACATGGAAACATTTTGAAACAGCTGTCTAGGATTCATTTAAAATGATATCTGACAAACTGCATGTAATCTTCCCAAGCTTTTAAACCAAGAGCTTTTTTTTAGGTTAAGTTACAGCAAAAAGATTTTGTTCTTCTTGCACTGGCTTTTCTACTTTTTTCCTGTAAATCACAGTCAAAAAATGGCACTAAATATAATTAATATTTCATAATTCTGCAACAAATAATAAATCAGGTGCTTAAAACACTGAAAAGTGGTCACATGTAATCATATAATTCACTAATATTTCCCTGACAAAAAATGTAATGGGTGTAATTTCTGTAGGTACTTTCTCCTTTACATATAAAAGTTAGCCTTTCTCTTATGAATAGTATAGATGATGAATTAGCAGTGCTTTGATTTTGATAAAGTTCTAAAATATTTCAGCCTAGAAGAAATCCATGGAGCCAAGTGATTTCTACTTCATTAGCAATCTATTAGTGATTTCCTACAATTACAGCTTGAAGGCAGTCTCTCTCCATTTGATATCAACGCAAGTCAAAAATCTCTGACTAATGACTTGTTAAAGAGAACTGACATTATGTGGCAATTTGTTATAAGGGAATTTCAACCTCTTCAGCTGTTTGAAGGAATGACATGTTTTCAAACACTACTCTGATATAACTTAATGATACAAAAATATTCAGAAGTAATGTCTGTCATACTTGGAGCTAATAAGCATGTTCCCTCTCAGATGCAAGAGAGATATTTCTCCACAGATTTAAATTAACTGTAGGATAGACTACTTATGATATTATTAATATCATTACCAGATATTAGTTAAATATTCTGGCCCAAATAAAACAGTATCTTGAAGATTATTTTAACCCATTAAGGGTGTGCAACACATTGTTTTCTAATGCTCTGCACCCCTCTCTTTTCATTAAAGAGTTAATACAACCCATTAAGGGTGTGCAAGACATTGTTTTCTAATGCTCTGCACCCCTCTCTTTTCATTAAAGGGTTAATATAATTAAAATGTGTTTTCTTATGTGAAATAAACCCCTCAAAGGAAATGAACAAAGCTACAAGCGTAACTTCACTGGAGTTGGCCTATAACTCCAGCAGCTGTACATCTACATTTGCACTGGAACAAGCATGTCAAATTCAAAGGTAATAATATTGGCTGCAATTGTCTGTGTAACTATGAATGCATGTATTATTATTATTAGCAGTAGTAGCGGTATTATTATACTTTATGTATATAGCGCCAACTTATTCAGCAGCACTATACAATAGGGAATAAACATACAGAGACATTAAACAGTACAAATGGAACATAGATAACAAAATGATCAGAGGGCCCTTCTTGTGAGAATTTATAGTCTAGAGGAAGGTAGGTGGGACACAGAAGGAATAAGTGCTGTGGAATGTAAGTGTGCCTGCCACTTGAAGTGTGTGTGATATGTATATGATCAACACTTTAGTCCACTGATATTCATAGAACCACCCATACAATGACACCCCAGGCTTGTTCCACCGCCCCACCAGTAGTCTCAAAACACCATATACACGGACAATAAGGCCTTGTTTTGAGGTCAGGTGTTCACATTAACCCCATCAAGATCAGGACAGAGTGAAACAAAGAGAGAAGATGGTTTGAGATGAAGGGACCATTTTCAAGGAGGAAGTATAAATCCACTCTGCTGGTGCCCTCTCCCGAAAAAAAGGCCTCTGTGTTAGTGTATGTGTAGTTCTAAGATTACTGGTGGGACACTGGAACAAGGCTGGGGTGTAAGACAGTTATTCTAAGTTTGCAGGGGGCCACAGTTTAGCATGCGGAAGTTTGATATGCCCATACTAGCGTGAATGTTTGTTCTAATACATACCAGTGCATACACTGCTCATTCAATAAGACTTTAATGCCAACAAGTCCTGAAATCTTCACTAATAGCATGTGACTTTTTAGCATACCATGTTAAACAAATTGCAGAGAAAAGGTACACCCTTGACAAGTGGTATTAAAAAATGTGTATTTTCAGTTTAAGTAGGCAGGCGTAGGACTAGGGAATAGATTCCAGTACCTGGTGTGGCACCGAATCATATTCTTGCACCCACTCACGAGTTTCTGCAAGATTTAAATTTAAAACTTGATGGTATGCTGTACATCTAATAGATAACACTCAAAAGAATAATGCCCTCAGTTGGTGACATATAAAACAAACAAAATAAAACGGTTGCACCACCTCACTCATATGTAGAAAACAGCCGACAATGATTATAAGCAGCTCCTTGTAGACATATATCAATTGCATACACAAGCGGGTATAGAGGCAAATATATGAACTTCTGTTATTGTAATCTCACCCATCATAGGCCCAGTAGTCCTTCACGCATGACTCTTTATGAAGTTTCCACAAATGTGTCCAATTTGCTCTCTTTCTTTCTGCGATCCCTCTATCTTGTCTTGCCATGGTCCTATTCACTGCGTTCACTGCTACACTTCTGTGTTTTAATACACTTTTCAATCATACGATAGTTGTCTTCCAGTGCTATATCATAGTTTTAGATCAAGTGGACTCTCTGACATTTATAGAAATATGAAGTAGTGTTAGTAATGTGCAGCTACCTATTCCATGTCAAAATGATAACCTCATAAGATAACCAGATAAGATGTCAAAATTTCCATAAGAAAGTATATTAAACATGGAAGTTTGCTGTATTATCCTATTTGGCTCCTGCATGATCCTTGTTACTTTAGTGGCTCTAATCCATGTACCTTCCTGTACTCTGAGTGCCTATTAGTCTGTTATTCATGATCTGTTTTATCTGACTCTCTGCCTGATTTTGACTTCCCATAGACCTCAGTACAACCTGACCTCTGACCGCTGTCTTCCTTAACAATTTGCTTGCCTTTGACTATGGCTTTAGATCCTCCCTTGTACTATGTTTCAGTAAATCTTTGCTCCATCTTGCTCCAGCTCTCTCTGGAGCTCTGCTTTCCTTCTCTTCTGCCTGCTGTTCTCCACTCCCACATCTAACAACATTTGTTAGGAGTGGGACAACTGCTCTGGACAGCCCTATCTGGCTCCCACTGGTAGTACAGTTTAACAGTGGGATTCTGGTTTCTGCCTACATTCTTGCAGACTTCGTTTGCTGCTGCACTGAAGCAATACTCATGTGTGAATATTTAAGCTTTCATTCTTGGTCTCTACTTGCCACCTTGTGACCTCTTTTGCCACTGCACCTTAGCTTTTATTTAGACCTTTTGCCTAATCCTTGGTTTTCTGGATATCTTTTCCAGTGAGTAATTACAGTCATCCATTCTGGGTTCAGATCAAATGTTACCTTCTAATTCAATCTTGTGGTCGTCAGCTTTACCCACTGCTTTGGGCTCTAGCAAGACTGTAATTATCAGAGATGCTGCACCCTAACTACATACTCAAGCAGTAGTCCCAAGTTTCACCTCATAGAATCGCTCCCTTTGAGTTACTGGGCTCATCTTCCAATTTCTGGGTCCGTTCTCCCACTACATTTACAGTTAAGAAATCACCCATGGCTACTGATCATGCATAGATGTAGAACGCTGTGCTTTAACAGGCTGCTCTGCTTGAACAACTCTCAAGCCAGATTCAAAAGCTCATCACTATCGCTAGTCTTTTTAGCACTTCCAGCACAGGTCTGAGTCTCTGGCTATTCTTTCACTACCTGCACTTGTCAAGCTAGCATTAGTCATTCTGTCTCTTTCTGTTCAGCCACCTAAACCGCCTATTCCATAACCTTTTTTGATGGCAATCCCAAAAATATCAGGTGCTTCCTGAAACATTTGCACTTCATTTCAGGAATCCACCTGATGTGTTCTCCTCTCAACAAACAGAAAACATTCATACGTTCTCTTTTTTTTTGTAGAGGGGTATCTTTTGAAGCTGCTCTTCTGGAAGATAGTTCCTTCAAAGCTATGTTTATAGGGGGTATTTTTGAAATACTCAAGGATCAGATAACCACAAAGTAGATTCCTTGAACTCTGTAGGAGTTATATTCTCTTTATTCCACTCTTGAGAATAGCCTCTTGCAACGCAAACAAGAGCAAGACTGAGATAATTTTCAGAAAGGTCCTGCAAAATCCCAGGTACAGCTTGCTTACTGCTTCCAGCTTTGTATAAATGTATCTGCAGACTCCCCACCAGAACCAATGGAATTCCTTCTGAAAGAAAGAGAGACATTTGCTCATATCTGTTCCCAGAAACCAGGAAACAATTGCACTTATTCAGTTTTAGGGCAGGCTCACTAATTGTACATATTATCCCCTATTATATTATCCATAGTGAAACTGCAACCCTCACATCTCAAGGATATTCTTGAACTTCTACTAATTATGCAAAATATCACTTGGGAACAGCATTTTATGTATGTACCAAACCCTCAAGACCTACAGTCAACTTTCACAATGAGTTGCCCACAAAACAAATTTCTTTCCTTAGGGACTGTATTGAATTCAAGCTATACCATAATTATTTATTGTTTGAGAGTGATTTATTTCTACTAAAATACAGCATGGTCATGGGAGTCCACATTCTCACCATCTTACACTAACATTTACAGCTGGGAAGACAAGTTTATATACATTTTATATATATTTGGTGGGGTTACAAATGGAATGCACAGGTTTTGTCTGACACAAAAATGATAACAATCTGAATCTGTCTTTTACCAGTAACCTACAGTTAGAATGTATCAGATTAGTTGATAGCACTTTGGTTACAAATCTGGAAATGTAATTATTTCTATCCATCACAAAAAGTGGAGAACAATGTTTATTTACATGCCCATAATGGGCATTACAAAAAGTGGATCCTAAATTTCCCCTTCAGTCAGTTTTAACAGATCAAAGAAACTGTAGCTCAGAACAAGGTATTTTAACAGAAGCAAATATTCTTAAACAGAAATTTTAAGAAAAAGGGGTAAAAAAATGCAACTAGTCAATGAACCTTTAGATAGATCTTTAAAATTAGATTGATCAATTTCTGTGCAACATAAATAAAAATAGTCCCAAAATTCAAAACATACAGTGATTCTCTCCCCCATTCAAACATATCCTTCATAAATATTGATACATTCATATATAGTATTATATTCAACAGACGGAATAGGAAATCACCCCAAAGTCATTTTTAAAAGGAATGTTAGTATTGGTAATATAACAGCCCCTAGTGTTATATGTAAAAAGATCAATGACCATTGGATAAAAAAAAGATTTTATCCCCCTGCAAGTGACATGCAAAATGTGGCAAACAAGCTTGTACCACCTGCACACATAATCCAAGACAAAAATAGTCATATTTCACTTTTATTGTTACTAACAATGTAAAATATTGGGACCTCATTAATTGACACTCAAAAATATGTAGTTTACCTTATTATATGTGAATGCTAAAATAGAGCCAAATGGAAACTTAAAACAAAAATCTCAGAACATCTCATAACATTTCCAGCTGATTCACACAATTTATCAAAACAATGTAAAATCACATGCAATTACAACAAAATATCTAGCATATTTCTAGCATAGAATAAGTCAGATTTTTGTTTGCTAAAGATGTTTGTCAGAAGCCGTCATGTGCAGATGAGACTGCCCGAACGCACAGAATGCTGGGAGGTGCAGGAATGCTGGGAGTTCTGCGCTAGGAGCATTCTGTACTTTTGGGCAGTCTCTACAATGCATGACTGCAGGGCGGTAGTATGCAGAGCAGGACCGGCCTTTTAACCCATTGAGTGCTGGAGGGGTATGCAATGCATTGCAAAGCAATGCATTGTTTCCCCCTCCGACACTCAAAGGGTTAACATCACCCGGACCTTGGCCCATGTAGATGGACTTTTACACTAGTAGAGTTATAAACTAGGGCATTCTTTATTCTGGGACTTTAAATATAGACTTTAAATTTTACCCCATGTACCTAATTTCTGATCTATTTAATAAACTCCGAGGATCAAACTTCTTCACCAGAATTGTTCTTCACAGGACCTAAAATATAATTTATATACTTGAAATAGATGAGAGGAAGACTACATTTAACACTCTTGCAGGGCATTAAGAGTTGTGTTCTTTGGCATTTGCAATGCCCCTGTAGTCTTTTCAGAAATTGTGAATAATATATTTCAAGATTTTCTTCATTCTTGTTTTTCTGAATATCTAGATTATATTCTGGTCTTCTTCCTGAGACAGTACATGTTTCTCTGGTCTTGTCTCATCTACACCTTCATAGGCTTTATGCTAAACCAAAAATGTTAGTTTGAGTCTTTCCTTCCTGGAATATGTGATCTCTCCCGAGAGCTCTGAAATGGAGATGGAAAAAGTCAAGGCAGTCAATGATTGGTCACTTTCTCATGGTCTAAAGGCCATCCAATGACTCATAGACTACATGATTTGCTACAACTGATTCATGAAGATATTTTCCAAAATAATTCTTCCTCTCACTGCTATGATCCATAAAGGAGCTGATCATTTTTCTTGAACACCTCAAGCACAGCAAGGTTTCCAATATCTAAATCAATCTTGTTTCCGTGATCATCTTAACTCACACAGACCCATTCACAACCTTTATGTTTGAGTTTGATACATCTGTCATAGCCATCATAGTCATTCTTTCAAAGCATTCTCCTCAAATTGGGAGTTTATATCCCTGTTCCAATTTAACTAAGAAATGTTCTTTTTCTGATTTATTATTTGGTTTTGATACTTCTTAGTTATCTCTGTGAGTAATTCTTCTGGCAAGTCATTCTCCTGGCTCAATAGTGAACTCAATCAGATCTGGGCCCAGCTCAAATTACTTTGGAAATTTAGCCTTGTGGCCACCTCCAATAACCCAGCTTTTAGCTACAGCAAGGGTATACCTGCGGGCGGCTGGCCTTACTCACTAACATTGATATCAAGCCTCCTTGCAGCAGAGACTTCCTTAATTTAGCTCCTTTGGTCTACATCATTGGCATCCTGTCCCTGGGGTCCAGTTCTCTGTTTAGATATTGACAATTGTTTCCCTAACCACCACCATCCTACAGAAGCTCTTTACAGCCAGATCCAAACTGCCTGCTATACTTCAGGTTTTCCATCTGCCTTGTCAGGAACTGGTGGGCCTTTTGCTCTCATTCAGCAATCAGTCTTCTGCTTTCTTCTGCCTACCACCCACAAATGAACAGCCAGACTGAGCACTGAAAGTGGGATTTGGAACTGTTCCTACAATGCTACTGTAACCAATGCATGACAGTTAGAAAGATATATTGACATTTGCAGAGTTTTCTCTGATGATGATGATGCCAGGTGTGACAGCAGTGGACCCTAAGTCTCACTTACTATCTCCAAGCAGTCTTGCCACTAGTACTACTACTAAGAAGGTCCAGAAGCTTGTACAGTGTTAGGAGTGAGGTAGAGGGTGATCATACTACTAGTGAGGGGGAAGACTCAGGGACTGAAATTGATGTGGTTGGTGTTAGTAGTAATAGTGATGGCAAAGCAGCTGGTGGGACTAGTGTTAGGTGAGTGATAGGGGAAGTAATGCCGAGTGGCCAGACCAGCGTACAAGGGAGCCCACAACATTCCCCTGACTCTGGGAGTCCCCTTACCCCCACAGCATTGTCCAATTGGAACATTATCCTGAAGAAGGCAGAATCGTTGCTTAGCAGCAATAATACCACCACCACCTTGAGCACAGACTGGCTGTCTGTGCCTGCTGCTAGTTATGTTAGTCTACAACAATAGATAGCAAGTGTGACATTACGTAACCCTCTGTCACATTTCTCATCTCTCCACCAACCAGTGAGATGTCTTTAATAGAGCAGCAGCAGCAAAGAGTGACTGTTTGTGGTGATGATGATGGTGGGGAAGCTGGGGTTGAAGATACATTAATGACCTTTTTAGCCCAAACTGAGAAGGAATGGGATACAGTGATAGGGATGGGCATGAACTACATCACCAGCAGTGAGCTTTTGCGGAGCTTGCTACTGCTCTAGTTTCTGCTGCTGCTTAGTTGTAAGGACAGCAGAATGCTGACCAGCAGGCTAGTAGGCCACAGACCACCATGGACACAGTGGAAATGGGGTCAACCAGTGATGCGGGACTAGGGCAGGTTCCACTTGCCAGCAGCAATACTCCTGGTCATAGTTACAGTGCTGATTCTGAGGCATTAGCAGCAACAGCAGCAAAATCATCCTCTGCCCCAGTCACTGGACGGGAATGTGGAGGAGTAGAAGAAAGAAGCAATTCTTCTCCAACTTTTCACTCACCCCTGAGGTCCTGGGTGTGGGGCTATTTTTCACTTGGGGCAGGCAAAGTGCAGACTTCAGCAAAGGCACTGTGAACAGTTTGTGACAGGTCAGTGAAAAGGGAAAAGGAGGGAATGCACCTTGAAACAACTGCCCTCATTACACACATGAAACACAGACACCATGACATTTACGTGAAACATGTGAAATCCAAAGACCCACCAAAGAAATTGAACACTGCTGTTGCTGTACCCCCTGACTCTCCCCAAAGGCAACAAGAGGAAGGTGGAGATCAAACAGGAGGAAGAATAGAAAAACCCAGCTAGAGCCTGAAACTTCGATGGCAAGCCAAACACTTGGCTCACCATCACTTTATTGCTCTAGGGTAACTACATCTTCTGACAATCTACCATGTTCATCTTTAGCTCCCCCACTGGCTTATAGCCATTCGGTAGATGTCAGGATGTGGTAGTTTGTGCCCACCCACTGCACATTGTGTGGTGCACTGAACACACATGGCAGTGTGGCGGAGAATAATCACAACCATCCTGCAGAATATGCTAAGCTGGTGGCAAGAAGGGTTCATCATTATTATTAAACTGTCTGCAAGGGCATAGTGACAGCATTTCATATTGGGGACCCTAAGTGTTCATGTGTTCGAGTCCAGATGTGTGCATTGTTCCCAGTCCTTCTCTTATTTATCACATACACACTGTGCACATTGAAGTTGCTGATGAGAGGCACATTTCCTGCTCTCAAGGGAAAAAATTATATTCTAACAACACACCCATGACTTTGGAGGAGGGGCAGGTGAAGAAGCATTATTGGCCAACTTCTTTTTTTCTCCACATATACTGGAAGTTGTGGGGGCTAGTTGTGATGCTGCTACTGCCTCAGGTGCATCACTGGAGCTAGTAGTGTCAAGGGTAACCTTCATCATCCATCAGCCATGTTGCTGCTTACTCATTCCCTTTCAGTTGCCTAATCATCCTGCTGTTTAAACAACTCAGCAGCAGCAAGAACAGCAATCGCAAATTCCTCAATTATGCCTGGGCATTTGACAATGTTCAGTGGCCACTGGCCCACACAACATGACCTGTTGGCTCTAGGCTTGTGCCAAACAAGTCAACGTCCTACAAATCAATGTTTACTCAGTGCTTGGGCCTAACACAAGTTTAATTTCCTACAACCAATCAATGTTTCCTCAGAGCTTGTGCCTCCTACAAATCAATGTTTGCTTGGGTCTTTGGCCTCTAACAACAAGTCCTACAAATCATCCTCTACAAAATACTCTATGCCCTAGCCGCAGCTTACATCAGGGGATCCCTGTCTCTGCCAGGTTATGTAATAATTTCTTATTTTATTTTTAATTTCATGTATTTATTTTTATTAACTGTTCCCAAATACCAGTTAAACATCCCACCAAAAAATCCCTGTTCAACTGATTCTTTCCCTAGATTCCACCAACCAACACAGCGATCTTCCTCAGACCCCTTTCATACCATGTCTTATGGGGTTTTTATTAATTGTAATTATTTTTTTACTTTTTTATTAACTGTTTCCCCCAAACCCAGTAAACACCCCCCCTCAAAAAAAATCCCTGTTCAACTAATTGTTTCTTCACATACCACCAACACAGGCACCCTCATGCCCCTTTTATACTATATCTTTGGGAAATAAAATAACATTTACCATATATTGTGTGTAAATTCAATGTTCATATTGATTTCAAGGGAATGAGCTAAGCGAAAAATGTACTTTTTGCTAGAAATTATTTGCCAAGTGGGAGAGCCATTATTCCCCTATTTTGGTTTGGGGTGAAAATGTTGCCAATCCCTAATCAACACTACACATTCTTTGGAAATTGGTAAACTACATAACCTGCATGCTATTTCATCTGTGTTATTTATTTCTGTTATCTAGTATGTGCACTGTTTTAATCTTTCAAAACAAAAAAGTAACTTACATAAAAGGAGGTTGGTATAAAAACTATCTACATACAAATGGTAATCTTTATTTAGTTAGGGGATAATGAGGTCCCAATCAAATTTTCCAATGGTTCCAAGAATGAGTTGGCAGTTCTTACCCTCATATACCTGGAAAGCAATTTAGCAACGTTTGTAAACTTTGACTTCAAAGATGGAATGCTTAGAGTACATACACTGCTTTAATCTCAGTCTTCCCTTGCATTTCATGAAGGATTAGTCAATGCAGATATTTTATGGGATGTGTATACATCTGCAAACTCTTTCTGTAAATAATTTATTAGAAAGGTGAATTTTAAACAGTCTCTCATACTGTGGATGTCCGTTTGGGAGGCAGTGGTTTGTCATTGAAATGCATGAAGAACAAAAGGTTCATACTTTCTCCTGGTTTGTCATGATTCTCGGGTATTGTCTGGTTTTTCTAGTCTCTTCCAGGTATTATGTTTCTCTTACCTATTTATTCTTGTCCCCGCCTTGTGCTGTTACACCCTTTTTCTGGGCCTATATCAAGCACTTCCACTCTTGTGTCAGTGTGCGATCAAAGTGTTCTCAGTATAGAGTTTTGAGATATTTATTCCAGTGTTTCCTGTGTATTAACCCGGCTTTTCTCAACTTTGCTTCTTGTCTCCTGATCTTGTTACAACTCGGCCTGTTTACAACTCTCCTTTTGCCTGCTTATTTTACCGTGCTGTTCGACTGGTTTCAACTCTGGCTTATCCGACTATCCCTTTGTCTCATCCTAGGTACCTATCACGGTGCCCGTGATTGCTGCATTTCCTTGTCAGTTACCTGTAGCTCTCCATTGGCTGCCTGCCTTTAGCCCGCCCTGTGTTGCCTATTTAAACTGAGCTTGGGCACCCTTTGGTTACCCTTTCGTGTTGTCTCTATGCTGCTTGCACTTGCATTGAGTTCCTGAGCCATTTCTCTGTTCCTACTCGTCTGTGATCACCAGAGTTCTTGCTTACCAGTTCCCTGGTTCCTGCATCCGTTCCTGATCCGGTTGAGGTTGCTGTTCCTGCTGCTGTTTCCTGCCACCGTTCCTGATCCGGTTGACTGCCCATAGACTTGTTTCCTGTCCATCTTCGGCTGGGTTCCTGCTCCTGGATCGCCTGCAGTGTGCAGGTCTCCCTCAGTCGCCCTGGCAACATTTTCATTCACTTGCTCCTCTCTCCAGTACGCGGTTACTGGTTCGCTCCACATACAACCGACTGCTGTTGCACCGGTAGAGTTCTGGTTACTCCAGTACACGTGTACTGGTTTGCTCCATGTATAACCGGCTGCTCGTTGTCATCTGTCAGCACCGGTGGTGATTGGGTATCTCCAGTACGCGGGTACTGGTTCGCTCCACATACAACCGGCTGCTGTCGCATCGGTAAAGTTCTAGGTTTCCCCAGTACGCGGGTACTGGTTCGCTCCATGTATGACTGGCTGCTTACTATCACCTGACAGCAGCGGTGGTGTTCGAGGTTTCTCCAGTATGTGAGTACTGGTTCGCTCCACATACAACCGGCTGCTGTTGCACCGGTAGAGTTCTGGTTTCTCCATGACGCGGGTACTGGTTCGCTCCATGTATAACCGGCTGCTTATTATCATCTGACAGCACCGGTGGTGGTTGGGTACCTCCCGTATGCGGGTACTGGTTCGCTCCATTCAGCCGGCTGCTTGTTGCACCGGTAGAGTTTCCTCCTCCAGTACGCGGGTACTGGTTCGCTCCATGCATAGCCGTTTGCTGTTCAGTCCTAGACAGCACCAGTAGGCTTGTTGTTCCTCCAGTACACGGGTACTGGTTCGCTCCACGTATTAACCGGTTGCTTGCTGCGTTTTCCTCAGCACCGGTAGAGATTGTGTTCCAGTCTAGGCTGCCTTGCCCGGTATTGGTAAGGCTGGTAGAACCTATTCCACATTGTACCAATTTAAGGTTGCCTTACTTGGTGGTGGCAAGGCCGGTAGAGCCTATAACTATTCGTTGTACCAGTCTCCAGGCTGCCTTGCCCGGTATATTGGCAGGGCCGGTAGAACCTTTTCCATCTGTGTCATCTAAGGTTGCCTTACCCGTTATTGGCAAGGCCGGTAGAGCCCGTGTTACATTCCGTATACCACTACTCTTGCTATTATGTATTGACATTCAATGTTATATGTGTATGCTACCCACATGGGTATCCATTAAACTTTTCAATAAAGTTGTGTTTTATCTTAACTCTGTGTCTGAGAGTCATAACAAACCATGACAGTACCGCCTTTGCCTGCCAGTAGCTATCCCGGATTGTCAACCACCTTCCTTTCGACCTCGATAGCCCCTCGCTGCCCAGTGTGTCGTGTTCAACGTTGTTAACTAACCCATTGAGTTCAACTCTCTATATTCAACTCCTAGTTGCATGGTGATTATCCAACCCCCAGTCGCACGGGGTTCTTATGACCCCCAGTCATACAGAACCTTCCTACCCCCGGTGCTGCTTATTCTACATTTGACAGAGACATCTATACTACTGGTAGGTTATACACGCTGATTCCTGACTTGGTGAGTAGCTGTCTGTGTTCCAGGTGGCTGTCCTGCCATCAGGCTTCGCGGCCTGCTACACCACCCAGCCTCAGCCACAGCAAGGTCCCCTGAAAGCAGCCACCGACCGCTAGCAACACTCCCATCTCTTTGAACCCTAGCTCCTGGCTCACTGGGGCCTATTCAGTAAGTATTTAATATTGTTATCTGTCTATTGTATATTTTATACATATCAAATTAGCTGTCTGCTACCTCTTGTGGGGTTCCCTCCTCAAGGTTCTCTGGCAGTTTACAGGTACTTTGATCAAGAGTCTAACATTTTTTGGGAAAAAAATAGGTAGCACAGATGGGATTTGTGTTCCAATAATGCTTGTTTTTTAACTATCCACATATATTGGGTCACTTAACATAACTAGGAGTAATACCGTAGATTGTGGCCAACTAAGTATGCAGCTTCAAAATAATAGATTGGGGAGGAATCAGAATAGGATCAACTGAGTCCTTATTATCACTTTGCTACACAGGAGACCAGTTCATCCCAATTCGCACTAGCAGGTATCACTTAAAATTACCTTTAATTAATTCAAATTATTAAAAGAAAACCCCACATTAAAAACAAATCAAGTCTCCATTTATTCTCTATGGTAGTCTGAAATCTTAAAGGTGCAACTACCTAGTACAATGTGTCTGAATAGTGATGTATCTGTGTTATTAGCTACATCAAGTCACTGTAGCAAGATTCAAACATCATAGCATTTCAATACTGTCAGCTAGATTGAAGTATTGTTGCGATCAGCACTTGTTGTAGCAATATCTGTCTTTATTGTAGTCATTACCCTCTTCTGAGGTTTATAATAGATCATACACTATAGTTGCATGAATGTCTATTAGAGATAAAGTACCTTAAGGTCATTGTATAATAATTTGCTAGATATACTGATCACTGAAGAAATAGTAATCCTAACTTGAAGCCCTTGTGGTATAATTCAACATTCTAAACTGACTATCTCTTGCTTCAGACACATATGATATCAATTAATGGTTATGTATGTGAAACCCCCATTGACACAGCACTGCACCACCCAACTCGTTCTGCCGCTCATGAGGCTTCGTCAGGGGAATTTTTATAGTAAGACTTTTATACCCTTTGAATTGGGGGGCTTGTTTTAGTTTGAATACTCAAACTTAATTAAACACTTTTTAGATGATTCTATGTTATTTTGAGGTATGACACAGGATAGTTGGAATATATATTTATATGGAGGGGCCTTGATGTTAGTTGAAGAGTATACTTATTAGAAGCCCCTTATTGATCTTATATGAAGTGACTGAATGTAAAACCTTCATTCAGTCCCTTGGGGCTTAATGTACCCAATCTGTATATCCATTGGGCTTCCTTTTTTAATAATTTGACATCCAAATTTCCTTTTCTTGAAGTGTTCTTAACCCGTTAAATGCCTATAAACACGATCACATCACAATTGCCTTCATGAAACTCTGTGACATGTCTAGCCACTGGTTTCTCCCTCCTATTCCTTATGTCCACTAGATGTTCCAGAATTCTAATTCGAAACTCCCTTTTCGTTTTACCTATGTACCATTTTCCACAAGTACATATGATTTGATATATTATTCCAGTCAATTTAAAGTTTGTGAATTGTTTTATTTCATATTTGAGGGTGCCATCATGATTGTAAAACCACTTCTCTTTCAATATGGACCTGCAGACTGTGCAGATACCACAAGGATAAGTCCCTGTCAGGGATGATTTAATCCATGTTGTTTTAGGTTCTTGCTAAGAATGGCTATGTACTAATGCATTTTTAATATTTTTACTCCTCCTATAATATTATTACTTCTCCTATAACTAGCAGTACAGGTAATGTCAAGATCTGTATCTTCTCGCAGCAACTGACAATGATTTTGTAAAATATTTTTGATCACTATAATTGCCCACCAGTTTGACCTTCCTGTTAGCCACCTTTTAGGGACTGGATTGAGGAGTTTTTTATTTGTATTTAGTGCTCTCTAATATGCTTTTGCAAGCTCTTTTTTTCACTATAGCCTCATTCGAGAAATCTTATTTGCAACCTTTTAACTTTTATTTTGATGTCTTCCACAGTGCTGCATAGTCTTTTTGTTATTAAATATTGTACTATTTGAATCTCTAGCTCTTGAAACACTATTGCTGGCTGTGCATTTTCTATGCACTGATGTTCATAACTGACCTTCATTTCCCTTGAAGATAGAAATGTCCAGAAATGATATCCATAGATCCTGCCCATATCAATAGTATGTCATCAATGGATCTAAGCCATAGACTTATATAATGAGCATATCTCTACGTTACTTCACAGAAGACATACTTGTGCTCCCACCAACTAAGGTAGAGGTTAGCGTAGGGGAGCAAGTACTTCCCATCACAGTACGGTGGTAATATTTGTTACCAAAACCAAAATAATTGTGGTTGAGCACAAAATTAAGAAGGTCCAGGACAAATGTATTATGTGCATGATATTGAGCACCTTTGCCCTGTAAAAAGAATTGAACCACTGTGAGCCCATTTTCATGAATTATACTAGTATACAGAGAAACTGCATCCAATGTCACTAGATAATGGTTTTCCTCTAAAATGATATGCAATCTTTTGATTCAATTGAGTCCTTGATATATGACGGGAGACTATACACAAAGTTCCTCAGAATCCAATCTACATAAATATTTGAATTTTTTGTTAGGCTCACTTTTCCTGAGACTGTTAGATGGCCAGGAGGATGTTCCATATTTTTATGAACCTTCAGAACAGTGTAAAAAGTTGGTATCATATGGTTTCTTCTCATATGAAATTCAAATTCAGTTTTATCAAGTAGTTTGCCATTAAGAGCTTTCTTTAGAATAGTTTCAAACACTTGTTGGAATTTAATAGTTGGATCCTGTTCTAATTTTTTGTAACAGTTGGTATTATTGAGCTGTCTAATGCATTCTTTCTGGTAATCCTCTGGTTTTAGTAACACAATATTTCCTCCTTTATCGCTTTTGTTACTGTTAAGTTCTTGTAAATAAAAAACTGCTCAAGGGTAAATTCTGACACATCCACTCTAATTCCTGGTTGGCTGTGAATGCAGCAATTTCTGGCTAAAAGGCAACTGGGGTACCCATTTCCTAGGACCAGGATGAATCTGACACCAAAAAGGCATACACCTCTTTAGCAGTACACATTAGTGCATTTTGTTACCTACCTAGCTTCCTACCCTAAACTACTTAATGCTTACTTGCTACTAAATAACTACCCACCCACACTTATTAATCTACTTAAAGGGGAACTTTCACCCCGCAATAACTTAACGTTCGCTTGTTGCTCACCTGGCGACTAGCTGCTTAGTAGCGCTAGTCGCCAGCAATATTACCCGGTTCTTCAGATATCGGCTTTTTGCTGATGGTGACAGGAGCAGGAAGCACGGACGTCTCTTCACAGTGACGTCCGTGCGCCTGCGCTGTCAGTCCCTTTTGCACCACACGGGGTGAAAGTTCCCCTTTAAATTATCCACCTATGTAAATAATTTTTTTAAACTATTATATATTTTTTTTTAACTTCCTAAATCCAAATTCTGCCTAATTCTCCACTAAGTAAATACCCACCCAAGCTATCTAACTAACCCAAGCCAAATTAGATTGCAAAAAATAAAAAATAATCCCAACCAGTCACTATTCCTGTGTAAATCTAGAATGCAGCTAACTCTTCATGTTATTATTTTGTTTTCTTTCTATCATACTCTCAACCTCCATAATTTGAAAATGTTTCCAGCTGGCTTGACCACACCTGGCCTCCAGTAAAAGTGGGGTTTCTGGCTGTTTTGCACCTAAACTTGCTTTCACTCCTTTGCTGCCTGGGCAATGAAGCTGGAAAGTCCAAGGGAAAAGAAGCAGAGTATGTGCAAGGTTATAATTGTAGTTTTTCAATAGATTGTCAGAATTACAGACAGAAACATAACCACTACAGATGGTATTTGTACATAGAGGATGTTCAGTAATGCCCTACACTATAGGAAAGCTGCACTACAGCTGCCTCATCTGCATACAACCCTGGTACTGCCCACTGGTCCCCCCAGCTGATGTCCTGGTGTAGATGATGCTAATAGTGCACAGCTCTCCCCCTTCAATAAACCACATACGTTTCCATGATCCCCCACCTCCTGTGTCCATGATGTCATCTTGCGACCTTCGATTGATTGTAAGAAGCCACTATTCTCAGTCCTGAGGTATCACGGTGCCCGTGATTGATGCATTTCCTTGCCTGTCACCATTAGGGGGCTCCTATTGGCTGTCTGCCTTTAACCCGCCTCATACTGCCTATTTAAACCTGGTTTGGGCACCCTTTGGTTGCCCTTTCGTGGTGTCTCTGACCACGTTTGCTTTCAGCTTTTTCCAGTAGTCGTTTGGGCCTGTTGCTGTGTTCCTGAGTTCCAGATTGCATCTCGTTCCTGATCCTCCTGTCTGCAGAGCCGTTCCAGTGTTGTTTCCAGCCTAGTCCTTTGAGATTGCTGTTTCCTGCTGATTGTTTTTGCTGCCGCTTCCTGACCGGTTGACCGCCCTGCTGGTTCCTGTCATCTCCTGTCCTGTCTGCTGTGTTCCTGGCGACCCGTTTGCTTGGTCGCCTTGGCGACATTTTGCAGTCCCAACGTGCGGACGTTGGGTTATTCCTCCAGCCTAGCGGCTATCCTGTCTATTGTTGGTCCCAGCGTGCGGACGCTGGTTTGCTCCAGAAGCCTTGCGGCTATATGGTCATTTGTTAGTCCCAGCGTGCCAACGTTGGGTTATCCTCCAAGCCTTGCGGCTATACAAATCAGTTGTTGGTCCCAGCGTGTGGACGCTGGTTAGCTCCTTAAGCTTTGTGGCTATACGATACAATTTGTAGTCCCAGCGTGCGGACGTTGGGTTGCTCCACAAGCCTTGTGGCTATACAAATCAGTTGTTGGTCCCAGCGTGCAGACGCTGGTTTGCTCCAAAAGCCTGTCGGCTATATGATACACCTTGCAGTCCCAGCGGGCGGACGTTGGGTTATTTTTCAGCCTTGTGGCTGGACTAATCAGTAGTCTGTCCCAGCGTGCGGACGCTGGTTTGCTCCAAAAGCCTGGCGGCTATATGATCTCCTTGCAGTCCCAGCGTGCGGATGTTGGGTTATTCTTTCAGCCTTGCGGCTATACATATCCAGCGTTGGTTCCAGCATGCGGACGCTGGTTAGCTCCAAAGCCTTGTGGCTATACTATTCTCTGTTGGTCCCAGAGTGCGGACGCTGGTTTGCTTCCAAGCCTTGTGATCAAGCAGATCTTTTGTTGGTTCCAGCGTGCGGACGCTGTTTTGCTCCAAGAGCCTCACGGCTATTAGATACATTCTGTTAGTCCCAGCGTGCGGACGTTGGGTTACTCCGGAGTCTTGTGGCTCGATTAAACTATTGTTGGTCCCAGCGTGCGGACGCTGGTTTGCTCCAAAAGCACTTAAGGTCATACTCACTGTCGGTAGTGCCTATGTTGAAGTTCCTTTGGGCTGCCTTGCCCAGTATATTGGTAAGGCCGGTAGAACCTGGTACATTATTCCATCAGAAGGTTGCCTTACCCGGTACTGGCAAGGCCGGTAGAGCCTACGTATAGTTCCTTGGGCTGCCTTGCCCGGTATATTGGTAAGGCCGGTAGAACCTGGTACATTATTCCATCTGAAGGTTGCCTTACCCGGTATTGGCAAGGCTGTTAGAGCCTATTGTTCCTGATTTCCCAGGTTGTCTTGCCCGGTATATTTGCAAGACCGGTAAAGCCTATATGAGCTGTGCTTTTCTATTATTAAATGTTGTATGTACGTGTTGGAATCCTAAGGGATCATTTTAATCATTTTTTTCAATAAAGTTGTGTTTTTACCTAACTTTGTGTCTGACAGTCGTAACAAACCGTGACATGAGGCCAATCAGAGCTTGGCAGCTGTCAGACCGCAGACCCCATTCCATGGGCTACTAGAGCAGGGGGATGGGGACACGTAGAACATAGCCTTGTGGATTCCCATTCCTTCTGCAGATACCTTGATCTAGGTGGGAGAGCTGTACTTTGAGCAAATATAAGCACAATTACCATCCTGTCTGCTAATCAGGAGTGGGCTGAAATGGTACACAGATGTAAGATTAGTCGAGGGCTGGCCTAAGACATTGTGCTGCCTGGATCCAAAGATGAAATGCAAATTTCTGCCCCTGTAAAAGTGCCGCTTGGGTCCCATGGCCCCCACTGGGACCCATGTAAGATCTGAATCTGGTCACCACCACCTATATTAGACTACTGCTGCCCCTGAATACCACTTTACTACCAACAACACATCCATTCACTCCTCCTACCCTTCCTTTCTCTTTACCCCTGCCTTTGTCACATATGGAAGACATAGCAATATTACTGTTGATAGCTGATAAAGTAACCCACATGTTTGTAGCAAAATGTGTGGAATAAGGTTTTGTCCTGTTATTATGTGATCTATTTTACTATACAGTCAGTCTTTTACTCTTAATATTGGCCATCATAGTTCACGTCAAAGTAAATCCTGTTGATTTCTGTCTTCAGGTCAAAGTTTTTATTTTGTTTTATTATTATTATTATTATTATTATTATTTGAATTGTTCTTGTCTGTCACAGTCACTGTATACAACCCACTCAAACCCACACTCTTTACACAACCACAAGCAACTAACACCCATCTTTGCCTCTGGACTGATATTTAGTGTCACAATTCTCTTTCCTTCCCAAGAAGTACTGCAGTAGTATTTTTACAGTACCGTATAGGATAGACTTGGGTTGGCTTCAGAAAACACAATCTCTAAAGCTTACAGTAAAATAATAAATCACAAAGCAATCGCAGATGTACCAGCGGAGTACCACACCTTAGTATATCCTTCCTTGCTCCTCTTGTTCTTGTGGATGTATTGGATTCCAGCTGTGCAAAGATGGTAAACACAGACAAGGTATGTTAAGCAGAATCCCTTGTCTTCATTTGTCTTCATACCCAAGTCAGATGTATTGTCTGGTAGTTGCTGTCAGTGTCACATTACATATGTAAAGTGGAAGTCAGAGACGCTCAACCAGGAACGAGCCTGCAATACAAATTTGCAGGTTCTCTAGGAATGGTGTCCTACCCAGGGTGCAGTCTCTTTTAGCACACTAGTGCCTTTCACAGGGAGGAAATATATTAAAGCATATTATATGTCTGGGGTTGGCTGCTTCTCTTATTCAGAGAGGGATTGCCTGGCATTTCATGGTTAGACTGCTGTGATGGCATGACCAATATGATTTTATTTAATAACCAGTTTTGGTGATTGAACATCTCTCTGGCACTTAAAGAGTTACAAGTATGAGCATCAAGTCAATATATTAGAAGTAAAATTAAGTCTTGATAGGGATCAATATCCATATTGCAGGGTTTTTCCTGCTGAGTGATCCAAAGGTACTCCCATGGAAATGGACGGCTGAAACTTGCATTTTTGGGTGCATTTCTTTTATAGCCTGACAGTTCACAACAGTGCAGTGCTACAGCAGTCTATGTACAGCTATGGCCAGCTGACCAGTAACCTACTGTATCAACAGCACCACTGTGAGAGGTCAGACCATGGAGGTAATGCAAAAAAGCATTGCAAGTTTTAGCTGACATTAATTTTGTTATAACACCTCTCAGCAGTGGGAGTAACTATGTTTTACTCAACAGGGTTAACCATGCATTGTAATCAGATTTGGAAGGATATTAACACTTTCAGTGCCAGTGGGATAACCAGTATATTACTTTGAAATGTCTTGGTTGCATCTTTTATCATTGAATGGGTTAAGTGTAACTGAAACTTTCAAACTACATAATCATAGATCTTTGTTATATGTTGTTTGCCCTTTCAACAAGCAAATACTACATAAGCGTCAAAATCACTCACACATATTTCCATCAAGTAGTGATATTCAAATATTGTTTCCATGTGTCAGGCAGTAACAACTGGATTACAGTAGGGGTAGGCAACCCTGGCTCTCAAGCTGATGATGAATGCAACTCCTGCAATTCCAAACAGATAAAGGCTCCCAAAAGCTGAAGAGCCAAGTGTTTTTACCCCTGGGTTCAGTGTTAAATCGTATTTAGTGACTTATCAGATGTGTTGTTAGTATGTAGGCCTTTCGGACATTTTTATGGTGTGACAATCATTCACCAGATGACTATAGGCTGCCATTTCTGATATCACAACTACCTTCAACCACTTGTGTTGATGTACTGAAAGTCACTGTGCTTAATACCACTCTACCTCTCTCCAATGTGTTCTACTCTCTCTTGCTATCTCTTTCCTCTGCTCCTCGGGTCATGTGCTGAAGCTCAATGAATGTCCAAGCACACATACAAAGCAAGTTATGTCAGTTCTTTTGCATTTTATTTAGATTAGTTTGAATTGAAATTGCAACTTTTTTTAGTTTTTGATTGGATGGACTTTGAATTTGATTGGAAAACATTGAACCTTGATATGTAATGTTGTGATTTTTCGGTGTTTAGTATTATATGTCAGTGTGTGTTAAGCGAAAAAAAATGTGTTGCACGTAAGCTGTATTTGTGCAATCTACACTCATAACTGAGCCCGATAGTCTGCTAATAGAATGCCTCTCGGTAATGGGTATGTTTGTCAGCTGGTACTTGTTTTTGAGATAAGATTGTTTTACTGGACAGAGAATAGAATCAAACCCCTGATTGCACTAAAGCTTTTTGATGAGTTACCAACAGAGTTTCTGTTATAGACAAAATATTTCCCTCAACTTATTCAATTGCTGCTCTTAAACTGTTGCATCTGAATTTACATGAACCATAAAAATTATGTCAGATGCTTTGTAGTTTAACCCTTTGAGTGTCAGTGGGTTCACAACACATTGCAAAGCAATGAGTCGTGTACCCCTCTGGAACTAAAAGGGTTAAAGTTTCTTGCAATGACTACGTGTCAACACTCCAAATGAACAGCAGACAATGCTGGTTTAACCCTTTGAGTGCCAGAGGGGTACGGAATGCATTGCAAAGCAATGCATTCCGTACCCCTCTGGCATTCAAAGGGTTAACTTCAAATTGTTAATGATTAGCTGCAGTTTAAAGGTAAAGTTACTTAACATTGAAGATAATTAAAAACTGCCTATATGGGTGCTTGCAATTCTTGGAAATATAAATATTTTTTAATTAACCTTTATTTGTTAATGGCACAATGCAGAACTTTATGCTAAATAGTTTATATGCTGGGCCAATATCACTTCATTCTGTGGTACTTCTAGGCAACTTACTAAAGCACCAACTTATGAGACACACCTCACGTGTGCTGACTACACCCATATGAAGAATTGTGGATATGACCGGTGCAATCTTTATGTCACTGCACCAGTTTACATGCACCTTTACCAGATATTATTTAACATTCTATAGAGGTTTTCAGAGCATTGTGAAGCAATGTATTGAGGTATCTATCATTCAATGGATTAAAAGGGTTTCTTTGCCTTGCATGTTATAAACGAAGAATATAGTCCATGCCAGGAACAGTGGATTGGATTGTGGGCGAAGTGTGGTTATAGCCATGGGTACCATTAAGGTGTCTAGGGCCTTGGGTCCCCAAGGATTTAAATCCAGCCCTGACTGAAAGCATAGCACAGTGAGGGTATGTTTGGTTTGAAATACAATTAACTAGAATTATGTGAAGGGAATTACAGTAAAGTGTCAAACTGTTCAAGCAAAACATGAAGGGTGATTTCTCAAAAAAATATTTATTTTATAGAAAAATGGCTAGTACAACATATGGGCCGATTTTAATTCATGTAAAACAAGGTAAACTTCTCTTAGGATGACAGATACATTTTAAATTCTGTAGTAGATCTGGGATAAAATAATTTATTTAGAGATTATTATATAATCTCTTTTACCTCTAGAATACCATCATGCACATTTATTACATACAGACCATTTACATCATGTGTTACAGTAGCAAATCTTCATCTGGTAAACTGAGGTCTTTGAGACAGTCAGTAAGAATAAGAGAATCCTTCTGTAAGTGTTATATAGTTTCCTGGAGAGGATATATTTAACTTTTGCTGTTCAACATTTAATGCCCCACACCAACACTAACTGAGTCATAATCCATGAAATGACAGTTAACAATACATGGCATGTAGGTTATGTATTGCTATATTATACTTAACTTAGTAATTTCCAATACCTATCTTATGAACTCATTTAATTTTTGTAGATTTCTTTATTGAAAACTACATATCCTATATAATAATTTGCTAGGATATTTGGCAGAAGCCGTCATGCTCAGTAGAGACTGCGTGCATTCAGGCAGTCTCTACTGCGCGTGAAGTGGCCGTTAACCCTTTGAGTGCCAGAGGGGTACGCAACGCATTGCAAAGCTTACCCCTCTGGCACTCAAAGGGTTAACATTACCTGGACCTTGGCCCGTCTACACGGGCTTTTACACTAGTATATCTATAAACCAACAGTTTTGCTTAAATGCATCAAGGGGTTCAGTGGTGGAATTATGATCTCTGCTCCTCTCTTGAATCTTCAGAGTACACATGATACTTGGTGAAACTGCACAAACTATCCTTTTCATAAGTTATTTTACTATATCATGGTGTATTGGTTTATTTGATATATTTTTTGGCTCATCTGTAGAGATGGGAGAAAAGTCCTGTCGTGTTCCCGTGAAAAAATCTGCAAAAATTACGTAGTTGTCTGCTTTTTCACTTGAAAATCTGCTTTAAATACAGCTATTAAAATCTTTGCAGTTTTTGCCCATTTCCAAAAATTCTTCACTATTTTCTCAATGGCTAGAAAGATTTCGCCCCTTTATTAGCATGTGTTTCACCTTTTCACTATTTAAAAAAGTGCCATTTTCCAGGAAGTAGAAACACAAAACAGCTACAGAGCAAGAGAGAGGTGCTAGGTTGTTGTGCTGTGAAATTAATAGCAAAATTGAGGCAGGAGAGGCTGATAGTGATAGATATCAATAAAAGGAGGACCTGGAAAGACATTATGCATCCAGTGAGTCTGAGGAGGAGAAAGTGACCACAACCACCACATGAAAGGGTTTGGATGCCCTTCTTCCCCTAATCTAATGCTGGCAGGTCCTACATCAGCCCTATGAATATTGGCGAAATGTATCTCATGGGAAGAAGAAGAGGGTAGTAGTGTGAGCAGGACAGGTCAGCTACCTGTGCCTGCTGCCAGTGCTGCCCCTGCTGCAACCAGTGCTGCACCTCCTGCTAGTACTGAACCTGCTGCCAGTGCTGAACTTGCTGCCAGTGTATCTTGTAATTCCCAGGAGTGGGAAATGATGTCAAGTGTGATAGCATTAGACCTTAAGTCACACTTGCCATCCCCAAGCAGTCCACCACAAGTACTACTACTACTAAGAAGGCTCAGCAGCTTGTACAGAGTGTTAAGAGTGAAAAAGGGGGTGATCATCATATTACTAGTGACTGTGAGGAGGACGACTCAGGGACTGAAATTGATGCAGTTGTGTTAGTTGTAGTAACAGTGATGGTGAAGAAGCTGGTGGGACTAGTATTGGGGGAGTGGTAGGGGAAGTAATGCAGAGTGTCCAGACTATCAGTCAAAAGAGTCCACACCATTCCCCTGACTCTGGGAGTTCTCTTCCCCCCGTGGCATTGTCCAGGTGGAACATGATCCAGAAGAAAGAAGAATTGTTGCCCAGAAGGAGCACAGGTAAGCTACCTGCACCTGCTGCTAGTGCTGACAGTCTGCCCTCTTCAGGCCAACAAGAAATGGCAAGTGTGACATTAAGGGACCATCTGTCACATTTCTTATCACCTCTTCCAAAAGGTGAGATGTCTGTAATAGAGCAGATCAGCAAGGAGAGATTGGTGCTGGTGATGATGATGATGATGATATGCTAAGCTGGTGGCAGGGATGGTTACTCATTACTATTAAACTGTCTGCAAGTTGTCATGTGTCATTATCGGGGAGTGGACAAGGGGTATAGTGACAGTAGCAGTATTTGGTTTCTGGTGATGGGATTTCACATTGGGAACCGTAAGTATCATCATGTTTGGATAGAGTTGTACCAGGTATTTGATGTGAGTGCAGATGTACCCATTGTTCCCAGGCCTTCCCTTATTTATCACACATACTGTGCACATTGCAGTTGCTGATGTGAGAGGCACAGTTCCTACTCTCAAAGGAAAAATGTCTATTCTAGTAACAACACACCCATGATTTTGGAGGAGGGGCAGGTGGAGAAGCATTTCTGGCCAACTTCTTCTTTTTTCCATATATACCCGAAGTGGTGGGGGCTAGTTGTGGTGCTGCTACTGCCTCAGGCACATCTATAGAGGTAGTCATTGCAAGTGGAACCTTTCTCACCCATCATGTTGCTGCTGTTGTCGATCCCATTCCCTTTGAGCTGCCTAATCATGCTGCTGTATAAACAACTCTGCAGCAGCAAGAACAACAGTCACAAATTCCAAAATTACATCAGGGCATTTTACAAAGGGCAGTGGCCACTGGCCAACAAGACATAACCTGCTTGTACTAGAACAGTAGGGCATTTTTTTTCTCAGGACTTGTTCTTTAAAACAGAAGTCTAAAAAAAATAAACAAATAGTTTCTTGGGGTCTTGTTTCTAACAAGCCTAAGTCCTACAAATCAAGGTTTCCTTAGGGCTTGTGCCAAACAAGTCTAATTATTACAAATCAATGTTTCCTTAGAGCTTGTGCCAAACAAGCCTAAGTCCCACAAATCAATGTTTCCTTAGGGCTTGTCCCAAACAAGTCTAAAGCCTACAAATCAATGTTTCCTCAGAGCTTGGGCCTAACATTTCCTATAACAAATCAATGTTTCCTAAGGGCTTGTGCTTCTAATAAGGCTAAGTCATACAAATCAATGTTTTTCAGGGCTTGGGCAGAACACAAGTCTAATATCCTACAGCAAATCAATGTTTTCTCAGGGCTTGGGCCTATGACAAGTCTAAGTCCTACAGATCTTTTTCTACAAAATACTCAATCCTGTCAAGTATCAATCTACCTCAGTCATAGCTTATGTAGGGGGGTCCCTGTCTCTGTCACCTTATGTACCAATTTCTTATTTTATTTTTAATTTTATTTTTTATTAACTGTGCCCCCAATACTAGTCAACAACCCCCTAAAACAAATTCCCTCTTCAAATGATTCTTTCCTCAGACTTCACCCACTAACACAGGCACCATCCTCAGACCCCTTTTATACCATGTTTTATGTTTTTTTTATTGTACTTAGTTTTTATTTTTTATTAACTGTCCCCCCAATCTCAGTAAACAACACTCCTCAAAAAACATTTCCTGTTCAATTGATTCTTTCCTTCACACTCCACCAGCACAGGCACCCTCATATCCCTTTTATCCTATGCCTTTGGAAAATAAAATAACATTTGCTATATGTTGTGTGAAAATTCAATGTTCTCATCAATTTCAATGGAATGACCGAGGAGAAAAAAAGCAGAAAAACTGCACTCTTCTCGGGAAATTATTTACCAAGCAGGAAGTGACATTATTCGCCTATTTTGGTTTGAGGCAAAGATTTTCTTCCATCCCTTCTCATCTCTGCACATGCTTACTCTCCATTACCCAGACAAACCAAAGTGATCATAGCAACTTTATATTTAACTCCAATTAAATACTGTCATACCCGCAATTTTAATTAAAGTCACAAAATTCAATGTTATCATCAAATATTATATAAAATAATTAATAGCAAATAATTAACTTGACTAAATGTTTGAACTTCATTCCTAAAAAGTTTATACCAGATGGAAGTTCACACCCGACAGAAATCAAAGAAGCCATTTCTCCTAAACATGTTTTATATTGGTGTAGTGATCATAGTCAGCTGACTATAGTTCAGTATATTCTCATAAAGTTTTGATACTTCTATATAGTGTTTGTATCTTTCTCTGCAGTGGGGAACAGACTACACTGAAAATTAAAGGGATAGTAATACTTAAAATGTAAAAAACAATATGTTGTAGGAATTATCCCCCTTAGTAAAACAAGGATATTGCCACTGCTGTAAGGTGTTTTATTCAAACGTTAGTACAGCTCAAACTTGAATTTTTTAGGTGCAGTATCACAGTGGCTTGAAATTACAGAGTGACGCTATTGCTACACTATTCTATGGGCAGCTCTAGTCAGTTGACCATAAATCTCCATAGGATGGTGTAGCAACAGCACCACTGAACAATTTCAGGCTACTGTGATACTGCACCTAAAAATTTAGCTATAATAACTTTTGAATAAAACACCTTTCTGCAGTGGGAGAACCCTTGTTTTACTCAGGAAAATAAACTCTACAACATATTGTTTTTTACATTTTGAGTTGTACTATCACTTTAAATGTAAATTTTGGTAAGTGAGCTTCCCACTGTGGTTCTGGTTTCAAAATTGGGTGGAAAGTACCTGAGTCAACAACTCTGTTCATTTCAGAACAGAGGGGTGAGCAAATAGTTGTGACTCAATGCATTGATTGTATACTCCTTTGGACCATAAATGGTAAAATACTAAAACATGAACACGTTTCATATTTACTTATTATTTTAATACTATTTTGTGTAAAATGTAGTAATATATTTATTTAACCAGCAGATTTCAGTTCTTAACTGTGTGTGGAGTTTCATGATAGACACAAAACAAATCAGCCTCAAGCTCATGCACATGTACCTTCAAAAAAAGGTAAATTAATTATGGCCTACAACGTTTATACATAAATAAAACAAAATGTATTTATGCCTATGGCAAAGACTTCCAACATGCCTGTTTAGTTTAGGGAATATTCTCTCTTCAGCTTTTCCCCTTCTGCAGCTTCCCCTTGTGCATGTACTTCTCAGAATGCAGCTTAGTATGGAAAAAAGTTGAATTGACTGCTGAGGTGAGAGAACCAAAAGTGTTAGGCAATACCACGGGTGAAATGTGTTATTTGCACAGTTTAAGGTTTATCCTCCAGCCATGGTAGAATGTACTTGATTTCATATCAGAGAACAAATCTTTTGGTTGAGGATTTTTATTTATTTTTTAATATAATGTAATTCAAATACAGATGAAAATAAACTCACAGGTAAAGGAATATATGTTTAAAAGCTCTATTTAGTTTATAATAAAGTCATTCCTATACCTGAGAAAAAGAGAGATACAATTTTACACACACACAAACACACACCTGAGCACATAACATTTAAACACACATATATTCAGCACTCATCTTAATACAATGGGTATTATGAAGGAAGCTAAAGAGATGCAACTGCATCATAGGGATACAGATCAAAAAAATCCCCAAACTACCATTGATTTCATTTTGGATAATTACCCCTAGATAGGGCTCCAACTCCAATGCAATACACCATTTGCATCAATTGGAATTTTATTTCCCTTTATGGTGTAATTGATTTTCTCCAGAATTACACCTCTTGGACAAGAAGATTCAGACACATATCAGGCAGTCACACAAGAAGAGGACAGGACTGTGTGAGGTTGCAGGGGATATTCATACTTTGGTTTAGGGGTTGCAAGTAACAGGCCAAAGTCCTTTAACATACTAAGAATGTATTAAATATATCCTCTGAACTCACTCTATAGATTCTGAAAGTCTATGCATCTGAGATAGGGTCCACCCAAATACTGTAAGGATGCCAAAAAAAGCACAAGTATAGAAGAGAATGATTGTGTGACTCTCCTGGCAGGTACATAAACCAATACAGTTTAAACAAGCATATTAGGGTACAAAAATATAAAAGCTGGAAATCATTATTCATACAGGTTCACTACCTCTTCATTCTATAGCAGTGATGAGACTACTGTTAAAATTTGCGTTACTCATTAGCAGATGAAACAGTCATATAGTCTGCAACCTTAAATTATATATATATATATATATATATATATATATATTATTATAGATATATATTTTATTATATATATATATATATATATATATATATATATATATATATATACATACATATATATACTAGTTCTAAAGCCTGTATACACAGGCCAACACTGGCAGTGATGCTGTCATGCACAGTACTGACTGCCTGGACGAGCTATAGCTGATATGGAATGGGGCGCTCCAAATTCAGACCGTAGTCCTCTCTGTGCACCTTCCGGTGCACAGAGAGGACTCAGGTCTGAATTTGAGCACCCCGCTCCATACCATCCACGGCACGAGCAGTCTGTACTGTGCATGACTGTGTCACAGTACCTTGTTTCCAGTGCCGCCGCTCCAGCGATGCTCGGCATCTTTCCACGTGTCATCTGCAGGCAAGAGGCTTCAAGCATGCTGCAGGCCTCTGTTTTATGTGTGTTTGTTTCCTGTAGTCTCCTCCTACCTACTTCCTCCATCTAGCTGCTAATCCTACCTATTTCCTGTGGAGGGGTTTAAAGGGCAGACTGAGCCCTGACTCAGTCACCCTTACGTTGTTGTTCTGAGCAGTTCTTTTCTAGTATTCCTGATTCCTGTGTATGATCTGGCTTGTCTGTCCATACATTCTGGTGTTGACCTGTGGCTCTATCTGACTATTCTCCTTGGCGTTCCGATTTGGCTCAGATATCCTTTCTGGTGCAAACCTGTGGCTCTGGCTGACTACCCACTCCGTGTATGACCTAGGCTTATCTGACTACCCACTCTGGTGTTGACCTGGGGCTCTATCCACTGTGCATCCAGTATACATACGCTCCAGTGGATATCCTATCTGGTGCAAACCTGTGGCTCTGGCTGACTACCAGCTCCATGTATGACCTAGGCTTGTCTGACTACCCACTCTGGTGTTGACCTGGGGCTCTATCCACTGCGCATCCAGTATTCCAACGCTTCAGTTGATATCCTTTCTGGTGCAAACCTGTGGCTCTGGCTGACTACCCGCTCCGTGTCTGACTATCGTATCTGGTGCTTACTAGAAGGCTCTGTCTGTTCGCTTAGATTGTTGGCTCCATTATTCAGACATCCTTCCTAGTACTGACCTGGGGCTCTAGCAGACTCCTAGCTACTCACTGCAGGCTGAGTCAGTATTTCTTGGGTGTTACCTTACCACGAGACTGCAGTGGGCTGAGGCCTAGTCTCGGACAGTGTGATGCAGAGATTGGGAGACTGCTATTCCTGATACAGTGCTCACCGTTTCAATCACCCACTGTGTGTATATTTATATATTTCATTACTGTCATTATTCTCATAATAAAGGTTCCATTAGCTATACCGCATGACTCCTGTTTTTGCTTGCCAAACGTAAAAGACTACAGTGCGCATGACGGCTTCTGACAAAAATCCTTAGCAAATTATAATATAGGAGGATATAGAAAGAGAGAGTGAGAGAGAGTGAGAGATAGATAGATAGATAGATAGATAGATAGATAGATAGATAGATAGATAGATATGTGATTATTATTTTAATGTTATGGGGTAATTATGTTATGTTTATTACATTTTGACTATCTACATGAAAATGTCAATTGAAATTCTGTTATGTGCTGGGCCTCAGGGAAGGGCATGTACTAATATACCTATACATAATGGGTACAATGTATGTATGGAATACACATTTCAAATTTTTTGCTTGTTACACATTTGCTTGATATGTTTAACAGATATATTGCAAGATATTGTGACTTTTGTGTGAATTTCTGGAATCTTTCTAAAAATCTGTATTTTAAATAACATTTCCATGATTCCTAAGTTATTTTCAGGAAGTATCAGCTATATGGTAGCTTTACCATGTAACTAATGTAATATTTAGTACATGAAGTTGAAAATACTTTTTGTTCTCGGTTAATTAGGGGACTGTGCAGGCCATACCTGTAGGCTTTTAAAAATAATTAAAACTTTCATAAAACATAATCATTTTTGATACATAATATGTTATATTAGCAAACTAAGTACATTTGTTTTTTGTACTTATAATATCATAGATTGTCGCACAATACAAATTTTACTTTTTGAAGGAATTACGAAAATCTGCATTTGTTCTGAAATAATATATTATTTTCCATATATTACTATCATGTTACCTCTGGAAATCATACCTAAACAGATGGATAGCAAAAATGCTGAAAATGTGTTGATCCTCCAGGATACAAATAATTCCACAAGCCTCTGGCACTGAGAGTGTTAACATGTGTTCATTATAAAATATACACAAGTTCATTTTTAGTCAACCACTATATAGTGAGCTTGTTTTTCTCATTTTAATATGTGACACTGGCTGCTTCGATAACACTAAAGGTAACATTAACCGTAATCAAAACCATAATCAACCTTCTATTAATGTTCTTATTAATCTTACTTTTTGCTTCAAAAGTAAAACATGCAAAAAACAGCACATCCCACATTCCACAGGAAATCCCATGAAAAGTAACATTTTCATGCTTTTTTCACTAGATTGAAAGTAATGATAGCAAGGAAACCAATCAAGGTGATTTGATACTTTCTACCTGAGCTGCCTGAGCCTTAGACTACACTTATCTAATTCTTATGTTATACTGTGGAGCCAATTCACTAAAATTTCTAGAACTTTGGAGATATTAGTGCATAGGCTCCATAGAATAACATTGGAACTGGAGGGGCAATATCACTGAAGAAGTCATCTCTGCTTTATCACCCTTTTATTACATTTAATGCATAACCACCAATGTCTCCCATAGAGTGCATTTTAAAATATTTGTCTTCTGAACACTAGTGTTGGTGCTGTTGCTCATTGATAGTGCAATAAGAAAAACAAACACATTTGAGCTGTTATAAGTTCTGAATTAAGCATTACCAAGAAACTGGTGCACTTTTGGTATTCTTGGCAGGAAAAGCCCATAATATTTTTTTCACAATAAATATTTATGATTCCTTTAAACCCTACTGCATGTTTTGAGGAAGTGTTTCTCAAAGAGGAACTAAAATTAAGCTCAGAAGATACAGCCAACTGCAAATAAAAATGCAAACGATATATATAAACAACTATTGCAAACCTGAAAATCATAGTTCATCAAGAACAGTAAATTAACATATGTTCTTAATAGTGTTTTATACCATTATACTGTGCATCAAAAAGATGCAAGCTTCAATGGATTAAAAAGTTGAATAATAGCAGATGAATGCATATCAAGTTGTTTTTAATTAATTCAAGAAATTCATACTTTTATTTTTTTTTGACAGGGTAAATCAAAATAAAATGAAAACGTGGTCTTCAGAGTCAACATGCTTTTAGGTATTTTAGAGAACAATGTAATAACCTTAATATTGTAGAGCTTTCCCATAAGTTAGAGTGATTTTGACATTTTTATTAGCTATGCAAATGATTGAGCAACTACAATTATTATTATTATTTTAATATTTTTTAAATGGATTTAAGAAAGAAAAAGTAAATCAGGGTTCCCAAAGATTGTTCCATAATGGCCTAAATGTTCACTAATGCCAGACTGTCATTCGCATCAGGTCTATGCAGTTGGAATAGAAGGTGCTTTTTAATGCTACCCTAGAGTCAATTAAAATACGGTAATGCTGACATTTGCAGCATACTGAATGATCAAAGTAAAGAATGCCCATACAGCTTCTGACATAAAAGCAGTATGTTTGGCTGTGGAGTGACACAGTGTAACAGGTCAGATAATTATCTAAAAAAAATCTATGATGTATCTGTTGCAATTGCTTAGCTTGTTCCCATTATCAGAGCCATCAAACAGAACAGCACTCTCACTTCTCCTGATGGATCGTAAAGCTGGTGACACCCTCGCTCTCCCGATGCAGATGGCATCTTAGGAGCAGCTGAATTAATTTGACAATAAATAGATGATAACAGTGGCTGTCTTCTATTTTTTGTGGCTTGGTTTTAATTGCATCAGGACAGGTTTTAACACTTCTGGGAATTGCTCTGAAGCTGGCTCTGCGATTAGCAAATCCCACTCTCCTTCAACCTGTCTCTACTTTGTTCTTATGTTATTTACATGATAATTGCTCAATGAAAATACATTTTATTTTTTCCCTCAACCTTCCATCCAAATCTTTGTGCATTAGTTATGTAGATTAAGGTTTGTTTTTCCATTTTGCCTTGATATGTTTATTAATTTAATGAAGGATTCTGACAGAAACGTCTGCATGCTGAGGGTACAGTGGGGCTAAGGCCATGGGTATTTTGTAACTGGCTGCATATTTTTTGCTTCACTAACATTATAATTGGCTTAATGGGTTTTCTGTTATGTGCACTGTCTTTCTTCTTCCCATCTAAAGCAGACTAATTACAGCTTTTTACATTAAAATCGGATAGATTTCAATTTATCTTCTGGAAATTATCACAATAATTACAGTAATAAATTAGGCATATGGATGCCATTAATCACACCAGTTTTAAATCTGGCCTTATAGTAGCACAACACAGAATGTGTTTTCTGAATGTGCATTCAAATGCATGTTATGCTTGCAAAAGGAACTTGAATTCCCCAAGCAACTTAACGAATATATGGGCGCCTAGGGCTGTGGGTGCGCAGAAAAAATATTGATTCACAATAGCAGTGTTTTATTTATTTATTACTGTGCTTCAAACTGACAATAAAAAAACATTTTTTAACTTTTAAGAATGTACTTTTTAGCTTCTAGACAGAAAATTGTTTTTTTTTTTTCAAAATCCAGTACATAACATATACATAAAACTATGTATGAGAAACCCAAATCTCATCTGAATATAATTTGTAACAGGCAGCTGGACTGTTCTGCTATTTTGAACTGAGTATCTGTGATATGCACCTACTGTGTGTAGGTAAATTCGGAAACAACATACTCCAATGTAGAAGAATATGAAGTATGAAGTACACCCACAATTAGATAATGTCAGAAAATTGTTCCACACCTGTTTTCAGGGTTCATATGTCATGGTTCCTTAAAAAAAGAATAAAATGATCTATCCCATCTTTTTTACTTTTACAACTAATGTCTCATTTCCCTTTCTTTTTCAAATAAACTTTATCCAGCAACTGTCTTGAAATATTGTTTATTTGTTCAAGAGCTCTGATTTATCATTCAGATGGCGCAGAATAGTGATGAACTAAAATTATTCACATGGAATAGTCATGGTAAGCAATATCATAATAAACAATTTTATTTGGCAGAATAATTGTAATGCTTAGTTAGATGCACTAGAGGGCTTGTTAAAAGTGAGTGAAGACATGCAAAATCATGTTCCCTGTTAACATGGGCCATAAATGTAAATCAAAAAGTAGGGAGCAGGAAGGCATGCAATAAGCAGTGATGCATCCCTTCATTCACATAACAGTCCACAAATTCAGTTGTAGATTATCTGGCTCAAGTTCTTGTTCAAGTGGTCACTACCAGGGCGAATTCCACATTATACATGCTGGAGCCTTTGTAGGAGCAAAATTAGGATATTAGTAGTACAATGCTTACCTGGGAGGCATTGGGAGGCTCTCTTTGTTACCTGGTCAATGGCAATTAAAGTATGATTTTTGTGCAATGCTGAAACCTTTTGAGGAGGTCCCCTTGCTGGTTAGTCTTGCTGCTGTAGGAATAAGGGATACTTCCACAAATATATTACAGAGAAAATTAAGTGCATGGCAAACAATTCTTTCAATAACAAAAACACAGGCATTAACCAGCTGGTGAATCACATTAGCGTGCTTAGAGCAGGATCCTCTCATAGTCTCCATTAAAAGCAATGAGGAATATATTCTTGCTAAATTACTGGACCCCACTTTATACATAACACTTTTGAATGTGTGTCAAGGAATGAGTAGCAGCACTCTGAGTAATCAGATTGTATGAAAACATATAAAAAATCCTGATAGAGTAGAACAGGAAAAAAAACTGTTAGAGAGCATTGTGAGAAGGAAGTAAGCAAAAGGGTTGCACTTTCAGCACACTAACAACAACAACCTTGCAACATTTTGCAGAACATGACTTCATCACAGCAAGTCATTTATCTCATGGGCAGCAGTCTATCATGTGTGGTAGTAGCACTGGCCCATCTCTGTGGGACTCACTCCCAGAATATGGATTGACAAATGACACACAATACATTATCTAGTGCCAAAGAATGTGCCTACTGCATGTGAGATGGTTATAGCATATCTGTGGAATAACTGTGTTCCCTAAAATGATGGCCCACTTGATTGATGGAAAAGAAAACAGCATGTGTAGGCACCACTGGTAAGTACTGCAGTCTAAAACTTTAGTTGCCCACCACCAAGTATAAAGTAAGAGTGACTTTTCATTGCATCTGGTTATATTGTTAAAGACTGCAGGACACAGCTATGTAGCAGCAGTGACTCTGCATCTAATAGCATCCGAGTATCCTATAGCAGGAGTGGGAAAAATAATACAGACAGAGGCACAAAAGAACAGAGAAGAATATTACACATATAGAAGCAGTAGCACTAAGGAGGATATTTACACCATTGCGATGGATACCAACAACTGGGACCAGTACTAAGAATGTTGATGAATGATTGAAAATAATAATGTGAGGTTCTATTGTAATTCTACATGATACGGTTGAGGTTCATGGCTTTAGGTGCATTAATCTGGGGCAAAGGGTTTCACAATAACAGCTGTGTCAAAATTAATGTACTCACATAACATGTGCTTTCTTCAAAATGGCGTCCTCAACCATGTGGCTTGAGAATAAAGACACAGAGTTGGGGCCTAGCAAGATGGCTTCAGACCATGTGGCTTGAGCTCTCTGCAAAATGGAGTCCTCAACCATGTGGCTTGAGAACAAAGACATGAGTTGAGGCCTAGCAAGATGGCGTCAGACCATGTGGATTAAGAACAAAAACACAGACAGAAAGACACAGTATGCTCACACTAACAGACACTAGCACAGTTATTGGAAACAATATGCATTTGCCAACACCCCAAAAGCAACCCATTAATTTTAGGATATACCCAAAGAGGTTTGTTCTAATCACCAATACCATAATTAACACAACAACATCCCAGTACTAGCAATACACAATAATATTTAATAACAAAAATAATATTATAATAAGAACAAAACACTGTACATTATCAAATATATAATAGCTAAACACCTAATAATACTAACTAGACAATTACTTACTGCAGTGCAAATAAGACATATATGCAACAATTATAGTAGAAACACTATACATTGGTTACTGTGGTGTTTTTCCTAGAAATAATATATATAGTATAAAAAATAGTAAAGAGAGAGAGATACAGTTTATAATCCTGGAACCCTCTTACAAGGACAAGACCACTGGAAATAAACCAGGCTAGGAGAACTGGATACATTCAGGCAAATGTCCTGGACTACTTCTACTAGAGATCAGCATCAGGATCTGCTCTGGAACAGTTCTCAGCATAGCCAAGGCATGATAGCCTTGCTGGATTCTGGGTCATCTACCCCTATCCATCACTCTCCTGCTCCACTCCAAGAATGTTTTCTCTCTAGCTCAGGGTATGGGATTAAAAAAATCAATCCTCCCCCCTCACTAGTTACCCTATTCTCTCCTCCGATGTTCCATCCACTATCCGCCCATTTCCTGCCTCCTGAAACCAATGCCTTTCTAAAACTGGAATGACTTGTTTTGACCATGCTTGTTTTCTGGCCTGCAAGACTTAGTTTCAAACAAAGGAAATTAACACTTCCAGTGCTGAAAATGGGCATTTAATCCAGGGATTATATGCTTAAGTGGTGAACATAAAAAAGTCTATAACTTTAGTGAATTATGGTTGCAAAAGCACAAGTCAAAATGTTACTAATTTTTCATGTCCATAACAGCTACTGCATATAATTTGTTTAGCATTCCTACCTACTCTTCATTGTATATTATTCACAACCATCCATGTTGTTAAGTTCAACATTTTATGTTGTTGAACAATGTTGAGATTATAACGTAATGTCATCTCCATTTCTGTGCATGATTATAGTTTTTAAATTATGCTATCAAGAGTAATAGTTTTACCAATTTTTATTCAGTTAGCAATATAGTCATACACGTGTCATTCACAGGTGGTATACATTTGTTATTAACAAACATACAGCAGCATTATGGTTAAGGGAGGAAGGCAGGTGTGCTCTTGAGCAGTTCAAAAGAAAAATGGCTCACAGCGCTAACTCACCTTAGTTGATGGTGATATGTATATAATAAAATTATTTATTTTTTTTATATAAAGTGGTCATTGAAAGAAATGGTGTTACTGAAGTATGCAGCAAGGAATGAGAGGGTTCTCCAGTCCCCCAACATCAGGCAAAGGCCCAAACTGCAAACACAAAACAAACAACAAACCTGCACTCCTCCATTCTAATTGTGAATGGTGTGCCCCTTGTTAGGCATGTGTAATAACACTTACATAGTAACATAGTAAATTAGGTTGAATAAAGACACAAGCCCATCAAGTTCAACCTTCTCCTCATACCCCAGTAATTTTATAGCTTTCCTGCTACCAAATAAGTTAGTCTTTACCAGACCTTCCTGATCTGCCTACTAATAAACAGTATAACTCTGTATGTTCCCTTTGGAAAGAAATGTATCTTAATTTCTCTTGAATGTATCCATTGTATCTGCCATAACCACCTCCTTGGGCAAATAATTCCACAATTATGTGTACAGTGTGATAAGGTCTCCTCTTTTCTCTAGAGTAAATAAAACAAGTTTGTCTAGTCGTTTCTCATACGTAAAGTGACAGTCCTCCATTCCCTTAATTAATCGTGTTGTTCTTCGCTGTACCCTCTCTAGTTCTAGTATATCCTTTTTCAGAACTGGTGCCCAAAATTGCACTGCATACTCAAGGTGAGGTCTTACCAATGATTTCTACAAGGCAAAAAAATGTTATCCACTCTTGCATCAATACCTCTTTTTATGCAAGACAGGATTTTGTTTGCCTTTGCTACTGCTGTTTGACACTGGTCACTGTTTCCAAGTTTGTAGTTGACAAGGATACCAAGGTCTTTCTCTAGCAACGAGTCCCCTAAAATGATTCCATTAAGTTTATAAGTAGCCTTGGGATTATTTCCTCCCAAATGCATGACTTTACACTTCCCCACATTAAACTTTATATTCCACATGTTTGCCCAATCTGCCATTTTATATAAATCCCTCTGTAGAGAGCAATTATCCTGTTCTGAATTAATTACCCTGCATAATTTAGTGTCATCTGCAAATACTGATAATTTGCTTTCTATATATATTTCTAGGTCATTTTATAAACATGTTAAAAAGCAGTGGACCTAATACTGAACCCTGAGGTACACCACTCTCCACTTTAACTGTATTGGAGAATTGTTCATTTACAACCACACACTGTTCCCTATCCTTCAACCAGTTTTGTATCCAATTGCAAAGGTCATCTCCTAGCCCCAATTTCCTTATTTTGCGTGGCACTGTTTCAAATGCCTTTGCAAAGTCTAGATATACTACATTAACTGCCTTGTCGTTATCAAGGTTGGTGCTTAATTCCTCATAGAAGCTGAAAAGGTTAGTTTGGCATGATCTATTCTTTATAAAACCATGTTTATTCCTGATAATGACCTTATTTTTTGTGTTGTAATCCTGAATATAGCCCCTTATTATCCCTTCTAGCAGTTTTCCCACTACAGAGTTAAAACTCACGGGTCTATAGTTTCCAGGTTCTGTTTTAGTTCCCTTCTTAAATAGAGGCACTACATTGGCTCTTCGCCAATCTTGTGGCACTGAGCCTGTGGTGAGAGTATCTTTAAAGAGTAAATATAGGGGTTTTGCCAACACTGCACTGAGTTCCTTAAGAACACCTTGATGTATACCATCAGGACCGGGTGCTTTGTCAGTCTTAATTTTATTCGGTCTACCCATGGCATCTTCTTGAGTTAACCCAATATCTGATAATTGTATTGTTTTATTAGTTACTTGTTGAGGCTCTTCTACCATTCCTTGCTCCCTTGTATATACTGATATAAAGAAAGTGTTTAGAACATCGGCCTTTTCCTTATCCTCACTAATCAACTCACCCATCTCATTTTTGAAAGGTCCAATACACTCACTCTTAGGTTTTTTGCTATTTATAAATATATATATATATATATATATATATATATATATATATAACTTTTTTGGATTTGTCTTACTTTCCCTTGCAATTCAGGTTTCATTTTCTATTTTTGCTACCCTAATTGCCTTTTTGCAATCTTTGTTGCACTCCCTGTATTTTAAGAAAGAATGTTCAGTTCCTGCAGACTTAAATAGTTTGAATGTTTTTTTCCTTTGCCATTTCGTCCTTTACATGTGCATTTAACCAAATTGGCTGTGACTTACTTCTTTTACATTTGTTCCCCATTGGTATATCCTGTTGGGTACATTTCCGCAACCTAAATTTGAATTCTGACCATTTATCCTCAGTATTTTTGTCTTTAAATAATGTATCCCAGTCTGCGTGTTGCATTGAAGCCCTTAATAATTTGAAGTTAGCTTTTTAAAATTAAGAGTTTTGGTTGAACCTATACAGTTTTGCTTTGCCAGACTGATCTCAAATGTAACCATGTTGTGATCACTGTTTCCCAAATGTTCACTTACCTTAATATTGGATACCATTTCTGTGTTATTCGTTATCACTAGGTCCAATATACTGTTATTTCTTGTCGGCACTTCCACCATTTGTGACATGTAGCTTTCACGAAGTATGCTAACAAACCTGCTACCCTTAGCACTCTTGTATAACATTCACTTGGGTGTAGTGCTAGTCACGCTGCATATACAGTACTCAAGTTAAAAAAGGGGTAAACTTACCCCCCAATAAGGTGAAATATAGGACGATGAATTCCGGGTCAATAGTCGCTGCAGGTTCTCCAGCCTGAATATATGCATATATTGAAAAGAAAGGGTTGCAACAGCACTCGTTCAATCACTGTCTTTCAGTACTCCAGAAATTTAAAAACAATAAATCTTTATTCCAGCAATTAAAATCGGCATACATGATTACTATGGAGGTGGAAGACCCAAAGCACGCAAACAAGTCCCCCCAAAAGGTCTAAACCTTTTGCATACATGTATCGGAAGGGGACTACATATTTTATTGTTCTCATTTTTTTCTTTATTTTCCAGGCCTTTAAGAGGTTAATTTAGGGTTTCATATACCCTGTCTGTTTACAACTGATTATTCTTCATGTGGCCTATAAAGGGTGATAGAGTTACAATCCTTTTGCATAGGTATCCACTCAATGCAGGTAAACAAGACAAGTCTTCCTTTACACCTTTTTAAAATTTTGTTTGTCATTTGTTTTTAATTGCACACATGGGAACCTCTAAGCATTCAAAAGGAAACTGTATTAACGGGTCCCCTTCCAAAGCGTATGTACAGGGCCGGATTTACATCTCAGGTGCCCCTAGGCACAAACTCCCCAGTGCCCCCTGCCCCACCTTTGCCCCCACCCTAGCCACTCCCTCACTTAGCCACACCCCATAATTAGCCACACCCTCCTGTAATCTTTATTGGGTACTAATAAAATTTTTTTTAACTTTTAATGCAAAACCAAGAATCAAATGTCTAAGATGTAAATTGATCAGAAAGTGAGAAACCAAATGGTCAGTTGTGATACAAATAACGAGAGCTAATTCCTGTATTTACATTTACAGGACTTGGATAGAAGATTCATATAGGATTCGTATAGGTGCTGTGCACTTTTGCATGTTTTGCATTAAAAGTTAAACATTTGTAATTATTAACCAATACATATTATTTTTTTTTAGAAATAAGCCATTTTCTTCATGCTTTTGTGTTAACTACTATTAGACCATCTGGGGTATTTACAGGGGTGCAATTTAAGGGTAATTTTTTCCCCTTTCTTGGGGATGTGTTTTTTTTTTTTTTTTTTTGGTATACAATATTGTTTAAGCCAACAGTATTTCTCACTCAAAAAAAAAATATATTAAAAAAAATCACATTTTAAATAAATGACATAAAAAATGAATGTCACCACCTGCCACAATACATGCCTCCGCTTCACCTGCCAATAACTTGTGGACTGCTGTGTCTCTGTATTGCACCTCCTCTTAACCATGCTCCCACTAGCTATGCTCAGACAAATCTAGAGGTGTAGGCTGGTTCCTGTGGGTTTTATGCAGCCGCGCAAGCTACTCCAAAGTGCGCGGCTGCATTTCATTATGTGCGCAGTGTGTCCTTACACAATGAGGAGGTCCCATCCAGCCGGACGAAGAGCAATGGGAAGTGTAGGTAGTAGCACGCAGGCGCAGCAGTGGGTCACATGGGGCGGCCCAGGCAACGCAGGTACTACAAACAGACCGGAACAGGAAAATTTTGTATTGCACAAAAGCACTCCCGCTGTCACACGCGAGCATGATTATGCCATCACATTATAAAGTGGGCATGACAGGGCCATTGCCAGGCGCCCCTGAAAATCGGGCGCCCTAGGCAAGTGCCTTGTCTGCCTACTGACAAATCCGGGGCTGCGTATGTACAACATCTCCTTAGGGGTTATTTTTATTATTTTTTTTCTCAATTTAGATAGGGTTTTCAGGTGTTTAGAGTTGGTACTTGCCATACTTGAGATACCTTGACAAGTTTGGCAAACTTATACTTCTTTTTTGGCCAAAAATGTGGGCACTAAAACATCATCGTTATCAACAGTGTTATTACACATTCCTAACACAGGGCACACCATTCACAATTAGACTGGAGGAGAGTGGGTTTGTTGTTTGTTTTGTCTTGAGCAGTTACTAGGTAGGTATGCCTTTATAACAATTATGATTTATTTTTAATCAAGCTTATGACCCCTTGTAACTTAGAAAAGGCATTTACAGAATGGTTATCCACTAGAGATGGCTTTGCAAAACAGGTTTTTTTACCGCTGGTTTACAGGCTAAGTAAAATGTTCCAAAACTTATAACAGTGACTCACTCACTGGTTAGCCTTTGCAATAATAATTATAAATATAATTAATAACTTTAGAGAAATTGGTAGCACAGCTCAGTGTAGAAAGCTAAACCTTGAAACAAGACATAAGCAGGACTACAGCAAGGCAACCCTTCAAACAAATAGTTAGCAAGCCTACATAAAGACAAGCCTTGAAATAAATGGCAGGCTTGCAGCAAGTAAAACCTTCAAAAATGTGTTTGCAGACCTACATCAAGGCAAACCTTGAAAAAAACTGCTTACAGTCTTATGGCAAGAACAAAGACAATCTTAACTAAAGGAAGGAAAGAAGTATTCTCTGTATTGCACTCCTATAGACCCCTTTTATGAAATGTAATTCACCTATTAGTGTAATATCGGAAAGCTAGGATCATAGCTAGGTCATGAGAATATAATAAAATAAAATAGCTTTTATTAATCAAGCTTAAAATTATTTGTTAAACAAACTTAAAATTAATAAAAAATTTAAATTCTGCAAACGATCACACATACTGTTGTTGTCTATAGCATTAGGGAAAACCTGAGTCCATAAAATTATAAGCCTTGTGTCTAACTTCTTTGAAAAGACAGAGTGGTGGTGAGAGATGGATCAAGAGTGAGACCATCTCACAACCAACTAAGGGATAGATAATAGTGTTGCAATTTATGAAAAATTGCAACTACAATGCTAAGTATGAATTACAAATCTCAATTGCTGCACAATCTCCACAGTGTTTATCAAGATAAAGATTAAAATACTGTACTGGTGAAGAACCTGAGATAGATTATATCCGAGATACATTAGGTTGAGAAATCATCAGCCTATTTACCATAAATAATATAGAATCTTGACATCGGGGTGATGTGTCTGTTAACTGGAGGGGGTCATGTTTTCTCTTTCCTAGTTAGTGGATAACATGTGGGATTAATCAGACAAATAAAAGGTGCTTCTGGATTCTATTAATAATAAAGCTGGAGTTAATTTATTGTATCCCACAAATTATAAAAGGTAAATGAGCCCTGCTTTAGATCAATGTGTAGAATTCTAATAGGCTGTTAAATAACTTTATTTATACCTTTATTTATCATTGGCCAGAGACCACTCCAGCTTACATGCAGAAAGTCTCCCTCAACGGAGGAGGCTGAATAGAGGGAGGGGAGCAGAGGAAGAGTGACAGACTTGTTGGTAACCGCAATCTGTCTGGAAGTATGTGCAGGGCAATCTTTAATCATTCAATTTCGGCCAAGTAGCATTTTAAAAAAAATTCATAAAGTACTCCACATATTCGCTATGTAACCTAACATTTAAAACATTGTATAGGGGTGATAGATCCCCTTTAAATGCCTGTCACAAAAGAGCACTGCCCCAAGGTTAATGTATTTGATAGACACGATCCACTCAGGAGTTTTAACCTATTAGGACCAATATGTTGGGATAATAATGCCTAGAGGATCAAAAACTTATCATGGTGGATTAGAAATGGCAAAATATGATATATGTACGAAGTACTACTATTATGGCTAAGAAATGTGGCAATCTGTTTTAGTATCAATAAATATGTAACCTTGGATAATTATCAAAAACATATTTTTAATCAAATGTAATAATACTATTGTAGTGTTTAAAGAATAACAGTTAGTATTGTTTTCATCTATAACACTGTGAGTTCTAGAACTTATGAAGTATTTATTGGTTGTTATATTATGTTTCTAAAATTATACACTGGTAATCATATTGTCACATAATTTTTATGTGTAAATGACAGTATGTATTTATAATTTTTAGAGCTGTAGGTTCCTGAAAAATTAGTGGTTATTACAGTATGTTTTCATAATCCCATAGTGACAATATTATTAATTATCACATGATTCTCATGTATAAGAAAAAGGTAAAAAATTATAATTATGAGATTCCATAATTGCAGTAATCATTAGGAAATTGTCTGTGGGGTCTGAGAAAAGTCTTTTGTAGCTCCCAGAAAGGTTAAGTTGTCTGTTGGCTTCCTTAATGTACATAGCTTTTGGCCATAAGACAATATTTCTGCTTTTATCTGAGGCTTTTATTATGATATCATCTCAATTAGTCAGCTCTTGTAGATCTTTTCTCTTGCTGTTTCTGAAATTGTTGTCTTTAGGATGGTCAGACAGTTGCATGACTTCCTTCATTACAAGGTCTATAAATATTTGTATGTTTGGGCAGATCTGACCTGACGGGGTGTATCTATCTCGGGTTTGGCACAAGTACAGTGGTTTAATCCTTATCTTGATAAACACTGTGGTGTTTGTGCAGCAACTGAGATTTGTAACTTCATACTTAGTAGTGTAGTTGCAATCTTTCATAAATTGCAATGCTATTATCTATCCCTCAGTTGGTTGAAAGTGGGACTAGGGAGTGACTAGTAGACCGGTATATGGTTGCACCCTTGATCCATCTCTAACCATGTCGTCTTTTGAAAGAAGTTAGACACAAGACTAAGGTTTTCTTTAATACTATAGACATCAACGATATGTGTGATTGTTTGCAGAATTGACGTTTTTTTATTTTAAGTCTGAATAACAAATAATTTTAAGCTTGATTAATAAAAGTTGTTTTATTTTATTACATCCTCATGACCTTTCTCTAATCCTGGCTTTCTGATATTACCCTAATAGGTGAATTAAATTTCATAAAAGGGGTCTATAGGACTGCAGTACAGAGAATACTTCTTTCCTCCCTCTAGGTAGGATTTTCTTTGTTCTTAGGTTCACTTTATTCTCTCTGCACATCTACTCAAACAATAATCCCCTAGAATTTAGAGATAGTGTTGAGATTGTGCCAAAGAAATGTGATCTATGCTCTATAGAATGATTTATTTGAAGGCATCAAGATTAAGAGGATATTAAGTTGATGGTCATTTTGGGATATTAAGAACTAAATAATTGGGAGAACTACTCGGTGGACCACTCTTGAAATATATTGGTATTATCCAATATTTTTAATTTGTCTTTTCATTTTTTAATTTTTTTTTTGTTTTTGATGATCGATAGTTATCACAGTCCCCGTGATCTCCCTCTGTCACTCTCTCTTGTGCAACTCCCTCAATGGTTGAGCCTGTTTGGCCCGTCTCTGGTGATCCCTTTTATACCTGACTTTGGCACCTGTCAGGTGCCCTTTCGTGGTGTTCCAGAGCCAGTGTTGCTGTTTGCTGTGTTCCTGTGTTCATGATTTCCGGTGTACCGATTTGGCCTGTATTGACGACTCTTCTGTGTTCCTGCTCGTTGCTGATCTGGCTTGTCTGCGAACCTCCTCTGTGATCTGACCCGGCCTGGCTGATGTTCCTGCTCGTTGCTGATCTGGCTTGTCTGCGAACCTCCTCTGTGATCCAGCCCGGCCTAGCTGACATTCCTGCTCGCTGCTGATCTGGCTTGTCTGAGAATCTCCACTGTGATCTGAGGCGGTCCGGCTACGTTCCTGCTTCTGTGTCACTGGGGCGACATTCTGATTCCTGCTGAGTCGCGTCTGTTTGTTCGAGACTGCACCTTAACCCTTGTGCTGCTGAGTTGCCAGTTTCGCTTGCAGAGCGGTGCTATTACTGAGTCTCTGGTTATGCTTGCAGAGCTGTTCTACTAAGCTGAGTCTCCATTTAAGCTTGCAGAGCTGCACTACTAGCTGAGTCTCCATTTAAGCTTGCAGAGCTGTACTTCCAGGGCGATAACGATACGCTGAGCCTCCGATTACTTGCTGTGCTTTATTTCCAACCGGGTGCTGTGCTTAACTCTTGCAGAGCTGTGACGCTCCCACTACTCCTGCTGAGCCAGCCGAGTTTGAGTCTTGGTAGACGGCGGCTCATATTGTCATTCCATAAGCAGACTAGTCGGTTCCGGTTATGTGCCAGTTTGGTCTCTTGGCTCTTGCACCTTCGCACCGGTGGTTCCGTTATATGCCTGGAGGGGCTATTGGCTCTAGCAATCACTGTACGGTTGGGTTCCTATACACCTGTGGGGGCTACCGAGTCACAATCTTGCATTGCAAAGTGTCTTGTTATACGCCCGTGGGGGCTACTTGGCTCTAGCTATCACTGTATGGTTGGCCTCGTTTACACGCCCGTGGGGACTAACGATTCATGCTCTTGCAGCTTAGTAGTCTCCATTATACGCCCGTGGGGGCTAACGACTCACGCTTCAACATTACTAGTGGTCTCCGTTATACGCCCGTGGGGGCTATTCGCTACTGCTCTAAAGCGTTCTGTGTCAGTCTCTGCATTATCCAAGCAGCTTACTCATCATTGAACTGATAGTGCTGGACTATCTCGCACCTATTGTTGCCTTCTCTTCACCTTGGGCGTGCCAAACACCACAACAGAGACTGACGTGTTCTATGTGTTAACTATTGATTGCCTATATCATTTTGAGCCTGTCCTGTGACAGTATATACACCATCTGTATCCTGTATACTGGCCCTGTGAGGGTCTATCCCTTGATATACACTGTGTGACCTATTGAGGGCGACTTTGTTCATTATTTTTTAGTTTTAATAAAATTGTGTTTTATTTAAACCTGCTGTCTAAGTGTCTGAAAACCGTTACAATTGTTTAGATTTAGTTTACGGATAAGGGTATAGAGGTAGGAGAGGAAGTTTTATATACAAGGTGTATGTGGATTTTAGGATATAAGAGGTACTATAACATATATTGAAAACTGTGGTGTATAGTCAAATGTATTTTTTATTTCTTGTTGTTGTCCCATGAATGAGCATGAAGTAGGTCTCATGCACTGAAGGGGATGAATAGAGCAAAATTTGGGAACATATTCATAGTTTTCTCATCTTATTAGTGATTTGGAACTGTGAATAATAGTGTCAGTACCCATTACATATACAGAAATTTAGATTTGTGAATAAGAATGTTAGGGTTCATCATATATATGCAGATAGATTTTTTATGGAATTACTTATGTAATTACATACTAGAACATTCAATTCATATTTGATAAATATTCTTATCACGGTCCCCGTGATCTCTCTGTCACTCTCACTTATGCTGCTCCCTTATTGGTTGAGCCGGTTTGGCCCGCCCCTGGTGACCTTTTTATTCTGTCCATTGGCACCTGTCAGGGGCCCTTTCGTGGTGTTCCAGAGCCAGTGTTGCTGTTGCTGTGTTCCTGCATTCCTGATCTCCTGTGTACCGAATTGGCTTGTATTGACTACGCTTCTGTTTTCCTGCTCCGTGATCTGACCCGGCCTGGCTGACGTTCCTGCTTGTTGCTGATCTGGTTTGTATGCGAATCTCCTCCGTGATCTGACCCGGCCTGGCTGACGTTCCTGCTCCTTGCTGATCTGGCTTGTCTGCGAATCTCCTCTGTGATCTGACCCGGCCTGGCTGACTTCCTGCTCCGTGACCTGACCCGGCTTGCTACTGTTCCTGTTTACAGCTGCTGTTGTCGCCCTGGCGACATTCTGATCACTGCAGCGTGTGTGTGAGAGCCGATCGAGACTGCTGCCATTAAGTCCTGCTGAGCCGTGTCTCCTGAGCTGAGCCTTCCGTTTCTCTTGTGCACTGTACTACCTATAGTTGAGTCTCCTTGGCACTTGCTGTGCTATTCCGCTACTCACTGAGCCTCCGATCACTTGTAGTGCTTACTCCTCTACCATTGCTGCTGTTGTTAACCCTTGCTGAGCCGTTGCCTTATCCGCTGCTTCTGCTGAGCCGGCCTCGTTGTGGGCCTTGGTTAGTCAGCGGCTTGTATTGTCAAATAAGCAGAGTAGTAGGTCTCCGTTAACGCACCCGTGGGAGGCTCTATTGACTCAAGCACTTGCAGCAACAGGTGGTTACCGTTATATGCCCGTGGGGGCTATTGGCTCAAGTGATCTTAATACTGTTGGTCTCCGTTATACGCCCGTGGGGGCTATTGGCTCAAGCTATCACAATACTGTTGGTCTCCATTATAAGCCCGAGGGGGCTATTTGGCTCATGCTCTTGCAGTACAGCATTCTCCGGTATACGCCCGTGGGGGCTATTGGCTCAAGCGATCACAATACATTTGGTCCCCGTTATACGCCCGTGGGGGCTATCTACCAACTACTCTGCAGCTTCTGCCTCAGTCTCAGCTCTATCTAGCCGCTCTCTGCAGAGATGGACTTAAGGTGTTGTGTTATCTAGCACCTATAGCTGCCTCTTATCACCTTGGGCGTGCCCAACACCACATATGAGACTGACGATTCCTTGTATTTAATTATTCATTGCCAGTCGCTGTTCTATGCCTGTCCTGTGACAGTATATGTGTTGTCCCTGTTTCTGTATACTGGTCTTGTGAAGGCATATGTAGCCTATATTCTGCTATTTACTGGGCTACCTGTAGAGGGCGATCTTGTTCTTATTTTATTATTTCTAATAAAACTGTTTTATTCTAATCCACTGTCTGAGTGTCTGAAAACCAGTTACAATTCTGTAGTTATACATTTATAAATAAATAAGTACATTTGTTTGGATATTGGTTGTCACTGTGTGGTTTGTGCATATTGTCTATATCCAGGTCTACTAAATACCTAGGGATAACCCTCTCTGCTACTGCTAGTTCATTTTTGTGTGATAACCTGGATCCTCTGATAACTGCATTTCATGCGAAGGTTAGATCCTGGATGAAACTGCCACTGAATGTTATGGGTACAGCCAGCTTAATCAAGATGGTTTTCTTACCAAAATGTTTGTATGTACTTCAAAGTACACCTGTCCCTATCCCACAGTGATATTTCAAACAGATTGATCAAATTATAAGTACCTTTCTGTGGGCTGGGGGTAAAGTGACAATTAAATTATCCTCTCCCAAACAGTCAACAGATAGAGGAGGCATAGCTCTCCCGGATTTTTACAATTATTATTTGGCTACTCAGGGTCCGTATGCACTGGCATACGCTATGGAAGACACCACCCATTGATTTCCAGAGCTTGACAAACCATCTTTTCATAAAGGTTATGATACCAAACACTTTCTCCACTTGGGCGAGCAGGTCAGTCACTCCCCTACTATCCCCACTTGGGCTCTTTGTAAAATATGATCCAGTATACAACATGCTTCCAATTATACATCAGTGGATCAAGATACACCTCTATGGGGTGAAGCAAGTATCTCTCATCTATCAGTGCTGGACTTTGGGCTGCACTGGACAAAATATGGAATAACAACCTTCGGACATTTGTACCATGACAACATTCTATTGTCATTTGAACAATTGCATGTACAATACAAAACCCCTAATACTTACATCTTTTATTACTTAAAGGGATAGTAATACTTAAAATGTAATAAAATGATGTTGTAGGGTTTATCCCCCTGAGTAAACAAGGAAACTCCCACTGCTGAAAGGTGCTTTATTCAAAAGTTATTACACCTCAAAGTTGTATTTTTTAGGAACAATATCACAGTTGCCTGAAATTGTACAGTGGTGCTGTTGCTATACCATCCTATGGAGAGTTATGAGCTATGGACCAGAGCTGTCCATAGGATGGTGTAACAACAGCACCACTGTACAATTTTAGGCCACTGTGATATTGCACCTAAAAAAATTCAAATCTGAGTTGTAATAACTTTTGAATAAAACACCTTTCAGCAGAGAGAGTACGCTTTTTTACTCAGGGGGGATAAACACTATTTTTTTACATATTAAGTATTACTATCCCTTTAAGACTAAGGCATGCACTGGAATACTCTGATACACCTCGGATAGATCCATTTTCTCTACTGATTAAGACTATACAGCCTAGGCCTCCTAAACAATTGTCATTCCTATACAATTGGTTAGGAGATACTAAACATGCAAACACTGAAACACTAAGGCCTAGATTTAAAGGCAGCCGTTAAACCATCCGCTAAGTAAAAAAGGCACATCGGCCGCAAAGAACACATGGTTTACGGCAGATTCAAAGGTAAGCGTTCAAGAATAGCTATCGGGCGTAGGCACTACAAAAACACGTTAAACAAAAACCAGCGTCGCACCTGATTTTGCATCACCGTGCGTCCCAAACACCCGTTAAAACACAACTTAACTCAAAATGTTACATTACGGCTGCCGTTGTCTAGCAACCCTGATAGATGCACAAACAAAATTCAAACCTACAGCCAATCCCAAGGCCCCAAAGTATGAAAAATGTTCAAATACACCTATATATACCTCAAAATAACGGTTACACCCTGTCTGTGTTTCGAGTTTCAGCAAGCTAGAGCACAGGACCCAGGAGTGGAGGATAGCGTTTAGAGAGAGAGAGAGAGAGAGAGAAGCATACACAGCAGTAAGGTAGAGGGATCTTGGAGAGAAGTACATTTAAATAGACACATAGCACACTTTTGCACATAGCACATACATCCATACAAACACAAACACATACACATACATACACATAGTCTTTTTTTTTTCATCACACCTTACACATTTTAAACTTTACTTTCACAGTGTGAATCCGTGAGTGAAAGTGTGTGACAGAGAGTGAGTGGGATCGAGTGTGTCTGTGAGGGCGTGTGAGAGTGCCTGGGTGTGAGTGGGTGAATGATGGCCAGGAGAGGAGGACAGGAGAGAGGGATGGGGAGACTAGTGGAGGAGGAGGAGGAAGGTCAGGAGGGGATCCCTCAGCAGAGCAGGGGTGGGAGAGGGAGATACGCAGGGCGGAGGGGGACCAGGCCCACAAGAACAGGCACACTAAGAAGAAGAGGGACAGATCCAAGGCTACTTATAAACTTAATGGAATAATTTTAGGTGACTCGTTGCTAGAAAAAGACCTGGGTATCCTTGTCAACTACAAACTTGGAAACAGTGACCAGTGTCAAACAGCAGTAGCAAAGGCAAACAAAGTCCTGTCTTGCATAAAAAGAGGTATTGAAGCAAGAGTGGATAACATTATTTTGCCATTATACAAATCATTGGTAAGACCTCACCTTGAGTATGCAGTGCAATTTTGGGCACCGGTTCTGAAAAAGGATATACTAGAACTAGAGAGGGTACAGCGGAGAGCAACAAAATTAATTAAGGGAATGGAGGACTTGACATATGAGGAACGACTAAACAAACTTGGTTTATTTACTCTAGAGAAAAGACGACTAAGAGGAGACCTTATCACATTGTACAAGTATATGAGAGGTCAATACAAGGATCTCTGCGGTGAGCTATTTATTCCAAGGCCTGCTCAGGTGACCAGGGGACACCTCTTGAGATTAGAGGAAAGGAGGTTTAAACTTCAGCAGAGGAAGGGTTTTTTTACGGTAAGGTCTGTCAAATTGTGGAATTCATTGCCCAGGGAGGTAGTTATGGCAGATACAATGGACACATTTAAGAGAAGATTAGATACATTTCTTTCAAAAGGGAACATACAGAGTTATACTGTTTATCAGTAGGCAGATCAGGAAGGTCTGATAAAGACTAATTTAATTGGTAGCAGGAAAGCTATAAAATTCTTAGTTACTGAGGTATGAAGCGAAGGTTGAACTTGATGGACTTGTGTCTTTTTTCAACCTAATTTACTATGTTACTATGTAGATCCTGCAGTGGGACGAGGGGTAGTGCCTGGGGACCACCACACACAGGCAGGGGCAGAGCAGGCAGGACACTCCGGGTCTGACTCCTCGCATGCCGGAGCTGAGGGGGACAGGGTCAGGGATCCCCGATATACCGAGGAAGAAAACACAGCCCTCGTGGAGGCTGTGCTGGAGAGGGAGAGTATCCTCTTCCCGGGGGACAGACTCCCTGGCCTGTCTGCGAGGAGGAGAGCTGCCTGGAGTCAAATCTACAGCAGAGTTAATGCGGTGGCCACCTGCAGACGGGATGTTGACTCAATAAAGAAGAGATGGGGCGACTGCAAAAGGCAGGTGAAGAGGAAGATGGGGGATGCTGCCCTGCACGCCCGAGCCACCGGAGGTGGGCCACCTTTCCCCATCACCTTCAGCGCATGGGAGGAGAGGCTGCGGCAGACACTGTCGTCTACCCTCATTGAGGGGGTCCCTGGAGGATCAGACACTGGGGAGGAGAGGAGCCTCCACACCACCGGTAAGTGCATCACCCCAAAACCACACACCACCCCAAACCACACACCCATCACAAACAAGCACTCACATTCCAACATCTGCCCTTCATTCAACCACACAATTGCACCAACACAGCACCCTGAGGGTTTAAACAGGAATCAAGACAAGGACAAATGTCAATGTTCAACAAGGCCAAAACCTGTCCAACTCCCTGGTTAACCCTCATGTTGCTGTGCTGATCACACACAATACACACAAACCATGCTCAGTAAAGTGTTGTATGTCAAACATCACAATTGTTGTCACACAGTGTTACCCATGTTCACACAGGGAATCCAGCACATAACCCCATGAGTGCGAGAGGGATCATCAATGCATCGATCAACAATGCTTTGGCAACCCCTCTGGTACTCAAAGGGTTAACCAGACAACAAACATATGTCGATAGGTTAACAATTACATGACACATAGGGGACATTCACTAAGCGGTGAAAAAGAGCTGATGTAGAGAATTTGACACTTACATATCCTCACTTTACCAATTACAATGTTAGTCTATGGAGAACATCCAATAACAGGATTCAAGCTGCACAGGCCCCATTGTGTGGACTCCATAGAAAACATTGCAGATGGGGAAATGAGGTCAGCGGAGAAGTCAGCATCATAATCAGTTCATCAGGTCCACTTAACCACTTACTGAATCACCAACAGGATGGATCAGGTCACAAATCACAGTGCCACTGAGAATAAATGCTTGTATGTGCAACACACATGCCAAAAACAATCACACATAACTAAAGGTGAAAAAGTTGGCCTTGGTGTTGTGTATGCAATCATTTACGCTAACTTCAATTTACATAGCTCACATTTGATTCACATATAGATCCTCAGGAGTGCTGATGCCATGGATGGATGGTACACCAGACACTATTTGCAGGATACATATGGGAACCAAATATGAACCATTGAGGTTTGGTCAATAACAGGCCAGGGATTATGGATATCTATGATCGGGTCTGGCTGCCTCACACAGAAGGATGGATGGGCTGATCCAGGGAAAAAAAAGGCCTCAATCAATGATATCCTTCAATACTGGCTTGATTGTTGCCCCTCAGGATTCAACTTGAACAGACCTCATGGACAGAATCCTGTAATGTACATCAATCCCTGATTGCCACGGTGGTATCCCATGCATCACAATGCTATGCATAGGATACCATCATGACAACCAGAGAGGGACATGTCTAATCTGACAAAATCCAGCACTGTACGGGATGAATACTACTTGAATCACACTGCAGATCTATTCAAAAAAGATATGTACAGAAAGAAAAACAACCAGATTTGTATGTGGATATGTCCCTTTCAAATGGGTACAAATAGGTCCCAACAAGATGTAAACCCAGAGTTCGGTTCAGTACGTGTGATTGTCCAACTGCCCATATATGTGCACCCTCAACAAAATAACTCATATTGATATCATCATCAGAGTACATATACCCAGTATATTACACCTACTTGGATGGGTATCACTTGTATCTATGAAAGTTCATTTGTGATGGCTGTACATATATAGGCAGTTAGACAATCACATGTTCTGAACAGATCTCTGGGTTCATATCTATCAAGGATATGTTTGTACCCGTATGAAAGGTACATATACACACATATCAGACCATATTCCTCACTGTGTACCTTGGCATGGCAATGGTTAATTTCACTTGATGTAACCTTGCAGGCATCATAAAGAGATGTTTAGAAAGTTGTTACTGTATGTGACAGCTGGAGATGTCAGTCATATGACCACACGGAGGCTCTTCAGCAGACCCAAAATTGAACCAATTGGAGATGGATCCATCATTGACATGGTCCACAGAGCGTGCTTACAAACCAGGAACACTTAGTAGACAATGGCAAAGATGTAGTTATCTCCAAATGGGTCAATGTGGAGTCTGCTGAAGAGCCTCCGTGTGGTCAAATGACTGACATCTCCAGCTGTCACATACAGCAACATCTTTCTAAACATCTCTCTATGATGCCTGCAATGTTACATCAAGGTGAAATTAACCATTGCTATCCCGTTAAAGAGATAGTAATACCTAAAATGTGAAAGGAAAAATACATGTCATAGGATTGATCCACCGGGTAATGCAAGGGTATTCCCACTACTGAAAGGTGTTTCATCACAAGAGTATAACAGCTCAAAGTTGAATATTCCATGGACAATATCAGTGTGGCCTGACAATGTACTATGCCAATGTTGCCAGACCATCCTCTGGCTAGCTTTGGTCCAGGGAGCAGATATCCACAAAGGATGATGTGGCAACAGCGCAAATGTACAATTTCAGGCCACTGGGATGTGGCACCAAAGGAATTCAACTCTGAGCTGCAATACATGTAGAATACAACACCCATCACCAGTAGGAGTACCGTTGTTTCACACAGGGGGATACACCATACAACATATATGTTCCTTTACACATTTCAAGTATTAATATCAATTTGACACCATCATGGCTAAGTTTACTGATCACACAATCTCAATCCTCCACACAGTTTATGTGTCTCCAGCACATCAGGAGCCCATGGAGGAGGCCACCTCACCACCCAGTGAGGAGTGTTTGGAGGAGGGGACCAGCCAGTGGGCACCGTACCCAACGACATCCACACCTCTTGGCCAGCTGGATGCACCAACCCTGCCTGCACCGACTCTGCCTGCACCGACTCTGCCTGCACCAACTCTGCCTGCATCAACTCTGCCTGCACCAACCCTGCCTGCATCAACTCTGCCTGCACCAACCCTGCCTGCATCAACTCTGCCTGCACCAACTCTGCCTGCACCAACTCTGCCTGCATCAACTCTGCCTGCACCAACCCTGCCTGCATCAACTCTGCCTGCACCAACCCTGCCTGCATAAACTCTGCCTGCACCAACTCTGCCTGCATCAACTCTGCCTGCACCAACTCTGCCTGCACCGACTTATTACAGTGACTGGATGCCCCCCACCACCTCCAGGAGCTATTATCCCCCAGCAGCAGCAGCAGCAGCACCACCACCAGGGAGGCAATGGCTGCCCGGTGATGTGGCCACCACCCAATACAGGCCATACCCACAGATTGACCTACCCTCCTGGATGGCTCCCCAGCATGGCCCCAGGTATGATCCTAGGTGGGGGCCAAGCACATACCAGTGGCCAAGGTTTGACCCTTGGCCACTCAACTACCAACACCTGGGCCTGCTTGGGGAGCCCCAACAGCCTATGCGAAGGGACGTGTTTACCCCACCACCTCCACCAGCACAGACATCGGTGGGCAGCAGTGGGTCAATTGATGTGGTGGGCACATACCCATCTGCAGCACAACCAGCACCAGCAGAGGAGGACACAGCAGCAGCAGAGGAGGACACAGCACCAGCAGAGGAGGACACAGCACCAGCAGAGGAGGACACACCAGCAGCAGAGGAGGACACAGCACCAGCAGAGGAGGACACAGCACCAGCAGAGGAGGACACAGCAGCAGCTGATTCACCAGGCACAAGCATCACCAGCAGTGAACGGCCCACGGGGATGGAAGCTGAGTGTATGGCTCTGCAAAGGAGACTACTCAGGTCAAGCCTCCGCACCAATGACAACATCACCAGGAGCCGTAGGGAATCCCGTATAAACACTAACAGGATAGAGGCAAGGATCCATGCCCTGGAGTTGGAGGTCATGAGGATCAACACTCAACTCCATCAGCTACACACGGGGGTGATGGACCTGCTTGCACAGCTACTGGTGGAGTTGAGAGAGCTGAACCGCAGGGAGGACTTACGTTTGGAGAGGGAAAACCTGCGCTCCACAGAGGGATCCACTGCCCCCACCACCCCCTCTAATGTGACCCCCGAAGCCACACCTAGGGGGCAAAGGGTGACCAGGAGATCATCCAGGTTATCCACTTCTGCCACACAGTCTAAGCCCCCCCCCCCAAGAAAAAATAATAAAATGCCCAACATGTTAAATTTCCCCTGAATAAAGGAACATTGTGCTTTTGAATCCTGTCTGATCTGCTTTGAATTTGGTCATAGATTTGGGTGGCAGAGTTGTCTCCAATGCATTGCCAAACAATTCAGTGAATACAACTCCTGCCTAGGTAAGATGTTTGTGGGATGTTACAACATGGGTTCACACACACATCGTTGTACAAAATCAACTGTAAAAACATCCCTGTTGCCATATTACACAACTGTGTTATATGGCAATGTTGTGTGTTGATTTTGCATAACAAAACATTCCCCTTAGCCCAACATTTGGTACAACATTGAACATTCATCTACATCATATGTTGTGTTTAACCCTTTGATAGCCAGAGTGGTAGGCAACGCATTGCAAAGAAATGCGTTGGGTACCACTCTGGCACTCAGAGGGTTAAGGGGATAACCAAACAAACAGCTTAGCGGTGAGATAACAATCAGGACAGATAAATGGGACATTTATCCATATTGTCTTGGATTCACACACTCATTGTGCAACAGACTGACTGGGGAAGCCAATGTTTTCAACCTAGGATTTCAATGTGTAGCACACACATTGATATCCTGGGGTGAGCATTGGGGCCTCCAGTAAGTTGACTTGTTGTTTTTTCTAAGGGTGTAACAGACTTCCCCAGTGAAAACACTTGTCCACTTGGTCATGTACTGTGATATGTCCCAGTGGAGCAATATCACTGAACATTGATTATACCGAGCAACACATTAACTGTGGACAGGAATTCACTGTGGAAGTATGTCCCCTTTATCACCTCTTTATCACTCCCACAACACATTAGTGTATCACTGCCACCATCTGTTAGCGTGAATACATCACTGAGTCCACTCACTTGCAAACAAGTGGTGGAGTCCTGTGATATGGGTGATGCCTTTCCATGTATGGGGATACTCTACCCTGGGTGTGGTAACGCATTGACAACTGTGTTCTCAAATATATCCTCCTACAGACACAGATAGAATGGTGATGGTTCATCTTTATTGTGTCTCAAAGTACATTAGGATGTACATGTGTTTTCTGTGTATTGCCTATATGCATTGAACACCTGTATGAGAACACTAAATGTACTTTGAAACAAAAAAATAGTACTTTAGTAACACTGCTGCCCAGCTCATGTGTTGTCCACAAGGTTTGACAACTCTGTAGCTGAGCATCCTAACTGTACAGGTTATAAAACTCAGGAATTAGTGTTTTCTGTGTCTATATGAAAATGATCCAGTAGAGGTTTGTGTGAACCTCAGGTCAAACTTTGCATCACCAACAACATCAACATAAACAGCAAGGGGTGATCTCCATGAAGGTGATGTCAAGACATCAATCCAGTCACATAGAAGAACTTCAGTTCAAGGATGGATCATGTTACGGATGCCTGTGGAAGAAGAAGACAGGATTTGGAGCAGTTGACCTGAACTGATCATCAAGCAACAACAATTTAGTCTTTTTGATCCCCTCAATTTTCACAGTTACAGGTGAGTACACAAACCATTGCTTGACAATGTGTTGTGTACTCATCTGTAACCAATTATGTGGAGAACTAAGGACATGTGCCCCAGCCCTATGGATATGTGCCCCTGACATGGATACACACATCAACAAGTGTTCTGAGAGCTCCATGGAAGTAATGAATTTGGGGTGCCACTGTTAATGTGACAGTGGCAGCCCAATGTCATTTGTTCCATGGAACTGTTAGGACACATTTGTTGATGTGTGTATTCATGTCGGGGGCACATATGTCTGCACACTCACAGGTCAGCATGGTGTCCCTGGTAATCTGATCTACGTCTCATGACCTCTACATTGTGTGCCCATACCACTGTACATCCACCCCTGTGCTGCTCTTCTCAGCTGTAGCACAGTACAGGTCCCATATTGAGTCCAATGGCCCTTTAACCCCTGATGTGACGGAGTATTATCCAATGCATAGCATTGGATAACACTCTTTCGCTACAAGGCTAGCATGGTTGCTCTGGCTATGTTCATGGCAAATCAAGTTAGCTGCTGTCAATCAAGCCCTGTAAGGCGATGAACATGGGTTATGTGCTGTACCTTGTTTCTCCTGAGGGTGTGCGTGATATCCTTGGGGTCTGTATGTCAACGTGGAGAGTGGAATGGAGGATGGTTTTTGAGTCCACACACACAATTTGCCACGTCCGCTGCCAGTGCAGTGCTGTGTCACTGTTCCTGTGGGGTGAGACAGAACAAAATGTGCAGTGTGGTTAGTGTCACAGGACTGATGGGGGACTTGCATGGATTGTTTGCATGCCTGTGTTATACTCACATGTAAAGTGCTCCGTGATGAGCCTGTCTCTGATCTGTGTCCCTCTCAGGGTCTCCTCAACGTGTCCGATGTCCATGGGCACTTCCTGTATGGGGGGGGCCTGGATGTGCTCCAGCAGCCTGGTGTTCACTGCGATGTTGTGCAGTATTGCGCACGCCACAATGATGTCGCACACCTTTCCAGGTGCATACTGCAGTGCTCCCCCCGAGTGGTCCAGACATCGGAATCTTGACTTGAGGAGGCCAAAGGTCCGCTCAATGGCATTCCTCGTTCTGCCATGAGCCTGGTTGTAGCTTTCCTGGGCATGTGTTCGGGGATTGGCCAGAGGGGTCAGTAGCCAGGACTTGCATCCATAGCCAGCATCACCTGTGTAATGTGAGTGACATGGTGAGACAGGGAGCACATGTTGTGTGAATGATGTTTTGTGTGGTAGACGTAGTAGCTGTGGGTCAGGAGCATGCTAAGCAGCGTTGTGTGTACGCCTGTGTATGTGATGTGATTTTGTATTGTGAACTCACCCAAAAGCCATCCCCCTGTAAAAGTTCCATTCTCGAAATCTCTGTGGACTGAGGAGTTTTGGAGAATGTATGAATCATGTGAGCTGCCAGGATACTTTGCACAGACATTCATTATCCTCATATGGCTGTCACACACCATCTGCACGTTGATGGAGTGAAAGTTCTTCCTGTTGATGAATATCTGTGCGTCACGCGCTGGGGCCTTAATTCGGACATGGGTGCAATCTATAGCACCCATGACCCTGGGCATGCCTCCCCTGGCGTAAAAGGCCTGCTTGACTTGTATCCAGTCCATGTCGGTGGTGGGGAAATGTATATAGGTACTGGCCTTGCTTTTGAGGGCTGTCAGGACCTGGGCCAGCACCCTGGAGAATGTGGCCTGTGACATGCCAGATGCGTAACCCTCTGTGGACTGGAAGGCCCTGCTTGCCATGAAGTGCATGGCACAGAGTAGTTTCTGCAGGCCAGTTAGGGCATGGTTGTGGATGTAGATGGGATCCACCTGCTCCTTGATGACCTCATACAAGGCAATGATGCTGTCAGGCCTCAACCTGTAGCGATCAATTATCTCATCATCGGTCATTCCAAAGAGGGTGACCCTTGGGCGGTATACCCTGGGCCTTGGTGGTCGTCTATACATCCTGTGCCCTCCAGGTGGGGATGGGCTCCTGTGTGGCTGCTGAGCCAGAGCCTCCTCACTTGCAACAGGTGGTGGCTGTTGATCAGGCATGCTTGGAGGTTGCTGATGTTCCCCAGCTCTCTCCCTTGCACGCCTTCTCCGCAGCCTTCGCAACAATATGTAACCCAACATACTGTTTGCTCTCTCTCTCTGTCTCTATCTCTCTCTCTCTCTCTCTACCTCTCTCTCTCTCTCTATCTCTCTCTCTCTCCCTCCCTGAGTGGAAAACAAGCCACAAGTGAGTGTGTTGAGTTGTCCCTTTAAGTACTTGCTAGGGCGTTGTGTGGGTGTGGTGATGAGGTGAGTGCTGACCAATGGTGAGTTGTTTTTGTCCAGGTAAGTGTTTGCAGGTGTGTGTGTGTTATAAGATGTGGTGTGTTGTTCTTGTTCTGTGTGTGCCATTTGCGGACGTGCAGTTGTGGGGTGCAGGTGGCGTGTTGATGTTGCCCAGGTGAGCTTGTATTTGCAGGTGTCCGCTTTGTGTGATGACCCCCATTGTTCCGTGCCATGTTGTGTTGTTGTTTTTTTGTGTGTCGTTGTCCCTGTGGTGTTGGTTGTTGTTGTGTGTGTAGTGATTTGTGTTGTGTGTACATGTTTTTGTGTTGTTTTGGCATTGCACAGGTTAATTTTCCCATTTACATGGTTGTGCGGTAAGCCTTTTGTGTATTTTCCTATGTAACGGGTGTTTTGTTTTGGCCGTTAAGTGTCTAACGGCTAAGAAAAGTGGGTCTTAAATTTTAGCCGTTAGGTGTGTCTTTTTTTCAGCCGTTATCAGTACTGCAAGCCTTTGAATAGCTCTGGGGAATGTTGTTCCATGCGTCTGAATGCACGTAAGTGTATCGGCCGTAAGGATTCTACAACTGCCGTTAGCTGGTCTTTAGACGGATCTTTGAATTGCAACATGTCACTTAACGCACCCGTTAGTGATTTTTTTGCTAACGGCTGCCTTTAAATCTAGCCCTAAGACGGAGATGGGAGAGTGATGTGGGTGTGATGGAGGACTGGGAATGGTCGGAGGCACTATGAAGCCTGGAAGCACTTTCAGTCAACTCTAAACAAACTGATTCAACTAAAAGTCCTACATAGGACTTACTACACTCCAATCAGACTGGTCAAGATGGGGACACTGACTGATGATACATGCAAAAAATGTAAACAGGAACAAGGTACATTTTGGCACCTGCTGTGGGCCTGCCCAGTAGTAAAACATTTCCGGAATCAAGTAATGGAAAAAATATCCACTATCTTGCAAATCCCTATTCCACTCCTGCCCAAACTTTGCATATTCTCTATCAAATCATCAAATTAAACTGGTTAGGGAACTCCTGATTATGCCACGGAAAATTGTGGAGATGAACTGGATATTGGCTGAGGCCCCTTTGTTTAACGCTTGGATTAATTTAATAAACCAAAATATTCCCCACTATCACCTAGTTTACATTCATAGGGGATCACCGAAAGTATTTCTTTAAATAGCAGAGCCATGGATTGTGACTGAGTAGACCCACTAAAAATAGCATTGTTTGTCTTTGACATAAATATGGAGATCTCAGGGGGCTGGAGTTTGCCGAGGGGAAAGGGGTTGCTCGAACTGGGAAGGGGGGTGGAGTTATAGTACTAGGATATTCAATTTAGTTTACTGGTTAATTTAAAAAAAGAAAATAAAGGAAATAGGTTGATATAGTGATATGTTTACGATGTAATACTGATATGCAGTATTCTGTGTGACTTATCTAAAAAAAGATATGACACGTGATGTTATGTGTGCAACGTGATTGATAGCATGTGATGTTGTCACGTGATCAACAGTAAATGTCCCAATATTTTTATTGTTTTCTTTGGCTTAGGAAAACAGTTTATATAAATAAGCTATTGTTGTAAAAGCACTGTGGAACAAAAATAGTTATTTTAAAGTTTTGAATACGTTAAGGCCAGAAATCCATTTAGAACCAGTTTTCCAACCATATGCATTTTTCCTCAGTCCAAAATTCCTCCAGTCATATTAACACTTTGCTACTAAGCATGTTTTCACACTTTTGATAAAGTTTATATACAAAAGATAATTTTTGTTATTTTTCTGTAAGCAACCGATACGCTCTTTTTTAGCACACCCTACACTTTTAAAACATACCATTAATTTGTGGATTTCCCATAACATGGAAAAAAAATGTATAGAGAATGCCAAAAGGCTTTTTTATTGAAATTCCAGTAATGTGAATGGCAAAGCTGAATAGTAATTTTCTATGTTCTACTAGAAAATGTTTATGGTTCTACGTTTAGCATTAACTCACCTTTGTAAACATTTATGTAGATTTTTCTATAAGAAATACCAATTGAAAAAAATGTAAAATGTTCTTATTTTTCGATTTTGCACTACTCCAGACATAAAATAAAGAGAAATAAACCATATAACTTTCCTTTCTACCCCTAGCCCAATGCAGTATTGAAATCTTTGAAAACTATAGAATTGCTGTTGTATTAATTATCATCTCTTGCCTCTGAATAAATAACACCCTGCTGGTAAGAGATTACATAACACAGGGGGGTCAAAGGCACAAAACTACCCCTACCAAAATGACGTATCCTGATAATCTACAAATATATTCTTCCCCTACTGAAATAGTTGGATAAACTACACATATGAAGTAAAGATGGAAAGATAAATCATTTTGGATAGAAGATAAGCCACTGCATCAGATGAGAACTCACTTGACTTTCTATCTCTAGTAGGGAAAAACATGTTTCCAGAAGATAGTGTTATGTAAAAATAGATGCATTTTTTAAATATTTCTACCAATTCTACTGAAAACTTTGAAAACTATGGAATTTATGTTGTATTTATTAGCATCTACAATCTGGAGAGAAATTACACTCCACTGGTAAGAGCTAGCATACCACTGGGAGTGTCAGTAGTAGCTGACCCTTATCAAAATCTGGCATTCTTATTACATTTGTCAGATATGACCTGCCAGGGATAGTAAAGTCTGTTGTTATGAAAATCTAATATTGTAGTTATTACAATAATAAACTATTCAGTATAAGTTCCATCTCTAAAACCTTTATGGTTTGAGAGATATACGAAGATAAAGTTCCCTCCTCTCTCCCCTTTCTCTGAAATGACCTGTAAAGCTGTCATCAGAAGATTCTGGTCACTCAACCAGATGGAGGCTCTTCAGCAGAGCTGAAATAGCGCGATCATGAAACAAATACTTCATTGAAACGGTCTGCAAAAGTGTGCCTGCAAATCATGTCAGAGGAGGGGGAGGGAGGGGGGAACTTTATCTTCATATATCTTGAGAGATGGAACTTATATTGGTTAGTTTATTATTGTAATAGCTACATTAGCTTTTCATAACAACAGACTTTACTATACATTTAAATGGCTGTAACAACTAGGGGTCAGTAAAAGGGCCCATTGTGTTCTAGCAAAAAAAAATGTAAAAACCACGATTGTCAGCTTTTTTTGCAGGAAAATCTGCTTTAAATAAACACCTTAAATTCTTCACAGTTTTTGCCTATTGCCAAAACACGTTCTCCATTTTAACGGTGGCTACAAACTTTTTGCCCGCTTATTTACATGTATTTTGCATTTTTGCTCCAAGAACGTGATGTTTCCAGGAAGTAAAATACATAATGGCCAGTCCCCATAAAATCACTCCTAGGGATCTTGGGGAAATTTATCTAATGGGAGGAAGAAGGGGTAGTGGTGCGAGCAGGACAGATCAGATACCTGTGCCTGCTGCTAGTACTGACAATTTGCCTTGTGATTCTCAGTAGGGGTGGGAGGAGATGATCCCAAGTGTGACAGCATGGGAGTTTAAGTCACTCTTGCCATCCCCATGCAGTCCCACTACCACTATTAACCCTTTGAGTTCCAGAGGGGTACGGAATGCATTTCAAAGCAATGCATTCTGTACCCCTCTGGCACTCAAAGGGTTAAGATCCAGCAGCTAGACACTCAGAGTGTTGGGAATGAGAGGAGGTGATACCAGTGATAAAGACTCAGAGACTTAAATTGATGTGGTTGCTATTAGTGATGGTGAAGCAGCTGGTGAGAATAGTGTGATCACAGTAGATCTTCCTGCTGATGCAGAGGTGGAAGGGGAAGTGAGGCGGAGCTTCCAGACTAGCGGTCAAGGGAGCCTACAACATCCCCCTGATAATGTGATTCCCCTTCCCCCAACATGATACTGAGGAAGGCAGAACTTGCACTAGCAGCAGTAATACCACTATCAGCACAGAATAGCTGCCTGTGCCTGCTGCTGGTGTTGCCAGTCTGCAAAGTCTGGCAAGTAGGACAGTAGGGCACCCTCTGTCACATTTGTTATCACCTCCAATCAGTGAGACTCAAACAGAGCAGCAGCAATGGTGGTGGTGGTGATGATGATGAGGGTGATGGTAGAGCAGCTGGGGTAGAAGAGACATTAAGGGCCTTTTATCCCAAACTGAGGAGGAATGGGAGACCTATATACAAATGGGGATGGACATCACCACACCACCACCAGTGAGATTACAGAATTTGCAGAGTTTGCTGCTGCTGTAATTCCTGCTGCTTCTGCTGAGTTGCAAGGGCAGCAGGATAATGAGAAGCACACTAGTGAGTAGGAATGGGGTACAACAGTAGTGATGTGGGACTAGGTCAGGTTCCACTTGCCAGCAGAAATACTCCTACTAGTCCTAGTTGTAGTGTTGATTCTGAGCAACAGTAACAGCATGAACATCATCCTCTGCCCCAACCAGTGACGGGGAACATGGAGGAGAAGAAAAGAGCCATTCTTCTTCACCTTTTCCCTACCACCTGAGGTCCTGGGTGTGGGGCCTCAGTGAAAATGGGAAAGGAGGGAACACACTTTGGCACAATCGCCCTCTCAATACATATGAAACACAGACACCATGACATTTATGTGAAGCATGTTAAAGTCAAACCCCCACCACTTTTGCTGTATGCCCTGACTCTTCCCAAAGGCAACAAGAGGGAGGCATAAATCAAAGAGGAGGAAGAATACATAAGTCTAGCCAGAGCCTGAAAGGTCAATGGCTAGCAAAACCCCTAGCTCACCATCATCTTCTTTCTCTAGGGTTTAGCCACTGGAAGACGTAGCTACATCTTCTGGCAATCTACCTTGTTTATTGTTACCTCCCCCCAGCTGATAGTCATTGTGTAAATGTCAGGATGTGGCAGTTTGTGTCCACCCATTGCACACTGGTGTGGTGCGCTGACTACACATGGTAATGTGATGGAGGATAATCATAACCAGGGCATCAAGCAGCATCTGAGAAGATTCCATCCTGCAAAGTATGTTAAGCTGTTGGCAGGGAGGATTCATCATTATTATTAAACTGTTGACAAGTTGTCATGTGTCCTTGGAGGGGAGCGGACAAGGGGCATAGTGACAGCAGCAGTACTTGGTTCATGGAGCAGTGATTTCACATTGGGGAAATGTGTTTGGTTAGAGTTGTGCCAGGTTTTTGATGTGAGTGCAGATATGGTCATTGTTTCCAGTCCTTCCCTTATTTACTACACACACTGTGCACATCGCAGCTGATGAGAGGCACAGTTCCTTCATTTCTATTCCAACAATACAACCATGATTTTGGAGGAGGAACAGGTGAAGAAGCATTATTGGCCAACTTCTTTTCTCCACATATAGCTGAAGTGGTGGGGGCTAGCTGTGGTGCCGCTACTGCCTCAGGCACATCACCAGAGCTAGCAGTGGCAAGTCAAACCATGATCATCATCATCCATATCATTGCTGTTATTTATCCTATTCCCTTGGGGCTGCCTAATCATCCTGCTGCTTAAATAACTCAGCAGCAGCTGCAAGAACAGCAGTCTCAAATAAAGCAATGACAACAGGGTATTTGCCAATGACCAAGGGACACTGGCCACCATAATATGACCTGCTGGCATTAGGAATCTTGATAGAAATGAGATCCTTAAAAATAAACAGAACAATTTATCATATCGCATTTCTTTTGTTATAGATTTTAATTCCTATGGGTACAGAATTAAGAAGGTAGTACGTAAACCATCGGAAAATATTGCAACAAGGTCTTATTTTGAAGAATTATATTAGGAATTAGGCTAAGGTTATTTTTTAAGAAAAAATATGAATATTCGCTTCTATATAGCACCGAATTGCCCAAAATCCCTAAGCCAGCTGAACAAGGATTTACCTTTACCTAGCTGGTAGCTTTAAATGTCACAAGGTTAAGTATGGAAATGTTGGGTTTATGTTAGATAAAACTAAATCTTTTGTGACACTATGGGGAGGAAGGTGTAGAGTCCTAAAAGGTAATTTTAGGGATTTATAGTAACATAGTAACATAGTAACATAGTAACATAGTAGATAAGGCTGAAAAAAGACATGCGTCCATCAAGTCCAGCCCATGCCAATAACACCCCTGTTGATCCAGAGGAAGGCAACAAAAAAGCCCTCTGGAGCAATTTCCAATGTAGGTGTGTGTGTGTGAGTGTGTCAAATAGTTCCCCGGCTCAATATCCTATTTGCTTTGAAGCCATCTGTCATAACTGTCAATATTGTTCTGTGCTAGATAGGCATCCATTGCTTTTTTGAATGCAGTTACATTATCTGCAAGCACAGCATCCCGTGGCAAAGAATTCCATAGCCTTACCGCCCTTACTGTAAAGGGAGTAAGATTAGGAAATGGACCTCAAAGGTAGTATTCTCAGAGATACTGCCTGTGCAATGCTCTACGCCACAGAGACAGCAGGAGATTAGGGAGCTTAATGCAGGGCTGAAGTCTTGGTGTCAGAAGGAGGACTTTGGATTTTTAGAGCACTGAGCTGATTTTTCTTTGGGGTACAATCTCTATAGTAGGGATGGTTTGTACCTGAATGCAAGAGGGTCTCAAGTGCTTGGGGAGAGGATGGCTAGACGGTTGGAGGAGATTTAAAACTAGGAAGGGGGGTGAGGGGCCAATAAATACTAAGCTAGACAAAATAGAAAGGAAAGGCAATGTAGTTAATAACCAGGTGGGTGGATCTGGGGGCTGTGTTAATACAGATGATAGGGAGAAGCCTATTATCATGGTGCCCGTGATTGCTGCCTTTTCCTGTCAGTTATCTGTGAGGTTTTCCCATTGGCTGCCTGTCCAGTATTGCCTATATAGACTGGGTTCTGGCACCCTTTGGTTGCCCTTTCGTGGTGTCTCTATGTCAGTAGCCACCAGCACTTGTTTCCTGTGTTCTATGGGCCTAGGTTTAATCATCTACTCTCCAGTGTCTGCTTGCCTACCTGACTGATAGCCTTCTCTGATGAAGTGGTTCCTGCCTCCGTTCCTGATCCAGTTTGGGCTGACGTTCCTGCTTCTATTCCTGTTCCGGTTGACTGCCGTTACTGTTCCAGCTTCCTGTCCCGGCCTGGCTGTCCCTCCTGCTCCTGGATCGGCTTGGATATTCTCCATTATCTGATCTCTGGGCATATTCCGTGTAGTCCAGTACGCGGGTACTGGTTTGCTCCTTTACAGCACTGGTTGTATGCTCCTGTAGTCCAGTATGCGGGTACTAGTTCGCTCCTATGCTTTCCGGTTGCTTACTGCCACCTCTCAGCACTGGTAGTGTCTCCGTGTAGTCCAATACGCGGGTATTGGTTTGCTCATTTACAGCACCGGTTGTATTAGTCCAGTACGCGGGTACTGGTTCGCTCCCATGTATTCTGGTTGCTTCTTGCCACCTCTTTGCACCGGTAGCATCTCCGTGTAGTCCAATACGCGGGTATTGGTTTGCTCATTTACAGCACCGGTTGTGTTAGTCCAGTACGCAGGTACTGGTTCGCTCCCTTGTATTCTGGTTGCTTACTGCCACCTCTCTGCACCGGTAGCATCTCCATGTAGTCCAATACGCGGGTATTGGTTTGCTCATTTACAGCACCGGTTGTGTTAGTCCAGTACGCGGGTACTGGTTCGCTCCTATGTTTTCCGGTTGCTTACTGCCACCTTTCTGCACCGGTAGCGTCTCTGTGTAGTCTAATACGCGGGTATTGGTTTGCTCATTTACAGCACCGGTTGTGTTAGTCCAGTACGCGGGTACTGGTTCGCTCCTATGTTTTTCGTTGCTTATTGCCACCTATAAAGCACCAGTTTCTTCTCCGTGTAGTCCAGTATGCTGGTACTGGTTTATGCCAATACAGCAGCGGTGGGTCTCCTTGTTGTCCAGCACTTGTGACTGGTTTGCTCCACCTCTTCACCAGTCGCTGAGACCACCTTTATTATGTACCAGTACTTGTCTACACTGAGTCCTTGTTAGGCTGCCTTGCCCCGTATATTGGCAAGGCCTGTAGAGCCTACTCACTCGTTTTGCCAGTCCTAAGGTTGCCTTGCCCGGTATATTGGCAAGGCCGGTAGAGCCATTTTCTATCTCCTGTTACTAGTCTCCAGGCTGCCTTGCCCGGTATATTGGCAAGGCCGGTAGAGCCTTTTTCTGTCTCCTTTTACCAGTCTCTAGGCTGCCTTGCCCGGTATATTGGCAAGGCCGGTACAGCCTATCCAGATTTGATGTACCATTGTTCTCTACTACTTTGTACAAGTTGTGTGTTTATATATGTGTATGTCAGGACCCGCGAGGGTTATCTTTAAATTTTCAATAAGGTTGTGTTTTTATCTTAACTGAGAGTCAAAACAAACCCTGACACCTATAAACCACATCAAAATTAAATCAGAAATGGAACATGGCAGTAGCATAAATTATATGCTTGCAAATGCCAGAAGTTTAACTGGTAAAATATGGGAATTGGAGCTGGTAGATGAAATGGAAAACTATGACTTGATTGGCATAAGAGAAACATAGTGGTATGACATACATGATTGGCCAATCAATTTGGAGGGCTAAATGTTGTTTAGTAAAGATAGGTCAAACAAAAGAGGTGGTGGGGTCTGTCTGTATGTCAAACCAGCATTATTGCCTAATTTGTGGGAAAATATATGTGATGACAGTAGTGAACATGTGGAATCCCTGTGGGTTGAAATAGTCAATGGGGGTGAAACTGCCCAGAAAATATTAGTGGGTATTTGTTATAAACCACCAAACATTGGTGACCTTGAAGAATCACAGCTATTAATGCAAATAGAAAAGGCTTCAGAAATAGGGAGAACTATAATTATGGGGAATTTTAAGTATCCAGAAGTAGATTGGAAAAATGGAACAACTAAGGGCTTGATTCTATTATCCAAGCTAAAACCGGCGTTACAAGAAAAACAAGCAGCGTGAATTTTGTAAACCTGTTACGATGATATTCTATTGCAGAACCACAGTAAAACAAAACTGGTGTAGACAGCACTTTTCAGAGTAGTAACAAAACTGGCGCTGTCTGCTTTTTTCCGACTACCACCTACAAAAAATGCACAAAATGTCAAAGTCCAAGGAAATAGGCATACATTTGATGACAAAAAGATCAAGTTCAGTGTTAGATGTGTTCTCCACATAACAAAATCGGACAGAGTGCCCCCCTGGGCATATTAACCCCCCCTTTTTAAAAGTCGACTTACAGTACTTTCTTCCACCACATTATTCCGACAAATATTGTTCATAGTCGACAACACATCCCCTTACAAATCCGACTTACAGTGCTTTCTTCCACCACATTAATCCAACAAATATTGTTCATAGTCGACAATTAATTCTTCCCTTTCCAAATCCAACTTACAGTGCTTTCTTTAACCATATTAATTTGACGAATATTGTACATCCGACATTTTAACCCCCCCTCCCCCTTGAAAAGTCGACTACAGCGCTCCCATGACTTTCTTTCACCATTTTTATCCTATATTTTCTTCTCCTATCATATTCAACATGCCCTTGTATTTTGTATTGTAAGATTACCCTATGAGTACCAGAAAGGTATTGTAATGTGTTTGCTACTCCTCTGGTACTCATAGGGTTAATAGGCAACCTGTATATGTATAAAAAAGTGTTTGTTTTTATAATATATGTAATTTGTGTGAAAATGTAATTAAATATTTAATTTATGTGTAACAATTATTTTCTTTTTCTAAATTATATATGTAATTTGTATTAAAAAAGTACTTCAGACCTCAAGAGGGGTATCATGACCCCTCATGACACCCTCCTAGCATGGGGGCAACAATTTCCCCCTTTATTAATTAAAGAGTATATAACCTATGTGAAACATAGGTTATATGCTCTTTAATTAACAAAGGGGGCAATTGTTGCTCCCATACTGGGGGTGGTGATGAGGGGTCACGATACCCCTCTTGAGGTCTAAAGGCTGGGGACTGTATACTGTATTATACACTGATTTTGTTCGAACAACGATGGTTTTGAAACTGTCATTATGGCTTCTATACCTCAACCTCTGAGGCGCAAAATTTCTGACTTAAATGTAACCACAAAACAGGCGATAATACTGAGCTTGGGTAATAGGATACCAGTTGCAAGTTGTTTTTAGTTGTTTCCTATGAGCTTTTTTTAGACTGGCTTTCACAGGTCGGTTAATAGGATAACAAAAACTGACTTAAAAAAAAAACTCCTGTTTTATTTTTAGCGCTGGTAATAGAATTGAGCCCCAATTCTGCTAAAAGCAGTAAGTTTCTGAAATTGTTGAATGACAATATTTTGTCTCAACTAGTAAAGACCTCAACCTGAGGGGATGAGTGCCTGGATCTGGTAATAACTAACAATGAAGAACTTATTTCTAACATCCAAGTAAGGGAGCACTTGGGGAATAGTGACCATAACATGGTATTGTTTGAGACTAATTCAAAATAGTAATTTGGTATGGGTTCCACCAAAACACTGAATTTTAAAAAGGGCAACTTTAGCAGGTTTAATTCATCCCTTGGTCTTGTTGACTGGGATGGAATATTTTCTGGAAAAAACATAGAAGGTAAGTGGAATGCATTCAAAATAACATTACAAACATATATATATATATATTTATACCCTTTGGAAACAAATACAGAAGAAGTAAATTAAAACCAATGTAGCTAACCAGTAAAGTAATTCATTAAATAAATAACAAGAAAGTGGCATTTAAACATTATTAAGCTGAGGGATCAGCAGAGGCATTTGCAAAACACAAAAATGCCAACAAAACCTGTAAAAAGGTGATTAAATTAGCTAGACTGGAGAATGAAAAAAATATTTCTAAGAGAGCATGAGCAACCCAAAAAAAATATTTAATACATTAATGGCAAAAAATTAAAGTCTGATAATGTTGGGTCTTTGTTATCTGAAATGGGTGAGATGGTCAGTGGGGACAGAGAGAAAGCAGATATTTTAAATAATTTCTTTTCTTCTGTTTTTATCAAGGAAGGCCCGATGGACGGGAACCTGCAAACTACTTTTACAGAACAGTCACAGCAAGCATGGGATTGGCTAACACAAGAAAAAGTGTTAAAACAATTGAATGGTGTTAAGGTAGACAAAACACCGGAGCCGGATGGTATACACCCAGGGGTACTTAAAGAGCTAAGCCAGACCCTGGCCAGACAGTTATTTTTGATTTTCAGGGATTCTTTTATGTCAGGTATGGTGCCCACGGATTGACGTAAAGCAGATGTGGTGTCCAAAATACCAGTTGGGAAATTACAGACCTGTGAGCTTGACACCTGTGGTAGGGAAACTGTTTGAAGGGTTGCTAAAGGAATATATTCAATAATTCATCTTGAACAGAAATATCATTAGCAGTAGCCAACATGGCTTTGTGAAAGACAGATCTTGTCAAACTATCTTGATTGCATTTTATAAAAAAGTGAGTAAAAATATAGATTTGGGAGCGCCGCTTGATGTGATCTATTTAGACTTTGCCAAGGCATATGATGCGATTCCACACAAGAGATTACTGTACAAATTGAATGAAATAGGCTTAGGAGCAAACGTTTGTGCGTGGATTGGAAATTGGCTGAAAGATAGAATGCAAAGAGTGGTAGTAAATGGGAAGTTCTCCAATTGTACAAACATGATAAGTGGAGTACCTCAGGGATCTGTCCTGGGTCCTCTGCTTTTCAATTTGTTTATTAATGATCTCCCAGAGGGCATAGGGAGCCATGTATCAGTGTTTGCCAATGACACAAAATTAAGTAGAGTAATAAAGTCTGAACTGGATGTGTCTTCATTACAAGAGGATTTGGACAAATTGGGTAACTGGGCAGGCAAATGGCAAAACTGAGATTCAGTATACACAAGAGTAAAGTTATGCATTTTGGTTATAATAATAATAAAAATGCAACATACAGTTTAAATGGTGTTTCTTTGGGGAAATCTACTAATGAAAAGGATTTGGGAATAATGGTAGACAATAGACTTAACAGTAGCTTGCAGTGCCAGCTGGCAGCTGCAAAGGCCAATAAGATATTTGCATGTATTAAAAGGGGTATTGACTCAAGGGAAGAAGATATTATTCTGCCTCTTTACAGGTCCATGGTAAGACCCCACCTGGGCACCCTTTCTGAAAAAGTACATTATGGAACTAGAGAAAGTGCAGAGGAGGGCTAAAAAACTAGTAAGGGGAATGAAAAGGAGATTTAATCTACAACAACAGAAGGGATTCTTTATGGTAAAGACAATGAAAGTATGGAATTCACTACCTGTGGAGGTAGTGCCATCGAATACATTTGATGCATTTAAAAAGGGCCTTGATACTTTTTTGAAAGAGAAGAATATAGAGGGTTATGTATGTTAGTATTGGGATTAATAGTTAGTGCTTGTTGATCCAAGGAGAAATCTGATTGCCATTTGGAATCACAAGGAATCCCCCCCCCCATTCAAAGCAGAATTTGAAATTGCCGTATTGAGGGGGTTTTTTTTAATTTGTCCACCCTGTCTTATAACAGTATGTCCAAAAAAATGATAACTGTAAAGTCCCCAGACTTCCCCAGCACAGAGACAATAACAGCAAGATCAGCAAGCAAACAGGTTCCTAGCTGCCTGTATCTTGCCAGTGAGTCACATGGAATTTTGGAGTATTTGGGGTCAACCTCCTTCCTCCCTTCTTCTCCCATGAGTGCCCCACTGACTCTCCTAACAGAACAAATATCCTACCTAAAAGATTCCCTAAAATAAACTTCAATTCCCCTCTCTGGCATGCTGTGAGAGCCTGACAGCCTTTCATATGGCTGTAGAAAACTTCCGTGTGGTGGAGAAATATTTTTCTTCCTATTGATTTCAAAGGGTGAAAAAAGCAGAAAAACTGCACTTTTCGCAGGAAATTATTCGTCAAGCGGAAAGTGCCATTATTTGCCGATTTCAGTTTGAGACGAATATTTTCGCCCATCCCTACTGGAGACTACTCCAAAATTGGTAGTGAGAGATATACAGTGAGGTAGTCCTAACCTATACTATAAGTGAGTGCATATACGGAAGGGGAATATAGAGGGGGCCTTTGCATATCTACATACTGCTACGCTTAGAAAGTCTGAACTGTTTTTCTCTTCTTTTGTTTTTCTCTTCTTTTGGCACCCCTGGGGTGAAACAGGTGATACAGCTGGCACCCTTGGGGTTATCTGGGGTTTCAGATAATTTATATTAGCTATGCAGGTGTTGTTGGGGTTTTAGGACACATTTGACACACTGTATCTTTTTTTGATTTGTGAGCTGGACTTCAGATGCTTTTGGGTGCATTTGTGCATGCATGTTTTGTGCAGCCTTCTGGTGTGCAACAAAGGTTTTTAAGACACATTAGGCACTGAAGACCTGTTTTTTGTACTAGTAGAATACTGACTGATATCAAGAACATAATATTTACTTATATTTACCATGCACTGTATAAGTAATGCCTTATAATAACACAGTATTTTTACACTGGATCATAAACACAGTTACTATTATTATGACACATATACATTGATGTGGTTGTTAAATATGTAATATTACAGGTTTGGGGAGGGAAATATGGTAGAACGACTTGTGATCTTCAGATAAATGTTTTATTTAGTTTGTAATGGACATTTTATATTCCGTGTGGAATTTCAACACATACAATTCTGATGTCTGTTCCAACCTGTGTTAATATATGTTTGAATTCACTATAACTATGCTCTTACTTTCAATTTATAATTGATAATTAAGATGTCCTGTAGTCAATAATTATCCTGTAGTGAATAATTATCTAAATGTTTGTGGTAATAAATCTCTCTCACTCAACCCATCTTTCTCATCAGGGTGCAGATGAAATAAGGGGAGAAGCTATAGCGAATGGTGATGTCTGTCTGGTGATGCAGAAACACATCACCTTATGCACTAAGAATTAGGGATGCAAGTTGAGGGAGAATTCATTCATTGCATGTAGGCTTGTCACACTGTCCTTCCTTGCACATCACCAGTAGTCCAACAACCTGAAAATGCTCTCTGCTTCCTCATTTGCCCACTGGGGGACTGGTGAGGATCCTCTCAGACTTCAACACTGCAAACGCCGTCATTCTCTAATATGGTTTTCACACCCTTGTGGCACTCTTCAGTTCACTTATGCATCTAGTTAGTTTCCTCTCCTAATGGGTTCCTTGTGTAGATCAGGAAACATTGTATTTTCTACTTATTTCAGGCTATAACTGGTCCTTCATCAGGAAAAATAGATATAAGTAAGTCTCAGAAGCAGTGATTCCTGATCTACACAAGGACCCCATTATGAGAGGAAAGTCACTAAAAGGATAAGTGAACTGCATATTAGGAGGTCAGAGACGATTACCATGGATTCTAGTGACTTAAAGGCTATTAATCAAGAAACTATTTAGTAAGCCAAATATGATTATGTATTAAAATACAAGTACTGTTTCTTCATATTGACAGTGCTTCATTGTCCACCTAGTTAGCATAAGGCTGCTGTTACTTACATTACAGTTCAACTGTTTTGAGCTTGTTCGATTATTTATTGTATATGTGTATATATATATATATATATATATATATATATATATATATCCATCCCACTAATATATTTATTTATATATATATATTTATGTATGACTTTTGTTATATCATCACATATATAGATTTTATATATTCAAATATATATACACTATCTTATTATTTTGATTATATTCAGTACAGGTTGATCAGGTTCTGTAGCTTGTACTCAATATAATTTTTTGTACACCAGGAAGAATATATTGAGATTGTGAGATTATCTCTCGTATGTCCTGGGCTCATTTTATCTACCTCCAGAGATGTGAAAGGCTGAGCTGACCTTGCCGGGACTAGAACCTGCAACTTCACGGTCTGAGCAGATTCTACAGCTGGCGCATTAACCAACTGAGCCATTTCTCCCATATGTAAATTAACTTGCTTGGTCCTCTATTACTCTCGCTGCTAATACTGACTTCTAGATATAGATACTTAGAAGTTAGCTCTACTGACTATAGACATATTTTTATAGTTTAGACATACCATGAGTGCCTTCAGTGCTGTGTTTACTTGAATAATTATATAGGCGGGTATCCGGCTCAGCTTGTTCCTTGAATAGAGAAGGGCAGAGAAACCGTGATATCTAGCTTCTCTGTCATTTTCTCATTTTAAACCTTTCACTGCGACAATGGTGTGCAAGCTGAATCCTTATGGCATTGAAAGGGTTAAGGGAGGGAAGCTTCTGTCTCTGCTCTTTAGCAGAGCCAGCAACCTGTCCTTCTCTATATAGAGCTATAGGATGATCTGAACATCAACAGCTTCCGGATGGCAATGCTGGAATTATGAACTCTGACAGAAAAGGATGTAATTGGAGTTTAGTGTAGGTAAAGAACAGCCACATTAACGTATAAACAAACTCCCCATAAATATGACAATGGCTCATTAAACTGCATTTCCATATGCAAATGAGTCATTATCGAGCAAAATAATAAACTTGTCAAAGTCATAGCAGATTCATTCTGATGTTGTAGGATCGTGGCATATTCAAAGGTATATGATGGTAAAGTGCGATATGTCATCAACATAAATTCAGTTAGGGGTGGGAGAAAAGTGAGAAAAATTCCCTGCATTACTTTTTTCATGAAAGGTTTCTCAATTTCTGCAATGCAACGTTTTCCTCCTTTTCGCCTATTCCAACACATTTTTCACCTATTCTATTAATTTTTTCCTATTACAATAAATTTTTTCTATGGTTAATATGGTGCAACATTTCCCAGCACAATATTACTTCTTCTGAGGACTTTAGTGGAGAAATAAGTAGCTGGAAGTCAAAGTTGTGAGTCCTACAGCAATACATACCTTGAAAAATGTGTTAGCATGCAGAGTGCCTTTGTCCTTTGCCCACAACACTTCCTTCCTGCTTAAGTGTCACATATTCATGATGATGTCAAGTGATTAAAAAAAATAAAGTACATCCTATGAAGTAGCAGATGTGTATGGTAGTGATGGTGGGGGGACTGGCATGGTGTGATTGGTGGAACCTTGACAAACTGCATCCAGGAGAGGGATCATCATCATTTATTGCACATGCTGCAGAAACCATTGCTGCAGTCAGTTTTTGTACTAACACTTTACTCCCATGTCCCTGCACTTCCTCTACCTTTCTCCCTCCCGCTTGTGCATTAATCAACTACTGTATGTGTTTTTCCTCTTTACAGCACACAGCTGATGGAGTGTGATGTCTTGCTTTGACCCTCAACAAAATTCTCAGTGTTGTCTGCTATCTATCAAGTCTGCCTCAGTCACAGAGCTCCCAGTCAGCTGTTTAATATATTTATTTGTTTAATCAGTTATTTTTTTTTAATTTGTAAACCACATCTTATCACAGTTAGTCCCAAAAAAGATTTATATAACTAAAAAACAAAATCAACAACTTCTTTCCCCAGACTTCCCCAGCACAGAGACAATAAAAGTAAATTCAGCAATCAATTTGGACCCCAGCTGCCTGTGTCTTGCCAGTCACACCAAATTTTGGGGCATTTTGGGTCAACTTCCTTCCTTCCATCTTATCCCCATTATTCCCCCTAAACTCCCCTACAACGGAGAACAAATGTCCTATCTAAATGATTCCCTAAAACAAAGCTTCAATTCCCCTTTATTTGCCTATCTTCTCTAGCTCAAAAACAAGCTGCACAGAATGGCATGCTGTGAGAGCCTGACAGCCTTTTATATGGCTGTAGAAAACTTTCATGAGGTGGTGAAAATGTTTTATATCGATTGATTTCAATGCAATTACCTAGGTGAAAAAAGCGGGGAAAAAATGCTCTTTTAGTGGGAAATTTTTCACCAATCGGAAAGTGCCATTTTTCACCAATTTCAGATTGAGGTAAAATGTTTGCCCATCCCTAAATTCAATACCATATTGCAATCCTGGCCCTTATCACCCTTTAGTGTATCTATCACGGTGCCCATGCTCCTGGCTGCAGGCGGCGACATTCTGACTATTCTATTTCCATATCTCCTTTCTGATTATCCAGTATCCTTGTCGCCACCCAGTGATAGCCTTTATAACCTCTGTCATGTCTACACTGTGGTGCCCTTTCGTGGTGTACTAGTTCCTGACTTTTGCTCCGTTATTGCTGATCGTGTATAACCTGGCCTACCTGACGACGTTCCTGAGTTTGCTGTACTTTGATTGCTCAGTTGCTGACCGTATCTGGCCGAGGACCCACTTCCATTACTGACTGTATCTGGCTGAGAACCTGCTCCGTTGCTGACTGTATCTGGCTGAGGACCTGCTTCCATTACTGACTGTATCTGGCTGAGAACCCGCTCCGTTGCTGACCGTATCTGGCTGAGGACCCGCTTCTGTTACCGACTGTATCTGGCTGAGAACCCTCTCCGTTGCTGACCATATCTGGCTGAGGACCCGCTCCATTGCTGATTGAGTCTGGCTGAGAACCCGCTCCATTTCTGACCATACCTGGCTAATAGTCTATTCCGTGTCAAGTGTATTAACACACTGTTGCCTTGTGTATATAGCCTACCGCCTTGTGGCCTCCGTTTCGCTCCTGCTATACTTGTGGTGGCTTGCCGTTACGCTAGTCGGTTGCGCCGCATGTTGCTATTACTCTGTTGACTGTTAGCTAAGCATTCGTGCTATAGCTACTCTCCTTACCGCCGTTGGCAGTGTGCACACGCGAAGTACCGGTACAGTGTTCATAGCACTGACTGTGTTACTCTGATCTCTCTGTGTCCACCTCCTTTACAGCGTTGGGCTCACTCCCTTGGGGAGTTGCAGTATATCACAGGGCATTACCTATTGACCCTATTGCCTGGACAGTCCAGGTAGAGTTGGGCATATTTCTATCTGCAGTAGCCTTGGGCTCAAGAGCCAGCATTGCGTTATACCATCCTCATTAGAGGGGACATTGGTTGCCTATATATATATACGTAATATACTGTGTGGCGATCCACCTCTAGCGTTCTAGGGTTTGCTTAGGAGAATTATCTCGGTCTGTTGGCATCCGGTGCCAGGGTCAGTGTTGCCTCGCTCCTCTGGGTTCTGTGCCTGCCAGGCATCTGGGTTGTGCCAGCAGTGTTACTTCGCTCCTCTGGGTTCTGTGCCTCCCAGGCATCTGGGTTGTGCCAGCAGTGTTGCCTCGCTCCTCTGGGTTCTGTGCCTCCCAGGCATCTGGGTTGTGCCAGTCACTTCCTCCTGGACCATCTGTCATCAAGGTCCTGTGGTCAGTTCTCGGACTGTGTTGCCTGCTCCTTGTTAAGTTTAAGCCAGAACCTCTGTTGCCAGAGATTGCCATCTTTCACACATACATCGCTATTACTGGCTTGCTATTACTGTATATATCTGCATGTATTTTTGTTCTGTTTGTGTGGGCCCATAGGCCTAACTACGTGTGTGATCTTTATTTCAATAAAGTCATTTTAACCTTACTAAACTGTTCTGAGTGTTCATCAAAAAACCGTGACAGCATCTACACACTGGTCTACAGTATTTCCATGTATCTACTGTATTTTGTTTTTTCATTTCTTTTTATTTTCAAACTTTTTCTCCCTTTCCTTGTGTCTTCTCTCTCTCGCTATTGAATTGGCTGTCCTGTCTTCAATTTGAAAATAATGTTGTCTCTTCTAATCTGAGAAACTAACCATGCATTCAGTGCATTCAGTATTTCCTTATTTGTCTTTATAAACATACATAAACAATAACATATAGTGCAATAAAATGCTAAACTTATAGACTCAGACTAGATCTCACCTACTAGTAGCCATTAAGAAATTAAAGCACAGTGGTAATCACTAGAGACACTCGTATGATGACTGGATTTAGTTTGTGTACCCACACTAGAAAAATGTCACTGTAACTATATTATGTTAGTGTTCCTTAGGCTAGCCATATATTTACTCATTGCACTGCATTTCTCTTTTTCTTCATCATTGTGTAGCATTGCTATGTTCAAAATGTGAAATTAAACATCCTGTTGTAGAAGCAAGGTGTCCAGTTTTATTCTGTCACTTGCCACTGTAAGAAAAGGAACAATCCATTTTTCCTTATAGAAGGAAACAGTTGGTTAGAGGTTTGAGATGAGTGTGAGGATACAATTTGCCTTAAGAGCGCCCGAGGATCAAGACAACCTGCCTTTCCCTGGAATGAGCCTGTCAACTGGCATCTTTCAGTAATTGCTTCCCATGGCAGGACCTTACTAGCCAAGAGGGGATGGCTCTTATCAACCCCAGGATCAATTTCAACAGCAGCTGTATGATAATTGTTTTTTAGGCTTAGGGAACTTGTTGCTAAGTTTAAAAAGGGACCAACTGGTGACTGGCACTCATTAGCCTAGGATTTTGGATTATAAAAAGGAGATAGAAAAAAAGAAAAGCTAGAGAACTATGATTTATGATAGCTCCTTTTGATAGAGTGCTCCATATCTTACAGACAGTAAATGTCCATTCTTTTTTCCTTTTTTAAACAAAATGTGTGAATAATTTCTTGTCACTGTGACTAAGCAACTAAATAACATATCTCTGCATTAAGATCACAATTGAAAGGAAATCCACATTTCATTTCATTCAGCAATATTTCCATTTAAGCAGCAAGCTGAAATTTAAATATACAGTGAACTGTTTGACAAATAACATTTATAATAATGAACTGTGTTACATCTATGTTGTCATCATGGCAGTAACATTTATATGGCAGCATTAATACTACAGTTAATTTGAAATGTTAGCAATCCTGTCATTAAAATTGGAAACCAGCTGTGAATTTAAGAACAAAAAGTAAAAACTAGGCACCATAGATGGATATATACTGTATATAAAGCAATGCAGCATTGGGTGGAGAGAGATACAGTACAGGCGGGCCATGGAGAGAACAATGGGTGACAGCAAATGAAACTTCTAAAGTGAAATACATTGAAATAGTGCAGAGCAGCACCAGGATGAGAGACAATCAAGCATAGGCTGGCATAGAGAAGACACAAGATGATGAGTGTGAGTCACTGAGCTGCTAAGTGGAAGGCTAAAACACAGCAAACCAAAACTGGGAGGAGACACATCCAGCCATGGGAGGAAGGGGGGATATAAGGATGGTACTTGTCACTGGGGATGGGTCCTAATAGATGGGAGAGCCCAGTGAAGCTGAGAAAGAGAGGGCAGGCTAAAGGGAATCCCACTGAAGTGGCTCAAGAGAAGGAGGGTGGGAGGGCTGATAATGCAAAACGGAGTGAAGTGGGTTGTCTAATGTGAATCAGCAAAAGGGCAGGCTAAAGGGAAAATTTTGATGAGGGGGATAAAGGGAGGTACGGCAGACATTGTGAAGTTGATGAAAGTCATGGATCAAGTGTGTGCACTGATTTGAACAAGAATTGCCAGGGGATCTTTGCCCTTCTCCCTTCCCAATCCTGTCTAAATCATGCTTCAACTTCAAAGATTTTGAAAGAAGGGATCAGATGGGCTTTGCTCCCCTGGCTACCCCTGTCAAAATCAATCCTGCCCTCTACCTATTGGAGAGGCAATATGGAGCAAATTACCATACCTCTTTCTTACTGCTGCCGTAGCATGTGTTCAACAAGAATGTAGAATGTTTGTCATATGATGGTCTTTTATTTTATAGATATGGATATCCCATGTAGAAATCAGCTCTCACAGGATATTATAATATGAAATAAAAAAATACATGTATTCATCAAAGGGGTTCCTGGGAGGGATAGGGACTACTTTGTGACTTCCTTCACAGATGAGGTTCTGCTCTTTCTAACACACCAGTATAGTTCTCTTCCGGCAGTTGAACAGCTGCTTACTGACTATGGCAGCCTATCAGGCTCCAAAGTAAATACTACCAAATTGGAAACATTTACTCTATACTCCTTTGCTTGGGCAAAATCCCACACCACCTATTTAGGAGTATGCCTTACAACCTCCACATGTACTCTATACAAGCACAATTTTCCCCCATTATTGGCTCAATTTGACCTCCGAAGGTTGAGGATCCCATTTATTTCCTGATTTGGTAGGATGATCACCATTAAAATGACCCTGTTGCTGAAGATCCTGTACCTCTTCCAGGCTCTCCCTATCATGATTCCTAGCTCCTTCTTCAAAGCACTATAGACACTCATTATGAAATTTGTATGGAACGACAAGAGACCCAGGTACAGTGGTGACCTACTGCAGAGGTCCAGAGGGGCTGGGGGCTTGGGCTTGCCTGATTTGCTAAACTACCACTTAGAGGCACTAGTCACTAAACTTGTTGACTGCTAAGGCAACCCTCTGTCCGTGGACTGGTTGACCATCCTGAGCTTTCCCTGTTTCAACTGCTCTTGGTACCCCGAGCCTGCCTGCCAACAGATCTGCTCCAGTCACCTGTTTCGGTCCTGGCATAGACTTAACGGCCTGAATGACTGGGCTCCCTACCTGTCCCCCCTCTTAAATATTTGTGGCAACCTAGAGTTCCTGTCTGGGATGTAAAGGGGCACCTTTGGGACGTGGTGGAGCTTGGGTCTGACATGCATACTGAAATTGACCGAGGAACTGGGCAGCAGCAATTTTTGCTCTCTGTTCCAATGCTTGAATCTACCCCAGACTAAACTGTGGAGATTTCTACAAAATGTAATTACCTCTCCATGCTCTCCAAGCATGGCTCACTCACCCACCAACCTACGAAGATGGAAACCCATCTTGTTTCACCTGATAACAAGGCTCACACTGTATCTAAAATGTACCGACTCCTGATGGAGAGTGACTCTCGCACAGAAACATAGAAACTTAGGACCTTTTTTGGTCCTTGGTCTTTTCTTATGTTAAGGACAGCCTTATGCCTATCCTATGCATGCTTAAATTCTTTCACTGTATTAACTTCTACCACTTCTGCTGGTAGACTGTTCCACTCATCTACTACACTCTCAGTGAAGTAAAACTTTCATACATTATGTCTAAAACTGTGTCCCTCTAGTTTTAGACTATGGCCACTTATCCTAACATTTTTCCTCCTTTGAAATGTACTTTCATCCTGCAATTTGTTGAATCCCTTCATATATTTTAATGTTTCTATCATTTCTCCACTGTCTCTTCTCTCCTCCAAGCTATACATGTTCAGATCCTTTAGTCTATCCTGATATGTCTTTTCCTGTAAACCAGTCACCATTTTAGTAGCCCTTCTCTGAATTTTCTCTACAGTATCTATATCCTTCTGAAGATGGGGTCTCCAGTACTGTACACAATACTCTAGGTGAGGTCTAGCTAAAGATATGTAGAGTGGCATGATCACTACCCTTTTTCTGCTAGCTATACAACCCAGCACCCTGATTGCATTCCCTGCTGCTTTATTACATTGCCTGCTTACTTTTAAGGCATTAGAAATAATTACTCCCCAGTCCATTTCCTTTGTTTCTCTGACAGCACAGTACCCTTAACAGTATACTTTTCCTTTGGATTTTTATGTTCCAAGTGCATTATTTTACATTTATCAAGATTAAACTGCAGCTGTCACACTCTTCTCCATTCTTCTAATTTACCTAAATCATTTATCATTTGGCTAATGTCTACCTTATTGCAGATCTTTGTATCAGTTGCAAAAAGGCATACCTTACCTTGAAGACCTTTTGCAATATCACTAATAAAAATATTAAAAAGAATGGGCCCCAGTACAGACCCCTGAGGTACCCCACCAGTAACACTCCTTTCATCCAAATATTCTCCATTGACTACCACCCTCTGTCTCCTGACACTCAGCCATTGCCTTATCCATTTAACTATTTTTGCATTCAGACCCAAACACTGCAGTTTATTAATGAGTCTTCTATGAGGGACAGTGTCAAATGCTTTACTGAAATCTGGATAAGCTATATCTAATGCTCCCCCTCGGTATATTATTTTAGTTACCTAGTCAAAAAATATATGAGGTTAGTTTGACAAGATCTCCCTGCTGTAAACCCATGCTGTTGCTGTATGGTGTAGGGACCTTCAGGATCCTTCTCTACAGGATCCTCAGACTTGGTCTGTGATTTTCTGGTTTGCCCATTATCTACCAAAGTATACTCCTCCCTAGAGGGATTCTACAAACTGGGTACTCGCTGGTACCTTACACCCCATAGACTGTCAAAAATGACACAGGAGATACCCGACATCTGCAGGAGGTGTGGTGAGGGAGGGGGCACCATGTCTCATATCTGGTGGACCTGTACCATTAGTCATGGCTACTGGGGACAAATACTTGAAAAGATTGTGGAGATCTGTGGCTTCCCAATTCCTCTCATTCCCGTCCTGTGCCTGTTCTTTTTCCATCCCTTGCTCACACCCAAAAAATTCCCGCTCCTTCACTTCATGCTCACGGCAGCCAGGCTGAACATCTCCTGACACTGAAAGAAGCTAGGAGCCCCACCACTGGAGACTTGGAATGCTAGGATAAACAGATTTAGTGATCTTGAGAGGATGCATGCCTGGCATCTATGCTGTATGCAACACTACAGAGAGACATGGTCTTCCTGGGCTGCCTCTAAGTATGCTTCCTTGATTCACCCCTCATTCTGGTCTCATCCACCTCCCTGCATTGAGAGGGTACTAGAGCAGCATTGACTTTGTCTCCTATTTTTGGACTACCGGCTACCTTCCCAGTTCATCCTCCCTATATACTCTTGTTTCCCTCTAGCCCCCTCGCTTTTTCTTTTCTTCCTACTTGTTTCTCCATTGTCTTGTAATCTGTCTCTCTCAGTTTGCATTTGTTCTTGTCTCTGAAAGTGTGAGCAAGCACTCTGTTCCAGTCTCATAGAGTTTCCTGTTTTGCTTTCAGAATCTAGGAACAAATACTTTGCTCCCACTTCTGACCACAGATGCCTACTGATCAATGCTTACTACAAATTGGCTTCTTCATTCATCATAATCACCCAATCTCTTTTATTTGCTACATGGTATACACCTCTTGTATAATTTTCTTTATTGTACTTTACTTTTATGAATACTTCATTCAAAATGTTAAACAGCAAAAAAATACATGTACTTGATCAACATTTCTGTGAAGTACTGTGAAATATGATGGAAGATCTGTTGTGGCATCATCATCACCATGTTCTGTCCTAATGAGAAAATGCTAAAAAAGCAAATAATAGAAGATACCTCTGACTCAGTGAGAGGCTGATTGATGAACTTCCACAGAAGGAAAACAAAGTTTCCTTTCTTACAAAGTGACATATATATTTTGCTCTAATACAAATATTTTAGTTAGCACTAGTGATGATCGAGCACCCCGATGCTCGGGTGTTCGGGTGCTCTGGCCGAGCGCCCCCGGAGGCTCGAGTGCTCGGCCGAGCACCCAAGCCCCATTGAAGTCAATGGGAGGACTCGAGCATTACACCAGGCACCCCCTGCTCTGATGAGGGGAGGGTGCCTGGTTCATAGGAAAAGGTCAGAAAATGATGGAAACACCACAGAAATGGTTCAGGGACAGCATAGGGAGGATGTCTGGATGCATCTTGGACTCCAACGTCGCTGCTGGGAACGATGTTTCGCCCGTAGTACGCCATTTTTACAGACTGACCGTAAAACACACAAAAAGGAAGATAAAAACGATTTTAGGTGAAAAATTGTTACCAAACAGTATTTGCTGTATATTTACTTGTATATCATCTGCAAATTCTGCAAAAAATTTCATCGATTTTTCGGGACTGGGGCCATGATTAAGAGGGAAACGTGCGCAGCGTAAAGCAGATGTTCAACGTGGTTATGGCCCGGGTAAGGTACAGCATTCAGGAACGGAGGCCGCAGCTACCACAGGTTTTACAACATGTCCGTTTGCCCTTGTTAAGTCCAAAATTTATAGTTGGAACAGTGGGGTCTGATCCATTGAGTAAAAGTGACGAAGTGACTTAGTGGATGAAGCCAAGAACTACCTTCTGCTCTGTCGAACACCCCAGCCCTATTTAATTCAATGGGAGGACCTGAGGCACTCCGATACAACCTGTATATCACAAAATGGAGGGCCTCATTCACATTGTGGTACAATAGTTCAGGTAGTGGTCCAACACTCATAAAGCCTATGCACTAAGTGAAAGGGCTGCCAAAAATTAGACTGAAATGTCACTCCAATACACCCTTTATTACACATAAAGGAGGGCATCATACACACCCTTGAAAAATTAGGATTAATGGCCTGCTGGTGACCCTCTAAAACATTAGGGGCGAGGGCAGGCCGCTAAGATGACCATCTAAAACATTAGGAATGAGGGTCTGCTGCTGAGCCGACCATCTAAAACATTATGGGTGAGGGTCTGCTGCGGAGCTGACCATCCTAAACATTATATGCGAAGGCCCGCTAGTGAGCTGACGCTATAAAACATTATATGAGAGGGCCCGCTAGAGAGCTGACCCAATAAAACATTATATGAGAAGGCCCACTGGTGAGCTGACCTATACAAAAATTGTCAAACAGGGCCCGCTGGTGAGCTGGCCCTATATAAAAATTATATCACAGGGCCCGCTGGTGAGCTGGCCCTATATAAAAATTATATCACAGGGCATATGGAAGAGGAGGAGGAGGATGAGAAGATTAAGAGTCAACCATATACCCGTTTTTTGGGTGGAAGGGGTGAATGGGAATACAGAGTATTCCCATCATTGTAAATAACATATCTAAAGTGACTTTATGTTCACCCGGGGCTTTCCTCCAGTGGAGTGGAGAAGTCAGGGGAAATCCAGGCCTTGTTCATTTTTATAAGTGTCAACCTATCAGCATTTTCGGTGGAAAGGCGGATACGCTTATCTGTTATGATGCCACCAGCAGCACTAAATACCCGCTCAGACAGAACGCTGGCAGCAGGGCAGGCCAGCACCTCCAAGGCGTAGAGTGCCAGTTCATACCACGTGTCCAGCTTGGACACCCAGTAGTTGTAAGGCACAGAGGAATCAGTGAGGACGCTGACACGGTCTGCTACGTACTCCTTCACCATCTTCCAAAACTTTTCCCTCCTTGTGACACTAGGCCGCGCATCAGGGTGAGGGTGCTGGCGGGGTGTCATGAAGGTGTCCCACGCCTTGGAGAGTGTTGCCCTGCCTTTGTCGGAACTGCTGTGTGCTCCCCTTTTCTCCCCTTCTCGGTTGGCCAAGGTAGCACGTACTCTGCCGCCAGCGTTGTCAGATGGAAAATTTTGGAGCAATTTTTCAACAAGAACCTTCTGGTATTGCACCATTTTGCTTGTCCTCTCCACCGGAGGAATGAGAGATGAGAAATTCTCTTTGTAGCGGGGGTCCAGAAGGGTGAACACCCAGTAATCCGTGTTGTCTAAAATGCGTATAACGCGTGGGTCACGGGAAAGGCAGCCTAACATAAAGTCAGCCATGTGTGCCAGAGTACCAACAGGCAAGATTTTCCTGTCCTCACCAGGAGGATGACTCTCAATCTCCTCATCCTCTTCCTCCTCTTCTGCCCACCCACGCTGAAGAGATGGAAATAAAGTTCCATGGCTACCCTCTGTAGCGGAGGCAACCGTGTCTTCCTCCTCCTCCTCCGCCTCCTCCAATTGTCGCTGAGAAGACGAAGTGAGGGTGCTCTGGCTATCACCTTGTGTAAGCTCTTCCTCCCCCATTTCCACCTCTTCCACATGCAAAGCGTTGGTTTTAATTGTGAGCAGCGAGCGTTTCAGTAGACACAGAAGTGGGATGGTTACACTGATAATAGCGTTATCGCCGCTCACCATCTGTGTCGATTCCTCAAAACTGCGTAAAACCTCACAGAGGTCTGACATCCATTCCCACTCCTCACTTCTGATTAGAGGAAGTTGAACGAAGAGGCGACGACCGTGTAACAGCTGGTACTCCACTACTGCCCTCTGCTGCTCACAAAGCCGGGCCAACATGTGGAAGGTGGAGTTCCAGCGCGTGCTCACGTCACACAGCAGCCGGTGAGCTGGCAATTGTAAGCGCTGCTGCAGCGTCAACAGGCCGGCTGAAGCTGTAGATGACTTACGGAAATGTGCACACACGCGGCGCACCTTGGTCAAGAGATCATGCAAATTGGGGTAGGTTTTTAGAAATCGCTGAACCACTAAATTAAATACATGCGCTAGGCATGGTACGTGTGTGAGCTTGCCGAGCTCCAAAGCTGCCACCAAGTTACGCCCATTATCACACACAACCATGCCTGGTTGCAGGTTGAGTGGAGAGAGCCACTGCTCGGTCTGGTGACTAATCCCCTGCAACAGCTCTGAGGCCGTGTGCTGTTTGTCCCCAAGGCAGATCAGCTTCAGCACGGCCTGTTGACGCTTCCCCACTGCAGTGCTACACTGCTTCCAGCTACCGGCTGATGGGTGAGTGGCGCTGCGCGCAGAGAATTCGGTGGTGGAAACGGAGGAGGAGGAGCCAATAACGTAGGTGCTGGCGGAAACCCTGATGGAGGTAGGGCCCGCAATCCTCGGCGTGGGTAGCACCTGTGCCATCCCAGGGTCCGAGTCGCTCCCAGCCTCCACAACATTCACCCAGTGTGCCGTCAGGGAAATGTAGCGTCCCTGGCCACAAGCACTTGTCCATGTGTCAGTCGTTAAGTGGACCTTCCCAGTAACTGCGTTGGTCAGGGCACAGGTGATGTTAAGGGACACATGGTGGTGTAAGGCGGGGACGGCACACCGGGAAAAGTAGTGGCGGCTGGGGACTGCGTACCGAGGGACAGCTGCTGCCATCAGGCTGCGGAAGGACTCAGTGTCCACAAGCCTAAATGGCAGCATTTCGATGGCCAGTAATTTGGAAAGGTGTGAGGTTAGTGCTATGGCCTGTGGGTGGGTGGCTGGGTATTTTCGCTTGCGCTCAAATGCCTGGGGTAACGACATTTGGACGCTGCGCTGGGACAGGGAAGTGGATGTGGTCGCTGATGGTGCTTCAGATGGTACAGGTGCAGGGCGGGAGGTATGCGGGCCTGCGCCTTCGACAGGCGATTGGCCGGCACCGAAAACAGGGGAAGAGGAGGCAGTGGTGTGGCCTGCAGACACAGATTGGCGATCCGGGCGTTCCTTCCACTTATTACGGTGCTTGGATGCCATGTGTCAGATCATGCTGGTGGTGGTGAGGTTGCTAGTGTTCATGCCTCAGCTCATTCTGGTGTGGCACAGGTTGCAAACTACAATTCTTTTGTCGTCCGCACTTTCCTTAAAAAAACGCCATACCGCGGAACACCTAGCCCTTGGCAAGGGAGATTTACGCAAGGGGGTGCTCCGTGGAACATTTGCGGGCCGGTTTGGTGCGGTCCGCTTTCTTTCTTTAGCCACACCACTGCCTCTTCCAGCCTGTTGCGGTGCTGCAGATGGCTCACCCTCAGGACTGCTGTCATCGCTCGGCTTTCCACCTTCCCAGGTGGGGTCAGTGACCTCATCGTCCACCAAGTCCTCCTCCACTTCCTCACTCTGATCATCCTCCTCATTTCTTGATCCCACCATATCCTCAGTCATTGACAACTGTGTATCATCCTCCTCATCAAGGTCTTGAGACAGTAATTGTGGTTGATTTGATGGCAACTGTGTCTCATCATCATCATCCACTTCCTTTGACCTTAAATGCCGTTCCCCTCTGTCATCTTCTTGTGATTGGGTACCCTCTAGAGGTTGTGAATCAGGGCACAAGATCTCATGTTCCTCTGCAAGCGTGCTTGAAGAGAGGTTCAAATCAAGGATTGGTGATGAGAAGAGCTCCTCACTATATCCCAGTGTGGGATCACTTCTTTGGCCAGACCCTCTATGGTGGGAGGAAGTATGATCAGGGTGAGGATTATGTTGACCAGACTCTTGGCTAGTGAGAGTGGACTTGGTGGAAGACAGGGTGGTGCTTAACCGACTGGAAGCAGTATCAGCTGAAATCCAACCGACCACCTGTTCGCAGTGGTCTGACCTCGAGAGTGATGTCCTGCGACGCCCTGTAAACTGAGACATGAAGCTAGGTATGGTGGATGTCTTTCTTTCTTGTGCTCTGGCACCAGGCACAGTTTCTACGCGTCCTGACCCGCGCCCTGAACTATCAGGATCACGTCCACTTCCCCGTCCCTTTTTACCCGCCTTCTTCATATTAAACGGAATATATGCCGGTAATCTGCGGCTAGGCACACGAAACAGAATGTGACGCTAATCTGCGGCTAGGCACACTAAACAATATGTGACGCTAATCTGCGGCTAGGCACACTAAACAATATGTGACGTTAATCTGCGGCTAGGCACACTAAACAATATGTGACGCTAATCTGCGGCTAGGCACACGAAACAGAATGTGACGCTAATCTGCGGCTAGGCACACGAAACAGAATGTGACGCTAATCTGCGGCTAGGCACAGTGAACGGAATATGTGACGTTAATTTGTGAATTTGCACACTAAACAGAATGTGACAATAATCTATGGCTAGGCACACGTTTAAAATGGCCCTTTTTGTCGCTGCGTTGTAAAATCATTGGCCCTGTGCACCTAACAGAATATGTCAGCTTGTCACTGCACTGTGAAATATTTATCCCTGTGCACCTAGTACAATGTCACCTTAGAACATGTCCCCCCCCACAAAAAAATGAAATTCTGCCAACCCCAAAAAAAATTAAATGCTGCCCCCACACACAACAGTCCTAAAAAGGACTTTTGGGTCTTGAAAGAGTTTCAACAATTTTATTCTCCCTACACTGACTTCCTGTGCATCTAGTATTATATGTCACCTTACAAATATCCCCCCCACAAAAAAAAGGAAATTGTGCCCCCCCAAACAAAATATAAATGCTGCCCCCACACACAACAGTCCTAAAAAGGACTTTTGGGTCTTGAAACAGTTTCAACAATTTTATTGTCCCTACACTGACTTTCCCTGCCTAAGCGCATCTCTCCCTGGCTAAGAATGAGCCGAACTCGCGCGTCGGGTGCTATACAGCACCCGATCATGGGTTCTGGCCAGCCAATCAGTGTAATGCCAGCAGCCAACATGGCTGCTGGCATTACACTGATGTCAGAGCCTCCCCGCACGTTTATTGGCTGCGCAGCAGCTGCGAAACGTGCGGGGAGGTGACCCGAACATGGCGGGCGAGCACATGCGGTACTCGTACGAGTACCGCCATGTGCCGAGCAGAGCGATGCTCGAGCCGAACCGAGCTTCGGCCGAGCATGCTCGCTCATCACTAGTTAGCACCTCTTTAAAATCGGAAAAAGCACAACACAACTGCCATCCATGGTGCTGAAAACAGCCTGTTGTGCAATGTGCTGTTCCAGCTACACAGAAACATATAAATAGTCAGATTCAAACTGTAAATATATTTTACTATTTATCAAATGCTATGTACATATAGTTTAGGTGAGGTTAGCTCAAGTCAAATCAGGCACTGTTGCTCTGCCAGATATAATGCTGAAAACAGTCTGCCACACAATGTGCCAGCCTGGTTACACAGGAATACATAAAGTGGCAGAAAACCACAGTCAATCCATGATTTCCGACCTGGAATTACTATAACGGTTATTCCATTCTCTTTGTGCACTGTATCTCCACCAAGCAGCTTCAGATCCAAGTGCTGGACATTGATTGAAATAGTGGTCAGTGAAGGGCAATACACATCAGTTCACAAAAAAATACACTCAGTACAAATAATTAACCTCAATTACCAGTATAACATTTTGAACAATAACTTAATTTACAATATGAATGTATTGACTTTTTTTTTTTTTTTTTTTTAAGATTTTATTGAGCAGAAAGGGTTTAACAGTAGCACAGAATGCAATTGAAGTCTAGTGTTACAATGCATAAAGCTCCAGGCAAAAAGAATGCAACATGTGTACATGTGAATCCGCCAAACAATATTTTAGAACAGTTTAATAACATATTAATTCAGATCACAAATAAAACATCAAGTATTAAAGACTGGCTTTGATGTGGGAGCATATATATTAGACTATATGAAAATGATATGTATAACCATGGAAAATAAACAGACGGTAAATGTAATTTGATCCAAAGATGTTGTGTTGGGTATAGTTATGTGGAGTTGAAACTGACGTAGGGTGAAATGTAGGGTGAATCAAAGAAGGAGGGGTGGAGAGAGAGAGAAAAAAGAAGGAGAAGGGGGACACATGCACTCTTATTCCCACCGTTGTCCACCCAGGGAGACTCGGATCCCTTAACAGAGATACATAGCACCTTGGTGTAGAGTGTATTTCACTATCCCAGTCATCAGCCAAGGTTCCCATCTCCAGTTGAAGAAGGCAGAGTGGCTGTTGAGTTGGACATTTGATCAGGTAAGGGCCAAGGATTCCAGATCATCCGGTGTTGTCGCAGTTTATATGTAGCTATGGTGTGGTGTTTCTCCATCTGTTCTAGGGAGCGAGTTTTAGCATACGATTCAGCAATCAAAGGAGATGTTGTAGATTTCAAATGACTTGGGATCAATCTTTTCGCAGTGTTGAGTAACTGGAGCGAGAGGGCCCACAGTTCCTTAGAAATAGTAATGTGTAGATGTTCTCTGTAGAGAAGAGACAGAGGAGGGAATTCTGGGGCAGATGTGAATTTAGGGTGTTGTTGATATGCGAGAGAACGTCTAGCAAATATGTAGATATTTTGGGCCATTCCCACCATAGAAGATAAAGCGTTCCTACTTGTGTTTGACACCTCCAGCAAAGATCTGAGGTTGTGGATGAGAAGCACGCTATTTGAGCAGGCAAACTATACCATCTAGTGAGGAGTTTATAGGGTGTTTCCCTTGAGCCTGTGTCTCTAGTGAGCTTGAAGTTGGTGTGGAATATTGCTTTCCATTGAGACATCTCCAAGGTAATCCCTAATTATTTTCCCACTGTTTTAAATAGTAGAGTTTGGTAGGGTTTATGTTGTAATGTAGAATTGAGTAACAGGTTGCTAGGGGTCTAAAATTTCTCAGGGGAGATGTCATGAGTGTTTTGAATGGGTTAAGCTGTCTGTGAAGCTCACCTCTACTGGATTCTTGTTTTATCTAGTGATGCAACTGGTGAGTCGCCCACCAAGGTAGGGGTGGGCGAAGGGTAATGATCCCTAAACAGTTATGGGGAGAAACTAACGACTCATCTAATAGAGAACCTAAGGTGTGTTGATCTCTACCATTCCAGGGTATGGAGTCTAATCAGGTAAGTCCTGGTGGGGAACTAAGATGATCCCAAATGGCTTGGAGAGGCAAGGGTGGAGGAGCAATTGCAAGGCTCAAATTTAATCTATTCCAAACTTTTACTATATGCCCGATGATAGAGTGATGGGCACAGCTGGGAGGTATGGTATCTGGGGAGATCAAAGCAGCTGGATGAAGTCTAAATCTCCTACTGCATAGTCCAGAGAGACCGTCCATCTGCGGAGGGAGAGGAGGTAAAGTAAAAAAATGTTGCTATGGTTGCCGCCCAGTAATAACGCAGAAAATCTGGGAAACCTAGCCCCCCCCCCCCCCGAGCAATGTCTCTGGTAAGAATGGAGTATCGTAACCTTGGTCTGGTGTGGTTCCAGACAAAAGAGGTAATAACTAAGTAGATTGATTTAACGTATCTAAGCGGAATGAAGACTGGAAGTGTGTTAAGCAAGTAGAGAAGTATGGGTAGGATCACCTTTTTCATTAGATTGATTCTTCCTATCCTAGAGATCCAAAGGTTTGTCCACGTTGCCAGATCAGTCTCGATTCGTTCAATAGCAAGGGGGATATTAAGGGTTGCAATTAGGGATACTGAGGGTGTATATGTATTCCCAGATATTCTATGGAGGATGAGGCCCATTTGAAGGTGAATTTCCCTTTTAAGTTAGTGACTGAGAGATTGTCTAAATTGATGTTTAAGACTTCTGACTTAGCATTATTAATGAGCGCATTGGATACAGTCAAATATTTTTCCAAGATCTCCATCAGTGGTGGGAGGGATGTCTCCGGGTAGGTGAGATAAAGCAGGACGTCATAAGCAAATGCTGAAACTTTGAATGTGTTGGACCCTGACCTAACATCTCGTACTTTGGGGTCTAATCTAATGGTGTTAAGAAGAGGATCAAGAGTGAGAATAAAGATTAAGGGTGAGAGGGGGCATCCCTGCCTAGTCACGTTTGTTATTTTGAAAGACTCTGACAGTGTGCCGTTTACCAGAATCCTAGCGGAGGGAGAGGAGTAAAGGCTCATTAGTATTTTGGGACCTATTCCTACATTAAAAAGATAGTAATGTTTCATAATAAAAGTAGCTATAATTAATCATCACAGTATTTGGGCCTTGGAGAATGTTATTTAAATTCTGTCAGAGTTGTAGTTAAAGAGTAAATGAATGATAAAGTATCCCTCTCCCACCCCTTTTACTGATATAATACTGCTCAGCTCAGAACAGCAGGGAGGTGCCCAGGTAGATTGCAGAGAGGGACAATCTTCAATTAAATAAGGAAAAAACTGAAAAACCTGTCAATGGGGGCAGGTTTTTCATTGTTCTCACGGTAACAAGATTGTCCCTTGCTGTTATCTGTCTGGTCAAGCAACCAAATTCCACATGTGAGGTGAGCAGTGTTACACTAGGTAAAAGGGGCAGGAGGGGGATACTTTATCATTCAATTACTACAACTCTGACAATATTGAAATAACACTCTATATGGCTCAAATACTATGAAGATTAATTGGAGCTGCTGTTTTTGTGAAATATTACTATCCCTTTAAACAATACTTCCCTTATAAATGACCAGTTAATTCTGTCGAAAGCTTTTTCTGCGTCCGTGGAAATTAGAATTGACCGTATCTTTGTTCTATGTGATATGTCCACAAGTGATATTGTGGTAGCAATATTATGTCTGGCTTCTCTGCCTGGGTCAAAGCCGCTTTGATCTAGAGTTATCAGATGGGGAAGATGTGGTCTTAATCGATTCGCTAGGATTTTGGCGAACAGTTTCAAGTCTACATGTAGAAGTGAGATGGGTCTATAATTGGCACATATAGTAAGGTCCTTAGAAGGCTTGGGGATGACAACAATGTGGGCTTCTAGGACTTGGATTGGAAAGGGTTGTCCTGAAAGTATATTGTTAAAGGATTCGAGTAGGCGTGGGCTCAGGATCTCTTGAAAGGTATGGTAGTATATTAAAGAAAATCTATTGGGTCCTGGACTTTTGCCCAGAGTCATTTCTGATATGACGGTACAAAGTTCCTGTTCCTGTATGGGAGAATCTAAACTTTCCTTGGCTTCTTCTGACAGAGAGGGTACATGAGCCTCCTGCAAGAAAGATTTAACATCCGTTAATGGGGGACTAAGGGGTGATTGCCTATCACGGTGCCCGTGATTTGCTGCAGTTCCTTGTCTGTCACCAGTAGGGGGCTTCTATTGGCTGTCTGCAGATAGCCCACCTCTTATTGACTATTTAAACCTGGATTGGGCACCCTTTGAGTGCCCTTTCGTGTTGTTTCTGACCTTCTTGCTATCACTATGCTAGTGATAGCTGGGCCTCTGTTCCAGTGTTCCTGAGTTCCTGATCTCATGTGTTCTGAGTTCCTGATCTCTACTGTTCCAGTATTTCCTGCATGCTGAAGTACTTCCAGTCCTGGTTCCGGCCTAGTCTCTGGTGTTGCAGTTCCTGCTGAACTTCTTCTCTGCTGTTTCCTGACCTGACTGATCGTTGTTGGTTCCTGTCATCGCATCGCCTGTCTCCTGTATCCTGGCGACCTCCTGCCTGGTCGCGTTGGCGACTCGCTTGTTACACCAGTATGCGGACGCTGGTTTGCTCCTAAGCCTTGCGGCTATTCAAACTCGCTTGTTACACCAGTGTGCGGTCACTGGTTGCTCCAAAGCCTATCAGCTATACAATTCTGTGTTAGTCCCAGCGTGCGGACGCTGGTTTGCTCCAAAGCCTTGCAGCTATACAAACTCGCTTGTTACACCAGTGTGCGGTCACTGGTTTGCTCCACAGCCTATCGGCTGTACCATCCTGTGTTGGTCCCAGCGTGCGGACGCTGGTTTGCTCCAAAGCCTTGCGGCTATACAAACTCGCTTGTTACACCAGTGTGCGGTCACTGGTTTGCTCCAAAGCCTATCGGCTATACAATCCTGTGTTAGTCCCAGCGTGCGGGCGCTGGTTTGCTCCAAAGCCTTGCGGCTATACAAACTCGCTTGTTACACCAGTGTGCGGTCACTGGTTTGCTCCAAAGCCTATCGGCTATACAATCCTGTGTTAGTCCCAGCGTGCGGACGCTGGTTTGCTCCAAAGCCTTGCGGCTATACAAACTCGCTTGTTACACCAGTGTGCGGTCACTGGTTTGCTCCAAAGCCTATCGGCTGTACTATCCTGTGTTGGTCCCAGCGTGCGGACGCTGGTTTGCTCCAAAGCCTTGCAGCTATACAAACTCGCTTGTTACACCAGTGTGCGGTCACTGGTTTGCTCCTAAGCCTATCAGCTATACAATTCTGTGTTTGTCCCAGCGTGCGGACGCTGGTTTGCTCCTAAGCCTATCGGCTATACAATTCAGTGTTGGTCCCAGCGTGCGGACGCTGGTTTGCTCCAAAGCCTTGTGGCTTTACGATTCTGTCAATTTGCCATTACCATCTGACTGCTGCTACTATTTCAGGGCTGCCCTGCCCGGTATTGATAAGGCCGGTAGAACCTTTTGCCACATTCCATCTGAGGTTGCCTTACCCGGTATTGGCAGGGCCGGTAGAGCCTACATTATGAATCTATTGAGGCTGCCTTGCCCGGTAAATTGGTAAGGCCGGTAGAACCGTTATGCGATTCCATCTGCAGGTTGCCTTACCCGGTATTGGCAAGGCCGGTAGAGCCTAACATTCTATTACTTCAGACTGTCCTGTCCGGTATATTGACAGGACCGGTAGAGTCTGCCTTCTGTCTTGTTATATTCTGTATATATCTGTATGTATGTGATTGCCATCCTACGTTATCAATTTATTATTTCAATAAAATTGATTTTTACCTAAAATTTGTGTCTGAGAGTCATAATAAACCGTGACATTGCCTCTGTGTCTTGAGGTTGTAGAGCTTTTTGTAAAATGTATGGAAGGCGTCCGCTATCTGTGGGCAACTCTGAACTGATGTTCCTGAGGGAAGGTGAAGTTTGCATACACCAGTCTGGTGTCTCTTTACTTTAATCAGTCTAGCTACAGCAGAGCTACATTTGTTGCCCTCCAAGTAATGTCTATACTTATATCACATGAAAGATTTTGCCACATCCTGTTTGAGAGCTGTTTGCAGTTCTTCCCTGGCTTTAGTCAGTTCTTCCAAGATTAGAGGTCGATGAGGTCCTTTTATGTGAGGTAGATAAGGTCTGTAACTGTTCAGAGAGGTTGTTAATCTTTTTCCATTTGTCTCTTTTCCATGTAGCTCCTACCTTAATCGGGTGTCCCCTCATGATGCTTTTGTGGGCTTCCCATACTATTGGGGAGGGTGTATCCTGGGATGTGTTGAAGAGAATATATTCTGCCAGCTGTTGGCTAATAGGGGAAAGCACTTTGGGTCAGAGAGAATTGTTTCATTGAGTCTCCATAGACTTGATGGTTGAGCCTTATCTAGGGTGACCAAGACCAGAGAGTGGTCGGACCAAGCCACCTCACAAATGGAGGAGGATGAGACATGATGGAGTTGAAATTGGCATAGTAGAATGTAGTCAATCTGACTGTATGATGAATGTGGGTATGAGTAAAATGTGAAGTTCCTTCTTTTGGGAATGCAGTGTTCTCCAGGTGTCGAGTAAGTGATGGTCCTGAAGTTTTTTGAGAAGGAAGCTTAAGTGTGACTGTTTAATGTAGGATTTACCCGATGATGTGTCTAAGGGTGGTTCCAGCGCTACATTAAAATCCCCTCCCAGGATTATCCTGCCAGGGGTTTCGGAGTCTAATAGGTCCATAGATTTCGCTAAGAAGGATACCTGTGAGGAGTTTGGGGCATACAGATTCATATAGAAACAGGTTTACCATTGAGAAGACCTGTGAGCAGTAAGTATCAACCTTCAGGGTCGGCACGTTGGTTTGTCAGGGACCATGGAGTGTTAGCACAAATTAAAACACATATACTCCTTTTTTTAATGGGTGCCAAAGCAAAGTAGGCTGTGGGAAATGTATTATTAAAAAATGTAGGAAGTGAAGTGGACTTAAAGTGCGTTTCCTGTATAAGGAAAATGTCTGTCAAGACTATTGCTCTCTTCTCCGGGGAGTTGAGACCCTTGGCATTGACCGTTATGACAGTAAGATTAGCCATTGGGTATCAAGAGAAAATGCATAAGGGTCCAGTCTCCATGGGTGGAAGCACAAATAGTGGATGTACCTGCTGTGAAGGAAAAAAAAGGGGGGGTAAGTAAAGGATAGGGTATGGAGTAAGACAACAGTGTCAGGCAAAAGTAGGAGACATCAAATAAAAAGAAGAGTCCAGAAAGGATTAGTAGCACTGCAAATGCCCAGAGGTGTGGGAGGTGATTTATGTGAAGTGATATGTTCTCGGATTGGGGGTGGAGTGTAGAGCAACATGTATAAGGATGGAGACCAAAATAGATGTATTGGCGGGGAGTGGTAAAGTGAAGGTACAGCTGTTCAGGGATTCCTTCCAGTGGGAAGGGAATCATACAATGTCGCCTCCATTCCTGACCTTGTCTCCCACATCAACTTGTCCATTCCCCCCCTCTCCCCTCTTTTCCACCATCCCAGTCTCACAGTCTGAACCAGGGGTTTGGATGACATCCGAAGTTTCAACAAATACGTGTGTAGTAAACTGGGATAGGATAAGAGGGGGGGCCTAAGTAAGATATGGAGGAAGCTGAATGGAGGGTATATGTGTGCATAAAGAGATACGAGGGAATGTCAATAACAACTGGTCCTTGTAGAAGTCAGAAAATGTCAATTTGCCCATTTTTCATACGTGAATCACGGGTAAGCAGTATATGTCAGGTGCGAATGAGGGCCATTGCTATGGGAGATTTATAGAGTAAAATATTTGCATCTGGGCAGTGTGTGGGCAAAGGACCAGGAAGGCATACTGATACATGGGTTATGAAGCTGAATATGGCTGGAGTCTGAAATGTACTATGCTACAGGTCAGAATAGGGTTTACATTAGACTCTGAAGGCCTAGTGGAGTGAGAAGGGTTGAAAGATATCCTACAGTTACATCCTGTCTAGGGAGCTAGTCAAAGAAGACCATCACAGAGGTGCCTAAAGGCAGCGAGCACATATTTGAAGGACTGTGCATGGAACCATCGCGCAGGGTTGGCGTCTTTGTAGGAGGATAAGGGACATGTAACCTGGAGTGTCAGAATCTTAGCCTTCCACTCGAGGATATCAAACAAGGTGACTTCCATTCAGGGAGTCAGATGGAATAAAATGACTAGTTGGAAGGAGTGATCCAGGTGACACAGAGATGTAAGTACTTACAAAGCATCCTATTTTGGAGACCCGAGTGTCATTGCCAGAGTGAAGTCTGATTAAATGTATACTGGTGGTATATGGTTTGACAGGAAAAAGGTCTATTGGGATAAGGTCAGTGTTACTATCTGGTGGGTGCTGGTAGGATGGTCAATTGGATCTCTCCTCCATTACATACATAACATGTTACAATGAGCACTGCCCAATAACATAAATCCCTTTTGAAAGAATGCTACAAGCATTTAGCAATTAGTTCACTTCTGTCTGATGCTTTCACTGTGACCAATCTGAACACCATGTTGCCACTGGAGTACCAAGGTCCTAGCTTCCTGAGTATCCCCCTCTAACCCAAGGATCATCCGGTGATAACATCAGTTGGAGAGGAAAAAGAAAAACCCATATCCGCTAAGAAGAAAAAACTTAGTTGTATGTCTCGTTTCATAGCGGGATCTTTGGGATGTCGGGGTTGGGGGGTCACAAACCTATTATGAAGCATGTAACTTGGTTGGTCCAAGTACCTGAGGGAAATAGCTTTGTGTATGGTCTCAGTTAAGGGGGAAACTTTATAGCATGCAATTAATCCACCATAGAAAAAGCGGTGTATGTAGGTCAGGGGGGAGGGGATGTATATCTGAACTGACGTGTTGGGGAGTTGTGTGCCAATACATCAAACATTTCAGCTATCTAAGCTATGACATTAAGCAAAATACCTAGGGTACTATGACATGGTTGTAAGGAATTTGTCCTGTAAATGAGTACACTGACATAAACCGTCTACACATAGGCCAGATTGGAATAGTGATGAGACCTGAGCTACCCCATTATAATAATATACAGTTACAGATGATCATACCAAAATCAGAGTGAGTCCCCATATGAGGATGTTCCAAGCAAGTATAAGTATGTCCTTTGGGGTAGTTCAAGACCAGATCTTGCATGGCGCAGAAGCCTGCTCTTCTGCCATGTTCAGACAACATTGCTTCGTTTTCTGAGCAGGGGAACCCGGGGACCATTCCATCCTACATTGAGGTTTTGGACCGGGGGCCATTCCATCACCAGTCCCTCCGTGCTGTTGCTCCTCTGTTACAGACATCTCACAGGTTTGAGGAGAAATGTGACAGAGGGTACACTAATGCCACACTTGTCATTTCCTGGTGACCTGAAGAAGGCACACTGGCAGCACTATCAGCAGGCACAGGCATCTGATCTGTGCTCCTGGTATTGGTGGTGGAATTATTGCTGCTAGACAACAATTCTGTGTTCTTCAGGATCCACCTGAACAATGCTGAGAGGGGAAGGGGAATACCAGGGTCAATTGAATGGTGTGGGCTCCCTTCCCCACTAGTCTGGATGCTCTTTATTGCTTCCACTACCACTCCCCTAACAATAGTCCCACCAGCTGCTTCACCATCAGTGTTACTAGTGATACCACTAACACCAACCACATCTATTTTATACCCTGAGTCTACCTCCTCACAGTCACTAGTAATATGATGATTCCCCCCTCCTTTACTTCTAACACTAACAAGCTGCTGGACCTTCTTAGCAGTAGTACTAGTGGCAGGTCTGCTTTGGGATGACAAATGTGACTTAGGGTCCCCAGATGTCACACTTGACATCATCTTCTCCTTCCCCCCTCTTGAGAATTACAAGACACACTGGCAGCAGGTACAGCATTGGCAGCAGGCACATCACTGGTGGCAGCAGAGGCAGCACTAGAAGCAGGCACAGCACTGGTGGCAGCAGGGGCAGCACTGGCAGCATGTGCAGTACCTCTAACAGCATGTGCAGCACATCTGGCAGCAGAATCAGCACATCTGGCAGCAGGAGCAGGCAGCAAACTTGTCCTGATTTCACTACTACCCTCTTCTTCCTCCCTTGAGATTAATTTCCCCAAGATCCTATGGGGTTATGCAAGGGGACTTCCGAGTACTGGGTGCAAAAAGTTAATAGATGATGGAAAAAGTATTGAAGATAAAATGGTTCAAGGCATGCAGATTTCTTGTAACGTGGGGATAGGAAGGAAGCAGGTTCACTGAGGGAAGGATGTTGTACGAAACCTGAAAATTAAATCAAGATAAAGAGTTATCTGCTGAGGTACGAGATGCTGGAATGAATGAGCTGAAAATAAAAAATGTATGATACACAGAGAGGGAAAAGAGCTTCCAACATCATTAATGTCAGGGAAGGGGATCTCCCTTTGTTAATGATGTGAGATGTATTATCTGAAAAAAAGGCTGCAGCTGTACCTGACCACTGGTGACACCAAAAGACCACTGCTGCTATGACTGGATAAAGTTCAAAAAGCATAGAGAGCTCCCTGGGGGCCAGGGTTTGGAGAATTAATCGTTGTAGTGGATGGCTGTGAAACTGAAACCCACGGCTGCCTCAGTGTGGACAAAAAGGGATGTAAGGAAAGGGGAAGGGGAAACATTGCACAGCTGCTTCAATTCTAAAGGAACTTAGACCACATAATAAAGTCAAACTTGCCTGATTGGTTGAGATGGATTAAAGAGGTGGAATCTAGAGCAGCTGAAAGAAGAGATAGAAGGTGGTAAATAAATTATATGACTTGCGGAATGATTTTCATCTCAAATTTTCAGTGGATGAGAAGGAACTGTAACTGAATTTGTGATATAGATTAGGGATGGACGAAAGGTCCTGTCATGTTCCCATGAAAAAATCCATGAAACCATATTGTTATGCCCTTTTTCGTGGCAAAATCAACTTTAAATAAAGCCATTCAAATCTTCGCCATTTTCACCATTGCCAAAAATTCTTTGCCCTTTTTTTTCTTGGCGAGAAAGTCTTTGGCCCTTGATGAACTTGTTTTTCACCTTTTCGCTATAAATTTGCTACAAAAAGAGAAAGTGAAACACAATTGAAGCAGCTACAGAGCAAAACAGAGGTGCTGTGCTGTTCTGCTCTGAGTTAGTAGCAACATTAGGCAAGAGGGGCATATAGTGACTGCTAGACTTGTGCAATTCAGTTCGTCCAATTTAGGAATTCGGACGAATAAGGCATATTCGGCATCATTCGGACCTTCCGAAAGCCAAGGTCCACCCACAAAAAAATCAGAATCCAAAATGGACCTAGTCCTAAATTTCAGTGTAAATTTGGAAATTCCGACAGTACTTTACCTTCTCAAACTATTACAATGTTGCTACATGCTGCTAAAAATAGATCTGGTAAAGCAGTTCATGCAAAGTGCAGATATTAACCACTTACAGACGCAAGCAATTTTGGCATTTTTGCTATGTGTGTGTACAACCATAATTCGTATCTTTCTCATTTATTGCACAAACACATATTATATACCATTTTTAAAGGACAGAAAGGGCTTTAATTTGATGTGACATATACATATATAAATTCTCATTTATTATTAAAAAAAATAAAAAAAATTACAAAACAAAAAAACCTTTTTTTTACAGTTTTGGCAGTAATAATGTGTTACATAATGGGTGCAGCTTAAGAAAAGTCATTCAAAATAATGTATTTGTCCTGATGGACTCACCTATGAGGCTTGCCTTGACGCGGCAGGTGAGCTTACATTCAAATGGCCATTGGAGTGAAACTAAAAGCCTCCAATTATTTAAATGTGCACAGGGATTTGGGACAGAGCGCACGTAACCATATTTGCACTATTAAGGGTTAATAGTGTGTAGAGGTTTATAAAATACCCCTCCTGTCTCATTAGAGATTTAATATTATTAATTTAGTTTTAATGTATTTTTTATTTTTATTTGTTTAATTTTAATTTTTTATTGAATATTTGAAAGTTTTTTTAAATTAGGCCGAATAATTTGGACTATTGCCAAATTTCGTCCGAGTCAAACAGGTCTGGTTCAAAATTCGGATCCTCCAAATTCGAGAAAAAAAAAAAAATCACCCGAAATTAAATTTTACCGAAAATGTTTGCCATGTACAAGTCTAGTGACTGCTATCACTATCAGCAAGTTTAAGAATAATAAAAGGAGGAGCTGCAAGGACCCTTATGTGTCCAGTGAGTCTGAGGAGGAGGAGAAGGAGGTGTCCACTACAATCCCAATGCTGACCAGGACCCCTAAATCACCTCTAGGGATCTTGGGGAAATTAATCTCAAGAGAGGAAGAAGAGGGTAGTAGTGCGTGCAGGACAGGTCAGCTGCCTATGCCTGCTGCCAGATGTGCTGCTCCTGCTGCCAGTGCTGCCCCTGCTGCCACCAGTGCTGTGCCTGCTGCCAGTGTATCTTGTAATTCTCAGGAGGGGTCACACTTGCCATCTCCAAGCAGTCCCACCACTAGTACTACTAAGAAGGAACAGCAGCTTGAATAGAGTGTTAAAAATGAAGGAGCGGGTGATCATCATATTACTAGTGAGTGTGATGAGGAGGAAGACTCAGGACCTAAAACTGATGTGGTTAGTGTTAGTGGTACTAACAGTGATGGTGAAGCAGCTGGTGGAACTAGCTTTAGGGGAGTGGTAGGGGAAGCAATGCAAAGTGTAAAGACTAGCAGTCAAGGGAGCTAACACCATTCACCTGACCCTGGGAGTCCCCTTCCCCTCTCGGCATTGTCCAGGTGGAACATGATCCTGAAGAAGGTAGAATTGTTAACTAGCAGCAATAATACCACCACCAACACCAGGAGCATAGATCAGATGCCTGTGCTTGCTGATAGTGCTGCCAGCCTGCTTTCTTCAGGTCACTGGGAAATGGCAAGCTGAAAATAGAGGTTCCTACCAGGTGGAATTCCACGATGTAAATGCTAGAGCGTTTGTACAAGCAGAATAAGGCCATTAGAGAGTACACCATGCAAAACTAGAAGGCTTTGGAGGGAGCCTCTTTGTCACCTGGCCAGTAGTAACTAATGTGCGATGAATGTGAGCTGCTGAAACCACAGTGATGTTGTCTCATCAGATCTCCTCTGCTTTGCCTCTGAAGTAGTTCTGAAAATGCTTGAGACAATTCCAGACAGTTTTCAATTCCAATATGTTGATGTGAAGTTCCTTCTCTTTTGGAGGACCAGATCCCTTGGATCACCTTCTAATTCCAAACCCCCCACCATCCTGATAGGCTGGCATCTGTTGTCAGTACCTTCTGGTTTCCAGAGGATATCTGAGCCAACATAGAATAGAATATATTTCACATCTGTTGGTAAAGTAAATAGGACAATTAAAATAACAAAGGGCAACTCATTAGCCAGGGAGGTATTTGTACCCTCACTAGACTCTTTCCTCTCTTTCATCTCTCTTAGTGGTGCACCTGGTGTCATACTAACAGATACAGAAGGCTCAGGCAGCTGCAGCTCTGTGCTGCTACTGCATACAGCCACCTAAGGAAAATCAAAAGTTCTTCTATTTAGAAACATACCCTAGGTACATGATGTACTGTTGCTAGATCATCTCTATAAAATGAACATATATGAAAAATACCTGTTTCATAGAGACATGACAACCATTGCAGTCCAGTAATCATCATTGTAGTTTGGAGCAGGCAATTTTCACGTGTCCAGTTTTAAAGGCATGATTTGGCAAGCGTACCATGAAAATGTAATGGCAGCAGTGCTATCTGTTTGTACTGAGCTCCCACTAGTACTGCATCGGAAATTCCCTCATGCCTATACACAAAGCTCCAGGATGGCCTGTCTGCCAGTCTTCTATTTTATTTAGAGCATGTTTTACCAGGAAGAATGCACTGAGATTTTTCTCTCATTTTTAAGTATGTCCTGGAGAGTTTACGGTCAAGAGTTACATATTTACACATATACATGCATATTAAATGTATATAGTTAAATAATGTTTTTTTAAATATAAAGCAGTTATTTTAAGGATTTTATTTATTTGTATATCAAAATGCAAGACTACAAGTTTGTTTACTCAAACCTAGCATTCCTCCTAATTATTAGCATTTGAATTGTTAATGCCACAAAAATATTAGTATTATCAAAAACCAGAACAACTATGTTCATAAAAATATCTACATCATACATGCCTGAGGTGTTAGGTTTAAATGTCATGTGATGGATTTATATTTCCAAGTTAATGGATTTTACACTTGATTAAAGAAAAATACCATATTTAACAGAGAAGTTTACAAGAAAAGCAACAGCAAGCATGTTTTGAAGAATTGCCCTACCAACAGGAACCAGAAAGAACATTGGCACACAGAACATTCGTTGTGGGTTTTTTGTTCTCAAAACTCACTCTAAATAGTGTGAGAAATGGAATCATCAAAGGGCATATTCACCCTCTCAAGCATTAACCCACCCCTTGGCCCTACACTACCACTAACATGAACAATAAAGTTTACCAATACTAGCCCTAACACTAACCTTTCACCCACAGTTACAACACCTGCCTGTCATCTTGATTTCCAATGTGGTCCTCTACACCCTGATCTTCTTCTTCTTCAGTTCTTCTTCTGTAGGCTTCTATATTCTTCCTCATCTGTCACCCTCTCCTTTCTTCTTCTTCATCTGTTATGTTCATCTATCATCTCCATCTTCATCTGTCATCTCCTTTCTTCAGCTGTGCCTCTCTTCTTTCTTCATGTAGCATTGAAGCTGAAAAACATAAAATACAGTAATTTATCATAATCTAACATTAAACATACTCTGCCACTCCAGCATAAAAACCCTCCTTATACCTTTAGGGCTGCTGCATGATGCCAACTGAGGGGAATTTGAACAGGGAATGCCTTTTAAATTACCAGTCCCTGTTCAAATTGCCCCCAAGCTCGCATTGGCTGGGATTACGCAGGGCATGGAATGCCCTCAGAGGGTTAATCTTACTTTTTTTTTTTAAGATAAACACATTTTTGGAACCCTTTCAGTGCCAGAGGAATATGCAAGGCATTGTTTATTTTTACATTACACACATTATTTTAGTGCTTCAGATGTATTGATATGGGTCTTAGGCTCCCATATCAATACATCCAAAGGTCACTTTGTTTTATTTCCTATCTTTTTGTACGCTTCACTTCCATGTCAGTGATTTTTACCATGATTTAGGGAACTCAGCATCAATTTTTTGAGGCGTAGCTTTTTGCTGATAAACCTGCGTCCCCTAATGTTATGTTACTACCCAACACATGGGACTGAATCACATATTCTTTTACATTGCTTATAATAGGTGCTCTATGTGTTTGTTTGGTTTTTTTTTTGGTGGTGTGTCACAGTGTCCGTAATTGCATACCTGACTATGACTTAAAGGGATAGTAATACTTAAAATGTAAAAAAAAATATGTTGTAGTGTTTATCCCCCTGAGTTAAACAAGGGTACTCCCACTGCTGAAAGGTGTTTCATTCAAAAGTTATTAATTTTCAAAGTTGAATTTTTTAGATGCAATATCACAGTGGCCAGAAATTGTACAGTGGCGCTGTTGCTACACGATCCTATGGACAGCTCTGGTCAGTTGACCATAAATCTCCATAGGATGGTGTAGCAACAGCTCCACTGTACAATTTCAGGCCACTGTGATATTGCACCTAAAAAATTCAACTTTGAAAATTAATAACTTTTGAATGAAACACCTTTCAGCAGTGGGAGTACCCTTGTTTTACTCAGGGGGATAAACTCTACAACATATTGTTTTTACATTTTAAGTATTACTATCCCTTTAAAACTGCCAGTGGTAGGTGTTGTTGTTTTTTTTTTACTGGGTCAGTTGGATCAAGCCCAAGGTGAGTAAAGAAAGGTGAGATGTAATCTTCATTTTTGCTATTAACAAGTCATATCAAAATGAAAAACTATCGTAGATGTTATTGTAATCTGTAAACACTCTGCTTTTACTTCATGTATTAAGTACTGCACACTAAAGTATCTAAATGTAAACAGTATGCTATGCTGTTACATCTTCCTGTCACGTGATTTTTGAAGACAAACATAAAAACTGTATAAGTTGACAACGAAAGTTTTCATACAAAGAAATGACGCTCCTTGTACTTAAAGTGCTTTCTGATTAACATATGAAATAGAAGTATAATATATAATAATCAATAATTCAATAAATGCATTTGGTATTATTTTTCATGATTAAAGGAATAGTAATGTTTCACAAAAAAAGCAGCTCTGATTATTCTTCATAGTATTTGTGCCTTGGAGAGCATTATTTCAATACTGTCTGAGTTGTAGTTCAAGAGTAATTGAATGATAAAGTATCCCTCTCCCACCCCTTTTACTGATGTAACACTGCTCACTTCAGAGTGGCAAGACTTTCTGGATGGATCGCAGCAAGGGACAATCTTCAGTAAGCATAAGGAAAAACCTGTCAAGGCGGGCAGGGTTTTCCCTTATGCTCACAGTTAGAAGATTGTCCCTTGCTGCAACCTGTTCGGTCAAGAGACAAGGTTCCACATCTGAAGAGAGGTGGCTTAAACTAGGTAAAAGGGGCAGGAAAGGGATACTTCAGCATTCAATTACTCTTGAACTACAACTCTGACAGTATTGAAATAACACTCTCCAGGGCCCATTAATTGGAGCTGTTTTTTTTGTCAAATATTACTATCACTTTAAGCTATAGATGGTATTTTTTCTATAAAGCAAACATTTATATATGAAAACAGTATTTTTATTTATTTTTATATCAGTATAGCATAGTATTACTAATAACCTCACACAGTAAAATCTATTATTCTATTATACATGGTTATATTGTGTTTGATGATTATTTTCTATCCAATTCTTAACTACATTCATGTTTTATAACAGAGACAGTAAATTGTTAGAATATAAAACTTCAATTAAACCTTTAAATGGACCATCTGCTGAATCCTGACTGTGGTTCCATGTAAAAGAATGCCTTTGCTGGTTACAAACAAATTATGACTCCTATTGTATTGTTAACAATTGAAAATTAGATTAAGCTACCTATATGGCACCATGGCTGAATCTTAAATTTCTTATGAAAACTGAATGTTTTCTGCAAGTATTCATTGGACCTGATGAGAGCCTCATTATTTTTGTACCAGCAGTACACACTGGGTATAGCATAATCAAAGCCTGGGGGTACGTATTAATTATCTTTTTGAATAGTGATGAAATTTTAAAAAGATCTCCTTAAGGCTCACATCATCAGCAGATGAAGCAAAGCTTTGCACAGCTTGTGAGCAGAGGCTCACATGTGTTTTTACATCTGTTCAGGATATTTCAATTTGAAGAGCAACAAGCCGAGTTTGGGATTAAAAGAAACTGCAAAAAAGTGAAGAAAAAAAAGGAGAGAAATGTCTGCCACAAACATGTTTCATTCTATTGTTTTTTTATTCACATGAAAAGCAGAAAAATCACTGATTCTCTCATCAGTATAGTCACAGATATTTCCTAGTTTGGATTAGAAAAGAAATATTAAACATTTGTAACATGCATGGTCAATTGTTTTGATGGGTGCCAAGGCTGATTATCAGCTTACTGTTATCCTTCCTCTCTTTGTTGACTAGAATAGAATTACTGGACTGTGTTATTTAAGTGTGTCTACTCATATCTTAATTAAATACATTTTCAAACAAAGCTTTAAAGTTTTAGATGCCACGCAGGGAAAAATAATTATTGAAAAGTAGTTTATTTAACCCTTTGTGGCCCAGAGGAGTGCACTACACATTGTATCGCATTGTGTTGCACATCTCTATTTTCTTCAAAGGGTTAATGCCGGTCAACAAACAGGAAACTCTGGAATTCTCAGCTGATAGGTGAGTAATGCTGCTTTTGCAGTATTTTAGAAACAAACAAATGAATTTGGGAGACAATCCACGCAGAAATGTTGTATAACATTTTATTACCTTGGACTTTACATGCAAGAGATTTAAAAATGGTAAGCATTTAAAAAATGTTTTAAAATAACTTGACATTTGTTCCTCTAACGCTAAACAAAAATTGTTGTGTTTATGTAAACCACTGAACTGTAGAAACATTATAAAACTTACAAAGGTATTGACACTGTTTATACCAAGACATTTTCTGACAATTGCGTATGGTACCTATAAGATAATGGCTTCCATAAATTAAGATCATATATACAAGCAATTGAACATATATCATAGTGTGAGCATTGCTTATATTATTGGAGTATTGTTTTTAAATTTTAAAACTCTTGAGTGAAGGTTTAATGCCCTCTACTGGAAGAATCAAAAGATTAATTGTTTTCCATGATGGATTTAACAAGGCAAAACATGACCTTAAGAAGTTAATTTGTTATTAGTCTGATACAAAAATAAATAATTTAGTGAAACACATAGATTAATTTAATCATTTATAAACTTTAAAGGGTAAGTTTAAATTAGAAATTCTACTTTTTAATGGTAGCATTCCTTTATACTACCATAAAAAAGCATAATACCTAGTTTGAATTATTTTTCAATTAGGGCAAAGTTGTCCATCTGGCAGCCCACCACTATATATGGGTTGACCTAATATAATTGACATGTTATGGCTCTCTAGAAACTTAAATTTAAAAATGGTTAAAGAAAATCAACTCTACTTAGGGAAATACACATATAAATATGAATTTATTAGGATGTTGATGATCATCATGATGCAGCTGTTCTTTTATTTTCACTTAATTTAAAATGACAATGTTTTTAAATGTAATTATGTACCCAGTGAGGCAGTTTTGTTTATTTTTATATGCTTTTTAGCTTTAACCCTTTGAGTGCCAGAGAGGTATCCAACGCATTGCAACACAATGTGTTAGATACCTCTCTGGCACTCAAAGTATTAATCCCTTGAGTTAATGGGAGGGTTGTAAAACTCATCAGGAATTGGTAGTTTTTTGTTTTTTTGTTTTTTTTCTTTTTACTACTTCAGAAATATTGGGATATTTGAAATCTATTGAAATGTATATTTTCCAGAGTAACAATATGCCTTCTGAGTTAAAAGATAACTCATCGGCATGGGTTACCATACCATAGATAGTTCCATTCGAGCTAAACTACATCTACCATAAACTATGAGTTTTCTTCAATTTTTGTAAATATGCCTACACTAATAATCTGTAGTAACTAGAGCCATGGAATTTCTTATCAGTATAGCTATTGATACTGCCTTTGTGAGAAAAATAATATCCCATTGGTATGTGTTGGCAAACCGTATGCTGTAACAGAAGCACAAAATTGCACATACTACAATCTACAGCTATCAGAGTAACGCCATTTTTTTTTTTTTAAATCTGAAATTTCAATGTAAGAAATAGTTAGACAAGGCACACCATCCTGGAAAGTAAAAAACTATCCAAATAAATGAATAGCCACTTGCCCTTCTAACCCCTGATGTCTGGAATATGATGCTATAGGAGAAAAAGTTTCTCCACAGCTTTAAAGCTACTAAAATCTTAGAAGCTACTATCCTCCTGGGAAAATATCATCCTACTAGTATGGGTTCCCTGTACAGAGGTCCATCTGCCCAAAACTATGCTCATGACATTAATTTCGTTCTGTATAAAATCATTTTACTTAAAAAAATAATAATTTTAAGCTGAAAACAAGGGAAACAAGGTATCATTTTGGAAAGAAAACAACTTGACTTAACTAGGTGAGTGGGCACAAGCAGCCAGATGCAAATACATTGATATGTATGTACACATACACAGTCAGATACATGTAAGCATACCTACAGCTAGATGCACACACATTCAACACCTACCTTTGTCTTTACATCTGAATGCATGAATGAATGAATGAATGAATGGGCCACATGTTCATCTACAAGCTCTAGATTCTGCCACATATTCAGTAAGTCCTAAACAGGTGCAGAGTGTGGATGCCTCTGATCCATGCATAAATATTACAAGAACTGGTCTGGTGAGAATGTTTATGATCACTGCAAACAGGAAGCCTTGGTCAGTATAACCATAAAGTCCATAACAGTTTATACTGACACAGGTCAGGCAGAATATGTTGAATTCCCAGGAGATAGGTACTGCATGGGTTAATGGTCTTCAATGAGTGTAAACAGTCCCATGTGCAGAGAGGTCTGTGATGGAGCTCTCTCCATATAGAAAGCTTAAGGATGCGTAACGCCCCGAAACAGGTTAGCAGAACAAACGTGAACTGCCAGAGTAATATCAGGAATTGAGCAACATAAGACACTGTCGTAGCAGTAATGGAGACCAGACCACTCGCACTCTGCCAGAGCAGTAACGGAAGCAAGACCAATGGCACACTGCCGTAGCAGTAACGGAGACAGGCCACTTGCACTCTGCAGGAGCAGTAATGGAGACTAGGCCAATGGCACACTGCCATAGCAGTAACGGAGGCAGACACTTGCACTCTGCAGGAGCAGTAATGGAGACTAAGCCAATGGCACACTGCCGTAGCAGTAACGGAGGCAGACGCTTGCACTCTGCAGGAGCAGTAATGGAGACAAGGCCAATGGCACACTGCCGTAGCAGTAACGGAGGCAGATACTTGCAATCTGCAGGAGCAGTAACGGAGACTAGGTCAATGGCACACTGCCGTAGCAGTAACGGAGACAGACACTTGCACTCTGCAGGCACAGTAATGGAGAATAGACCAATGGCACACTGCCGTAGCAGTAACGGAGACTAGGCCACTTGTACTCTGCAGGAGTAGTAACGGAGACACAATTGCCTGAAGGATCAAAATATCGCCAAGGCGACACAGCGACAGCCAGAGCAGGAACGCCAACCAAGCCAGGTCGAATCACGGAGCAGGAACGTCAGCAAAGCCGGGTCGAATCACGGAGCAGGAACGTCAGCCAAGCCGGGTTGGTACACAGGAGCAGGAATGTCAGCCGGGCTGGGTCGGTACACAGGAGCAGGAACGTCAGCCAAGCCGTATCGGTACACAGGAGCAGGCGCAGAAGAATAGTCAGGTAATCCGGGTCGGTACACAGGAGCAGGAGACAAGATGCAGAGTAGTCAGGCAGGCCAGGTCGGTACACTGGGAATCACTGAGCAGAAACAAGCACTGTTACAGGAACACCACGAAAGGGCACCAGAGGGGTGCCAGAGCCCAGTATATAAAGGTCATACTGGGTGGGACAAACACAGAGTAGCCAATGGGAGCAAAGCACAGAGTAGACTGACAGAAAACAGCAAGGGGAGCACGGTCACCGTGATAGTATTACTCAGCTACTGTGTGTGTTTTTACTGTCTACAGTACACAATTGATGAAGTGCAATGTCTTGTCTTGACCCTCAACAAAATTGTCAGTGTTGTCTGCTGTCTATCATGTCTGCCTCAGTCACAGAGGTCCCAGTCAGATGTCTAATATATTTATTTTTTTAATTATTTATTTTTTTTTATTCTATTTTTTTTTTAAGTTGTCCACCCTACCTTATCAAAATTAGTCCCCCCAAAAAAATCTATAACTAAAAAACAAAATCAACAACTTCTTTTCCCAGACTTTACCAGCATAGAGACAATACAAGTAAAATCAACATGAGATTTGGACCCCAGCTGCCTGTGTCTTGCCAGTCAGTCACACCAAATTCTGTGGTATTTTGGGTCCACCTCCTTCCTCCCTTATTCTCCCCCATTGTGCACTCAGACACTACAAAGAAGAAATGTCCTACCTAATTGCCTCCCTAAAACTAAAATTCAATTCCCCTTTATTTGTCTATCTTCTCTAGCTCAAAAACATACTGCTCTCTCCTCTAACAAACACAGAATGGCATGCTGTGAGAGCCTGACACCTTTTTATATGGCTGTAGACAACTTGGTGTGATGGAGAAAACATTTTCTATCCATTGATTTCAATGCATTGAGCTAGGCAAAAGAACAGGAAAACAGCACTTTTCGTGGGAAATGTTTCACCAAGCGGAAAGTGCAATTTTTGCCGATTTCAGTTTGAGGTGAACATTTTCACCCATCCCTAGTGAACAGAAGAAATCTAAATTAAATCTAAATTAAATCACTATTTGTTGTGATCACCCTTCACCCTGGATTTAGGCAGCCTCAGGTGCTTCTTTCTCTCTCTTCAATTAATCACAGACAGAATCAATGATGTTGAGATCAGGGCTTTGTGGGGCCATACCATCACTTCAAGGACTCTTCCTTATGATGAAAAAAGTTTTTACTGTCTTTGGCTGTATGTTTGGGATCATTGTCATGCTGCAGAATAAATTTGGGGCCTATCATATGCCTCCCTGATGGTATTGCATGGTAGATAAGTATCTACCTGTACTTCTCAGCATTGAAGAGACCATTAATTCTGACCAAATCCCAAACTCAATTTGCAGAAATGCAGCCCCAAACTTGCTAAGGAAAGTCCACCATGCTATACTGTTGCCTGCAGACACTCATTCTTGTACAACTCTATAGCTCTTCGGCCAATAAACTTCCTTCTGCTGCAGCCAAATATTCCAAATGTTGACTCATCAGTCCAGAGCACATGCTGCCATTTTTCTGCATCCCATTTCCTGTGTTTTCATGCATAGTATGGTCGCTTGGCCTTGTTTCCACGTCGATGGTATGGTTTTTGGTCGCAAGTCTTCCATGAAGACTACTGACCAGATTTATCCAGACAGTAGGTAGGTAGGTGTACCAGGATCCCACTATTTTCTAACAATTCTGAGCTGATGGCCCTGCTGGACATCTTCTGATTGCAAAGGTAAGTAAGCATGATGTGTCTTTCATCTGCTTCACTAAAGCTTGTACAGCACATCTGGAAACTCCTATCTGCCTTGAAATTTCTGCTTGGGAGACACCTTGCTGATACAGTATAACTATCTTTTGTTTTTCTGCTGTGCTCAGTCTTGCTACTTTGTTAGTTGACTTTGGCTGTTTCTCACACAGTTTTATTCCTCCTGTTTCAGTTAATGATTGTGCCCAATCTACATATTAAATTGATTATTATTAGCACCTGTTTGGTCTAATTGTTTAATCATACACCTGACTATATGCCTATAAAATCCTGAACTTTTGTGCACGTGTACTTAGAAGAACTGATGCTGTTTTCAAGGCAAATATCAATTTGATTTAGATTTTTCTCCTGTTTACTCACTTTGGAATTTGATTGATGAATATGAGCTATTAACATGTCTATTTTTGAAAGCATTCTTACTTTACATCATTTTTTCACACCTACCTACAACTTTTGCACATTACTATACATCTCACATTAGTAGTCATTAGCCAAGTGGCTTAGGGCCCCATATCAATACATCCACTAGGGACTTTCAATTGCTGTGTTGGCTGATTAAAGTTCCGATAAGGGACTTTAGTTGAAAAAAACTGGATCTTAAACTTAAGAGATAATTAAAGTGAGTCTCTTTTCAGATTTTGGGCTTGATAATATAACCAATGCTACAAAAAAAAAAAAACAGATGTGTTTTTTTAAGTCAGGTTTTGTTTTCCTATTACCCAAGTTGTGAAAACAAAACCAACGGTAATTCTACACACCGTGAGTCAAAAAAAGCCCACAAGAAACAACTAAAAACAAAGCACAAGTAGCATAATATTACCTATGGTCAGTATTACCACATGTTTTGTGGTTACATTTTCTGTCGGGAATCCTGCTTCTCAGAGTTGAGACATAGAAGCCACAATGACGGTTTCAAAACTATCGCTGTTCAAACAAAAGTAGTGCAGAATACAGTATACATCATAGAAATCTGACATAGAGTACCCCCCTTGAACATATTAACCCCCTCTTTGAAATTCGACATATAGTGCTCCCATGACCTTCTTTCTCCATTTTAATTGGACAAATATTGCTCCCATTCAATATTGTTTGTTCTCCAATTTAATTTGACATGCTCTTGTTGTATATGTATTGCATAATTAACCCTATGAGTACCATAGAGATAGCAACGCATTCCAATGTGCTACCCTTCTGGTACTCAAAAGGTTAATATGCAAGATATGTGACTGTGTATGTGTAATAAATGTTATTGTATTTTGTATATTTTATATTATTAAAAAAAAAGTAGTTCAGACCTCAAGGGGGACATCAGGACCCCTCCTGATACCCCCCTAGCATTGATCACCTATCCAGTGGAATAGGTGATCTATGCAGCTGACAATTGCCGGCATTTTCAATAAAGCCCATATAACATATGGGCTTTCTATTATAATTATTGTAATATTTATTAAAAATATATAGTTCAGACCTTGAGGAGGGTATCAGGACCCTTCCTAACACCCCCCATAGCATGGATGACTTATCCAGAAAGATAGGCAATCCATGGGGTGACAATGAAGGCATCTGTTGCCTTCCTTTCCTACTACTGGAGCGGCTGTATAAACAGGCTCCAGTAGAACACTTGTAGTGAACCCTGTCACCAGGTTCATTCATAAGAAGAGCATTTCTGAACTTTAATGAATGAATCATGAACATGCCCTTGAGAGCAGGAACAGTGGGTCTCATTAGCAACTGAAATGTGCACATTGTGTGTGTGGTAAATAACATCTGGGGGCACAACTGTATCCAAACATCATGACACCTGAAACCAAGTACTGCTGCTGTCACTGTACCTCTTTTCCAGATCTGTTAAGGACACAGGACAACTTGCTGACAGTTTAATAGTAATGATGAACCCTCCCTGCCACCATCTTAGCATATTCTGCAGGATGGAATCTCCTCAGATGCCGCTTGATGCACTGATTGCGATTCTCCTCCACAACACTGGCATGTGTGGTCAGTGCACCACACAGTGTGTAATGTGTAGAGACGAACAGCCACAACAGAGTGGCTATCATTTGGCAGGGGAGGTAATGAATGAGATGGATTGGCAGAATATGTAGTTACCCTAGAAGCTGATGGCGAGCTAGTTGTTTCACTCGTCATGGAACTTCCATTTTCTGCCTGGGTTGTTCAATTACGCCTCCTCTTTTATCTCCGCCTCACCTCTTGTTGCCTTTCTGGAGAGTCAGGGACAGCAAAAGCGGTGCTTGATTTCTGTGGTGGGTGTTTGTCTTTAACATGTTTGATGTAAATGTCAAGGTGTCTGTGTTTCATGTGCGATATCAAGGCACTTCTGCCAAGGTGTGTTCCCTCCTTTCCTCTTCTCACTGACTTGTCATAAATTGTGCACAGTGCTGTTGCTGATGACTGCACTGTGCCTGCCCAACAGAAAAATAGTCCCACACCCATGATGACTTCAAGGGGAAGGGAACAGTCCTCCACATTCCCCTTCATTGTCTGTGGCAGCGGATAATGTTGCTGCTGTTGATGCTACTGCCTCAGATTCAGCACTGCAACTTGGATCAGGAATATTGCTACTGCTGGCAAGTGGAACCTGTCCTAGTCCCGCATCACTTGACCCCATTCCCTTTGTGTCCAGGGTGGTCTGTGGCACACTAGCCTGCTCCTCAGCATCCTGCTGCCCTTGCAACTCAGCATCAGAATGAATTAGAGCAGTTGCAAATTCCTCTAATTCCAAAATAACATTGCTAGTTGTGGTGGTGATGCCCATCCTCATCCCTGCCTCCCATTCCTTCTCAGTTTCTGCTAAAAAGGCCATCAATGTCTGCTCCACCCCAGCTTCTCCAGCATCATCATCATCACCACCACCACTAGTCCCTATATGCTGTTGTGGTTGCTGCTACTCTATTCCAGACATCTCACTGCTTCTTGGAGGAGGTGATGAGCAATGTGACAGAGGGTCCCCGAATGTCACACTTGCCATTTCCTTTTGACCTGAAGTAAAAGGCAGATTAGCAGTAGCAGCAGGCACAGGCATCTGATCTGTGCCCCTGCTGGTATTAATTCTGAGCCTGCTCTCCCCCAACACCAGTTCTGGCCTCTTAAGGATCATGTTCAACTTGGACACTGTAGTGAAGGGAAGGGGACTCCCAGAGCCATTGGAATGGTGTGGGCTCCCTTGACCACTAGTCTAGATTCTGTCAAATGTTTCCCCTACCACTCCAGCTGCTTCACCATTACTGCTACTAACACCAACCACATCAAGTTCAGCCGCAGAGTCTTCCTCCTCAGTCTCACAGTCACTAGTAATATGAGGATATTGTTGATTACCCCCTTCTTCACTCCTAATGCTAACAAGCTGCTGAACCTTAGTAGCAGTAGTACTAGCACTGGCAGGACTGCTTGGGAATGGCAAGTGTCACACTTGGCATCATTTTCTCCTTCCCCCTGAGTACTACAAGAAACACTAGCAGCAGGCAAAGTATTGGTGGCAGCAGGTTCAGCACTGGCAGCAGGTTCAGCACTGGTGGCAGGTTCAGCACTGACAGTAGGTACAACACTAGTGGCTGTAGGAGGAACAGCAATGGTGGCACTGGCAGCAGGGACAGCACGTCTGGCAGCAGGTACAACACTAGTGGCTGCAGGTACAGCACAGCAATGGTGGCACTGGCATCAGGGGCAGGCACGTCTTGCAGCAGGCACAGGCAACTGACCTGTCCTGCTCTCACTAGTACTACCCTTTTCTCCCTCCCTTTCCATTCCCTTTTCTCCCTTCCCTCCCATTCCCTTTTCTCCCTTCCTTCCCTTTTCTCCCTTCCTTCCCATTCCCTTTTCTCCCTCCCTTCTCATTAAATTCCTCAAGACCCCAGTACTGCTAGTCACTTCCTCTTCCTCCTCCTCCTCAGAATCAGTGGACACAGAAAAAGGGTCCCTCCAGTTCCTCTTTTTGCTGCTCATAGTGATAGGCGTCACTAAGAGCCTCTTCTGCCTCACTTTTTGCAAAATATCACAAGAGAACAGCACAGCATGTCTATCTCGCTCTGTAGCTGCTTCTATTGTTTCTGCCTTCAGAGAAAACATCCTGTTTTTTTTATAGCAGAAGTGGGAAAACAATGTAAATCAATGGGTGAAAATTTTATAGCCATTGAAGAAAATGGTGAAAGATTTTGGCCAATGGGCGAAAAATGCAAAAATTGTAACCGCCAGTTTTAAATCTGAATTTTCCAGTGAAAAAGCGGAAAACAACGTGTTTTTCTCAAAATTTCTCACGGGAACACGGTGACAACTTTCACCCATCCCTACTTGGGAGTGCACAACATGTATGATATATGATACAGAGCTAAGGGAATAAGTGTTTGGTGCTTGGTGTACTTTTTTGAGTGCCACAGAGGTGAGCAATGCACATTCTTATGGTACGCAAAAGGATAAGGGAGTGATGCTGTCCATGGTGCCGAAAAGATTCTTTCCACTTCCCTGGTGACCAAATAGGGTAGCAGGGAGCATGTCAGACTTCAAGATTGCTATAGTTTTGGCGATGTATGAAAGGAGGGCATCCCTTCTACATCGACAGCACTTTGACAAAATCATATTGCCACAGCAGGGATTTTCAGTGAATCTATGTCCTGGGCTTTGTGACTGATATTTGCTATGAATTAATCTAGACAGTGCCCACACTCTGGGGTCTTTTAATAGCACATCTACTAGCACAACAAGACATTAGTTTGGCTTTGATTTAACTAATTAGCATACTGCACATGGGATTAACATAAGGTGTCGCACTGTGCCATCTGTCTATAAAGTTAACATCTCAAAAACTATTAATTTTGAGAAAAATGGTAAGTACAATAAATAGGTAGATTTTACTTATCTGATAAACTAAAACTTTCTTATGGTGACACTTTCCTTCTGTAGCCCTACAGAGTAGAGGTTCTTTATCAGTTGTACATTCAAAATCACATACTCAAGTTTTTACTCATAAATGCAGTAATAGTGGAGTATCATTCACACCAACACTTGCTCAGCCTCACAAGCACATACTCTCACTCAAGATTCACATGCACTCACTCACTCAAACTCATGGGCTCAGTCATTCAACACTTATGCTCCCTTACTGTCTAAAATGCATTCCGCTGCTCAGACTTGTATATGCTCACTCATTCAGACTCACATATTCTCACTCTCTCAGAGACATGAAAGCATTTTCAACTAACGTCATAGAATATTTTGGCTGGGTAATTAAAATAATTGACCAGGCTTTAGCTGTAGATATAGCTTATCTAGATTTCAGATTTTTGGGTACCTGTGTAAAAATAGTTGAATGCATAAGGCATTGGCTGAGTCATGGGAGACAGAAGCTTGTAGTTGAGGGAAAATATTCAGGAGAAGGTTGTGGTACTAGTTAGGTACCTCAGGGATCTGAGGTAGTTAAGCAATGTAAATAATATGAGCGAAATTTAAGCTAGAAGCATTAGTAGCAGACAGAGGGAGGTGGTCATGCCACTCTCCAGATCTCTGGTCAGACCTCACCTAGAATATTGTGTATAGTATTGGAGTCCTTATCTCTAGAAGGGTATAGATATTATGGAGAAAATTAATAGATGTGATACTAAAATGTTTAATAGTTTACAGGATAAACATAATCTGGAAAGGATCTCAACAGGTATGGCTTGGAGAGTGAGGCAATACGATAAAAAAATTCAAATACATAAAGGGGTTCAACATAGCACAGTATGGAAATGCATTTCACATGAGTAGAAATGTTACTGCAAGAGATCATAGTCTAAAACTCGAGGATCAGAGGCTTAGAGATAATGTAAGAAAGTTTTATTTCACTGAGAAGGTGTTAAATATGTGGGATAGCCTACCAGCAAAAGTACCAGAAATTAGTACACTGAAGGAATTTACTCATGTATGGGATAGACATAAGTGTATCCTGAAAATAAGAAGACATGCTCAAGTACCAAATATGGTTTGAGGTCTGTACAGTAGGAAACATCCAACATATGTGCTGACTTAGTAAAACTTGCACTTGCTCAGACTTGTGTTCACTAGGATTTGCACATACTCATTCTCGCATGCACTCAGGCTTGTACACACACAGGCATATGAAGTTTGACTTATAAGCACACACAGATTTGCACTTACATGCACACACACACATTCACTCATAACTCACATGCACTTGATCATGACTAATAGACTCAGTCCCTACTGCCTACCCTAGCTAGTAATGTTTCCATGAAGACAAACCGGAAGGAATGTTTCAGCTGCTCAACTCTTTTGCGAATAACCCTTAAGTGTCCCTAGAAGTTGAGACTCTGGCTTTGCTTGAAAATCAGGGTTATGTTGGTGAGCACTAAATAAATAAAAATAAAAGCTGAGTCCTAAGAAAGTCAAAAAAGGAAGTCTCTTTTTAGGGACAGCTCTATATCAAAGTAACAAAGAGGAAATGGTTTGCAGAGTTCTTTTAATGACAAACTGGTGTATTGTGGAGTATTATGGAAAACTAGCAGTGACAAAACTCACCTGGATGAACTGAGAATAGGATGATTTCCAGCATCACTTGACATGTGTGAGGAGCAGAAGAGAGAGTGGTCTGACTGGGAAGCTGGCGGCAATGCTGGATTAGACACTGGAGAAACATGATGGCAGGTAGTTTACTAGGTCAGCCACAGAATAATTTCACAGCAGGAATTGCAAATCAAAGTGAATCTGAGAAAAGCCAAGTTCAGTCCTAAAGGTCAGTCAGAGGAGGAAACATAGCACAGGGCCAGTCAGGCCAAGCCAGGTTCAATTCTAAGAAAGCAGACACAATAGGACCTCTGGATCTGAACAATAATAGACTATAATAATGTCATGTTGCGAGTGGAAAGGACCAGTATGAGAAGGGAGGAGATGTCTGACAAGTTCTCACATATGATCTAGTGAGAAGACACAATTACTGGATCTTAAAATGAACCCCCAGACACCAGAATAGTCTGCAAAACGCTGTACTGTATTGTTTTGGAGACCACTATGAAATGTAAGAAGTTAAGTGGCTCACTTAGATCTGAGTGTTAGGTGAGGGAAATTTTACCAGAGCTTGCAATCTATAGGTTAACCCCTTAGGCATCAGAGAAGTCTGAATCACTGCACTGTTTAATATAAAAACAGCAGTTCTTACTCCTTAATTTAGTTTATATATTGATGCAAAAGAAAAATGTTCAAACAGATCTGCTTGAAAATTTGCAAGATGAAATATAAAACTACATGCAACCTGTAATTCAATCTAAGTCAAAACATTATTGCACTACCCCAGGGCCTATTCAACATATTCTTTGGGAGTTTCAGCAATTATAGAAAATGATTTTACCTTTACTAAACGTTTGTCAGTAAATCCACATTGGGAAAATAGAATATTACAAGAAAATGATCTGTAATTCAGCAGGAAATTTGAAGTATATGAGAATACCCAACAGACTCTTCACGTATTTTTTTCTATTAAATTTCCAACTAATTTCTCAGTATATTAGCATTAACTGTTTAGCATTTGTAGTGACTGCAAGATTCGCAAGTTGCAGTGAAATTGAAGCTCATATATTAAAAATAGAAATGTTAAGAAAGGACTGTTTGGAATGATTGTATTTATAGATTATCTAGAACAGGGCTGTCCAGGCTCAGTCCTCGAGGACCACCATCAGGCCAGGATGTAAGGATTTCCCTGATTAAGTGTGTTAGTCAGAATGAATGAGCCACTGATTAACTCACCTGTGCTTAATCAGAGAAATCCTTACGTCCTGGCCTGTTGGTGGCCCTTAAGGAATGAAGCTGGACAGCCCTGATCTAGAACAAGGCTGTCCACACTAAGGCCCTGTGTCATTTGTGGCCTTGGACCTAGTATGTCACCCCCCCCCCCACAAGCAATGGATTGCATATAATCAGCTGTATAACCATTAATTTTATATGTTCCAGCATGGCTGTCTTTAATTCAATCACGTTATTTAGTGAGATTTTGTCCCAGCCCTAGAGTAAAAAAGTTTGGACTCCCTTGATCTAGTAAATATTTAAAATATGAGATTTTTCATGTGATTAAAGCAGATCAGAAATGCCAAGGTAAAACTTTGTAGACATCTCTCTGGGTACCTTCTAATTCTGGACCAGTTTCCTACAAACATAGGCAGCTAATTTTGTTAGTTTTGTTTTTGCACTTCCTTTCCCTCTAAACAATTACTCTTCCTTTTCTCCTTCTTAGCTCCAAGTCTCAGTTCAAGGGAAACACTGCTTGCTGGAGTATATGACCCATTATCACAGTGCCCGTGATCTGCACTGAGCGACATTGTTACTTACAGGTTTACCCTGGCCTTATTCTTATTGGCTCTGTGTTGGTGACTCCTCACAGGGTTTGCCTTTAAATACACCCTTCTGTCATTCTACCGAATTGGCTTGGCTGAGTATCTGATTCCATTACCGACTAAGCACTGGCTGACTGACTCCGTGTGTCTGACCTGGTCTGGCTGAGTACCTGATTCCGTTACCGACTAAGGACTGGCTGACTAACTACTTGTGTACCGAACTGGCTTGGCTGAGTATCTGATTCCGTTACCGACTAAGGACTGACTGACTACTCTGTGTGCATCGGCCTGGCTGGGCTAGTGTCTGGTTGTCCATCTAGACTGGCTGTATATTCCGTGTGTGCAGACCTGGTTGAGCTTCTGGTTCCATTGCTAACTGGACTGGCTGACTACCTCCGTGTACCGATCAGGGCGACACCAGTTAGTGACCGGCTACATTACGTGCCTTTCTCTCTCCCACTCGCTTACCGCATAGCACCTGTTAGGCCTAACCGCTCTTATAGTCTCCTGGAGCCTGTGGGAGCCCAATCACTCACCAGTGTCTGTGTTGCATCCGGTAACCCTATAGTAGTAGGGTCCAGTCTGTGCCAGACTTCTTCCCATGTTGCCTACGCTCACCCTAGTGGTCTAGGGTCATTATACTGCCAGTGTCTGTTGCCTCGGTTAACCCTAGCGTGCTAGGGCCAAGTAGCTGCCAGAGTCCTGTCTGTGTTGCCTCCATTAACTCTAGCATTCTAGGGTCAAGCCACTGCCAGAGTCGTGTCCGTGTTGCCTCTGTTAACCCTAGCGTGCTAGGGTCAAGTCGCTGCCAGAGTCCTGTCTGTCTTGCCTCCGTTAACCCTAGCTTTCTAGGGTCAAGCCACTGCCAGAGTCCTGTCTGTGTTGCCTCAGTTAACCCTAGCGTTCTAGGGTACAGTCATTGCCAAAGTCCTGTCCGTGTTGCCTTCATTTACCCTAAATCCCTAGGGTCAGTTCTCTGCCAGAGTCTTGCCTTTGTTGCCTCCATTAACCCTAGAGTACTAGGGTTAGGTGTCTACCTGTACACTGTCTGTGCTGCCTCCGATATCCCTAGTCCACTAGGGGATTGCCCTGAAGTTACCCATCGCTTGTGTCCTCTATTGCGGTGTGGGGCTGTTGAGGATATTCTTGTTCCTGAAATTATCTACAAATTCTGCCTGCAAGTCCAAGATCATCACATTTATCTTGTAGTACTACTACTGTGTGTGTTCTCACCCTGACCCGAGTCAGATTTGGAAAGTACTTGGTACGGACCTCATCTGGACCTGAGTGGGGGCGATTGTTAATTATTTTCAATAAAGCTTACCTAACTGTCTGAGCGTTCTTTACAAATCCGTGACACCCATCTTCTCAGTGGAGGAGAAATAGGGGCATGTCTTCACTCTTTAACCTTGTGATTCTGTCATATGCACAGAGATTTTGTCCCCTCATTGGTCCTCTAAAACCTGGGACTTTTATGTGCAGTGAGGACTGACGATAAATAAGGTTTACAAAGCTGGTGGGCAGGAGGCATTCCTGTATAATACTACATCTTGCCCTTTAGTGATAGCTGAGCATGGGAGAGCCCATTCTTTTCCAATACTCAGACATCAGAAAATCCTGACTAAATGTAAACTCAGAATCTGTATACTAGACAGAGATAAGTCAATAGTTACACTGATTTTTAAATTGTGATTTCAGGCTGCTTCTATATTTCAGACTGAATGTGATCACTTCACCATTACTTCACAGTTATAACTAAACTGGCCAAGTCCATTAATGGCAGCCAGTTTAGCCCCAAACAGAGCTACAAATTGAAAAACAAATCCAGCTAGCTAAACTGTTATTGGCACATATTGGAGCTATGGAAGAAGATATGATTACCATAGGGGTTGATAGTAGGTAAGGAGTTCCCCAGAAGTCTTAATGGGTTAATGAACCCACTCTTTACCAACAACAATCTTTAATTTCACAATGAGTGGGTGGAAGTACAGGGTGGTGCATAGACCCACCCTTGGACAAATTAATTCTATGTATGGCAATCTGGGACTCCCAAATATTATTTAAAGCTTCTACTTGCTTGAATGGTTTGTGAGAGAGTTTTGAGGTTTATTTTACTATGAGTCTCATGGGCTCCATACAATTTGGCAACCACCCTCTTTCCTCAAATATCAGGAGAGGTATGGAAGGAGAGTTAAAATCTAGCAAACAAGTCTTGTCTTTTTTTTTTTAAACTTTATTTTACTCTCTCCTTCATGTCTCCATTTGTCGCAATGTGTATGCAAGTATGATTTAACTACTAGGATGGGTGAAAGTCCTACGAACCCTTACCACTGCACAATGCATTGATAAAATAATGTATGTAAAAATGTTGTGGGCTTGGATTCTTCTTCATAAAAGCTAGTTACTTCTTCATAGAAGCTCAAAAGATTAGTTTGGCACAATCTATTCCTCATAAAACCATGTTGATTCCTGCTAATAACATTAGTTTCTGTGGTGTAACCCCTGAATATAATCATTTATTATACCTTCTAGCATTTTTTCCCACTACAGAGGTCGAGCACTCAGGTCTATAATTTCCATGTCTCCATTTGTCACTTAGTGTACAATGGTACAATTTTTAATTTTGTTTATAATAAAGAAATATTGTTTTTACCTGAACTGTTTCTTAGTTGGTTTGATACTTAGTGCACATTATTTGCTTCCAGTATAACATCATGTGAATTTTAGAAAAATGCATGTTTGTACATTGTATTGTTGCGCTGCTACAAAGAAGTTTAGAGGAGTTTCGAAATTTTACAGAGGAGCAATATATACATATTTATTTATTCAAAGCCTGTGGACACTGCAGCTGCTGAATATTTTGTTGTTGTCTGCTTTCCACAGACTCCCCTACCACAGAATGAACAGCCAGCAGGAAGGAATTTGGATCACAGCTGCCTGTCTTAGTCACCCAAGAGTTTGTCATATTTTGGGTAAACCTCCTTCCTCCCTTGACATGCCCCAGACTCCACCAGACTCCCCAATCACTGAGAACAAATTGCCTGACAACAAGACTCCCTAAACTACATTTCAACTTTTGCTATATTTGCCTAGCCTTATGTGCTCAAAAGTGTGCTGCTTTCTCTCTTGCTAACAAATAAAGAAATGACATGCCGAAGGAACCTGACTCCCCTTTTATACAATCCCTGCAAAAAAAGAAGAGAATCTTGCCACGTGGTGGAAAAAGACAGTCTTAACGTTGATTTAAGTACAGTGAGCTAGGTGTGGAAAAGTAAAAAATTAGCACTTTTCATGAAAATGTACTACTTGGCAGGAAAAGCCATTTTTCACCTGTTTCACTTTTGAGATCTCCCATCCCTAGATAGTACTATGTTGTATACATTCATCATCAGAAGCAGCAGCAGAAACTCTCCTAACTTGGAGTAGGGATGTTCTTGACCTGTGATATGTCTTACTTCATTTTACAGATGATGAGTATGGCTGCTTGGGAGTTGCACTTCCAAGTGATTGCGGGGCATATTTTTTTGCCTTCTTTACTTGGCCAGACTTTCCACGTGATTTCTCAAAAAGTTTATAAACTGGCTTACTGCTAAGCATTTTCCTTTCAACTATTTGTTGTGCAAATTCATCATCACTCTCACTTTCTACTAGATCTGTATCTGAACAAGAAGTGATGGTCAGTGGAGGGACATATTCTAAATCACCATCATCAGCTTCATCATTAATAATTAGATCATCAGCATCATCTGCTTCAAGACCACCATCCCTGCCAGATTACCCATCTATACCACATTCATATTTTTTCTCAAACATGTGACAGATGCATTCATTTTTCAGCCTCATAAACTATGTTACGCTACTGTGCGTGACACTTTCCCCTGAATGGGATTTACACAAGCTTGAACATTAATTTCAGTACCAGTGTGATTTTGCTAACACTATCTGCTGCAGCATTTGGTACCATTTCTTTAGGCTTTTCATCCACTCCAAAATCTAAGGATGGGCAAAAAATTTTGTCTCAAACTGAAATCAGCGAATAATGGAACTTCCCACGTGGTGATTTTCCACTTTTTCCACCTAGCTCATTCCAATGAAATCAATGGGAATATTGAATTTACACACAACACAAAACAAATATTATTTTATTTCCCAAAGGCATAGTATAAAAGGAGCAAGAAGGTGCCTGTGCTGGTGGGGTGTGGGGAAAGAATCAGTTGAACAGGGAACTGATAATGTCCCCCAAGGCTGATGTCCCATTGATCATGTATCTCATAAGCATCCCTGGTCCCATCATTGGTCTAGAACAGTTGTTGCCTGCTCATAAGGACCACTAATAGCCTAGGCTTGAAAGATTTTCCTGTTTGGGCACTGTTGATGGCCTCTGATGAAAAGTTTGTAGTTTGAGTATCACTGGTCTAGAAAATGCTAATTCATTTTTGTTTACTGCCAAAATAATTTAAAGTAAAAAGGATTAAGTCTTAAAATGTGGAGACATCACTAGAACACAGATGCTCATTTTGTGAAGACTCTAGATTATGTAAAAATTACTTCTTGAAACTTTCTGTTATATAATCATCAAAAGAAGTAAAATCTTAGATATATTGTGGGCATTAATAGACGGGACTGAACCGTGATCAAACCTCCCCTAAACCTACCCTTTTTTTGTCTTAAAAAATACAAGTTCTTTTATGAAAATCCACACATAAATCACATTTTATATCAGGTTAGCATATGTTTATAGAGTAGTGTCATATGATGAAGTGTTAATATAAGACAGTGAGGGAACTATAATCCACCACATTTTTGTGACACATGTTAATATGATTCTACTTTCATTTGATATTACTTTTGGAATGCTGTTTTTTCCAGCTCACATTCACTGCAGCCTTTGAACCTACTCTTTTTATTATCTTACATGCAGTCATTATTTTGTGCACACATACTTATAAATAAGTTCTGGATATATATGAACTGACTGGCACAGATTAATACCCTATGTAAATATTAGAAAATTGGATTAAGTGAATTATTTGCAGCCCATAACATGAAATATGGGATCACAATGCTGTTTCTAACACAGGATACAGGCTGAAATGCCTTCAAAAGAATGTATGAGATTCCAGCAGTGCTTGATACATACATCAAGAAGTTATAGCACATTAGGAGAGAATTTGATGTCAGTTCACACTTAACCCAGAGGTGTACAATTTCCTATGCATTCAATTATATACTAGTTTTGAGAGATACACTGAGGCTGATGTACCAAGATGAATAGGTGGAGTTCTGGGGAAAATCAACTGCACCACAAGACAGATAAGCATTCCTCAAAGCATCATTGATTTAAAAGGGCTTTAATGTTGAGTGCCAGAGAGGTATCCAACACATTGCACTGCAATGCACTAAGGCTGGGCAAAAGGTCCCGCCATGTACCCGCGAAAAATAGCGATTAAAATCTTTGCTTTTTTTGACCATTGGCCAAAATTCTTTGCCATTTTATCAATGGCTAAATAGTTTCCGCCCACTGATTTACGTGTTTTTCCCTTTTCATTATGAAATCTTGATGTATTCCAGGAAGCGAAACACAATAGAAGCAGCTACAAAGCGAGGAAGATGTGCTGGTCTGTTCTGCTCTGATTCTGAGGAAAAATTGATGCAGGAGAGGCTCATAGTGACTGTTATCACTATGAGTAGGTTTAAAAATAATAAAAGGAGGAATTGGAATGGCCATTATATGTCCACTGAGTCTGAGTCTGAGGAGGGAGTGAGCACTACAGAAGCAATGCTGGCCAGTCCCCCTAAATCACCCCTAGGGTTCTTGGGGAAATTAATGTGAAGGGAGGAAGGAGAGGGTAGTAGTGAGAGCAGGACAGGTCAGCTGCCTGTGCCTGCTGCCAGATGTGCGGCTCCTGCTGCCAGATGTGCTGTGCCTTCTGTAAGATGGGCTGTGCCTGCTGCCAGTGCCACCACCAATGCTGTGCCTGTTGTCAGATGTGCTGCCCCTGCTGCCACCAGTGCTGTGCCTGCTGTCAGATGTGCTGCCCTTCTGCTACCAGTGCTGTGCCTGCTGCCAGTGTGATTTGTATTACCCAAGGGGGGAGAAGATGATGCCAAGAGTGACAGCAGGGGACCCTAAATCAAACTTGCCATCCCCAAGCATTCCCACGAGTGCTAGTACTACTACTACTAAGAAGGTCAACAAGCTTGTTAGCTTTAGGAGTGAAGGAGTGGGTAATTATCATTTTAATAGTGACTTTGAGGAGGAAGACTCTAGGGCTGAAATTGATGTGGTTGGTGTTAGTAGTAGTAGTAACAGTGATGGTGAAGCAGCCTGTGGGACTAGTGTTAGATGAGTGGTAGGAGAAGCAATTGAGAGCATCCAGACTAACATGATCCTGAAGCAGGCAGAATTATCACCACCACATTAATTCCACCACCACCAGGAGCACAGATCAGCTGCCTGTGCCTGCTGCTACTGCACAAAACACAAAAGAGGGCGCCCGATGGTGCCTGTTATCCTTTAACAGGAATCGTATTAGTGAACAAAATTATACTCACAGAGGTGATGGTTATGAAAGGACGTATGTCCAGACACAACAAACCAAACTTAGAGAGATATTGGGCTCGATTTAAAGGCAGCCGGGTGCGTTAAGTGTCATGTTGCAATTCAAAGATCCGTCTAAAGAACAGCTAACGGCAGTTGTACAATCCTTACGGCCGATACACTTACGTGCATTCAGACGCATGGAACAACATACCCCAGAGCTATTCAAAGGCTTGCGGTACTGCTAACGGCTGAAAAAAAGACACACCTAACGGCTAAAAGTTAAGACCCACTTTTCACACACGTTAGTCACTTAACGGCCAAAACAAAACACCCGTTACAGAGGAAAAGACACAAAAGGCACAACCATGTAAATGGGAAAATTAACCCGTGCAATGCCAAAACAACACAAAAACATGCACACACAACACAAATCACTACACACACAACAACAAGCAACACCACAGGAACAATGACACACAAAAAAACAACAACACAACATGGCACGGAACAATGGGGGTCATCACACAAAGCGGACCCTGCAAATACAAGCTCACCTGGGCAACATCAACACGCGACCTGCACCCCACAACTGCACGCCCGCAAATGGCCCACACAGAACAAGCACAACACACCACATCTTATAACACACACACACCTGCTAACACTTACCTGGACACAAACAACTCACCATTGGTCAGTACTCACCTCATCACCACACCTACACAACGCCCTAGCAAGTACTTAAAGGGACAACTCAACACACTCACTTGTGGCTTGTTTTCCACTCAGGGAGGGAGAGAGAGAGATAGAGAGAGAGAGAGAGGTAGAGAGAGAGAGAGAGAGATAGAGACAGAGAGAGAGAGCAAACAGTATGTTGGGTTACATATTGTTGCGAAGACTGCGGAGAAGGCGTGCAAGGGAGAGAGCTAGGGAACATCAGCAAACTCCAAGCACGCCTCATCAACAGCCTTCACCTGTTGCAAGTGAGGAGGCTCTGGCTCAGCAGCCACACAGGAGTCCATCCCCACCTGGAGGGCACAGGATGTATAGACGACCACCAAGGCCCAGGGTATACCGCCCAAGGGTCACACTCTTTGGAATGGCTGATGACGAGGTCATTGATCGCTACAGGTTGAGGCCTGACAGCATCATTGCCTTGTATGAGGTCATCAAGGAGCAGGTGGATCCCATCTACATCCACAACCATGCCCTAACTGGCCTGCAGAAACTACTCTGTGCCATACACTTCATGGCAAGCGGGGCCTTCCAGTCCACTGAGGGTTACGCATCTGGCATGTCACAGGCCACATTCTCCAGAGTGCTGGCCCAGGTCCTGCCAGCCCTCAAAAGCAAGGCCAGTACCTATATACATTTTCCCACCACCGACATGGACTGGATACACGTCAAGCAGGCCTTTTACGCAAAGGGAGGCATGCCCAGGGTCATGGGTGCTATAGATTGCACCCATGTCCGGATTAAGGCCCCAGCACGTGACGCACAGATATTCATCAACAGGAAGAACTTCCACTCCATCAACGTGCAGATGGTGTGTGACAGCAACATGAGGATCATGAATGTCTGTGCAAAATATCCTGGCAGCACACATGATGCATACATTCTACAAAACTCCTCAGTCCACAGAGATTTTGAGAATGGAACCTTTACAGGGGGATGGCTAGTGGGTGAGTTCACAAAACAAAATCACACCACATACACAGGCGTACACACCACTCAGCTCAGCATGCACCTGACCCACAGCTACTACGTCCACCACACAAAACATCATTCACACAACATGTGCTCCCTGTTTCACCATGTCACTCACATTACACAGGTGATGCTGGCTATGGATGCAAGTCCTGGCTACTGACCCCTCTGGCCAATCCCCAAACACATGCCCAGGAAAGCTACAACCAGGCTCATGCCAGAACGAGGAATGCTATTGAGCGGACATTTGGGCTCCTCAAGTCAAGATTCCGATGTCTGGACCACTCTGGGGGAGCACTGCAGTATGCACCGGCTAAGGTGTGTGACATCATTGTGGCGTGCGCAATACTGCACAACATTGCAGTGGACACCAGGCTGCTGGAGCACATCCCGGACCCCCCCATACAGGAAGTGGCCATGGACATCGGGCATGTGGAGGAGACCATGAGAGGGGCACAGATCAGAGACAGGCTCATCACGGAATACTTCACCTGTGAGTATAACACATGCATGCAAACAATCCATGCAAGTCCCCCATCAGTCCTGTGACACTAACCACACTGCACATTTTGTTCTGTCTCACCCCACAGGAACAGTGACACAGCACTGCACTGGCAGTGGACGTGGAAAATTGTGTGTGTGGACTCAACAACCATCCTCCATTCCACTCTCCATGTTGATATACAGACCCCAAGGATATCACGCACACCCCCAGGATAAACAAGGTACAACATATTACCCATGTCCATCACCTTACACGGCTTGATTGACAGCAACTAACTGGATATGCCATGATTATAGCCTGAACAACCATGCTAGCCCAGTAGCGAAAGAGTATTATCTAATGATATGCATTAGAAGGGACATCAGACTCAATATGGGACCTGTACTGTGCTACAGCTGAGAAGAGCAGCACAGGGGTGGATGTACAGTGGTATGGGCACACAATGTAGAGGTCATGAGACGTAGATCAGATTACCACGGACTCCATGCAGACCTGTGAGTGTGCAGACATATGTGCCCCTGACATGAATACACACATCAACAAATGTGTCCTAACAGTTCCATGGAACAAATGACATTGGGCTGCCACTGTCACTTTCACAGTGGCAGCACAATGTCATTACTTCCATGGAGCTCTCAGAACACTTGTTAATGTGTGTATACATGTCAGGGGCACATATCCCTAGGACTGATGCACATGTCCTTAGTCCCCCACAGAATTGGTTACAGATGAGTACACAACACATTGTCAAGCAATGGTTTGTGTACTCACCTGTAACTGTGAAAACTGAGGGGATGAAAAAGACTAAATTGTTGTTGCTTGATGATCAGTTCAGGTCTACTGCTCCAAATCCTGTCCTCTTGTCCCGCAGGCATCCTTAACATGATCCATCCTTGAACTGAAGATCTTCCATGTGACTGGATTGATGTCTTGACAACACCTTCATGAAGATCACCCCTTGCTGTTTATGGTGATGTTGTTGGTGATGCAAAGTTTGACCTGAGGTTCACACAAACCTCTACTGGAACATTCTCATAGAGACACAGAAAACACTAATTCTTGAGTGTTTTAACCTGTACAGTCAGGATGCTCAGCTACAGAGTTGTCAAACCTCATGGACAACACATGAGCAGGGCAGCAGTGTTACTGAAGTATTACGATTTAGTTTCAAAGTACATTTAGTGTTCTCATACAGGTGTTCAATGCATATAGGCAATACACACACAAAACACATGTACATTCTAATGTACTTTGAGACACAATAAAGATGAACCATCACCATTCTATCTGTGTCTGTAGGAGGATATATTTGAGAACACATATGTCAATGTGTTACCACACCCAGGGTAGAGTATGCCCCATACATGGAAAGGCAACACCCACATCACAGGAGTCCACCACTTGTTTGCCAGTGACTGGACTCTGTGATGTATCCATGCAAACAGATGATGGTGGCAATGATGCACCAATGTGTTGTGGGAGTGATGAAGAGGTGATACAGGGGACATACTTCCACAGTGAATACCTGTCCACAGTATCTGTATTGCTCAGTATAATCCATGTTCTGAGATTTTGCTCCACTTTGACATATCTCAGTACATGGGCTAACGAACAACCAGACTAAGTGGACATGTGTTATCACTGGTGAAGTCTGTTACACCCTTAGGGAAACAGCAACTCAACTTACAGGAGACCCCAATGCTCAGCCCAGGATATCAATGTGTGTGCTACACATTGAAATCCTAGGTTAAAAACATTGGCTTCTCCAGTAAGTCAGTTGCACAATGAGTGTGTGAATCCAAGACAACATGGATACATGTCCCATTTATCTATCCTGCTTATAATGTCCCTGCTAAGTCACAGAGCTGTTTGTCTGGTTATCCCATTAACCCACTGAGTGCAAGAGTGGTCCCCAACGCATTTCTTTACAATGCGTTGTCTACCACTCTGGCACTCAAAGGGTTAAACACAACATATGATGTAGACAAATGTTCAGTGTTGTACAATTTGTTGTGCTAAGGGGTATGTTTTGTTGTTCAAATTCAACACACAACACCTCCATATAACACAGTGGTGTAATATGGCTCCAGGGATGTATTACAAGTTGAATTTGTACAACGGTGTGTGTGTGAACCCATGTTGTAGCATCCCACTAACATTTCACCCAGGCAGAGGTTGTGTTCACTGCATTGTATGGCAATGCATTGGAGACAACCCTGCCACCCAATCCATAACTGAAGACACAACAGATCAGACTGGAATTAAAAAAAAAATGTTTTCTTTATTGAGGGGAAACTTAACAGGTTGGGCCTTTCATTTTTTCTTCTTTGGGTGGGGGGCCTTAGCCTGGGTGCCAGAGGTGGATGCCCTTGTGGATCTCCTGGTAACCCTCTGCCCCCTAGGTGTTGCTTCAGGGGTAACACTGGAGGGGGTGGTGGTAGCAGTAGACCCCTCGGTGGAACGCAAGTTCGCCCTCTCCATCCTCAGGTTCTCTCTGCGGTTGATCTCCCTTAACTCCACAAGGACCTGTGTCATCATGTCCATGAGACCAGTCCTGAGCTGGTGGAGTAGTGTGTTCCCCCTGGCCACCTCCGACTCCAGAGCTTGGATTCTGGTCTCCAATTGGGCAATGTTCCTCCTGGATTGCCTCCTGCTCCTGGTGATGTTGCTGTCTGTACTTCTGCTGGACCGGAGTAGTCTTCTTTGAAGGGCCATACACTCCGCCTCCATGCCTGTGAGGCGTGCGGTGCTGGAGGTGGATGTGCCCGGTGTCCCTGGTGCTGCTGTTTCCTCTGCTGCTGTTGAGGGTGCTCTTTCCTCCTCCTCTGCTGTTGAGGGTGCTCTTTCCTCCTCCTCCGCTGTTGAGGGTGCTCTTTCCTCCTCCTCCGCTGCTGAGGGTGCTCTTTCCTCCTCTGCTGCTGTTGAGGGTGCTCTTTCCTTCTCTGCTGCTGTTGAGGGTGCTGTGGCTGCTGTTGGAGTGGCTGGTGCAGATGATGGGCATATGCCCACCACATCAAGTGATGCAGAGCTGCCCAGAGATGTGTGTGCTGGTGGAAGTGTGAATATGTCCCTGGGTAGGGGGTGCTGGGGTTCACCAATCAGGCCCAGGTGTGGGTAGTCCAGTGGCAAAGGCTCAAATGGTGGCCACTGATAGGTGCTGGGACCCCACCTGGGATCATACCTTGGGGCATGTTGTGGAGCCATCCAGGAGGGTGGGTTGATGTGTGAGGAATATGAGCCATATTGGTTTGTGGCCACTGTCCCTGGCAGCCATTGTCTCCCTGGTGGTGGTGGTGCTGCTGATGGAGGGTAGTAGCTGGTGGAGGTGGATGGATATGTCCACCTCTCCTCCTGTGGCATCCAGCCACTGTACTGGGGAGGTGCAGCTGGAAGGGGTGGTGCAGCCTGTGGTGGTGCAGTAGGTGGTGATGCAGCCTGTGTTGGAGGGGATGGTGATGGTGGGTAAGGTGACCACCGGCTGGTCCCCTCCTCTGTGTCCTCCTCACTGGGGGGTGACATAGCCTCCTCCACTGTCTGCCGCTGGGCTTGACGGCCGTAAGCTGTGTGGAGGAAGAAGATGTTGTGATTAGTGACCTTAGCCATATGTTTGTGGAGACAGTTCTACTTTGATATGTGGTGAAGAAATATATATGTGTTTGTGTTAATCCCCCTGGGTAAACAAGGGTACTCCCACTGCTGAAAGGTGTTGTTTGAGTTATTACGGGTGAAGGTTTCATTTTGAGGTGCAATATCACAGTGTCCAGAAATAGTACAGTGGGGCTGTTGCTACACCCTCCCATGTAGATATCTGGTCCCTGTACCAGAGCTGTCCATATGATTGTGTAGTAACAGCACCACTGTACAATATCAGGCCACTGGGATATTGCCCCTGACATATCCATGTCTGAGCTGTGATACCTTTTGCATCAACACACCTTTCAGCAGTAGGAATACCATTGTTTAACTCGGGGGGGGGGGGGATCCAACAACATATATTTGTCTTCACAACTTGTAGGGATGGCTATCCCTCCAGGGGGGTGGCAAAGGTTAAGTCCACCTTGATGTCAGATTGTAGACATTGTGGGAACAGATGTTGTTCTCTGTTAGTCCTATCCCTCCTACCCTCATGGTTGTTCAGATATTGCTCTATGTGACGGATGTAGATTTCAGTCATTTGTCCACACGAGGGCTTTTCAGCAGAGACAAAATCAACCCATTTAGAGAACAATACTTAATTGGAATGGTGTACAGGGTGTGCATGATTTACAAGCACACTCTGTGGACCATTCCAAAGAGGTATTTCTCTCTATATGTTGCGACTTTGGCTCTGCTGAAGAGCCTCCGTGTGGTCAAATGATGGATATCTTCACCTGTCACATGGAGCAATATCTGTATAACCATGAGTGTTGGAGGGATGGGACTTAGATCAAGACACATCTGTTAATGATGGCAATGATATGACATCATGATGACATTACCCATTGCTATCCCATTACAGTGACACACAAGTAGAAATGGTCATATATGTATGTGGATATGTACCCTTCATATGGATAGAGTAATATCCTTCCAAGATGTGATGCCAGAGAGCATTTCATTAGGTGCGATTGTCTTACTGGCTATATATGTGCACCCATCCAACAAGACATTGTATTGATATGATGGATATGAACATACCTCGTATATCCCATCTACGTAGAGTGTGATATACTATGTATGTGTATTTGGATGGTAGCAATGTAGGTTGATATGTGATGGGTGCACATATCTGGCCAGTAAGGCAATCACATCCAGTGAAGTGATCTCTGTGTTCACATCATGTTGGAACATATTTAGTAACATTTGAATCCTAAGGGCAACAATCCAGCCAGTAGTGAGGGATATCTTTGATTGAGGCCTGTTTTTTTCTCTGTGTATGAGCCCATCCATCTTTCTGTGTGAGGCAACCGTACTCAGTCCTAGATATCCATCAGTCATGGCCTGTTGGTGACCAAGGTACAATGTTTGCTATTTGTTTCCCATATGTATCCTGCATAGAGATGCTGGTGTACCATCCATCCATGGCATCAGCACCCCTGTGGATCCATGTGGGAATCAGATATGGGATATGTCATTTCAAGTCAGAGTAAATGATTGCAGCCACAACACCAATGCCTACTTTTTCCAGCTTGAATTCTGTAAAATAGTTTTCGGCCTGTGTGTTGCACCTACGAGCATTTATTCTGTGTGACACTGTGATGTGTGATCTGATGCCCCCTTTTGTGATTCTGTAAGCGGTGATGTTGAACTGATGAAATGAACATGATGGTGACTTCTCCAGTGATCTCCTTTCCCCATTTCCAGTATTTTCCATGGAGTCTGTACAATGGGACCCTATGAACTTGATTCTTGTTTTGGCATATTCTCCATGGACTAACACTGGTACTGGTGAAGTGAGGGTGTGTGAGGGTTACTTTGTGTCCACCATCTGTTTGTCACCGCTTAGTGAATGTCCCCTGTGTAGCATGTGATTGTTGTCCTATTGACTTGTTTGCTGTCAGGTTAACCCCTTGAGTCCCAGAGGGGTTGCCAATGCATTGTTGATCGATGCATTGATGATCCCTCTAGCACTCAAGGGGTTAGGGTGGGGGTGGGGACATGGGTGACATTGTGTGTGAACAGTGATGATCTATGACAGTCGACATTTTGAAAATGAAGGTTTGTGTATTGTGTGTAATGAGCACAGCGACAGGAGGGTTGAAGTAGGACTTTGACAGGTTTGTCCCAAGTTGGACGTTGCCATTTGTCCAGGTGTTGTGTCCTTTTTTTAACCCTCATGGTGCTGTGTTGGTGCAGTTGTATGGCTGAGTGATGGACATGTGTTGAGGTGTGACTGTGTGTGCAGCTGGTGTTGGTTGCTGTAGTGTGTTGTTCTGTAGTGTTGCACTTACCGGTAGTGTGGAGGCTCCTCTCATCCCCAGTGTCAGTTCCTCCCACGACCCCCTCGATCATGGTCGGGGACATGTTCTGCCGCACCATCTCCTCCCAGCTGCAGAATGTGATGGGCACAGATGGGCCACCTCCGGTGCCTCGGGCTTGCTTGGCCATGTCAGACATCTTGTTCTTGACCACCCTCCGGCAGTCGCCCCATCTCTTCTTCACAGACTCCACGTCCCGCCTGCATGTTGCCACCGCGTTCACCCGTCTGCAGATCTGATTCCAGGCTGCCTTCCTCCGCGCTGCCAGGCCAGGTACCTTTGCCGTCGGGTGGAGAACACTCTGCCTCTCCAGGACAGCTTCCACAAGAGCCGTGTTCTTCTCCTCACTATATCTGGGATCCCTGATCCTGCCCTCATCATCTCCGGCATGGGAGGATTCAGAGCCGGAGTGCCCTGCCTGGTCTGACCCTGCCTGTGTGGGGTGCTCCCCAGGAACTACCCCTCGTCCCACTGCAGGTTCTGTCCCTCTTCTTTGTGTGCCTGCTCTTGTGGGCCGGGTCCCCCTCCGCCCTGCAGATCTCCCTCTGCCACCCCTGCTCTGCTGAGGGATCCCCTCCTGAGCTTCCTCCTCCTCCACTACTCTCCCCATCCCTCTCTCCTGTCCTCCTCTCCTTGCCATCACTCACCCAGTCACACCCAGGCACTCCCACAGGCCCTCACAGACACACTCGATCCAGTCACTCTCTGTCACACACTTTCACTCCCAGATTCACACTGTCAAAATAAAAAGTAAAATGTGTAAGGTGTTATAAAATAAAAGGACTATGTGTATGTATGTGTATGTGTTTGTGTTTGTATGTGTGTATGTAATATGTGCAAAAGTGTGATATGTGTATATTTAGTGCACCTCTCTCCTCTCTCCAAACTGCAAAACTCCTCTACCTCCAATGAACGCGCCTCTCTCCCTCTCTCTAATGACTATCCTCCGCTCCTGGGTCCTGATATCTGGCTCTGAAGAACTCGATAACAGACAGTGTGTGCCGGTTATTTTTGGGTACATTGGGGCTTTGTGATTGGCTGTGTGTTTGAATTTGTTTTGGCATCAATCATGGTTGCTTGACAACGGCAGCCGTTATATTACATGTTGTTTTGAGCACAGTTATCGTGTGATTTGGCCGCCTGTTGTGCATTAACATGAGCGACAACGGCTTTTGTGTTACGTGTTTTTTGTGTGCCTACGCTCGATAGCTATTCTCGTAGAGTAGCTATTGAATCTGCCGTAACTCCTGTATTATTTGCGAGCGATGTGCCTTTTTCACTTAGCGGCTGGTTTAACGGTTGCCTTTAAATCGAGCCCATTATCTTGTCTCTGTTCAGGTGACCCAGGTATCTGATTAATACGTCCACAACATGCCACTTCTTAGTCTTCAGGAAAAATTATTTATTTTTCAAAAATATTACAAAAATATAAAATGATATAAAATATCTACTTAAAATAAAATAATAATAATAAAAACAAAGGCAAGCTATGTTTAGATAACGTTTCATGGTTTCACAACCACATCTTCAGATTCACCTTCAGCCACAACAACTGCTACCAGTCTGCCTTCTTCACGTCACGAAGAAATGGCAAGTGTCACATTAGTGGACCCTCTGACACATAGCTCGTGACCTCCTCCAACTAGCAGCGAGCATTTGGAATATGAGGAATTTGCAACTGCTCTAATTCCTGCTGCTGCTGAGTTGGAAGGGCAGCAGAATGCTGAAGAGCAGGTTAGTGTGTCACAGACCACCTTGGACACAGTGGGAATGGGGTCAGCAAGTAATCTCGGACTAGGAGTGAAATAAATAGTTTGCCATCACCTTCTTCCTGTAGGGTAAGTACATCTTCTGCCAATCCACCTTGTTCATTGTTACCTCCCCCTCAAAATGATAGCCACTCTGTTGATGTTAGGATGTGGCAGTTCATGTCCACCCTTTGCACACTTTGTGGTGCAATGACCACACATGGCACTGTGGTGGAGGAGAATCTCAAGCAGGGCATCAAGTGGCCTCTCAGGAGAATCCATCCCGGCCGGTGGCAGGGAGGTTTCATCATTACTATCAAACTGTCAGCAAGTTGTCATGTGTCCTTAGAGGGATGTGGACAAGGGGTATACTGACAGTGGCAGTACTTGGTTTCTGGTGTCATAGTGTTTGGATATAGTTGTGCCAGGAGTTATTTACCACACACACTGTGCACATTGCAGTTGCTGATGAGAGGCACAGTTCCTGCTCTCAAGGGGAAAATGTTTATTCTAATAACAAAACACCCATGATTTTGGAGGAGGGGCAGGTGGAGAAGAATTATTGGCCAACTTCTTCTTTTCTCCACATATACTGAGGGCTACTTATTGTGCTACTACTGCCTCAGGCACATCACTGAAGTTTCTTGTGGCAAGTGAAACCTTCATCATCCATCTCCCATGTTAGTGCTATTGTTGATCCCATTCCTTTTCAGATGCTTATTTATCCTGTTGCTTAAACAACTCAGCAGCAAGAACAGCAGTTGAAAATTCCACAATTATGGACTCAGGACTGGAGGACATTTGACAATGGCCACTGGCCACTGGCCAACATGACCTGCTGGCACTAGGCCAGTAGGGCATTTTTTTTCTCAGGGCTTGTGCTTTAAAAAAAAGAACATAGTCTTGCAAAAATAATAATCTAACAAATCCTCTACAAAATACTCTATCAATTCAAGTATCAGTCCACCCCAGTGGCAGCTTATGTCAGGGGGTTCCTGTCTCTATCACTTTATTTACACATTTCTTATTTTCTTTTATTTATTTTTTATTAATTGTCCCCCAATACCAGTCAACAACCCACCCCCCCAAAACAAATTTCCTGTTTAACTGATTCATTCCCCAGACTCCACCCACCAACACAAACACCCTCCTCAGACCCCTTTTATACAATGTCTTATGGGGGGGTTATTTGTATTTATTTTTTAATTTTTTTTATTAACTCTTCACCAATCCCAGTAAACAACTACCCCCAAAAACATTCCTTGTTCAAATGATTTTTTCTCCACACCCGACCAACACAGGCACCGTCATACCGATAGCTCTTGCAATACACTCGCTCCATTTACGCACCGGAAGGGTGTTACTGGCTCTGGTCCCATTCAGCTCTTGCAGTGTGTATATCCGTTGACGCACCAAGGGGTGCTACTGGCTCTGGTCCCATTCAGCTTTCACAGTGTCATTAACCCGTTCAGCACCGGAAGGGTGCCGTTGGCTCTGGTCCCATTCAGCTCACGCAGTGTGGTTCATCCCGTTACGCATGGCAGAGTGCTCTTGGCTCTTGTACCATTTAGCTCTAGCACAAGTGGTTGGTCTTGCATATTGCCAGTCCTTTGAGGACTACTGCTTGGACTCACTACTAGGTGCTCTCCACCTCATACCTCTTGTCATCTATTGGTCGTTGTCTTAACACACCACAACAGAGACTGATTACTGGTATTGGACTTTAACCCTTGTTATACTCTGTTCCCATTGCATTGTACAGTATTGCTCCTTATCCATACTGTGTCTGCTATACAACCATATTTGCCTTCAGTTACGTGTCATTACCTATTTCTGCCCTTAGGGGGCCGTGTTCCTCATTTGTTCTCAATAAAACTGTTTTATTTTTACCTCTGGTCTGAATGTCTGATAAAACCGTTACAGTACGAAAGGGCCATGACCTCAGACAGCAAAAGTGAAGGTAATACACAAAACCTCCATTGGAGGATGGATGTCCATGAGCAACGCTTGGACCAGTTGGCACTGGCTATGCAGACATTACTTGAACGCACGGTACACCTTGACAAACCGAATCTGAATCCGGTGGTCCCCCCAGTTCTGACACCAGATAATCCTTCTGGGTTGCCTGCTGCTCCCCCTAGAGGTCTAACGGCGACGGCGCCGTTACCATTAAAATACGATGGCGAACCTACCCTATGTAGGGAGTTTATCAGTCAGTTGCAGATATTCCTGGAACTCACACCTCATGCTTTTCCCAATAACCGTAGCAAGGTTGGGTTTACGATTTCATTGTTAACAGGCAAAGCTCTGGAATGGGCTAATCCCTTGTGGGAGAACGCTAAACCCTGCACTCAGAACTTCAGCGAGTTCATAAGGAAGTTCTGTAGAGTGTTTGAGGTACCTGGTAGAGCCGACTCTGCTGCCAAAAAATTGATGGAGATACAAATGGGCGATCGTAGTGTGGGCGATTATGCCATAGAATTTTGGACATTGGCAGCAGAGGTAGGATGGAATAACGAAGTGCTAGTGGCAGCCTTTGCTCAGGGGTTGTCTGATGCTATTAAAGACGAAACAGCTGCCAGAGATGTACCCAGTGATTTAGATGAATATATCGATTATGTCATGCTTATTGACTCTCGTATCCGTGAGAGGCGCCTGGCTAAAAGGGCAAGAGCCAGAGGTTATGGGCACGGCAGTCCTTTAAACCCACCCTCGCCTCCCATTCCTCCTGATCAAACACCTGAACCGAGTGAACCCATGCAGCTCGGATTCACTAGACTTACTAAGGAGGAACGGGCGCACCGTAAGAGGCAGGGGTTATGCTTATATTGTGGCAAAGCTGGGCACCTTCTACGCACTTGTCCGGTACGGCCGGGAAATGGACGCACCTAGGGTACCTTGGGGGACAGGCTCTAGGTGGCGTACAACAGTCCCCAGACTCTTGTACACAGAAACCCACCATCCAGGTGGGATTTTCCTGGGCTGATCAGGCTGTGGAGGTGTTTGCTCTGGTAGACTCTGGTGCGGCAGGGAACTTCATGGATCAGTCTTTTGCCGAACTGCACAAAATTCCCTTGGTCAAGAGGGACACTCCACTAACCATTGAAACGACTCCTATCAATATGACTATTGGGGCTCTTCACAGGGAGAAAGTATGTTTCCAAATAATTCATTCACCCCATCATGCTGTCATTCTGGGTTTCCCATGGTTACTATTGCATAATCCCCAGTTTGATTGGCAGAGATGTGAGGTCAAATCTTGGGCTGAGTATTGTACCAAACATTGTCTGTCGCACCTGGTCAAGATTTTGTGTACCTCTCCCTCCGTGCCAGCTGAATATCATGAATTCAGTGACGTGTTCAGTAAGGGAGAGGCTAGCGCATTGCCACTGCATAGACCGTATGATTGTGGTGTGTTGATTTGCCTCCGGGTGTGGTGCCTCCTAGGGGCCGGACATACCCTTTGTCCTGCGAGGAGAACAAGGCCATGGAGGACTACATTGAGGATGCCCTCAGGAGGGGAATCATACGCAAGTCTACCTCACCGGCTGGTGCCGGTTTCTTTTTTGTGAAAAAGAAAAGTGGTGAACTAAGACCAAGTATAGATTACCGTGGGTTGAATAAACTCATGTCTAAGAATGCCTACCCTATCTCACTCATTACGGAGCTATTTGACAGGTTGAAGGGCTCTTCTATCTTTACGAAGCTTGATCTCTGGGCCGCGTACAACCTGATCAGAATTAAGTCTGGGGATGAGTGGAAGACGGCATTCAATACTAGGTCAGGGCATTACGAATATTTAGTGATGCCATTTGGGTTATGTAATGCTCCTGCCGTATTCCAGGAGATTATCAATGACATCCTTTGTGATATGCTTCAGTCTTGTGTGGTTGTATACCTCGATGACATATTGATTCACTCTGCTAATCTAACCCAACACATTAAGGATGTGTCTGAAGTTTTACGAAAGAACAAACTGTTCTATAAACTTGAAAAATGTGAGTTTCACAGATCCCAAGTACCCTTCCTAGAGTTTGTAATTTCTAAAGATGGCATTGCCATGGACCAAGAGAAACTGGCAGCAGTCCTACAATGGCCACTTCCTAAAGGGTTAAAAGCTATCCAACGCTTTTTGGGCTGTGCCAATTATTATAGAAAATTTATCCAGAATTTCTCTACAATTGTTAAACCCCTGTCTGACCTTACGCATAAAGGCTCTAATCCCTCTCAATGGTCTGAGGCAGCTGGAAAAGCTTTTGAGACCATAAAATCCGCTTTTGCATCCGCTCCTGTACTGTCCCACCCTAATCCTGCCCTGCCATTTACATTGGCGGTTGATGCCTCCGAAGTTGGGGTAGGGGCAGTACTTTCCCAACGCCCTGCTGGTGGTGGTACCCTGAGACCTTGCGGGTTCTTTCCTAAGAAACTCTCTAATGCCCAAAGCCATTATGAGATTGGCGACAGAGAACTCTTGGCTCAGGAATTGGTGATGGTTTTCGCTAGAGAGCTATTCCTCTTGCACGAGGTTCCCAGAGTGGTGGTGTCGGACCAAGGGAGCCAGTTCGTGTCTAGATTCTGGAGGGCATTCTGTAGCCAGATGGGCATCCAGTTGTCCTTTTCCTCTGCCTACCATCCCCAGACCAATGGGGCCGCTGAGCTTGCCAGTCAGGGACTGGAACAGTTCCTGTGCTGCTTTGTGACCGATCATCATGACAATTGGGCCGACCTGTTGCCGTGGGCAGAGTTTGCCAGGAATTGTGCAGTTCATTCATCGTCCGGGAGCTCTCCATTCCTTATTAACTATAGGTTTCAGCCATGCCTGCTCCCGGACTCATTTCGGTTGCAGCAGATTCCAGCTGTGGACGAGCATATGGAGCAGCTCCGCTCCACTTGGGCACAGGTTCAGAGGACCCTCAGCCAGTCATTTCAGCGACATCAGCAGCATGCCAACAGTAGACGACTCCCAGCGGTCTCTTTACAGGTTGGGGACAGGGTATGGCTCTCCTCCAGGAATCTCAACTTACAAGTACCATCTAATAAGTTGGCTCCCCGGTTCATTGGTCCATTTAAAGTCATCCGCAAGGTTAACCCTGTCTCGTATGCACTGGAACTCCCAGCCTCTATGCGCATTCATAATGTGTTCCATGTGTCCCTGTTAAAGCCATTGGTTTGCAACCGTTATACTACCACCCCTGTGGTTCCTGGGCCGGTGGATGTTCAAGGTCAAGAGGAGTACAAATTTCAGAGCATTATTGATTCCAGGAGATTTAGAGGGAAGTTGCACTATTTGGTCCACTGGAAAGACTATGGTCCTGAAGAACGCTCTTGGGTCAACCACGGGACCTTTATGCCCACAAGATTATTGCTCAATTTCCACTCTAAATATCCCCAGAAACCTAGACCCTCTACCAGGGGAGGGGGTCTTTGAGAGGGGGGTACTATCACGGTTCCCGTGATTTTCTGTCACTCTCTGCTGTGGTGTGTTCCTATTGGTGGAGCTTGGTTATACCCGCCCAGTGTGGCCTTCTTATACCGGGCATCTGGCACCTGTCAGGTGCCCTTTCGTGGTGTTCCAGTACCAGTGCTTCCATTATTGTGTTCCTGCATTCCTGTGTACCGATTGAGCTTGTCTGACTATTTTCTGGTTCCTGCTACATGTTTGACCCGGCCTGGCTGACGTTCCTGCTCCGTGATTAATCCGTCTTGACTGACGCTCCTTCTCCGTGTATGACCCGGCCTGGCTGACGTTCCTGCTTCGTGACCGGTTTCCTGTGATCCTGTTCCAGCGAGATCTCGTCTATGTCGCTTGGCGACATTGTGAACTGTTTATCTTGAGCAGTATATGCTGACCTTCCACTTAACACTTGCAGTGCTGAGCTTGTTGCCTCCATTACCAAGCCTATCCGTTAACACTTGCTGAGCTTGTTGACTCCGTTACCGAGCCTGTCCGTTAACACTTGCAGTGCTTGTTGCCTCAGATATTGGGCCTATCCGTTAACACTTGCAGTGCTGAGCTTGTTGCCTCCAATACCGAGCCTCTCCATTAACACTTGCTGAGGTTGTTGCCTCCTATACCGAGCCTCTCCATTAACACTTGCTGTGCTGGTTGCCTTCATCACCGAGCCTGTCCGCTATACTTGCAGAGCAGTTGTGGCTTCCGTTAACTGTGACACCGATAGCTCTTGCAATACACTCGCTCCATTTACGCACCGGAAGGGTGTTACTGGCTCTGGTCCTACTCAGCTCTGGCAGTGTTGTGCATCCGTAATGCACCAAGGGGTGTTACTGGCTCTGGTCCCATTCAGCTCTTGCAGTGTGTATATCCGTCGACGCACCAAGGGGTGCTACTGGCTCTGGTCTCATTCAGCTCTCACAGTGTCATTAACCCGCTCAGCACCAGAAGGGTGCCATTGGCTCTGGTCCCATTCAGCTCACGCAGTGTGGTTCATCCCGTTACGCACGGCAGAGTGCTCTTGGCTCTTGTACCATTTAGCTCTAGCACAAGTGGTTGGTCTTGCATATTGCCAGTCCTTTGAGGACTACTGCTTGGACTCACTACTAGGTGCTCTCTACCTCACACCTCAGTCTCTGACTGCTCTTGTCATCTACTGGGTGTTGTCTTAACACACCCCAACAGAGACTGATTACTGGCATTGGACTTTAACCCTTGGTATACTCTGTTCCCATTGCATTGTACAGTATTGCTCCTTATCCATACTGTGTCTGCTATACAACCATATTTGCCTTCAGTTACGTGTCATTACCTATTTCTACCCTTAGGGGGCCATGTTCCTCATTTGTTCTCAATAAAACTGTGTTTTATTTTTTACCTCTGGTCTGAGTGTCTGATAAAACCGTTACAACACCCGAACATTCTGAAAGATACAGGCAGCTGCAATCCAATTTCCTTGCTGATCTTGCTGTTAATATTTCTGTATTTGGACAGTGATGAGATAGGGTGGACAACTGTAAGAATAAATAAATAAATAAAAATTAGGTGACAGACAACTAACTGGGACCCTGTCATAAGCTGTGTGTCTAAGACAGACTTGATAGATAGCAGAGGAGATTTAGTATTTTGTTGAGGGCCAAGACAAGACATCACAGTAGCTAATCAATGTCCAGTAAATTCACAAGGGGCAGGGAGAGTGGAAAAGGAGGAGCATTGTAGGAATGCAGGGTTTAAAGTGGTAATTCAAAAACTGACTGCAGCCATGGTTGCTACAGCGTGTGCAGTAAATTCTGATGATCCCTCTCCTCCCAGGGAGGATGCAGAATGTGAAGTTCCCACCACTCAGTATGTCAAGGCCCCAGCACCAGTACTATAAAAACAAACATATAAGAAGAACACCGAAGACGACGAGTCGCATTCTAGTGTTTGCTGGTGCCATAATGGAGGAAGGTGCAGCACCTGAGCCAACTGCTGTATCTGACAGTGAGACAAACAAGCACCAACATACCTATCCTCAAAGAAGTAGCGAACTTTGTCAAAGTAAAAGTAAAAAGAAATTGTTTGACGCCACTGAAAGCTTAGAGGAATATAAGGGTATTGGGCAAGAAGTGGCAGTCAATGCAAAAGATGATCTAATGATGACTGATGATGATCATATAGATCTAGAAAATACCCCTCCAGCATTTTTCTCTTGTTGAGTTACAGATGAAGTTGAGAGTGGGAGAGATGACAATATGTCCGGAAAGTTAGCTGAAAGGCAAAGGCTCAATATTCAATCTTCTACTGAAAAGGAGCACTGTACCTGTCTATAAACTGATTAAGAAAACAATAAGGTCTGACCCTGGGCAAGTAAAGATGTCTAAAAATACACAGTCATCTTGTCTGTCATCATCAGAAACATCACCCCTTCCAAGTCCAAGCCCCAGCAACAACAACAGCATAGGTTATTAACATCCACAACCTTAGTACTTCCACTGCTGCCAGAAGTGCTGCACCTTTGAAACCTAGTAGCAGTAGCAGTACAACTGCATCAACATCTAGCCCCAGCAGTAGAAGCAGCCACTCAGGAACTCTGCAGTCCATGAGGTCCACAGTATGGAGATACTTCACTCGGGATCCAAAAGATAAACATGTTGCTATCTGTTGTATGTGCAAAAAGCATGTGAGCAGGGGGAAAGCAGGCTCACACCTAGGCACCTCCTCAATGAGCTCTCACCAGAAGCACAACTACAGGTCTTACTGGGAGAAACACCATCAACATGTCACAGGTGCCATAACCAGCAGCAGTAGAAGCACTCCAAAAGTTTCCAGGGCTCTGGGGCAGATAAGAGAAGTAGTGATGATATTGATGTGTCAGTGAGTGTGTCACTGTCAACAGTTAATTTATTCCCCCTATGACTCCTTCTGTAGAGGGTTATGATGACTCTGAGTTTGCTGTAGGAAACTACAAAAGTCATAGAGAGCCTACACATAGTCTTACCACGCCACGACTTCCACAAGTGATTGAGTTAAAGCAATAAAGTTACACAGTTCTTCTACTATGTGCTGCCATCCTACACTTACTAAGTTCTTAGAAAGAAGTCAAAACCTGCACAAACATAAAGCAAAAGTACACCAATGGAATAGTAAACTTGCCAAAATGTTGGCAGTTGACATGCTCCCTTTTTGCTTTGTTGAAAACAGAGGCTTTAAAGATCTAATGTCATGTGTTGTACCACCTGGAATATCCCAAGCCTCAGTAGGGATGGGCAAAATAAAGGCACTCAGCCTGCATATTTTGCTGTAAGACTCACGACGTTGACTTTCAGCTATTTATTTCCCTCAGAAGTAGGGGTGGGTGAAAAGTGTGAAAAATTTCCCACGTGACTTTTTGCGAAAACTTGCAGATTTTTCACTTTTTCTGCGAAAGTTTTCACCTTTCCTCCTATGCAAAATTGTTCTTCTTTTCACCTATTATAACACATTTTTTGCCTATATTTCCTATAGGTACTACATTTCCCACAGTAAAAGTACTTCTTCTGAGGACTGTAGCTTAGAAAAGTTGTGAGTCCTACAGCAACATATGCCTTGAAAAAGCTTTAGCATGCAGAATGCATTTGTCTTTTGCCCACAACACTAACTTCCTTCTTAAATGACACTGGCACATATTCGTGATGATGTAAAGAGATTAAAAAAAAAACCCATCCTACAATGTGGCAGATGTATATTGTAGTGGTGGTGGTGGGGACTGGCTGGTATGGTGCGATTTGTGTATGTATAATATTTTTACTATTGTCATGTTTGTGTCAAATCTCTACCCTCATGCTCAGATCAGTGACACACATTACTTGTCACTCATAGCAGTGGTCCCAAGTGGGGTGGCAACACTTCTTCACATCTCTCCTTCACCTCCTCATCTGTGCTGCTGTTAATATATTTGTCCTGGCTTTGTCTGTCATACTCCTCTGCAGCAGGAGCTATAGGTGTTATTTGGACTGAACTAACTGTTGGCACTGTAGTACACTCTCTGACACATAAATAACTTCACTACTTCTTTTTTCTGCCATGGGAACTTTTTTTTTTAAAGTTTAAAAACACTTTATTGAATAAATTAATCATACTGAAGTATATAAAGGTGAATCATGCCTCAAAATAAACAATAAAGGAGTGAAGGATACATAAATCAATCAAACATTAAAAGTTATAAAATTCCAAAAATGAAAGGGAAAAGGGAATAAGAACAGAAAAAGAGTAAAATGGTCAACCTCTCTGGAGGGACCAAAGTACAAGAAAGAGAAGAGCCCTGGGAACTTTTTAAAGTGCTTCTGCTGCTGCTAGTTGCGGCACCTTTGGCCTGCTGATAGTGTGTCACCCAGTCAGGCCTATGGTTGTGCTACAGGTGGGATCTTACAGAGGATGTGTCTAGGTGCAAGCCTGCTTTCCCCCTGCTCACATGCTTTTTACACAGACAACAGATACAACATGCTTAGCTTGACGATCCTGAGTGAAGTATCTCCATACTGTGGACTTAATGAATGAGGGGTTCCTGAGGTGGTGCTACTACTACTACTACTGGAGCTAGATGATGCAATTCTGCTGCCACTACTACTAGGTGTCAAAGGTGCAGCAACTACAGCAGCAGCAGAGGCACTCGTCATACCTAACACTGTGGATGTTAACAACCTGAGTTGCTGTCACAGTGCCTGGGTTCAGGAGTGACGCTCTGGCGTCAGTGCTCAGTTCTCTCCTGGCTTCAGGTCTGGCCGCATCTGGTGCCTTCAGCGGTCTTCCGTTTCCTTTCCCTAAGCAGCACTGAGGATTCAGGTGACACAGATGTGGGCGCGAGTTTTGACACATCTCTCGGCTCGCTGCGTCACGTTCAGGCGCAAAATAGTAATGTTATGCAAGCATCAGTTTTATTCCTTGGCACACTGGAGACTCCACCCTCCTACTTTCTGGCTGGGTATAAGAAGGCTCTGGATACTGTGTCCAATTGCCCTTACGTTGGTGTCTGATGCAGTTGTTTATTTCTTTTGTGCGTTCCATGTATGACCTTGGCTTGTCTGACCATCCATCCTGGTGCTGACCTGTGGCTCTGTCTGACTATTCTCTCCGTGTTACTTCCTGGCATAGTAGATACCCAATCTGGTGCAGACCTGTGGCTCTGGCTGACTACCAGTTCTGTGTATGACCTAGGCTTGTCTGACCATCCATCCTCGTGCTGACCTGGGACTCTGTCCTACTATCCATCCTGTGTTGTCTCCAGCATAGTGGGATAACCTATCTGGTGCTGACCTGTGACTCTGGCTGACTTCCCACTCTGGTATTCAGCCCTGGCTGGTCCTAGTACCTGCTTGATCTTGACAATTGTCTCTGGCTGACTATCCACTCTGTCTCACCCCAGGTGGTCTCTACCAAGTATACTGACTGCAGGCGTGAGTCATTAAGAGTCTCCCTTGTTTCCATATCCTGAGGGAAAACTCTGATGCTCTGCATCTGTGGTTGCCTTACTCGCTACTCAAAGAATACCATAGGCAGTCCGCCTAGTCTCTAGGAGAGAGGTCTACTCCAAGCGGCCTCCTATTTCTTGTAGGAATCACTGGCTTCTCCTGTTACCCTCTGCACCTTGTTAATTTACTACCTATTATATATTGCTGTTTAAATAAAGGTGGTTTTACTATATACAGTACTGCATGTACAGTACTGATGTATTCTTGAATAACTGTGACAGTGCGTAAGTGCCATGACCGCGGACGGGACTGGTAATCCACCTTTTCAAAACATCTTGGACAGAATGGAGGGTCAAGATCAATGCATTGATCAATTTTCCTTGGCCATGCAGACTTTGCTCAACCAAACCGCACACCTTGAACGCCTTAACCCACAACCGGTGGCCTCTTGTGCTCCTTCCCTGGCACTGGCAGCACCTACCACTCCTTATGCAGGCATGATCAGAGGGTTGTCAGGCTCAGCTCCCACAACATTATGGTGGGGATCCTGAATTATGCAGTGGGTTCCTTAACCAACTGGGCATATACTTCGAAATGGTACCACATGCATTCCCTAATGAGCGCAGTAAGGTTGGTTTTATGATATTGTTCCTTTCTGGCAAGGCTTTGGCATGGACTAATCCCTTATGGGAAACGGATAAACCCACAGTTCATTACTTTACGGAGTTTGTGACCTCATTCACATGAGTTTTTGATGTGCCGGGTAGCGCGACCTTGGCTTCTAAACACCTAATGACCATCATACAGGGCGCTCGAACAGTGGCGGAGTACGCTATCGAATTTCGTACTCTGGCAGCTGAAGTAGGCTGGAACAACGAGGTCCTGGTAGCAGCCTTTTCCCAAGGACTGTGCGATACTATCAAGGATGAGATTGCTGCCTGTAAATTGACTAAAAGTTTGGATGATCTAATCTCATTTACTATCCTAATGGATACCAGGGTCAGGGAGTGACCCTCATTTAGGGAGCGCCTGCAGAGGCCTCTATCCAGACTGGCTCCTCACTTTTCTCACCCACCCTGTCATCCCTCACCTCCCATGCCTCCTAGTTCCAACTTAGGGGGCAGAGAACCTATGAAAGGTAGTACTACCCATCTTTCAGTGGAAGAGAGGTGCAACTGAAACAAGAAGGGACGCCTTCCGCCGTCATTCCTGGGTCTCTCCTTCTGTACACCAGACTGGTGCCGTCAGATGCACCGGTCAAGCAGATGGACGGTCTGGTTGTCACCTCGCAGAGGAGTCGAAACCCCGATGTAGTCAGCTCCGCGTCAAAGGATGCGAGTCGAGGAGAGGTCGACAAGGCTCTGGAGCAGTCGAAGAGTCGCAGGCTGGAACTCCGGGCAGTAGAGAGTGAGGCCTCTACTCCCGGTCGAATGGATAACATGAAAAGTGTCACAGGAACCAACGGAAGGTCAACAACGGAGTCCACGTCACCGCCTGACAGCATACGAAGTTGAGTTGCAGGAAGCTGGCAGCAGGTGGTCGACGATGCAGGATACTCAGCTCATATGGGTGTCAAAGTGGCCGCTTTATACCATAGGAACATAAGACACCAGGACTCCTTGTTCACTCAGAGTAACTCTCAATTTTATGGGAACAAACCACAATATTTATACAACTCAGCTACACTGGAACACATGGGCCAGCCAGATACAATAGGGACATAATTCAATCATAACATGTAAGACAAAGGATCAGCAGCAGATGGTCTAGCAAATACAATGACTCAGACATGATTACATTTCAAACACAAAAGGGTTGCTGAACTCAGACAATGGACACAAAGACTTGAGGGGCTTGAATGAATTAACACATGGCAGGGGGTCTTAATGCAGTTCACAATACACTGGCTTGAGTGTCTAGAATACACATTGTAGGTAACTTTGTCTACACTCAAATAATTAACCCTTACTGCCCATTTCCTTGGAAGCAAGCCAGCAGTCCTTAGAAATGTCCACAGTCTCTGGGGGTTCTTGGGATAACAGTTCCAGGCCCAGACAAGGTCTCCAGTAACAGACTATGCTCCGTTACAAGAGAGCTTTCCTGAGGAGGGAGGGACTGTGTTTGTATTGTGGCAAATCAGGTCACCTACTGAAGTCCTGCCTGGTATCTCCAGGAAAAGCTCGCACCTAAGATTTTGTCGGGGACTGGTGTTAGGTGGAATTTCTCAGTCCCCAGAGGTTATTCTGGACAAACCCATTCTGGAGGTGATCCTGTCTTGGACTGTTACTTCGGCCTCAGCTCCAGCATTGCTGGATTCAGGTGCCGCTGGTTACTTTATTGATGTGGAATTTGTGGCCAAATATTCTATTCCAATTCAGCCTTGTTCCTCTCCTTTGACCATCGAGGCCATTGATGGTAGAACCCTGTGAAATGGTTTGTTTGACACACAGACACAGTGGTTTAGGAGAAAACACAGTTTTATTAAAATAAATAACCTTCACAGGTCCTGTAGTATAACAGTAGAATAGTACAGACACACGACAGGTTATAGATACATAGGCCTACACAGGTCCAGCATAAACAATAAGTCCACAATAGTCTATACTGACACAGGTCAGGCAGAGTGATGGATTCCCAGGAGCAAGGTCTTGCATGGGTTAAAGATCTTCAGAGTGTAAACACTTACATGTGCAGAGAGGTCAGTGATGGGACTCCCTGCATATAAACAGCTGTGGAATTCATAACGCCAAAAGCCAGATAATCAGAACTAGCATGAGCTGTTTAGGCAATACTGGGAACAGAGACACGTGAGGTACTGCCGTAGTAGTAACAGAGACAACACTTGCACTCTGCACAAGTATAACCGGAGGCAACCGGTGGCTCAACAGCCGGAGTGGTAATGGAGGCAGACACTTGCTCTGAGCAGAGGCAATAATGGAGACTAGGCCCAAGGTAAACTGCCGTAGCAGTAACGGAGACAACACTTGCACTCTGCACAAGTATAACCGGAGGCAACCGGTAACTCAACTGCCACTGATACTCTGCACAAGGAAATAACCTAATTGCCAGACAGTCAGAATGTCGCCTAGGCGACACAGCACAGGAGCGCCAACCAAGCCGGGTAGATACACGGAGCAGGAATGTCATCCAAGCCGGGTCTGATCAAGGAGCAGGAACATCAGCCAAGTCGGGTCGAATCACAGAGCAGGAACGTCAGTCAAACCGGGTCAGAGTCATGGAGCAGAAACATCAGCCAAGCCGGGTCGAATCACGGAGCAGGAATATCAGAAGAATAGTTAGGCAATTTGGGTCGGTACACAAGGGCAGCAGACAATATGCAGAGTAGTCAGGCAAGCCAAGTCGGTACACTGGGAAACACTGAGCAGAAAAAAGCACTGGCACAGGAACACCTTGAAAGGGCACCAGAGAGGTGCCCCTAGCCCAGTATATAAAGTTCATACTGGGCGGGACTAACACACGGTAGCCAATGGGAGCAAGGCACAGACTAGACTGACAGAAAAAAAAAAATAAAAAGAGCACAGGCACCGTGATACCCTGTTACAAGCGCATATTATGTAGGAGACATCACTGCTAACCTTAAAGGTGGGAGCGCTTCATATGTAGGTCCTGAAATTTCAGGTGATCAACTCTCCTCATTATGCCATCATTCTTGGGTTTCCTTGGTTGCAGACTCACAACCCCAGGATCAACTGGCACACCTGTGACATTGTGACTTGGGCTCCTCAGTGTCTTGGCCCACTTTGTACCACTTAAGAGCTTACCATCTGCACAGGAGTTGGCTAAGGTGTTTGCTAGAGTAGTCTTTCGGCTCCATGGCATAGCTAGGGTTATTGTATCGGACAGGGGGAGCCAGTTCGTGTCTCATTTTTGGAAGTGCTTTTGCGCTCAGATGGGAATCCAGCTAGCATTCTCCTCGGCCTACCACCCACAATCTAATGGTATGGCAGAGAGATCTAACCAAGCCTTGGAACAATTCCTCCGCTGCCACATTTCTGACCACCATGACAATAGGTTTACCTTATTACCTTAGTCGGAGTTTGCCCAGAATTGTGATGTAAACTCGTCCTCCCATTCTCCATTATGGATTTCAACCCTTTGTCCTTCCTGAGGCTTTCAAAGCACAAGAAATTCCGGCTCTTGACAAGCATTTAAGGGCTCTCCATTGCTCTTGGGCTCGGGTACAGAATACCCTACTTGGTGCCAACAGTGGCAAAAATGACAGGCTGACCGTAGGCGTTTGCCGGCACCTACATTCCAGGTGTGGGAGAGGGTTTGGCTGTCCTCCCGCAACCTCCAAGTTCCCTGTAGAAAGCTGGCTCCCCGTTTCATTGGTTCTTTCCACGTCCTGTGGAGAATTAACCCTGTGGCATATGCTCTTGACCTTCCATCCTCGATGCACATCCACAATGTGTTCCATGTCTCCTTGCTTAAACCTCTGATTTGCAACCGTTACACCTCAGCTACATTCTGGCCTGTACCCGTTAGGGTGGGTGATCATGAGCATATTGGACTCTCGGAGGGTCAGGGGGCAATTACAGTATTTAGTACATTGGAACGGGTACGGTCCAGAGGAACTCTCCCGGAAACCTTCTAGAGATGTGCATGTGCATGCCCCTATCTTGGTGCGTAAATTCCATGCTCAGTTTTCCAGGAAGCCCCAACCCTATCTACGGAGGAGGGGTCTTTAAGAGGGGGTACTGTCACAGTGTGCCTTACCTCAGTTCCCACGTCGCTGCTGTGTGCCTGGGGACAGGAGTGGCTCTCTGGCGTCAGTGCTCAATTCTCTCATGGCTTGTGGTCTGGCCACTTCTGGTGCCTTCAGTGGTCTCCTGTGTCGTTTACCCAAGCAGCGCGGCGGGAATGGGCGCGAGTTTTGACACATCTCTTGGTTTGCTGCGTCACGTATGGCCGCAAAATAGTAATGTTATGCAAGAGTCAATTTTATTACTTGGCACACTGGAGACTCCACTCGCTTACTTTCTGGCTGGGTATAAGAGGGATCTGGACAGGGAGTCCAATTGCCCTTACATTGGTGTCTGATGCAGTTGTTTATTTCTTTTGTGCGTTCCGTGTATGACCTAGGCTTGTCTGACCATCCATCCTGGTGCTGACCTGTGGCTCTGTCTGACTGTTCTCTCTGTGTTACTTCCTGGCATAGTAGCAACCCAGTCTGGTGCAGACATGTGGCTCTGGCTGACTACCAGTTCCTATGTATGACCTAGGCTTGTCTGACCATCCATCCTGGTGCTGTCCTGGGGCTCTGTCCTACTATCCATCCTGTGTTGTCTACAGCATAGTGGGATAACCTATCTGGTGCTGACCTGTGACTCTGGCTGACTTTCCACTCTGGTATTGACCCCTGGCTAGTCTTAGTACCCGCTTGACCTTGACCATCGGCTCTGGCCGACTATTCACTCTGTCTCTCCCCAGGTGGTCTCTACCAAGTATACTGACTGCAGGCATGAGTCAGTGGGAGAACTCTGGTGCTCTGCATCTGTGGTTGCCTTACTTGCTACTCAAAGACTACCATAGGCAGTCAGCCTAGTCTGTAGCAGAGAGGTCTACTCCAATTTCCTATTTCTTATAGGAATTGTTGGCTTCTCCTGTTACCCTCTGCACCTTGTTGTTATTTTACTACCTATTATAAATTAGTGTTTAAATAAAGGTGGTTTTACTATATACAGTATAGACTCCTGGTATATTCTTGAACAACCGTGACAGTTGCTGTTGCTGGGTACTCAAAACAGGTGTGTGTGACTGAGAGGGACTTGGACTCTGAAGAGGAGATGATGCTGATGATGACTGATAGGGTCACTGTGTGCTTTTTTACATCTGTGCCTGTCCAGGGTCAGACTTTACAGTGGCTTTCTCAAACAATTTATAGATAGGCACAGTGCTCTTTAAAAGTTGTGGAAGATTCAGCCTTTGACTTTCTGCTAACCTTATAGCCCTGTAATTATCCTCACTCTCAACTTCATCTGTATCTGAACAAGAGAAGGATGCTGGAGGGATATATTCTCTATCTGCATCATCATCAGTCATCATTAGGTCATCCTTAGCAGCATCAGCATCACCTGACAGTTCTTGCCCACTAGTAACCCTTATATTCCTCTAAGCTTTTGGAGGTCTCAAACAATTTATTTTTACTTTTTCTGTAACACAGTTCCCTACTACTTTGAGGATGGGTGTTTTGCTGCTTGTTTGCTCACTATCTGATGCAGCAGGTGGTTCAGCTGCTACACCTTCCTCTATTATGCTATTGCCAGCATCATCAACACTTGAATGTGACTTGTTGTCTTCAGTGTTCTTCTTATACTGGCACTGGTGGTGTTAGAACTAGTTTTGCTGGGACCTTGATAAACTGCATCCTCCCTTGGAGCAGAGGTATCATTATCATTGATTGCACATGCTGCAGCAACCATTGGTGCAGTCAGTTTTTGAACTACCCACCCCCCTTCCCTTTCCCCTTGTGTGTTTGCTGGACATTACTCAACTACACTGTGTTTTTTTACTCTACGGTACATAATACAACTGGTGGAGCTGTGTGATGCCTTGCTAAGCCCAGTCAGCTGTCTGTCACTGTCATCTAATATAGTTTTTCTTGAAAAAGAAAACACTAGAGGCCAATGCAATCCTTCGAAGAAAGTATCTCAGATGATTCAGATATGTATTAACACAAACAAATATGTATTTGATATCATAAATGATCATGCTTGTCAATTTAGAAAGCAATAGCAAATTTCACACTATGGGCCTTATGCAGAAAGCAAAAAACATTATCATTTACATAATTTGTGTTTTTAACCCTTAAATGGCGGAGAGGAATCCAGCACACTGTTTTGCAATCAATGCACTAGAGACTTCTAAGGCATTCAACATGTTACATTTCCCATTTATATCAAAGCCAGGTTTTCCTTATGGGGCAGTTGGATTGCTCCAAAATTATAACTCTTACATTTACTGAATACTGCAGGCTGCTTCTGGTAGTAGTGTAGTTGCATTGGGCATATTTTCATAGAACAACTTAGGGCCCCCGATATAAGTGGAGCAAACTCTGAATGTCAAAGCCATCTGAACATTAAACAACAACAAAAATAGGAGTTGTTTCTATTTCTATCTTATACTGAAATTCATAAACCTTTGGAAATGTATATAGCAGAGACTTACTAACTGTGAAAAACAGCAAGTATACAATACAAGCTAGTTTTGTAGCAACAGTTAATATATAACTGCCCCTGTACAAGCATACCCAGTCCCAGTCCCAGGGAAGAAAGTAGATAACATAAATCAGATGCTAAAAAAACATCAATTATCCCCTGGGCCAATGTGTTTCTATGCTATAACTTGCTCTTCCATCAATGTAGCATGGGCTAGCATGAAATATGAAAAGGAGTGATACCTGCTCTAAGGGAATCTTTTATTTAATTTAACTCCTCACCCTAGAAGGTCCAAAGGGTCTATGTCACTACAGCAATCTGGGCCACCTCCAAGCACAATGTAAACATGACTCTCAGCAACCGGTTACTTCTGCATGCATGCTTGATCACATGGAATAATTCTGAAACTGGAAGAATGTTTTACACAAGTCATAACAGCACTGTTAGCATTAGCTTACAAATTCATATGATACAATATTTACATTGTAAACCTGATTGTCAGCAAACTAGGCCACCTTTACATGCACACCCCACCACCATCAGTCACAATAAATGATTCCATCCAAAATATACTAATCACCAAAACAGGCTGTGAAAAATCCATAAAAAATAATAATGTTATGCTCTCCAACAGCAGTAGTAACTCAATTACACAAAATCAAAAGGTCAGTCATAATAATGGAAAACAGACTGGGGGGAAGATGAAGTAATTCTTTCATCAATATTCACAACAATCTTCCAGCATTTCTCTGTGGTAAAACAACAGCAAATAATAATTATAGGAAATAATAAATAATCTTAAAAGACTGGAGAATAAACCGTATATAATTTAAAAACTTATACCAACTTATACATAAAAAAGTTGTGGTGGGTGAAAGGATCCATTGTGTTCCCATGAAAATCAAGTTGTCCGATTTCTTGTGGGAAAATATGCTTTAAATACAGAAATTAAAATCTCCACCATTTTCACACGTCAAAAATGTGTTGCCTTTTTTCAATGGCTACAAAGTTTTTAACCCTTTATTAACGTGCTTTTGCCTTTTCGCTATAAAAACTTGCCATTTGCCAGGAACTGAAACACAATACAAGCAGCTACAGACCGAGAGAGAGGTTTTGTGCTGTGATAGTTGTAGCAAAATTGAGGCAGGAGAGGCTCATAGTGACTGCTATCACTATGAGCAAGTTTACAAACAATAAAAGGAGAAGCTGGAAGGACCCTTTTATGTCCAGTGAGTCTGAGGAGGAGGAAGAAGTGACCACTACTGATCCAATGCTGGCCAGTTCCCCTAAATCACCCCTAGGGATCTTGGGGAACTTAATTTCACTGGAGGAAGAAGAGGGTTGTAGTGAGAGCCGAAACATAGAAACATATAATTTGACGGCAGATAAAGAACCATTTCGGCCCATCTAGTCTGCCCATTTCCCTACAGTAAAAATCTCAAAGCTTTTTTGGTCCTTGGTCTTTTCTTGAGTTAAGGACAGCCTTATGCCTATCCCATGCATGCTTAAATTGTCATTGTATTAACTTCTACCACTTCTGCTGATAGGCTATTCCACTTATCTACTATACTCTCAATGAAGTAAAACTTTTTACATTACATCTAAACCTGTGTCCCTCTATTTAAGACTATGGCCTCTTGTCCTAACATTTTTACTCCTTTGAAATATACTTCCATCCTGCACTTTGTTGAATCCCTTCATGTATTTGAATGTTTCAATCGTATCCCCTCTCTCTCTTCTCTCCTCCAAGCTATACATGTTCAGATCCTTTAGTCTATCCTGATATTTCTTTTCCTGTAAACTAGTCACCATTTTAGTAGCCCTTCTTTGAATTTTCTCTACAGTATCTATATCCTTCTGGAGATGGGGTCCCCAGAACTGTACACAATACTCTAGGTGAGGTCTAACTAGAGATCTGTAGAGTGGCATGACCACTTCCCTTTTTCTGCTACTAATGCCCCTAGCTATACAACCCAGTACCCTGCTTGCATTCCCCACCACTTTATTACATTGCCTGCCTACCTTTAAGTCATTAGAGATAATTAATCCCAAATACCTTTCCTCTGTTGTCTCTGACAGTACAGTACCCTTAATAGTAAATTTTTCCTTTGGATTTTTATGTCCCAAGTGCATTATTTTACATTTATCAATGTTAAACTGCATCTGCCACACTCTTGACCATTCTTCTAATTTACCTAAATCATTTATCATTTGGCTTATTCCCCATGGAATGTCTACCCTATTGCAGATCTTGGTATCATCTGGAAAAAGGCATACCTTACCTTGAAGACCTTTTGCAATATCACTAATAAAAATAATAAAAAGAATGGGTCCCAGTACAGATCCCTGAGGTACTCCACTAGTAACACTCCTTTCGTCTGAATATTCTCCATTGACTACCAACCTCTGTCTCCTGTCACTCAGCCATTGCCTTATCCATTTAACTATTTTTGCATCCAAACCCAAACACTGCAGTTTATTTATGAGTCTTCTATGAGGGACAGTGTAAAATGCTTTACTGAAATCTAGATAAGCTATATCTACTGCTCCCCCTTGGTCTATTATTTTAGTTACCCAGTCAAAAAAACCTCTGAGGTTAGTTTGACAAGATCTCCCTGCTGTAAACCCATGCTGTTTGGTATCTTGCAAGCCATTTAAATTCAGATATTCAACAATTCTTTCCTTTAACATAGTCTCCATTAATTTTCCAACCACTGATGAAAGACTTACTGGTCTGTAGTTACCAGACTCTTCCCTGCTTTTTTGTGAAGAGGTACTACATTTGCTAAATTCCAATCTTTTGGAACTATTCCAGTCGTTAGTGACTGATTGAATAATTCTGTTAAAGGTTTTGCCAGAACACGCTTAAGTTCTTTTAATAACTTTGGGTGTATCCCATCTGGTCCCATTGATTTATCTGTTTTAACCTTAGAAAGTTGAAGTAGAACTTCTTCCTCTGTAAACATGCATGTCAGACCCAAAGGCGGGGACAGGAAGAAACCTGAGTACCTGAGAGCAGGACACGGATGCTCCTCCAACAAGAGGCCGCTGAGAAAGCTGCTAGGGGGCGACGCTAGGGAACGGAGCTAGGGAGCGTAGGTTGCCTAGGCCAGGGTTGTGCTGCGGCTGAGCCGCCTAAAGGTGCTGGCCACGAAGCCAGATGTAGTGGCCCCAGCAGAGGAGCCGCTGGGTAACCCCGGATAACCCTAACCTAGACAAACTATACTCAGAGGTCCCCAGGGAGGAAATGAATCTCCAAAAGAAAAGGTACTCACTCAGGTCTCCCCGAAGAGGATCAGGCAGAGGCTTGGTCAAGACAAGTCAGGGTCATACACAGAGGCACAGGCAGGATCAGGCAGAGGCTTGGTCAAGGCAGGTCAGGGTCATACACAAAGGCACAGGCAGGATCAGGCTGAGGCTTGGTCAAGGCTGGTCCGGGTCATACACAGAGGCACAGGCAGGATCAGGCAGAGGCTTGGTCAAGGCAGGTCAGGGTCATACACAGAGGCACAGGCAGGATCAGGCAGAGGCTTGGTCAAGGCAGGTCAGGGTCATACACAGAGGCACAGGCAGGATCAGGCAGAGGCTTGGTCAAGGCAGGTCAGGGTCATACACAGAGGCACAGGCAGGATCAGGCAGAGGCTTGTTCAAGGCAGGTCAGGGTCATACACAGAGGCACAGGCAGGATCAGGCAGAGGCTTGGTCAAGGCAGGTCAGGGTCATACACAGAGGCACAGGCAGGATCAGGCTGAGGTTAGGTCCAGGAACAGACTGAGAGAGAACCCAAGCACTGGAAGCTCTATTGGACTCTATACAAACACGTCCACATAGAGCTAGAGGAGGAAGATATAGATCCCCTAACCGGAAGGAGCCTGGAGAGGGTGGCTAGAGTGTCGGCGGATGCGGCGAAGAACAGTGGAAGCCGCGCGGGGACCGGGAAGGCAACCCGGAACCGCAACAACGCCCAGGGTAAGGTTACTGGGCGAGTGGGACACCACACTGCCCCCCACCCAAAGGCCGCCACCGGAGTCCACTAGGAGGGACAGCCGGGAAACCGGACATGGAAACGGCGGAGCAGGGCCGGGGCATGAACATCCTGCACAGGTACCCAGGACCGCTCCTCAGGGCCGTAGCCTTTCCAGTTAACCAGGTACTGGAGACGACCCCGCACCCGGCGGGAGTCCAGGATGTCATTGATGATGAACTCCTTTTGCCCTCGAACAGTGACAGGAGGAGGGACAGGAGCAACAGGAAGAGGAAACCGGGCCGGAACCCAGGGCTTGAGCCGGGAAACATGGAAAACAGGATGGACTCGGAGAGACCTGGGCAACGCCAAACGGTATACCACCGGGGAGATCCGTTTCACCACCCAAAACGGACCTAGGAAGTGCAGGCCGAGCTTCACAGAGGGCTGGCGGAGGCGGATGTTATGTGAAGACAACCAGACCCTCTCGCCTGGAGCGAAGACAGGAGCTGGACCACGATGACGATCGGCAGCTGCTTTTTGGCAAATCTGGGAGGAAAGCAAGGTGATGCGCAGGGCGGACCAGTGCTGGGCCATGGACTGGACCCTGGTCTCAGCGGAGGGAACAAGAGAATGGCCTGGGGAAAGTAGGAGAGTATGAGGGTTATAACCCAGGGCAGCAAAGAAGGGAGAGCAGCCCAGGGAGGTCTGGAGTAAAGAGTTGTAAGACAGTTCCGCTAACGGGAGGCGATCCACCCAATCATCTTGCCTGTGGTTACAATGGGTATGGAGATAGGACTCCAACGACTGATTGAGGCGTTCCGTCTGTCCATTGGTTTGTGGATGATAACCGGAGGAAAACTGAAGCCGTATCCCTAGTCTGGCACAGACCGCCCTCCAAAATTTGGACACGAACTGAGGGCCACGGTCGGAGGTGATGTGAAAAGGGATGCCGTGAAGACACACAATGTGAGTAAGGAACAAATCAGCCAACTTGGCAGAAGAGGGTAGTGCCGGAAGAGGAACGAAATGTCCCTGCTTGGAGAACCTGTCAATAACCACCCAGATAGTGGTCATACCCCGGGACACAGGTAGGTCCACAATTAAATCCATGGCCAGTTGGGTCCAAGGTAAGGAAGGGACTGGGAGCGGATGAAGCAGACCCAGAGGCCGAGAGTGCGGAGTCTTAGTTCTGGCGCATACGGGACAAGAACCAACGAGGGCCTCAACATCAGCCCGAGAGCCAGGCCAATGAAAATATCTGGAAAGCAGGTGGTGGGTACGTTTAACACCGGTGTGTCCGGCTAGTGGGGAGTGGTGAGCCCAGTGAAGGACCTCAGTGCGCAGAGGAGCAGGAACGAATAGGGTCGAACAAGGATCAGAAGACCCCCTACAAGGAGCAGTCTGCTGAGCGTCCTTAATGGCCAGAAGAGTAGTAGAGGAAAGTGCGGCCAGAACGCGAGAAGGGGGTATGATTGTGTCCATCGGGGACGATGTAGTGGGAAGAGGTTCATGGAGGCGGCACAAAGCATCCGCTTTGGTATTCTTACTCCCAGGTATGTAGGAAATTTTGTAGTTGAACCGGGTAAAGAAGAGAGACCAGCGGGCCTGGCGAGGGTTCAATCGCTTGGCTGTAGCTAGGTAGGCCAAATTCTGGTGGTCGGTTAAGATGGAGAGCTCGTGGGGAGAGCCTTCCAATAAGTACCGCCATTCCTCCAGAGCTAATTTAATAACCAGAAGTTCCCGATTACCCACGTCGTAGTTCTGTTCAGCAGAGGTAAAACGCCGTGAGAAAAAGGAGCACGGGTGGCTTTTACCTGAAAGAGGGCAACACTGGGAAAGGACGGCTCCAGCGGCCCCCTCTAAGGCATCAACCTCCAGAACGAAGGGTGAAAGAGGATCAGGGTAGCGCAGTATAGGAGCAGAAGAAAAAGCGGTCTTGAGTATCTCAAACGCTTTTACAGCCTTGGTGGGCCAACAGGAAGTATCAGCCCCCTTTCTAGTGAGAGCCATAATAGGTGCTATGATCTGAGAAAAACCTTTAATAAACTTCCTATAATAGTTGGAAAAGCCAATAAATCTCTGTATGGCTCTGAGGGTAATGGGTAAGGGCCATTCCGAGACGGCTTTGACCTTGGCAGAGTCCATGAGGAGCCCTGCAGAAGAAATTATGTAACCCAGAAAAGGCAGAGAGGCCTGCTCAAAGGAGCATTTCTCCAGTTTAGCGTATAGGTGATTGGTCCGGAGTCTTTCCAGAACTTCACGGATGTGTAGACCACGTTCGGCAAGAGACTTGGAAAAGATGAGAATATCATCCAGGTACACAACCACAGAGGATAGGAGGAGATCCCTGAAGATATCGTTGACGAACGTCTGAAAGACGACTGGGGCATTACGGAGACCGAAGGGCATGACGAGGTATTCGTAGTGCCCAAAGCGGGTGTTGAAGGCTGTCTTCCATTCCTCACCCTCGCGCATACGGACCAGGTTGTATGCGCCCCGTAGATCGAGTTTGGTAAAGAGGGTGGAACCCCTGAGGCAATCCAGTAGTTCAGAAATTAGGGGAAGTGGGTAGCAGTTCCGGCGCGTGATAGCATTCAGACCCCTATAGTCGATGCAAGGTCTGAGAGAGCCGTCATTTTTGGACACAAAGAAGAACCCGGCCCCTGCCGGGGAAGTAGACGAGCGGATGAAGCCGCGAACCAAACTGTCCCTGATGTATTCCTCAAGGCTCCTGTTTTCAGGTAGAGAAAGAGGATAAGTGCGGCCACGAGGAGGAATGGACCCGGGGATAAGATCAATAACACAATCAAAAGGCCGGTGTGGTGGTAGCACTTCGGCCTTTTGTTTACTAAAGACATCGGAGAAATCCCGGTAGGGTATAGGCAAGGTGGGAGAGAGAAGATCAGCCTCAGACTCATTTGCTGAGGAGACAGTGGAAACAACACGAGTGGTAGGGAAGGACAAGGCGCCCGAAAGCTTTTGGAATTTTTTGAGTTTGCAATTGCTCTCATTCCTGCTGATGCTGAGTTGTAAGGGCAGCAGGATGCTGAGGAGCACTCTCATCAACAAGTGATGCAGGACTAGGACAGGTTCCACTTGCCAGCAGCAGCAATACTCCTGGTCCTAGCTTCAGTGCTGATTGAGGCAGTAGTAGCAACAGCAGCATCATCATCATCCTCTGCCCCAGCAAGTGAAGGGGAATGTAGAGAAGAATTAAGAGGCCATTCTTCTCCATCTTTCATCTCCCCCCTGAAGTCATGAGAGTGGGGCTATTTTTCTATTGAGGCAGGCACAGTGAAGTCATCAACAATGGCACTGTGCACAATTTGTGACAAGTCAGTGAAAAGCGGCAAGGAGGGAACACACCTTGGAACAACCACCCTGATAACACACATAAAACACAGACACCATGACATTTACAGTATGTGAAACATGACAAAGCCAAACACCCACCCACTCTCCCGAAAGGCAACAAGAGGTGAGGCGGAGATCAAAGAGGAGGAAGAACAAAGAAACCCAGGCAGAGGTTGAAAGTTCAATGACAAAAGAACTAGTTCACCATCACCTTCTTGCTCTGGGGTAACTACATCTTCTGCAGATCCACACTGTTCATCGTTATCTCCCCCACCAAGTGATAGCCATTCTGTAGATGTTAGTATGTTGCAGTTTGTGTCCACCCACTCCACACTATGTGGTGTACTGATCACACTTGGCAGTGCTGCGGAGGAAAATCTCAAGGAGAGCATCAATCGGCATCCAAGGAGATTCTATCCCGCAGAATAAGCTAAGATGGTGGCAGGGAGGGTTCATCATTACTATTAAACTGTCAGCAAGATGTCATGTGTCCATAGTGGGGTGTGGACAAGGGGCATAGTGACAGCAGCAGTACTTGGTTTCTAGTGGGGGGGTTTCATATTGGGGATCCTAGGGGTCATGGTATTTGAATAGAGTTGTCAGGTGTTTCATGTGAGTGCAGATGTACCCATTGTTCCCAGTCCTTTCCTCTTTTACATTGTGAACATTGCAGTTGCTGAAGTTGGAGGCACAGTTCCTGCTGTCAAGGGAAAAATTTCTATTGTAGTAACAACACACCCATGATTTTGGAGTAGGGAGCAAGTGGAGAAGAATTATTGGCCAACTTCTTCTTTTCTCCACATATACTGGGGGCTATTTATTGTGCTGTTGCTGCCGCATCACTGGAGCTAGTCATGGCAAGTGGAATCTTCACCATCCATCACCCATGTTACTGCTGTTGTTGATCACATTCCCTTTGAGCTGCCTAATCATCTTGCTGCTTAAACAACTAAGCAGCAACAGCAAGAACAGCAGTCACAAAGTCAGCAATTATATCATGGCATTTTACAATGGCTAGTGGCCACTGGTCAACAATACATGACCTGCTGGTACTAGACCAGTAGGCCAGTAGGGCATTCTTTTTTCCTCAGGGCTTTAAAAAAAACAAAAAACAAAAAAACAAAGACCCACAAAAAAATAAACAATTTTTGGGGGCTTGTTTTGTTACCGTGGCGGCGGCTGCTCGAGCCAACCGCAGCTTCCTCTGGCGGCTCCAGCTGCAATGTGTCAAGCGGTTCATCCCAGCAGCGTGGAGCCATCAGCAGCACGCCCCATGGCTGGACTTCTGGCGGGCATCTACTATTAGCGAACGTCCATGGCTGGAAGTGCACCCTATATAAAGGGACAGCACATCATTCGGGTGTCCTTCCCTTCCTGGCACCCAGGTACTTATACAGCCTGGACACCATTCACTGTTGCCCTTTCGTGGTGTCCAGTGCAGTTGTGTAGTTGTGTTCTAAGTTTTGTCTGACTAACTGTTCTGGTGCAAACCTTGGATTGTCTGACTACCTGCTTTCCATTTCCCTCTGGTATGGACCTGCGGCTCTGGTAGACTACTCGCTTCGTGTATGACCCTTGGCTTGGCTGACTATCCATTTTGGTGCTGACCTGTGGCCTTGTCTGACTACCCGCTGTGTGTATGACCCTGGCTAGTCCGATAACCAATCTGGTTTAGACCTACGGCTCTGGCTATTCTTGCTTTGTATTGCTCTAGAGTGTCTGACTATCCACTGTGGTGTTACCCAAGGCTACTCACTGCGCATCCAGAATCAACGCTTCAGTGATAGTTTGGGGTACTCCCGGTGGCTCCAGCAAATCTCCTGGTGCATTCATTTCTTTACTGGGATCTTCAGGTGCGGACCTGTATCCAGTGGTGCTCATCCGGTACGACCTGTGTCATCAACTCAGGTGCGGACTTGAGTTGAGTCCTGTATCTCCTAGTGCACTGTGCCTCTGTACTCAGACTTTCGTTCTGGGGTGATTCAGGTGCAGACTTGCATCCAGTTCTTGACTTGTGTCTTTGTTTGTACAGGTGCATATCTGTTGTGTCCTCTCAGGTGCGGACCTGAGTCAGTTATTCCCTGCCTGCCTTCTGGGATTCGCTTCGACACTACTCAACTGCTTACCCAGTTTACGTTGCCTATATTGTATTGCTCATTTAATATTGCCTTATCTTCTATACGTTGTATTCTCAATAAAGATTGTGTTACCTACAAGTACTGGTCCAGATATCGTTATTTAATCTGTGACGGTATGAAAGGGCCATGTCTACAGACAGTACTGGTAACCCTTCTACCCAAGACCTCCTAGCTAGGATGGAGGTACAAGAGCAAAGTATTGATCAAATTACTATGGCTTTGCAAACCTTGCTAAACCGTACTGCTCACCTTGACCGTCCAGTTGGACAACCGGTGGCTGCATCTGCTGTGAACCCAGCACCGGGAACACCAGCTAACCCTGATGCAGGCATGATCAAGTGTTTTTCTGGGCACACTCCTTTGCCTCAGCAATATGACGGGGACCCAGCGCTGTGCCGTGGGTTCCTAAATCAATTAGATATCTATATGGAAATGGTACCTCAGGCGTTTCCCAATGATCGCAGTAGAGTCGGTTTACTGATATCACTATTATCGGGCAAGGCTTTGGCGTGGGCCATCCCATTGTGGGAGACAGACAAACCGATTATTTATGACTTTCTGGCATTTGTGGACTCTTTCCATAAAGTCTTTGACATGCCCGGTCGTAAGGCCTCTGCCTCCAAACACCTCATGAACATACTCCAAGGTACGCGAACTGTAGCAGATTTCGCGATTGAAGGTCTCTGTATGTACTGTGGCAGATCCGGCCATTTGCTAAAGTCTTGTCCTGTGCATCCGGGAAACGTACGCACCTAAGGTCCTGTCGGGGGCAGATCTTAGGTGGCAATTCCCAGTCCCTGGAGTTTGTCAAGGGTAAACCCATCCTCGAAGTTATCCTGTAATGGAACACCTACTCGACAGTGGCCACCGCGTTACTTGATACAGGGGCAGCAGGATACTTCATTGATGCAGACTTTGCTGAAAGCCAAGCCATTCCCTTGCAGTCTCGCTCCTCACCCTTGGCTATTGAGGCCATTGATGGGAGGCCCTTACAACCCTCTCATATTACTCAGGAGACATTTCCTTTAAACCTGAGAGTTCGAGCCCTACACACCGAAACCCTTCAATTTCAAATAATCTACTCGCCTCATTGTGCTATTGTCCTGTGGTTTCCTTGCCTGCGGTTCCAGGATCGATTGGCACAATTGTGATATTATATCATTGGGTCCCAGTTGTGCTTAATCCTGTCTCGCATGTCCTACGAGACTGTTGTGTACATCTTCCTCAGATCTGCCTGAGGAGTATAGGGCTTTCCATGACGTATTTGACAAGGTTCAAGCCGGTGCGTTGCCTCCTCATAGGGCCTACAATTGCGAGATCAACTTGATTCCTGGTACTACTCCTCCCAGGGGCCGGGTTTATCCTCTGCGTGACCCTGGGTAGTCCGATAACCAATCTGGTTTAGACCTACGGCTCTGGCTATTCTTGCTTCGTATTGCTCTAGAGTGACTGACTATCCACTGTGGTGTTACCAAAGGCTACTCACTGCGCAACCAGCATCAACGCTTCAGTGATAGTTTGGGGTACTCCCGGTGGCTCCAGCAGATCTCCCTCTGGTATGGACCTGGGTGAATCTATGACATGTTTCTAACAAGCCTAAGTCCTATAAATTAGTGTTTCCTTAGGGCTTGTGCCAAACAAGTTTAGGTACTAAAATCAAAGTTTCCTCAGGGCTTGTGCCTCTAATAACAAATCGTACAAATCATCCTCTACAGAATTATCTATCACATCAAGTATCAGTCTACTCCAGAGGCAGCTAACGTCAGGGGGTCCCTGTCTCTATCATGTTACATACAAATTTCCCAATGCCAAGAACCCCCCAAAAAATAATTCCCTGTTTAACTGATTCTTTCCCCAGACTCCACCCACCAACACAGACACCCTCCTCAGACCCCTTTTATAACATGTTTTGGGGGGGGATTTGTAATTATAATTCTTTTTTTTTTATTAACAAACTGTCCCCCAATCCCAGTAATCTCCCTCAAGATAAAAGCATTCCTTGTTCAACTGATTCTTTATCCACACTCCACCAACAGACACCCTCATGCCGTTTTTATTCTATGCCTTTGGGAAATAAAATAACTTTTTCTATGTGGTACAACTTCAATGTTCCCATTGATTTCAATGGAATAAGCGATGCAAAAAAAGCAGAAAAACTGCACTTTTCATGGGAAACTATTCATCAAGTGGGAAGTGCCATTATTCGCTGATTTTGGCTTGAGTAGACAATTTTCACCCCATCCCTATAAAAAAGCTCACAATGGAGATGAGTAACATATATGAGTATATTAGTAATCAAATACTATCCATAAATTGTGTGTATATTTGAACAAGGAGAAAGAATACCTTAAAAATATTTTGCCAGACATTTATTTTTTTTAAACCATTTCCAATACATCTCCCACATCTGCTTTTTCAAACATGTCCACTCCATTTTCACTTCGTCTACTTGGCAAAAGAAACTCCCCAGGACAAAACTAGCACTGGAATGAAAAAAAGGCAGAGTGGTGGCCATTTCATTCCAAATGTTAGAAAATATAATCAAGCTGCATTCTTATCCTCACAGACTGGCATAAAAATGAGAAATCCAAATTATGTGAACATTCTTTAAAGCACCATTAATTATGGCTACTAAGAAATTCTGATCTTGATCTGTTTACCAACATCCTACATTAAAAGTAATATTTACCATCTGGGAAAACAACTGAGCTCAGCCGCTGCACCTTATACACCTTTTTCACTCAAATTCTCCTGAGAAGTTAGGATTTTCATGCATGGAACATTACCCATACACCTCATTAAGGGAATTTTCTCTGTCATGGCTGTAAATGACTTTAGCACCTTAAAAATTTACTTTACCTAAAAGTAAGAGCTGGAGATATCTACAAATTCTGATTTTACTTTTTTGAAAGCCCACACTGGAAATCCTTGGTTTGTCCCTGCTATCCTGCCCCCCCCAAAACTTCTGGGATATATTTAACCATTTATGGATCAAAAGAGTGTGCAACTCGTTTTGAAATAATGCATCACACACACCTCTGGTTAGGAGGTCTGGTTTCAGTGTTGGCAAAAATAATACTTTATTGGTTTGCAAATTCACCCAAGGGCAAAGAAAACATGTACAGTACTAATGAAAGACCCCAAGTGATGAAAAAGAAAAACAACAAAGTAAAAATATCTTGATTTTTACCATTCTGTCAGATTTACTGAATCAAATACAATATCACATACAAAATACCTTAATTGTTTAAATACCAGAGGTATGTGCAAAACATTTCCTTAAAGTGTTCATTAATATGGATGTAGAAATAAAACATTTTAAGATAATTAATAATTGAATGTATGTTGGATTCATTTACATTAATTCATTTGGTTAGTATGACTGAATATTTCAGTTTTGGTAAACAAAGTAGCATGCCTTCTCAAAAATAATGCTTTGGGTCTTAATTTAGCAAAGAAATAAATAATACAGTCCTTTTCTGCCACCTTCTGGCAGTCTTTTATTACTACATATACTGATCTCAGAGTAAGAAACAGCAGCATATTTGATTTTGATATAGGGGTTAGGAGGTGACAGATGAGAGTTTGCATTGCAGTGCCACCACCAGCACCAATAGACAGACACATGCAGCGCATGGTATATGGGCTAGTACAGTCTATTTACAGAAAGCCCCCCTCACAAAAAGGAATCAGCAGCATCTTTGTCTCTGTTAGAAACAAAATATGGTGGCTAGGAGCTGATAGAGATGAGAGTTTGCATTACAGCACCACCAGCAGCAACATTAGACAAATGGACAGACATGTATATGGGCTACAAAAAGTCTGTTTAACTGAAGAAGTAGTTGTGGCTGTCTAATAACAGATGACACCCTCCATTGATCTGTGAGAGTAAGGAAGTAGTAACATGTTTCACTCTGTTAGAAGCACAGTATGATGGTTAGGAGGTGATAGAGATGATAGTTTGAATTACAGTAAAACAGGCAGCAACATCATTAGACCAATGGACAGACACACATAACATCAGCATTGTATATCAGCTGAAAAGTCTGTCATACTACTATACTGATGATGATTAAGAGGGTGTGACAATCACAGTCAGAGCTGACTGTCCAGACTTTGGCAGATTGACCTTTAAGAGGTCCATCTTTTGCACCAGATGCTGGCAGACCTTTGACGAGTGGTTTGCCTAAAAACTGTCCATACAAAGTTCCTATGTGCTCTTGTTTTTGAACAGTAAATCTATATATTTTTTTGTTTTTTAATGCTGAAAACACTTAAACCACAATCATAATTACTGCAGACAGCAGTGGCCAGTCTGAAAAACTACATGTGCACATTGTCTATGTGCTCTTTTTAACAGTAAATATATATATATATATATATATATATATATATATATATATATATATATAATTTTTTTTAAAATTAAAACACTCTGGAACTATAGACATTTTTGCCGAAGACAGTAGTGGGTGTCTGGAACACTGCTCCTGCACAGTGCTTATGTGCACTTTTTTTGAGCAGTAAATCTACTTTTGTTTTTTGTTAAAATATTCAGGAACAATAGGCGTTGTTTCTGGAGACATCAGTGATATCTCAATAACATTGCATGCACAGCACCTATGGGTTTTTTTTTGGTTGAGACAGCCACGTCATGTCTGGAACACTGCACATGCGCAGTGTCTATGTGCACTCTTTTTGAACAGTATATCTACTTTTACATTTTACTTTTTTTAAATTAAAACATTCAAGAACTGTAGGCATAGTTGTTGGAGACAGCAGTGGCATGTCTGGAACACTAAGTGCGCACAGTGCAACTGTACATTTTTTAACAGTGCAAGGAAAAACAAGCCAAGTTATCAAAGTCAGCAGTGTTGTGTGTGGAACACTGAGCATACACAGTGCCTATATACACATTTCCTTTCATTTTTTAATTAAAACATTCAGGAAAGACAGGTATAGTTGCAGGAGAAGGCAGTGGAATGTCTGAAAAACTGTGCATGCAGTGCCCATGTGCACATTTTTAACAGAAAACCTATTCTATAGATTTTTTTAAATTAAAATATTCAGGAACAACAACCATAGTTGCTGGAGACAGCAGTAACATATCTACAATCTTGTGCGTATGCAGTGCCTATATGCACTTTTTTTGAACAATGCATCTACTTTTAACTATTTTTTTTTATTAAAACACGACCAACAGGTGTGGTTACTGGACACAGCAGTGGGAAATCTGGAACACTGCATGTGCATAATGCCTATGTGCATTTCTTTTTGAACAGTAAATCTAGGTATAGTTTTTGTTAAATTTAAACACTCAGGAACAATAGGCATAGCTGCTCCAGTCAGTAGTGGCATATCTGAAACACTGCACATGCACAGTGCCAATGTGCACTTTTTTAAACAGTAAATCTATTTTTAATTTAAATTAAAATACAGCCATATTTATTGCAGGCATCAGTATGTCACAGGCCTGTACAAACACACACAGCTCAGCTGCTATGGACTGGATGAAATACTGCAAGTGCACATTGCCTATGTGTACATTTTTTGAACACTACATGTACTTTTAAATGTTATTTTATTAAAACAATCTGGAACAACAGGCATAGACAACAGTGGCATGTTTAGACACATAGCTACTATGTGCAGTAAATCTCCTTTTAATGTTTTTATTTATACCAAAATTCTCAGGAACAAGAGACATCTTTGTCAGAGACTGCAGGGATATCTTAGGACAGACACAACAATTGATTTTCATAAAATAAAAATAATTGGACTGGGGCAAATAAAGTATAATGAGTACTTTATATTAAAGGTTAAAATACAAAGATTAATGTATTAGTCATTAACAAAACTTAATGCCACTCAGAAGGGCAGCAGTAAGGCACTGTAGGGGACTAGCCAGTGGACAATATGGACAGTCAGTTATGCACTGGACAGATATTTTTTTTTTTTGGGGGGGGGGCATCAGAATTATTGTGGAAAAAAAGGCACTTGTTTTTTCACTGACTGTACCAACACTGGTTCCTAGCAATAGTCCATAGCTATTATATATTCCCTAATAGGGATGGGCGATAATTTTTTCCTCAAACTGAAATCAAAGAATAATGGCACTTCCCGCTTGGTGAATAATTTCCTGCAAAAAGTACCATTTTCCACTTTTTTCACCTAGCTCATTCCATTTAAATCAATGGGAACTTTGAACTTGCACACAACACAGAGCAAATATTATTTTATTTCCCAAAGGCATAGAATAAATGAGGGTGTCTGTGTTGATGTAGTGTGCGGAAAGGATCAGTTGAACGGGGAATTTTGGGGGGGGTTGTTAACTGGGATTGGGAGCAGTTAATAAAAACAATCCTAAATATAATTTAAAAAAAAACCATAAGACATGGTATAAAAGGGGTGTGAGGAGGGTGCCTGTGTTGGTGGGTGGAGTCTGGGGAAAGAATCAGTTGAACAGGGATTTTTTTGGGGGGGTTCTTGACTGGGATTGGGGGGAAGTAAATAAAAAAAAAATAAAATAAGAAATGTGGATGTAACGTGATAGTAACAGTTTGTATTTAGTAGAGGATGATTTGTAAGATTTGTTGTTAGAGGCCCAAGCCCAAGGCGAGCTAGTTGCTTCGCTTGTAATCTAACTTTCAGCCTCTGCCTGGGTTCTCTTTTCTTCCTCCTCTTTGATCCCTGCCTCACCTCTTGATGCCTTTCTAGAGAGTCAGGGGGTACAGCAACAATGGTGCTCGATTTCTGTGGTGGGTGTTTGGCTTTAACATGTTTGACATAAATGTCATGGTGTCTGTTTTTCATGTGTGTTATCAGGGCAATTGATCACTGACTTGTCACAAATTGTGCACAGTGCCATTGGTGATGACGGCACTCTGCCTGCCCCAAGAGAAAAATAGCCCCACACCCATGACTTCAGGGGGTAGGGAACAGGTAAAGAAAAATGGCCTTTTTCTTCTTGTCCTCCACATTCCCCTTCACTGTCTGGGGCAGAGGATGATGTTGTTGCTGTCACTGCTACTGCCTCAGAATCAGCACTGCAACTAGGACCAAGAGTATTGCTGTTGCTGGCAAGTGGAACCTGTCCTAGTCTCACATCACTTGTTGACCCCATTCCCACTGTGTCCACTGTGGTCTGTGGCATACTAGCCTGCTCCTCAGCATCCTGCTGCCCTTGCAACTCAGCAGCAGCAGGAATTAGAGCAGTAGAAAACTCTACAATTTCCTAAAGCTGACTGCTAGTGGTGGTGGTGATGTCTATCCCAGTCCCTGCCTCTCATTTTGGGCTAAAAAGGCAATCAGTCTCTTTCACCCCAGCTTCTCCACCATCATCATCACCACCACCACTAGTCCCTTGTGCTGCTGCTGCTGCTCTATTACATACATCTCACTGCTGGTTTGAGGAGGTGATGAGAAATGTGGCAGAGGGTCCCTTAATGTCACACTTGCCATTTCTTGTTGATCTGAAGAAGGCAGACTGGCAGCACTCGCAGCAGACACAGTCAGCTGATCTGTGCTCCTGATGGTGGTGGTATTATTGTGGTGGCAACAATTCTGCCTTCTTCAGGATCATGCTCCACATGACAATGATGTGGTGGGAAGGGGACTACTAGGGTCAGGGGAATGGTGTGGTCTGCCTTAACTTCTAGTCTGGATGCTTTCAATTGCTTCCTCTATCACTCTCCTAACACTAATCCCACTGGCTGCTTCACCATCACTGTCACTAGTACTATTACTAACACCAACCACATCAATTTCAGCCCCTGAGTCTTCCTCCTCACAGTCACTAATAATATGAAGATTACCCCCTCCTTTTCTCCTAACAAGCTGCTGGACCTTCTTTATAGTAGTACTAGTACTGGTGGGACTGCTTGGGGATGGCAAGTGTGACTTAGGGTCCCCTGCTGTCACACTTGACATCATCTTCTCCTTCCCCCTCTCCTAAGTATTACAAGACACACTGGCATTAGCTTCAGCACTGGTGGCAGCAGGTTCAGCACTGGCAGCAGGCACAGCATTGGTGGCTGCAGGGGCAGCATGTCTGACAGCAGGCACAGCACTGGTGGCAGTAGGGGCAGCAGGTCTGACAGCAAGAACAGCACGTTTGACAGCAGGCACAGCATGTCTGGCAGCAGGCGCAGCACGTCTGGCAGCAGGCACAGGCAACCAACCTGCTCTAACTACTACTCTCTTCTTCCTTCCTTGACACTAATTTCCCCAAGATCCCTAGGGGGACTGGGCAGCATTGCTTCTGTAGTTCTCACTTCCTCCTCAGATTCAGACTCAGTGGACACATAAGTGTCCTTCCAGTACTTCCTTTTAATACTTTTAAACTTTCTCATAGTGATGGTAGTGACTTAATTTTGTAAAAAGATCACAGCACAACAGCACAGCACGTCTACCTCGCCCTGTAGCTGCTTCTATTGTGTTTCACTTCCTCGAATAGGTCACGTTTTCATAGCAAAAAGGCTAAAAACACACAAGTCAATGGGCAGAAACTTTCTAGCCATTGAAAAAATGGCGAAGATTTTAATTGCTGTTTTTAAAGTGGATTTTCCTACGAAAAAGTGAACAACAACGTGGTTTTCGCAGATTTTTTGTGAAAACACAGTAGAATCTTTTACCCCCACCCATGCTCCCTAATAAGGATGGGTGAAAACTTTTGCCTCAAACTGAAATCGGTGAAAAATGGCACTTTCCACTCGGCAAAAATCTACCATGAAAAATGTAGTTTTTTTTTCCGCTTTTTCCACCTAGCTCATTGCATTGAAATCAATGGATAGAAAAAATGTTATCCACCACACAAAACTTTTCTACAGCCATATAACAGGATGTCAGGCTCTCAAAGCATGCCATTCTGTGTTTGTGAGAGGGGAGAGCAGCATGTTTTTGAGCTAGAGAAGAGGAAAATAAATTAGTTATATATTATTTTGGACTAACTGTGATAAGAGTGGACAACTTAAAAAAAAATAAAATAAAAAACTAAAAATAAAAAAAAAATACATAAATAATTTAAAAAATAAATATATTAGACGGCCGACTGGGAGCTCCGTGACTGAGGCAGACTTGATAGAAGAAGACGACATTGAGAATTTTGTTGAAGGCCAAGGCAAGACATCACACTCCATCAGTTGTGTAAAAACACATAAGCGGAAGGGGGAAAGGTGGAAAAGTGCAGGGACATGGGAGTAAAGTGGTAGTACAAAAACTCTCTGCATGTGCAATAAATGATGATGTGGTAGATGCAGTTTGTCAAGGTCCCACCAATCACACCACACCAGTCCTCCACCATAACTATCATACACATCTGCCAAATTGTAGGTTGTACTTTAATTTTTGAATCACTTGACATCATCATGAATATGTGCCAGTGTCACTGCATGCTAACACAATTTTCAAGGTATATGTTGGTGTAGAACTCACAACTTTGACTTCCAGCTACTTATTTCTCCACTACAGCCCTCAGAATAAGTAATATTGTGCTGGGAAGTGTTGCAGCATATTAAACATAGGAAAAATGTGTTGGGATAGGAAAACATGTGCTGGAATAGGAGGCAAATGTGTTGAATAGGCAAAAAATGTATTAGAATAGGAGAATAATGTGTTAGAATAGGTGAAAAATTTGCTGGAATAGGCAAAAAGGAGGAACATTTTGCGCTGGAGAAGAGGAGAAAACTTTTGCGAAAAGTCATGTTGGAAGTTTGTCTCACTTTTTGCCCACCCCTACTCCCTAACCAAACTCCAGCTGGTGCTTAACTAATAGTACACTTAAAAAAGGTTTCAAAAAAGAAAGTACTATTAGGACTTGTAGAATAAAAATCCAGCCTTCTACTGCACTCCTATTAAGAGGAACCATGATTGAAGTCTGTCCAGCTGCCCAATTGTCCTCTATCTTTTTGTATCCTTCTCCAATTCACTCTAGTACAGTCTCCAGCACTACATGGAAGACAATCAGATGAACTATAGATCAAGTATAAATTATTGCTTTCTAACAAATGCAGGGAGATTAGATGGTCACAGTGACTATGACACAGTGTCTGGCTGCTAAATTGAAAGAAAGAAAAATGTGCTGCATGCGATTTGAGGAGCCAGGATTGGTGGGAGTATAAAATGTATCACCGATAAACTAGAGATTTGCAACAATCTCTTTGATTAACCAAGGAGACTGTCCTTCCACTTCATGCCAGGATGGTATTCACTATTCTATGTGTCAATCACCTCTCTCTTTGTATACCCTTACACAGTCCCTTTCCCCTTTCCCCTCTGAAAGAGAATGTAAGGATGAACAAATGGACAAACTGATTTGCATGAAAATGTGTAATTTGTTGTTCATATACTTAGTGCACCATTCTGTTAGTATATCGTTTTTATCTGAATCTCACAAAACATGTAATTTTACAAAACTAGTACCCCAGGAGTATTTGGAGCACAGACAGGGGTACTTCCCATGGCAATACACAGGTCTAAGAAAGGTGTAGCTAGCTTCTCTTTCATGGTGAAATAATTTAACACTCACACAGATTCATACTTGGACTCACCTCTAAGAAGTTTAAGGTTTATTAATTCATAGGACATACCCACGATATAGACACTTCCAGCCATATTATGCAAGCATAGTCACTGTTGCAGCTTGCATAATTTTGCCATAAGCCAGCCCAGCAGGTTTATACTGTGCAAAGTCATTGCTATGGGAAGTACCCCCTGTATGTGCCCCAAATACCCCCAGGGCTAGTAGTACCACAATTTGTAAAGCTGAAACAGCTACAAAAACTGGTTCATATCAACTTTTTTTTCTAGATATTAATTTTCATGCCATCTAATTTAACTGATATAACTGGGGGTTATGCACTAAGGCATGATAAAGAGGCGATAAAGAAGAGATAACTTCTCCAATGATACCACTTCTCCAGTTCCTATGGTATTCTACAGAGCCTATGCACTAAAATCATCAAAGATGGAGAAATCTTAATGCATTGGCTGTATAGAATAACATAAAAACTGGAGAGGTGATATCACTGGAGATGTCATCTCCACCTTATCACCTCTTTATCACACATGGTCTGGACAGCACACTCTAGTTTGCAATGTTAACACTGCATGTAAAATGTAGTCTAAACAGGGGCAGATTGTGGTCAGCTACTGGCCCAGGGCAGTTTTTAAAAAATGGCCCATTAGTTGGTATTTCATATATATATACAGATTTAAACGAATGGGAATATGCAGAATTTTAATGAGATCATGAGTTATGAAGAAAAAAAAAATCAAAACATGAGACAATTGAACCAAATGAGAATGATTTACTTACTGGATAAGGTCCGGGGAAAGATTGGAACAGGAGAGGAGCAGGGCAGCAACAGCAAAGCAGCTACAGGAGGCAGGTTAACACCCTGATTGCTAGAGAGGTCCTTATATATTGCTTTACAGTGTGTTAGATGCCTCTATACCAGTGCTGAGCACAGTAAGCAGAAAGTCAGTGACTTAATCACACAGACTGAATTGTTTTCAAAACAGTTGTGGTATTTATTTCCCTTGGACTTCCAGAAAGGTGACCAATGCTTTGCTTTGCAATGCAGAAGGAGAAGCGTGGTCAGGGATAGCCGTAGTCTAGCCGAAATCGAATCAAGGAGCCAGGGAAACAGACGGAGGCATAGTCAGGTAAAAGCTGGGTCAAGATCCAAGGGCAGAAGACAAGATACACGGTCGGATAACAAGCAGGGTTCGGTACACAGATTCAGCAATACGGGAACTCGGCGACAAAGGTTTCTCAGGCAATTGGCGCTAAAATTGAGCAAGGCTTGGAGGTTGACCCAGGCAGATAAAGCCTGCAGCAGCCAATAGAAATGAGGGTAGGAGGAACAGTCAGGGGAAGCGTGACACTATTGCATTTCCACTGTATTCATTAGTTAGTGCTCTTAGGAGAAAAATTACACCCCATTGGCCAAAATTTTTCACCATTTTTTCAATGGCTAGAAAGTTTCCGTCCATTGATTTACGTTGTTTTCACACTTCCGCTATAAATATGTGATGTTTTCGCTGAAGGCAGACACAATAGAAGCAGCTACAGAGCGAGATAGATGTGCTGTTCTCTTGTGATATTTTGCAAAACGTGAGGCAGGAGAGGCTCATAGTGACTCATATTACTATGAGCAGGGTAAAAAATAATCAGTGTAGGAGCTGGAAGAAGCATTATGTGTCCACTGAGTCTGAGGAGGAAGGAACCACTACTGTACCAATGCTGTCCAGTCCCCCTATATCACCCCAAGGGATCTTGGGGAATTTAATGGGAAGGAAGGGAGAAAAGGGAATGGGAAAGGAGGGAGAAAAGGGTAGTATTAGTTAGAGCAGGACAGGTCAGCTGCCTGTGCCTGCTGCAAGACGTGCTGCCCCTGCTACCAGTGCCACCATTGCTGTACCTGCAGCCACTGGTGTTGTACCTGCTGCCAGATGTGCTGCCACTAGTGCTGTACCTGCTGCCAGTGCTGAACCTGCTGCCACCAATACTTTGCCTGCTGCTAGTGTTTCTTGTAGTACTCAGAGGAGGAAGGAGAAAATTATGCCAAGTGTGACAGCAGGGGACCCTCTGTCACATTGCTCGTCACCTCCTCCTCCAAGCAGCAGTGAGATGTCTGGAATAGAGCAGCATCATGTAAGGACTAGTGGTGGTGGTGGTGGTGGGGAAGCTGGGGTGGAAGAGAAATTTATCAGAAAGTAGGAAGGAATGGGAAGCAGGGATGAGGATGGGCATTACCACCACCACTAGCAATCAGCTTTTGGAATTAGCGGAAATTGCAGGTGCTTTAATTTATGAGCTGAAAGGGAAGCAGAGTGCTGAGGAGCAGGCTAGTGTGCCACAGACAACCGTGGACACATTGGGAATGGGGTCAACAAGTAATGCGGGACTAGGACAGGTTCCACTTGCCAGCGCCAGCAATACTACTGGTTCTAGTTGCAGTGCTAAATTTGAGGCAGTAGAAGCAAAATTATCAGCTGCCACAAAAAGTGAAGGGGAATGTGGAGGACAAGAAGAAAGAGACCATTCTTCTCCATCTGTTCCCTATCCCTCCCCCCAGAAGTCATGGGTGTGGGACTATTATTCTCTTCCGCCAGGGACAGTGCATTCATCATCAACAACGGTACAGTGCAAAATTTGTGACATGTTATTGAGAAGGGGAAAGGAGGGAACACACCTTGGCACAATCTCCCTGATAACACACATGAAATGCAGACACCATAACATTTATGTCAAACATGTTAAAGCCAAACACCCATTACAGAAATATAGCACCGCTGTTACGGTACCCCCTGACTCTCCAGAAAGGTGGAGATCAAAGAGGAGGAAGAATAAAGAAACCCAGAAAGACACTGGAAGTTCCATGATGAGCGAAACAACTAGCTCACCATCAACATCACCTTCTTCCTCTAGGGTAACAAGTACATCTCCTGCCAATCCACCTCATTCATCGTTACCTCCCCTGCCAAATGATAGCCGCTCTTTTGATGCTAGGATATGGCAGTTCGTCTCTACCCATTGCACACTGTGTGGTGCACTGACCATACATGCCAGTGTGGTGGAGGAGAATTGATATCAGGCCATCAAGCGGCATCTGAGGAGATTCCATCTGTAACGGTTTGTTCAACTCATAGACACCAGGGTTAGGACAAAAACACAGTTTTATTGATTACAATAAAGTAAGAACCTTCACAGGTCCTGTTATATACAGACAGTATAGTACAGACACACGACAGGTTAATATGCAATGCCCACACAGGTCCAGTATAGAGTATTAGTACAGACAGTATATACTGACATAGTTCAGGCAGTAGAAATGCATTTCCCAGGAGTCCGGTACTGCAGGAGTTAAAGTTCATTAATGATCGTAAACAGTCTCATATGTGTAGGTAATGAGAGAGCACTTATACCAAGCGTGGTCGCCCAAGTGCTTTCAGAATATAGTGAACGCAGGGTTCTGTAGATTAAGAAATGAGCACTGTCAGAGTTGTCCCGTAGGACAAGCAAGGCAACTACCAGTGCAATCACGGAGGCACACACTTGAAGCCGGTAAGGCAGTAACGGAGGACTAGGCCAAGACTCTCTGCCGGAGCAGTAACGGAGGACAAGGCAATGGCAACTACCTGAGCATTCACGGAGGCATACACATGCAACCGGTATGTCAGTATTGGAGGACTAGGCCCAGACTCTCTGCCGGAGCAGTAACGGAGGACAAGGTAATGGCAACTACCGGAGCATTCACGGAGGCATACACATGCAACCAGTATATCAGTAACGGAGGACTAGGCCAAGACTCTCTGCCGGAGCAGTAACGGAGGACAAGGCAATGGCAACTACCGGAGCACTCTTGGAGGCATACACATGCAACCGTTATGTCAGTAACGGAGGACCAGGCCCAGACTCTCTGCCGGAGCAGTAATGGAGGACAAGTCATTGGCAACTACCGGAGCATTCACGGAGGCATACACATGCAACCAGTATGCCAGTAATGGAGGACTAGGCCCAGATTCTCTGCCGGAGCAGTAACGGAAGCAGACACTGACCACCTGCAGGAGCAATAACGGAGGACAATCCAATGGCGACTACCGGAGCATACACGGAGGCCCACACAGTAACCGGTATCAGTATAGGAGGCCCAAGCCAAAGGCGCACTGCTGGAGCAGTATCGGAGGCACACACTAGCAACCTGCAGGGGCAGCAGAGGAGCTGACACTGGCAACCTGAAAGTCACTCAATCAGAATGTCGCCAAGGCGACAATAGTAGAGGAAGCATGAACGTCAATCTTTGCCAAGTCGGTACACAGGAACAGGAACGTCAGCCAGGCCAGGTCGATACACAGGAGCAGTAGACTGGAGAGGAGTCAGGCAATCTGGGTCAGTACACAGGAGCAGGAGTCTGGAGAGTAGTCAGGCAGGCCAAGTCGGTACACAGGGAACCATTCAGCAGAGAACAACACTGGTACAGGAACACCACGAAAGGGCATCGAGTGGGTGCAGGAGCCCAGTATATAAAGGCCATACTGGGCGGGCTCAAGACATAACAGCCAATGGGAGTATGCACAGGAAAACTGACAGGCACACAACAACAAAGGAGCATGGGCACTGTGATACCGTCCTGCAGAATATGCTAGGATTCTGGCAGGGAGGGTTCATCATTACTATTAAACTGTCAGTGTTGTGTACCCTTGTTATGCCAGAGATCATTAAGGAATGTCCACAAATATGTGAGGTCAATGGAGCAGCAACATGCTGGCTCCGTTTATTAAGGAGTACACAAAAACTGTTTGCTAACTGTAATACCTCCGGATGACCACCGGAGGCTTAGTGAGTCCTTGCTAGTTAAGAAGCTAGCCTTAACTGCAGAGCGGCAGTGGGGGATCCTTCTGGAGCGGAGACTCGCGCCCAACTGAGACTTCTGGGTAAAGCATCTGCTTTATGACGCGCCGGCTGCTGACGTCATCAACCGGCGCCTGCACTCCCGCATCAGCAACAGATCTGGATCACTCCACAACACCTCTCCCTTTCCTGAAAGAACAGAACACAAACAAACAACAAAAACACAGGGGTGGGAGAGAGATAGAGAGAGAGACTGGAACATCTTCATGGCCGCCGCCAACTTCTGAGAACCTCATCTGGTTCCCATCTCACCGGAGGACGGGATGCTCGTATTGGCCGTGCCCTTACAGTTGGTGGTGGTATTTCTCCTGGACTACTAGTAGCTGCACTAGTCGAAGGTAACTCTGAAGTACTCGATGGAGTCCCCTGACTTTCAGGCATAGGTGGCCCAGGTGTCAGAACAGGAGAGTCTACTGGCCAAGTGATATCATCATCAACTCCGGAGTCATCTGCTGAAACTGCCCCACGAGAATCTGGCCGCAACTGGTCCACATGCCTTTTCCACTGTAAACCTTGAGTGGTGCGGACTATATAAGTCCGAGAACCTAGCACCTTCAATATTTGGCCGGCCACCCATTTCCTTGAACCGTGGTAGTTGCGGGCCCACACCCTATCCCCTGTTTGAAAAACAGGAGCCGGCAATCTCACCCCTGGAGCAGACCTGTGCTGAGGGCTATTGGGAATGGAGGCAGGCCGCAGAATGTCTAGTTTCGTGCGGAGAGGCCAGGCAAACATCAGAGAAGCAGGAGAAACGCCTGTGGCAGCATGAGGAGTCGTCTGGTAGGAAGACAGAAACTCCAAAATGGTCAGCGAGAGGTCATCGGAGGGCGCAGCTGCAGACAGAGCAGCCTTGAAAGTCTGCACAAACCGCTCCGCTAGGCCATTAGTAGCAGGGTGATAAGGAGCAGAGGTGCGATGTTGAACACCAATGGAGGAAAGGTAAGTATGGAAAGCATACGCAGTAAACTGAGGGCCATTGTCCGTCACCAACACCTGGGGTAAGCCAAATACTGCAAAAATCTGTTGAAGGACTTTGATTGTCGCATCTGTAGTGGTTGAAGACATGGGCCAAACCTCCGGCCATTTCGAATAAGCATCCACTAGGACTAAATAGGACTTGCCCCGCACTGGCCCAGCAAAATCCAAATGCAAGCGTACGCATGGACCGGGTGGACGGGGCCAAGGAAGGACAGGAGCAGGACTACGATGTTTCCGAGTCTGAGCACAGCCAGCACACGCACTGACCCAGACATCAATATCAGCATCTAGGGAAGGCCACCACACAGAAACACGGGCATTTTGCTTCATCCGAACCACTCCTGGATGACCTTCATGAAGAATGCGAAGAGTAGTATCCCGTAAAGACACCGGAATGATGACCCTGGAGCCCCACAAAAGACACCCCTCCAATGTACTGAGTTCCAGCTTCCGATTCCAATAAGGGCGACACTCAGAGGGCACAGAGGAGGGCCAGCCATGATGTAAGAACTCGTAAATCTGCCGTAAAACGACATCCGTCTTCGTGGCCTCTGCAATGGTTTGTGAGGTACATACAGTGGTATAACAAATGTGATGCTGATCAGACGTCATGGAAACTGAAGAAGACGGGGTAGAGACCCCAAAAGGTGGCAGGGCTAGAGGCAGGCGAGACATAGCATCCGCATTGGCATGGTGGTGATGAGAGCGATACTGGATGGAATAATTGAAAGCGCCAAGGTACAGAGCATAGCGCTGTAAACGGGCAGCCGCCGTTGGTGAAATACCCTTTTTAGGGTTAAAAATAGCAAGGAGCGGCTTATGATCCGTAATGAGAGTAAAGGTCCTCCCGTAGAGGTACAATGTAAACTTTTGCAGCGCCCACACTATGGCCAAAGCTTCCTTATCAATTTGCGCATAGTTGCGCTCTGCTGGCATCAAGGACCTGGAAGCAAACGCGACGGACTGCTCAGACCCATCCGGCATAAGATGTGAGAGCACAGCTCCGAGGCCATATGGTGAGGCGTCACAGGCGACTGTCACAGGTTTATGCAGGTCATAGTGGACCAAAACTTTGGAAGACAAAATCATCTCTTTGGTATTCCTGAAGGCTTGCTGACAAGTAACATTCCAGTCCCAAGGGGTATTGGACTCCAGCAACCGGTGTAAAGGATGCAAGACATGTGCCAAATTTGGCAAAAACCTGTGGTAGTAATTTAACAACCCCAAATATGAGCGTAATTGGGAGACATCCTTTGGAGCTGGAGCATTTACAAGAGCCTGCACCTTCTCACTGGAAGTATGTAAACCGTCCTTGTTAATCACATGACCACAGAAGGTCAAAGTAGGTTGAAAGAATTTACACTTCTCCAAATTTGCTTTTAATCCAAATTCTTGCAGCCTTTGGAGAACAGCTATGACATTGTTGCGATGGTCTTCATGCGTTTTCCCCGTTATTAGCATGTCATCTAATAAACATTTAGTATTAGGGATCCCTTCCAGGATAGTGTCCATCGTTCTCTGCCAGATGGCTGGGGCAGAGGCTACGCCAAAGACCATCCTTTGGTACTGGTATAACCCTTTATGGGTATTGATCGTTAAATACTGACGACTATCCGGGTGCAGTTCTAATTGCAGGTATGCCTGTCGTAAGTCCAGTTTTGTAAACGTCTGGCCACCCGCCAAAGATGCGAACAACTCTTCAAGTCGTGGCAGGGGATACTGTTCGATATCCAGTTGGCTATTGATGGCCATTCTAAAATCTCCACACAGGCGAATTTCCCCTGTCTTTTTAATCACAGGAACAATCGGAGATGCCCAGTCACTGCAGGGTACTTTTTTTATGACGCCTTGATCTTCCAAACGGAGCAACTCTCTTTCCACTCGAGCTCTGATAGCAAATGGCACAGTGCGGGCCTTGCAGAAGCGCGGAATGGCTCCAGGTTTCATCTGTAACTGTGCCTGCATGCCTTTAACAGTCCCCAGAGTAGGGGCAAACACGTCAGCAAAAGTCTGTTGGAGCTCGGATACCCAATCCTGAGGGCAAGAAGCATGAACAGCCGGAACAGAGGAACGGCTACGCACAGTATCTGGCATTCCAATTGCTTGAATCCACGCTCTCCCAAATAGTGGAGGGCCACCCTCCTCCACAACATACAGCTGTACCCTATAGGTAGAGTCTCTGTAAGTCACTTTCACCCAAGCAAAACCTAATGGATGAACAATATGGCCACTGTAGGTACGAAGGCTCATAGTAGTAGACTCCAGGGATAGGGTAATGTGTGCTTCTTGTAGTTGTCTGCGGGTCATTAAGGACACTGCGGACCCAGTGTCTATATCCATAAGTACCTCCTTATCGTTAATCTTTACAGTCACTTGCATATTAACATCAGGACAATCCAAATTGTTGACAGTAAGATGAGCCAAGCAGTCTCCATCCTCAAATGGTTCCTCCGTGTCAACTGTCTGACGTAACATATTAGTCGCAGTGTGCCTATTGCCCTTATCTGCGCCTCGTGGTGAGCGGGCACTCCTGCAAACCTTGCTCAAATGCCCTTTCTTGGAACAGTGAAAACAAACTGTCTCTTTAAACCTACATTGATTGGCATCATGGCCACTGGCACCACAGCGAAAACATTTTCTCAGGGCTTGAGCATGTGGAGTAGATGGTTTAGATGGAGTTAGCTTCAAAACAGCGGTGGCCCCTTCCAGGGTAGGTGACACATGTTGAGCTAGTAAATGGGTTGTGTCACGGTCTGCCATCTCCATACCCACTGCAATATCTAGGGCAGATTGATCTGTTAATGTTTTCTCTGACAGCAGACGCTTTTGGATGCTTTTATTTAATAGCCCACAAACTAACTGATCTCTTAAAGCTCTCGGGAGATGAAGTCCAAAATTGCACGTGACCGCCAACCGTCGCAGTTCCACCATATATGCCTGCACAGATTCACCCTGATGCTGTTTCCGTGAGTAGAAGCGAAAACTCTCAGCAATTTCTAAAGGAGGAGGTTGATAATAATTGGTAAGCATGTCCAGTAACTCTTTCAGAGGTTTATCCCCAGGCTTCAGTGGTGCTAAGAGATTCTGTAAAACTGCGTAAGGTTTCCTCCGCACCACAGTGATAAACACAGCAGTCTGTTTCTCAGCAGGGATATCATTTGCCTGCATAAACTGGTCCAGCCTGTCAGCATAGGAGGACCACGTTTCCACCTCCTCATTAAACTCCTGCAAGGCGCCAAACACATGCGCCATCATGGTAGCGCTTCAGAACACAGCAAAATAGGAAAATAAGGAAAGCCCCAGGAATGTAGTAATAGGCTGCAACCAAAAGTAATCCCCCCCACACAGAAACAGAGGGTGTTGGATCCAGGAAGTTGTAATCCGCAAACAGGAATCTGCAGCAATGTAAATGTAATTGTAGCCCACCAACAGCAACAGGAGCAGGGATCCAGGAAATTGTAATCCACAAAGAAGAATTTGCAGCAATGTAAATGCAATTGTAATCCACCAACAACAAAAGGAACAGGGATCCAGGAAGTTGTAATCCACAAACAGGAATCTGCAGCAATGTAAATGCAATTGTAGTCCACCAACAGCAATAGGAGCAGGGATCCAGGAAGTTGTAATCCACAAACAGGAATCTGCAGCAATGTAAATGCAATTGTAGTCCGCCAACAGCAATAGGAACAGGGATCCAGGAAGTTGTAATCCACAAACAGGAATCTGCAGCAATGTAAATGCAATTGTAGTCCAGCAACAGGAGCAGGGATCCAGGAAATTGTAATCCACAAAGAAGAATTTGCAGCAATGTAAAAGCAAGTGTAATCCACCAACAGCAACAGGAGCAGGGATCCAGGAAGTTGTAATCCACAAAGAGGAATTTTCTTGCAGGCAGGAGAGATTCAGGTGAGTCCAGGTATTATAATCCTCGTTGCCACTGTGGTGTACCCTTGTTATGCCAGAGATCATTAAGGAATGTCCACAAATATGTGAGGTCAATGGAGCAGCAACATGCTGGCTCCGTTTATTAAGGAGTACACAAAAACTGTTTGCTAACTGTAATACCTCCGGATGACCACCGGAGGCTTAGTGAGTCCTTGCTAGTTAAGAAGCTAGCCTTAACTGCAGAGCGGGGGATCCTTCTGGAGCGGAGACTCGCGCCCAACTGAGACTTCTGGGTAAAGCATCTGCTTTATGACGCGCCGGCTGCTGACGTCATCAACCGGCGCCTGCACTCCCGCATCAGCAACAGATCTGGATCACTCCACAACAGTCAGCAAGTTGTCATGTGTCTTTAGCGGGTGTGGAAAAGGGGTACAGTGACAGCGGCAGTACTTGGTTTCGGGTGTAATGGTGTTTGGATACAGTTATGCCCCCAGATGTTATTTACCACAAACACATACTGTGCACAATGCAGTTGCTGAGAAGACCCACTGATCCTGCTCTCAAGGGAAAAAATATATTCTAAAAACAACACACCCATCATGATTTTGGAGGGAGGGCAGGTGGAGAAGATTTAATGGCCAACTTGTTCTTTTCTCCACAAATACTGGGGGCTACTTATTCTGATGCTACTGCAGTTGCAACTCAGGAGGATATTTGACAGTGGCCACTGGCCAACATGACCTGCTGGCATTAGGCCAGTAGGGCATTTTTATTTTTTTCTCAGGGCTTGTGTTCTGAAAAAAAAAAACTAGTCCTACAAAAAAAACAACTTTGTGGGGGGGGTTGTTTCTAACAAGCCTAAGTCCTACAAATCAATGTTTCCTTAGGGCTTGTGCCAAACTAGCTTAAGTCCTACAAATCAATGTTTCTTCAGGGCACGGGCCTCTAATTTAAGTCTAAGTCCTACAAAGGCCTCTAACAACAAATCGAACAAATCATCCTCTACAAAATACTCTATCAAGTCAAGTAGCAGACCACCCCAGTGGCAACTTATTTCAGAGGGTTCCTGTCTCTGTCAATTTAAATACAAATGTCTTATTTTATTTTATTTTATTGATTTATTTTTTTATTAACTGTCCCCCCAATAGCAGTCAAGAAACCCCCCAAAACAAATTCTCTGTTCAAATTATTCATTCATTCACCAACACAGGCACCCTCCTCTGACTCCTTTATACCATGTCTTATGGTTTTTATTTTATTTAGGATTTCTTTTTTATTAAGTTCCCCCCAATCCCAGTAAACAACCCCCCCAAAATCATCCCCTGTTCAACTGATTCTTTCCCCACACCCCACCAACACAGGCACCTTCATGCCCCTTTTATACTGTGCCTTTGGGAAATAAAATATTATTTGTAATGTGTTGTGTGTAACTTCTATGTTCCCTTTGATTTCAATGGGTGAAAAAAGCGGAAAAAAGCAGAAAATCAGCATTTTTTTCGCAGGAAATTTTTCACCAAGAGGAAAGTGCAATTTTTCGCCAATTTCAGTTTGAGGCGGAAATTTTCGCCCATCCGTAAGGACAAGCTAGTTTGCATTTCTTCATCCTCATATCCTTTTACATCTTGGTATGTACATTTATAATTTAAGGCAAACTTTTTGGAGATCTACACTGTTGCTCCTGTGGAGCAATATTGAATTCCAAAGTCTATTCAGGAGGTAAATATAGTCAAGTTGATACCTTTATTAGCTAACTAAACAGATTTAGGATGCAAGCTTTCAAGACATCTTAGGCCTCTTCCTCAGGCATGGACATTGTGTCCATTCTGGCAAAAATGTTCTCCCACTGGTGTCTGTCTTTTTTTGTTAACACTGGATCTGTGGGAATTAAACCTTTTATGCAGTTGCTGTCCAGTTTCACCCACATAAAGAGCTGTTGGGCATTTTGCACACATGATGAGGTACATTACATTGGATGATTTGCAGGTGAAGGTACCATTGATCTTATGATGTAACTGGGGGTTTGGTTATGGGTATCTTGTCTGTGGTGTAAATGTGCCACTTTTTTGTATTTTTATTCAGGACACTCCTTACCATCAGTTGTTTTAAATTGGGAGGCTGTCTAAAGTAGAGTAAGGGAGGCTGTGGGAATATGTCCTTAAGTCTTTCATCTGTATGTAATGTTGTTTCAAGTTCTCATGATATTTTGCGTACACAAAAACCACTCAAAACAAAAGATAGACACTAAGGTGGTATAAATTAATTGTACAGCATAAATGGGTATGATCTATAATAGAGCTGCTACTATCCCTTTAAGTGTAAGAAAAAAACTGCAAGTATATGTATAAATAAAGAAACAAGGGAGAATGAATAAAAATAAATAAGCAAGAAACTAAATAAATAAAATTTAAAATGAAGATGAGTGATGTGCCCAAAATAATCCCCAGCCGGGTATTTTCAATACACCTACAACCACCCATACTGCTCAATAACGCATATACGTGTGCCTGTGTGTGCACCAAAAAACAAACTGCCAATTAAACAAGAAGTAATGAACAAAAGTATGTATGTATATATATATAACACCAGATGAGGTCTAGAGAAAAACTGTTATCAATAATCCCTCTATATAATCTCAAAAACGGCTACTATCCCAATATCCAGAAGTGCATAAATCTGGAAAAAAACAATACAACCAAAAAAATAGGGAGAGCGCTTTTGAGATAAGAATAAATACAATATTTATTTCAGAACAACAATAATATAAATCTACTAAGAAATCCATTAAATGACCACATAAACCTATAATGTTTATGGCACCATAAACTAAATCCACATAACATTAAAAATCTTAATAGTTAAAAAGGATAAAAGACTCTAAGCCTAAAAATACAATCGGATAACTGGACTTCCCAATATGTACACCGAAACAACTATTTAGTAAAATAGTATAACAATAGGATAAAAAAGATCAATGCAGATGATGTATCTAAAAAAGGCAACAAACGATGATAATGTTACCAAAAGCTCACAGTCCTCCTTCAAGTGAGTAAGAATATGTCCATAGAATGCAAGTAACCTCCCCCGTCTAAATACACCTTCGCGGGCAGAGAGTATACAAAGTTTCACCTCCAGTAAATGTATACGGATGGAAAATGACTTGCTGTTCCGTTACTCCATCAGTTACCATACAGGTTCAAAGCGATTAGATGTGGCTTACCTCTCCTGTCTCTATTATCAGTTTTGCGGGCAGAGTGATTCAATCCGGATACAATGGTCAGATGTAACTCACCTCTCCCGTCTCTGATACTAATTCGCGGGCAGAGTGTATGACCAGTTGTCTGACGACTCTTCGCTCAATTAACTGATAGGATGATTCATATATCACAAACATATAGGACAATGGTTCCTTAAATCACTTCTACCCACAGGCGGAGGGACTCTCCGAAGCTCCAAATACAAAAGCTGCTTTATATTCTTCTCTTTTTAGACATATGTCTCAATACTGTAGATACTTAATATCTCAATAGTTGCAGACTTTTTAATATTCCTGTTTATAACGGGATCAATATCTCTCAATAACAAAGTCCTCTGTTATCTCAATTGGTATAAAGGCTAGATGTGTGTGCAACGCTATTCCAACGCGTTTCGTATTTCTCAGAATACCTCTAAACAAAAAATACTTACTATGCCGTGAATAAGTTATTATATGAAACGTGCGTTGCACTTTTTTCTTTTATTTTAACCTGTAATTTGTTACTTTTGTGACAGGGATTTTGATTAAGGATAGTGGGAGCATATCCCCTATGATATTGGAGGTTTAAGGCAAGCCGGATGTGCCCCGGTATTTTTTGTTTAGAGGTTATTTAAGTTTACGTTAACCAGATATTGATATTAGGTAGTTTATTGGCAAGCTGGATATGCCCCGCTATTTTTGAGTAAACTTTAGTAGTTACGTTAGGTAACAGTAAGATAGTTCAGTGGCAAGCCGGATATGCCCCGGTATCTTTGAGTAAACTTCAGAAGTTACGTGCTAGTGAAGCAGGGTTTCTTCTTTCTCTTTAATTTCTGCTCATTAAAATTATAGACTGATCATTTCTTTGTCAGTGGGCAAACGTGCAAAATCAGCAGGGGATCAAATTATTTTTTCCCTCACTGTATATATGTGTGTATAAAAACACATAAATATTTCCCAAGGGGAAATAAGACTCCTCTAAAATCTAATTATCCTTTAAAGGGATAGCAATGTTTCACAACAAAAGCAGCTCCAATTAATCTTCATAGTATTTGGGCCATGGAGAGTGTTATTGCAATGTCATAGTTGTAGTTCAAGAGTAATTGAAGAATAATGTATCCTCCCGCCCCTTTTACTGATGTAACACTGCTCACCTCAGAGCAGCAAGACTGTCTAGATGGATCAGAGAGAGGGACAATCTTCAATTAGCATAAGGGAAAACCCTGAAAACACTGTCAAGGGGGGAAGGGTTTTCCTTATGTACACAGTAAAAAGATTGTCCCTTGCTGTGACCTGTCTGGTCTCATGACCAGATTCTACATCTGAGAGGAGGTGAATTACACTAGGTAAAAGGGGAGGGAGGGAAGAGAGAGGTGAGAGAGGTACGTATGACAACGTTTTTTTCACTAGAAGATGGTATTGCATCTTCACAAACCCAGACCCTAGCACAAGAAGCTGAAGGCAAGCCAGGTATTTGCTCGCCATTGAACTTGAGGGTCTAGCTGGATTTCTTTGTTTTCCCTCCTCTTCGAATTCTGCCTCACCTCTTGATGCCCTTGGGGAGAGACAGGGGGTACAGCAATAGTGGCTCCCAATTTCCTTTGTGGGGGTTTGGCTTTAACCAGATTCACATAAATGTCATGATGTCTGTATTTCATGTGTGTTATGACAGCGGTTGTGTCAAGTGGCGTTCCCTCCTTTTCCCTTTTCAGTGATTCATCACAGATAGTGCACAATACCATAACTGATGACTTCACTGTGCCTGCCCCAAGAGAAAAATAGTCTTCATAACAATGACCTCTGGAGTGGAGGGGAAAGGTGGAGAAGAATGTTCTCTTTCCTCTTCTCCACAATCCTCTTCACTGACTGGGGCAGAAGATGATGCTGCTGCTGATACCTCAGAATGAGCGCTAGAACAAGGACCAGGATTATTGCTGGCAAGTGGAACCTGTCCTACCCCCTGCATCATTACTGCTTGACCCCATTCCCATAGTGGCCACAGTGGTTTGTGTAACACTAGCCTACTCCTCATCAGCCTACTGCCCTTGCAACTCAGCAGCAGCAAACTCTGCAAATTTCCTCAGTCTCACATCTGGTAGTGGTAGTGATGGTCATCGCCATTTGTACATCTGTCTCCCATTGCTTCTATTTTTCAGGTAAAAAATCTATTAATGTCTCTTCCACCCCAGCTGCCCTACCATTACCCTCATCACCACAACCACCAGTCCCTCCTCGCTGGTGCTGCTCTGTGAGAGTCTTACTGGTTGGTGTTGATGACAAATGTGACCGCAGGTCCCCTACTATCACACTTGCCATCTCTACAAGTAAAGAAGGAAGACTGGAAGCACCAGCAGCAGGCACAGGCAGCTGATCTGTGCTTATGCTAATACTGCTGCTAGCCAGTTCTGCCTTCCTCAGCATCAGGTCCCAGAGACCTAATGCCAGGGAAAGAGAAATCACAGGGTCAGAGGAATGTTGTGGGCTCCCTTGATCACTAGGCTGGCTGCTCCACATTACTTCCCTTTCCATCTCAGAAATGGTCACTCTAGTCCCCCAACCAGCTGCTTCATTATCATCACCTCCAACACTCTCTTGCTGCTGTGTGGTAGCAGTAGTGGGACTGCTTGAGGATAGCTAATGTGACTCCTCCGGAGTATCAGAAGGCACACTGGTAGCAGTAGCAGCAGGCACAGGTAACTAACTTGCCCTGCTCACACTGCTACCCACTTATTCATATGCCTTTGCTGACAATGACACAAATTTCCCCAAGATCCCAAGGGATGATGTCATGGGGCTGGGCATCACTGGGTCAGAGAAATCAGGGCTCCCAGACCCTTCTATGCTGGTGGTAATCACTTCCCCTTCTGACTCACTAGATGCATCACTGTCGTTCCAGCTGCTCCTTTTTTAGATTGCTGCTGATACTGTTAACCAAAAGTCTGAGACTCAGCTGCCCTTATATCAGTATGTAAATAGCCTGAAAACTGCCTAGCACCCTGCTTGTGTTGTGTTTCACTTCCAGGAACTGTCACGTTCTTGGTGCAAAAACACAAAATACACATAAGTAAAGGGGCGGGAAGTTTGTAGACACTGAAAAAAGAGCAAAAACATTTTGGCAGTAATCAAAAATGTTAAGGGGTCTATTTAAGGCAGATTTCCCATGAAAAAGAGGACAGTCGTGCTTTTTGCGGATTTTTGTGTCGCTGGAACACAATGAGAACTATTGCCTACACTTATTAATGTGTTTTAAAATTGTGAGCAGTGCTGGCAGTGAGGTTATTCAGTTTCATTAGCTTTGATGAAACCAGAATTTCCACCAGTCAATCTTTGCCATGCCAGTTCACTTTGGATTGACATTGAGATCTAATATTCATCACTGGTTTGTTACCTGATTCTTATACATTTTGGTCAATGAAGGTATTTGCCATGCATTGACATAAACTACAGGGAGTAGCACTTATCACCATTCAGTTCAGTTCAGCACTCTGCTTTAGTTTTTTGTTTCAAAAAAGGACTTTTCTTTCTCCATACTTCTAATGAAGATGACACTCAGCTCAGGAAGAGCAATGAGTGGCTGTTTCATACCTTTTTGTAAAAAATAAAATGTTATTTTTATCACAAATATGTAGGTTATTGTTTATTTTTTGTAGTACTAGTATCAGGGCTCAAAATTTCCACTTGCCACTAGCCAATGGCTAGTGAAAATGTAGCTCTGGCGAGTAGAAATTCAGCCCTGGTGGGTATGTTATGGCTTGCAGTGGCGAGTAACTTTTCAGGTCTGGCTGGTAGCAAAGGACTTCAAATTTTAAGCCCTGCTAGTATGACAGCAGAGTGGTAAACGTTATTTGGGATAAGTGATATTCTTTGAAAGTTATTTAGTCAATGCTCATCATATGCCCTCAATGACTAATGGATATAAAGTAGATAGATAGATAGATAGATAGATAGATAGATAGATAGATAGATAGATAGATTATTGAATGAGACAAAGCATATAAAACAATGTAATTGCATTTTATTGTGTGCACTAGATGTTCTGTTGATTGGTAGGATCAACCAGCCATTTATTTTATCTTTACTTATTTATTCATATATTTTGCACATATACAAACTCTAACATTTTGTATGATGTATTTGATGGTATTGGTTTGTGTTCCCTTTTTATTTTATAGGGTAAGAACATAATATCTTAACAATATTTAAATAAATGAATAATGGAATGTTTGCACTAGCACATTTAAGGAACATGCTCAACAATTGCATTACCTAGTTAATGGAAATCATAAATTTGGTAAGTTTAAAATGTAGACATAAAGACATAAAGTTGGTAGACATTTTTGTATTATAACAGCTCTCTTATACAAACCATGTATGGGAAATGTCTCAATTGAAAAGAGAGAATTAGTTATGATTTTTATAACCACAAGCAGCTTGCAGACCATAAAATACTATATTAGAACAAGTTTTCCTAAATTAATAGTAGTTTAGATGTGATTCATTTAGTTTGTTTTGTTTTTTGTTTTTATATTTTTTCCAATATGGAAAAGAAAAGAAAATATCTAAAGTACTATAATTTAATTGCATTGTATGCAGGAGATATACAGGACAGTTAATTTGTATATATATATATATATATATATATATATATATATATATATATATATATATATATACATACAATTAGTTGGATTTACTCAGTTCAAAATATTAATGAGGTTAATACTAAATGCACACAATTTTAAGAAAGCCATTTTGAATAACTGTTAAATCCTTTGCAGGCCTCTTAATAGGAAGCCCTGTTTCCCTTTAAAAGCAAACAGACTATTGGATTTTTCAGTGAAAAGTTTGCACATTATATTTCTTCTTTCATATGGAGTTAAACATGTGACACTTTAATTTCCCTTTTCTTTGAAAAGGAAGTTGCCCATCTGGTAAAATTCAGGTAGTCAGCATCTGAGATGGAAATGAAAATATTAAGTAGTAAGGTTAGAAAATGTAGATAAAACATTAGGTAAAATGTGCGCACACAAACACTAGCAAATTAATGCACTCTGGCTGAATAACACCAGGACATAAAAAAAAGCAAAAACAAAAAGCAAATTCAGCAACACAACAATTTTATACTTTGAGCATTAAAAATACAGTGTTAAGCAATCAACCTTTTATATTTGTGGCAAAGGGACAATACCAGAGAGCCATGCTGTAGCTAGTGGCTGGAGAGCCACATTGTATTCAGCCCCCTTGATTTTGATCGCATGAGTGTAATAATCTTTGTCTTTACTGTAATTTTTTTACTTTGAAATATTCATACATTTTACAGTATTTTTTATTTGCTCAAACACACTTTTCATGCTTGATTATTTTGTTTTTGTGTTTTTTTGTATCAATCATTCACACTTTGCATCTGATCTCTTTTAAATCATGCATTTTGTTTTCATCAATCAGTTGTTTCTAAATCATATATTTTGTTTTGATTAATCAAGTATGCTTTGCTCTCTTAATCATTTTGTAATTTATTTCAATTGAATATGATTCTCTATTTTTTAGGAAACTGGAATTTTGTTACTGTAACTGAAAGAAAATGATCAGGCATCACAAGTTGGACATTGAAGCATAAGGCCGCATATATAAGTCCCCTTAGTGACACTGGCAGATCAGGAGAGTATTGGCCTCAGGACATAAGGTCATTTCTTCAATGCTGACCAGAGCCAGGCACTGTGTACATCCACAGTGTGCTTAAGCAAAACCAAAGATGCAACTATGACATACACATTGTAAAGCAATTAGTAGATTATAGGCTTTATCACTCCAGATCAGGTAAGCTGACCTTCTCCATAGAGCTCACTCTGGCCAAGGGCCAATTTGAAGCCAAAACTCCAAGCAATCCAGTAACAGAATAATATGTTACATGGTATACACCAGTAGTAGACTTTTTCTACCTTATCCTACTCTAACCAACAAATAACCAGGCTGTAATAGTCCACTTGGTTTTAGTTCAGCGAACTTGTCTCATGGGGGCTGTATAATGAATATACTGCCAGCTCTCACTGCCTTCCCATCTCTATATTCTGCTACCCACATGGTTGAGCCACCGTCTGCCACTTGACTCATTTTTCATTTGGGCACTATCTGGACTAGAATGTGGGATGACATTACTTCATCAAGTCAGCCTCTCTCATCTGCCTCCCAGGATCAATCTCAGAGTCTCTCCATCTCTTCCAAGTCACATTATCTTTCACAACCAATCTGCTGTAACTAATGAAAATCCGTTGTAGGATGGAAATTCTAAAATGCTACTTGGCAAAAGCTTTTCTTTCCATTCCTAATGCCCCAACTCATTTCAGAATCCCGTTTTTCATTCATCAGGGGGATTCAAACAAGCACTCGTAGAAGGCTGGGCCTGCATTTGTGGTAGGGGCTGCAAGCCTTAAATACTGACTGTATCCTCTCCCACTGGGGCGCATCATCATTTGTGCCTTGACATTAGTTTCGGAGATCCGTTTCCAGTTAATCAGTCATCAGTCCTACGTCACTTCCCTCCTAGGCTCCAGAAGTGGAAGCAGTGCCATTTCCTTTACCTCCAGTCCAACTTGTCAGGCAATTCTAGCCATAGTCCATGTTCCACCTTTATCATGTACGATGATTAAACTTCCACACGACTCATTAAATAGTCTAGTTTATCTGCTATGTCTAATCCAGTCATGTATCCATTTCTTCATATTCCTTCATGTAGAATGTTCAATCTTGATCTCTATTGCCATATCATATGTTGCGTGTTTAATTGCCTATGTGGGTGTAAGTATATTCACAATGTAGTTGTATGTGCATGTTATTTGTGTATTTGCTATGCCACTGTTTACCATGCTCCTCTAGGTTGTTTATCCAGGAGCCCCAGGACCCCATTTCTCATCTTATCTTATCAACAATCAACCACTTCTTAGGCATAGTCATGCTATTTACACCAACATCATGGTCACTAATACAGTTTCATTTGAGTCTTTAAATAACCACCACTTTTACACACCACCTCCCTAATCTGCCTCATTCTCAATATAGCTCACAATATCATCCACTATCAACCTCCAGTTACACCTTATGTTCCACTATAACTTTCCTATTTTGCAACAAATATCCATCTACACCATAATGTACATATCACATCAACTTTCCTATTTATACCAACGTCCAGTTACACAATACTGTATGTACCATTAAAACATTCCTATAATTACCACATCCAGTTATCCCATATTATTATACGAACCACTACAGCATTCCTATTGTAATCAACATCAAGTTACACCATTCGGTATGTACCTTCAAAACATTCCTATCATACGACGTCCAGTATCACATACTGTAAGTACCACTACACATTCATATTGTAACCAATGACCAGTTACACCATAGAGTTTGTACTAAAACAATTCCTATTGTAACCAATGTCTAGTTACATCATACTGTATCTGATTCCACGTTCTTTCTACATGCATACATAGTTACATTGTTTCAGTGTCCTGATTCCATGTTCTATCTAACATACATATATAGTTACATTGTTTCAGAATCTTGATTCTATGTTCTATCTACATGCATACATAGTTACATTGTTCAGTATCCTGATTCCATGCTCTAGCTAACATACGTACATATTTACATTGTTTCAGTGCCCTGATTCCACATTCTGTCTAAATATACACACATAGTTACATTGTTTCAGTATCCTAATTCCACGTTCTATCTACATACATACATAGTTACATTGTTTCAGTGTCATGATTCCACGTTCTATCTAACATAGTTACATTGTTTCAGTGTCCTGATCCCACGTTCTATCTACATGTATACATAGTTACATTGTTTCAGTGTCCTGATTCCACTTTCTATCTAACATACATATATAGTTACATTGTTTCAGAATCTTGATTCCATGTTCTATCTACATGCGTACATAGTTACATTGTTCAGTATCCTGATTCCATGCTCTATCTAACATACGTACATAGTTACATTGTTTCAGTGCCCTGATTCCACATTCTGTCTAAATATACATACATAGTTACATTGTTTCAGTATCCTAATTCCACGTTCTATCTACATACATACATAGTTACATTGTTTCAGTGTCATGATTCCATGTTCTATCTAACATAGTTACATGGTTTCAGTATCCTGATTCCACGTTCTATCTACATGTATACATAGTTACATTGTTTCAGTGTCCTAATTCCACGTTCTAACATACATACATAGTTGCATCATTTCAGTGTCCTGATTCCACGTTCTGATTCAACGTTCTATCTAACATAGGTACATAGTTACATTGTTTCAGTGTCCTGATTTCATGTTCTATCTAACATACGTACATAGTTACATTGTTTCAGAGTCCTGATTCCACGTTCTTTCTAACATTCGTACATAGTTACATTGTTTCAGAGTCCTGATTCCATGTTGTATCTAACATACATACATAGTTACTTTGTTTCAGTGTCCTGATGCCACGTTCTATCTAACATAGTACATAGTTACTTTGTTTCAGTGTCCTGATTCCACATTCTATCTACATGCGTACATAGTTACATTGTTTCAGTGTCCTGATCCCACGTTCTATCTACATGTATACATAGTTACATTGTTTCAGTGTCCTGATTCCACTTTCTATCTAACATACATATATAGTTATATTGTTTCAGAATCTTGATTCCATGTTCTATCTACATGCGTACATAGTTACATTGTTCAGTATCCTGATTCCATGCTCTATCTAACATACGTACATAGTTACATTGTTTCAGTGCCCTGATTCCACATTCTGTCTAAATATACATACATAGTTACATTGTTTCAGTATCCTAATTCCACGTTCTATCTACATACATAGTTACATTGTTTCAGTGTCATGATTCCACGTTCTATCTAACATAGTTACATGGTTTCAGTATCCTGATTCCACGTTCTATCTACATGTATACATAGTTACATTGTTTCAGTGTCCTAATTCCACGTTCTAACATACATACATATTTGCATCATTTCAGTGTCCTGATTCCACGTTCTGATTCAACGTTCTATCTAACATAGGTACATAGTTACATTGTTTCAGTGTCCTGATTTCATGTTCTATCTAACATACGTACATAGTTACATTGTTTCAGAGTCCTGATTCCACGTTCTTTCTAACATTCGTACAGTTACATTGTTTCAGAGTCCTGATTCCATGTTCTATCTAACATACATACATAGTTACTTTGTTTCAGTGTCCTGATGCCACGTTCTATCTAACATAGTACATAGTTACTTTGTTTCAGTGTCCTGATTCCACATTCTATCTACATGCGTACATAGTTACATTGTTTCAGTGTCCTGATTCCACATTCTGTCTAATATATGTACTTAGTTACATTGTTTCGGTGTCCTGATTCCACATTCTGTCTAATATACGTACATAGTTATATTGTTTCAGTGTCCTGATTCCACGTTCTATCGTACTTACATACATTGTTACATTGTTTCAGTGTCCTGATGCCACGTTCTATAGTACATATATACATTGTTACACTGTTTCAGTGTCCTGATTCCATGTTCTATCATACATTCATACATAGTTACATTGTTTCAGTGTCCTGATGCCACGTTCTGTCCAACATACATACATAGTTACATTGTTTCAGTGTCCTGATGCCACGTCCTATAGTACATACATACATAGATATAGTGTTTCAGTGTACTGATTCCATGTTCTATTGTACATACATACAATGTTTCAGTGTCCTGATTCCATGTTCTATCGTTCATACATACATTGTTTCAGTGTCCTGATGCCATGTTCTATAGTTCATTCATACATAGTTACAGTGTTTCAGTGTCCTGATGCCACGTTCTGTGGTACAAACATACATTGTTATACTGTTTCATTGTCTTGATTCCATGTTCTATCGTTCATACATAGATAGTTACATTGTTTCAGTGTCCTGATGCCACATTCTATCGTACATACATACATCGTTACATTTTTTTTTCAGTGTCCTGAGTCCATGTTCCATCATACATACATACATTGTTACATTGTATCACCGTCCTGATATCCTATCACCATGCATACTTCGTTATGTAGTATCATTATCCTGATTCCATGTCCTATCCATCAGGTACCTCACCTCTTCGTAAGGGCCGAAGGTCCACACACACCTTACCCCACCGCAGGGGCTGAAGGTACACACATTCCAACCCTACCCCACAGCAGGGACCTAAGGCTTACACACAGACATACATAATCACTTCATTTTACCACTAGCCCGAGTACGGGTACATTGTATCTCTGTCCTGACTCATGTTCCATCGCTATACATAAATTGCTATATCAATGTCCTGATTCCATTTTCTATCAGACATACATATTTCAATTTATTATTTCAATCTTCAGATTCAATGTTCTGTCTGACATACATACATTGTTGTATTTTATAATTTCCGTGTTCTATCAGACATACTTAAATTGTTGAGTTAGATCACTGTCCTGATGGCATTTTTTATCGTCATTTATACATTGGTACATTGTATCACTGTGCTAGTTCAATGTTCTATAGGACAAACATACACTGTATCATTGTTATGATTCTATGTTCTATTGCGCACATATTAGGGATACTCACTCTTTTTACCATCCACTTTACTTCAGCTACGGAGGTAATTCCCTATTGTTGTGCCCCACTTCTATTCAATTGAAGTCTCAGGTATCTGTCAGTCTCGCTGACCAACATACTTTTAGCTATTCAGAGGTTCTTCATAGAATTCCAAGTTAAGGTCATAAAACCCAGTTCATTTTTCCCCTCCCTATTAATTACTGCATACGTACCCCAGTTTATGTAAGTATTCACGCATTTAGTACCCATTAATATTCATGTGGGCACGCAACCTTGTATTCAGGCATGGATACATACTCGCGCTTCACGCAAGTTCATTTTTCCTCTAATGTTATTGTAAGTGGTTCCCTAGCCTCAGGTTTTAGCAAACAGACATTTCTCACGTCTTCATCCCACACAGGTATCCCAGTGCCCGCCTCACCTCATACCAAAGTCAGTCACATCATACTGTGAGCTTCAATACCCGCGCAACATTTCCTAAAATAAACATCAGGTATTCTTATGAAGGATCACACTTCAATCCTTACCTCATCACAGAGGCCGAAGGATCACACGTCAATCCTTACCTCATCACAGAGGCTGAAGGATCACACTTCAGTCCTTACCTCTTCGCAGAGGCTGAAGGATCACACTTCCATCCTTACCTCTTCGCAGAGGCCAAAAGATCACACTTCCATCCTTACCTCATCTCAGAAGCCGAAGGATCACAGCTCATACCTTACCTCTTCCCAGAGGCCGAAGGTACCACAGCTCATACCTTATCTCTTAGTAGAGGCCGAAGGTACCACAGCTCATACCTTACCTCTTCATAGAGGCTGAAGGTACCGTAGTTCATACTTACCAAATCCCCCTTCCTTTAACCAGCGTAATTATTAACCCTTTCCTTTCAGCACCAACCTACCACCATCATCCTGGCCGCCAACAGCCTTGCCTTCTTTTGGCTCCCCTGCCCAGCCAAGGCTCCTGGCATCAGGGACTGATACCTTCACTCAAAGGGACCCACTTGTTCGGCTCTCCAGCCACTTCACCTTTATGTATGTATCTTTATTTATATAGTGCCATACATGTACACAGCGCTTAACAGAATTTGAAATAATACAATACAAAAATACAGAACAGGGTTAAGACCATTAAGCTGAAGTGCTATCATTGCATTATTTTTGGGGGAAAGTGCAGCAAAGGAAACATACATTGGGAAAGGGACCCTGCCCCAAGGAGCTTACAATCTAATTAGAGTTCATGATGACATACAGAGACAGTAGGAGGATGATTATAAGTGCAAGTACAAGATGTGATTAAGGAAGTGCCGAAAGATTCTGATGTCACTATCGTTGTGCAAGGATGAGGATATTGCTATTGGGATGCCTCCTTGAGCAGGTGGGTTTTGAGGAGATGCTTGAAAGTGATGATTGTGGATGATTGGCGAATGGTGATGGGGGGCATTCCAAAGTCGAGGGGCAGCCAGTGAAAAAACTTGTAGCTGAGATATGGCTCCAGTTGTGTAGGGAGAGGACAGGAAGAACCCTTGGAAAGACCATAGGGAACGGGAAGGGGTGTAGCGGGAGATAAGAGCAGAAATGTGAGAGGGTGCTGAAGAACACAGAGACTTACAGGAGAGGAGGAGAATTTTGTAAGAAATACGATACTTTACAGGTAGCCAAATGAGGGATTTCAGGAGGAAATGAGAGGGTAGGTATCTGTGAGCAAATGTGGCGATTCTTGAGGTTGAATTGATAACAGATTGAAGTGGAGAAAGATGAGAAGCAGAAAGACCAGAGAGTAGAGTGTTACAGTAGTCAAGTCTGGATAAAATGAGTGCCTGAGATAGCGTTTTTGCAGTTGACTTGCAGAGGAAAGAACGTATTTTGGCAATATTTTTTATTGCAATTTTTTTTTTTGCAGTTGGTACCTTTACCCAGTTTTGGCTGCAGAAAGACCGCACAGTGGTCAGTCAACATTTAATAGCTCTTGTGGCTCATCATGGCAGTTCAAATTAGAGTCTAGATCATAATAGCTAGGAAGAAAAGGAACTTCAGATCACCCAAAAGAAGAGGAGGTGTGGACATAGAAAGGAAATATAAGCAGAAGGTATTTCAGAACATGAACGTGTTTGTTTTAATCTACCACATGAATGAATAAAAGTATTCTGAAACACTTTGGGGCATAAGAGGAATGGAAAGTTGCCAATGATCACTTTTGAATTTCCCACCCTATGCCAGATTTTCACTAGCGGATCCTTTTTCTGTCCAGATAGGCCTTCCCAGATGTTGTAGCTCAGGGCTGCTGAGCATAGGAAAATGACCTATGCGGCATACAAAGGCAGCAACCAACAGAGGCCCCCAGAGTCCACACACCCACACAAGTACCTCTTAACCCCTCCACTGACAGCTTGCAGAACATTAATGTGCAGTATTTGAGGAGTTAACTAGCAAAATATTACCCATACGTTACCCTGCCACCCCTAACTAGTCTAACCAGCCCACTATTAACCCCTCCATTTATAGACTGGCTGGGGACACATTGCAATCAGATCAGTATGGAGAGTGCCCAAATAATAAAAGGGTTCCTGGAAACCCAAAATAAGTTTTTACAATTAAAGGAAGTTACTTTTGTTCCCTCCATTAACAAAGTGAAAAAAGGGTACATGCACTACACTGTTAAAAATACATTGAAATTCATGAATATGGGGTCTATATATCTCACATTAATGGATTTGAAATTAAAACCTACCCCCAAAAAGAAACAAATTAAACTGACATGGGACTGAATACCTGCTAAGAAAGGAACACAACGCCAAAAGTGAAATAATATTAAAATCTGGTAGCATAAGGAAATTGTGATGTCACATCAAAAATAGAAAAAAATAAAGAGAGTTCATAAGATCAAACAAAATGATTAATAGGAGCCAAATATTAAATAAAGCTCATGATTAGATTTGTACTAGTGGCAGTTTCTCCAAATATGGTCTAATGTTATGCGGATGCACGCAGTATAACAGCAGGAGAAGTACTGGAGGATGCCCACAAATGAAGAGTGTTTTAAGCTTAATGTACCTCAGCAGGTATTCTCCCTGTCTATAAACACTAATTGCAGATAGAGCATAACTTCTTCCAGATGTAATCAGATGTTATTCAGATGCATGCAATATATCAGCAATAAAATTATAAGAGGAAGCCGACAAAGTGATTGTGATTTCAGCTTAGTGTCCCTCAGCAGGTATTCTCCCTCGTCTTTAATCACCAGTTGTGGGCAGAGTGTGGTGCGTGTCTTTTCCGTCATATTTCAGCCTTAGTGAGTTGGGGTGGGTGAAAAGTGAGAAAAATTTCCTTCATGACTTTTCGTAAAAAAGACTGATTTTTCTCTATTCTCACGAAAGTTCTCTTTTCTCCAATGCTAAATTTTCCTCCTTTTCGCCTATTCCAGCAAATTTTTCACATATTCCAACATATTATTATCCTATTCTAACACATTTTTCGCATAGTCTAATATATTTTTTGCCTATTCAACACATTTTTCTCGTATTCTAACATTTTTCTCCTATTCCAAAATATGTTTTCCTATTCCAACACATTATTTTTCTGTGTTTAATGCAATATTTCCCAGCACAATATTATGTCTTCTGAGGGCTGTAGTGGAGAGATAAGTAGCTGGAAGTCAAAATTGTGAGTCCTACAGAAACATGTACCTTGAAAAATGTGTTACCATGAGTGCCTTTGAACCTTTGCCCACAACACTTACTTCCTGCTTAAGTGACACTGGCATGTATTCATGATGATGTCAAGTGATTAAAAAAAAAATAAAGTACAACCTACAATGTGGCAAATGTGTTTGGTAGTGGTGGTGGGGAACTGGCGTGGTAAGATTGGCGGGACCTTGACAAACTGCATCCACCCTGGGAGGAGAGGGATCATCATTATTTATTGTACATGCTGCAGAAACAATTGCTGCAGTCAGTTTTTGCACTACCACTTTACTCCCACGTCCCTGCACTGCTCCACCTTTCCCCCTTCTGCTTGTGCATTTGCTAGACATTATTCAACTACTGTGTGTGTTTTTACTCTATACAGTACACGACTGTCAAGGTTTGGCAAGACAACTCAGGACAAGTACTAAAAAGGTAACACCAACTTTATTAGGCAGCAACAATGAAACAGAAATATCACAATACATGGAAAAAAAACAGAAGCGCACAACGGAGCAAGCGACAACTACCAGAAATAGAAGACTGCTTCCGTGTGATTCTCTTGAGATAGGTCCCAGAGATGGGACAAGGAGTAGTCTGCAAAGCCACAGGTCCGCACATGGGAGAAGCCAGACCAAATAGGAAGGCAACCAGGAGTAGGTCTGCCAGAGCCACAGGCCCGCACTAGATTGGATATCTAACTTTATGGAAGGCCACACTAGAGGATAGTTAGATAGAGCCACAGGTCAACACCAGATTGGGTAGTCAGGCAAGCCAGGGGTCATGCATGGAGCGGGTAGTCAGCCAGAGACACAGGTTTGCACCAGATAGGATGTCCACTGAAGTGTTGGTATGCTGGATACGCAGTGGACCGAGCCCCAGGTCAACACCAGAATGGGTAGTCAGACAAGCCAGAAGTCAAACATGGAATGAGTAGTCAGCCAGAGCTGCAGGACTGCACCAGAATGGTTATCCAACAAAGCTAAGGGTCATACACGGAGCGGATAGTCAGATAGAGCCACAGGTCAGCACCAGGTTGGTTAGTCAGACAAGCCAGATCATGCACAGAGAGCCAAAGTATAGAACTGCACTGGACACCAGTGAAAGGGCGACAGCCCTATGTCCAGGCAGTTGAAATAGTGAAGTAACAGGAAGAGGAGGAACAGCTAACAGGTGGCTGTCCCTTTAAATGGAGCGCACGTCCATGCCCTTGGACGTGCACCCAAACGATGATGTCACCCGCCTGCCGGAACGCCTGCAGCAGAAGTGGCTGGAGCCGCACAAGGAGCCAGCAGGAGGCTGAGCCACCAGGATGCAGGACATGGCCAAATCTCAATGGAGGCAAGACACAGAGTCCCGGCAGAGAATGCGGCTGGAGCCGCTGGAGGAAAGATGCGGTCGGCTCAAGCAGCTGCCGAACAGGTACCCTGTCAACAACTGATGGAGTGTGATGTCTTACCATGGCCCTCAACAAAATTCTCAATGTTGTCTGCTGTCTATCAAGTCTGCCAATCACAGAGCTCCCAGTCAGCTGTCTAATATATTTATTTGTTTAATTATTTATGTTTTTTATTTTTTGTATTTATTTATTTTAAGTTGTCCACCATATCATTTCACAGTTAGTCCCAAAAAATATATATAACTAAAAAATAAACTTCTTTCCCCAGACATCCCCAGCACAGAGACAATAAAAGTAAAATCAGAAAGTAATTTGGACCCCAGCTGCCTGTGTCTTGCCAGTCAGTCACACCAAATTTTGGGGTATTTTGGGTCAACCTCCTTCCTCCCTTCTTCTCCCCATTATGCCCCCAGACTCCCCTACTACAGAGCACAAATGTCCTACCTAAATGACTCCCTAAAAATAAGCTTCAATTCCCCTTTATTTTCTTATTTTCTCTAGCTCAAAAACATGCAGCTCTTTCCTCTCACAAACACAGAATTGTAGGACCTTGACAAACTGCATCTTCCCTTGGAGTAGAGGGATCATCATCATTGATTGTGCATGCTGCAGCAACCATTGCTGCAGTCAGTTTTTGAACTACTACTTTACTCTCACATCCCTGCACTGCTCCACCCCTCCACCTTCCCCTTCCCCTTGTGTGTTCACTGGACATTACTCAACTACACTGTGTTTTTTACTCTACAGTACAAAACACAACTGATGGAGCTGTATGATGCCTTGCCTAATCCTAGTCAGCTGTCTGTCACTGTCAGCTAATATATTTAGTTCTTTGTACTTTTTTATTATTATTATCTATTTTTTTAAGTTGTCCACCCTGTTTTCTTATCACAATCTGTCCAAAAAAATTATAACTGAAAAACAAAATCAGCAACTTCTTTCCCCAGACTTCCCCACCCAGCACAGAGACAATAACAGTGAGATCAGCAAGCAAATAGGCCCCCAGCTACCTGCGTCTTGCCAGTCAGTCAATCTGAATTTTGGGGTATTATTTGGAATCAACCCCTTTCCTGCCTTCTTCTCCCCAGAGTGCCTAACTAACTCTCCTTATATAGGGAACAAATGTCCTTCCTAAAAGATTCCCTAAACTAAACTTCAATTCCCGTATCTTCTCTAGCTCAAACAAGGTGCTGCTCTCTCCTCTCACAAACACAAAATGGCATGCTGTGAGAGCCTGACACCCTTTCATATGGCTGTAGAAAACTTTCATGTGGTGGAGAAAAATTTTTCTTCCCATTGACTTCAATGGGTGAAAAAGGTGAGAAAAAGCTGAAAACTGCACTTTTCGTGGGAAGTTATTCGCCAAGAGGAAAGTGCCATTATTCGCCAATTTCAGTTTGAGGTGAAAATTTTCGCCCATCCCTACTAGTGAGCTGCTTGTTCACCTGAACAGGGGACCGTGAACAGTTCCTAGTAATGTTCAGCTGTCTGTCTTTTCCAAATGCAGATTCTACTGCGGGCAGGTTAGAAAGTCTCTGACTCCTGTAAACTGGAGATGCCTCCCGTCTTTTTAACTGTATAAGTGAGCTGAAATATTTGGTCCAAAAAAAAAAATCAGAGTTAAAAACGCCTCCTACGCATTTCATACTACTGAATGTACTTAATCAGGGATGGCTACAAAGAGTTCATTCTCGAGTTTCTCTTGAAAAATGCCACAAAAACTACATGGTCAGCTTTTTTGCTAGAAAATCTGCCATCAGCAAAATCCTTACAAATTTCACCCACACAAAAAAATATTTTGCTATCTCTTTTCAATGGCTATAAACTTCCCACCCATTTATTACATGTACCTCACATTTTTCTGCCCAAAATGTGACAATACCAAGAAGTGAACAGGAGAAATAAGCATCTACAGAGCTAGGGAAGGCAGAATGCAATATGAAAGCTAGTTTATTAGTGAAATAAGGCTAGTGCCACAGAGCACTACATCCACAGAGCACTACAGCCACAGTGGAACTGGGTTCCAGCAATAGTGATGTGGGACTAGAGCAGGTTCCATTTTCCTGCAATAATCCTGGTACTAGTTCTAGTACTGATTCTGAGGGAGCAGCAGCCTCCTCTGCCCCAGCTAGTGAAGGCGATTGTGGAGAAGAAGAAAGAGGACATTCTTCTTCAAATGTCCCCTGCCTCAAGTCATGCGTGTGGGACTATATTTTCTCTTGGAGCATGCACAGTGTCGTCATCAGCGATGGCATTATGCAGTCAGTGCAAAGAGCAAAAGAGGTGACACAACGTGGTACAAACACCCCATAAAACACATGCAGTTCAGAGATCATGACATTTATGTGAAGCATGTTAAAGCCAAATTCCTACAAAAGATATCAGGAGCCGCTGTCGCTTTACCCCCTGTCTACAGCCAAAGCAAGAGGAAGAAGAGTAGAGAAACCCAGACTGAGTCTGCAAGTTTGATTGTGAGCAAAACACTTGTCTCATCATCAGTTTCTTCCACTAGGGTCCGGGTACAAGAAGACATCGCAACTGTCCTCAGGGTCCTCTATTTCCTTCTTTTCTGGGGTACCACCTCCTTCATTGTTAGCTCCTGTGGCAGTTCGCGTCTACCTATTGCACACTGTGTGGTGCACTGACCACACATGGCAATGTGGTGCAGGCTAATCACAGGCAGGAAATCAAGGAGCATCTGAGGAGATTCCATCCCACAGAAGGTGATAAGCTGGTGGCAGGGAGGATTTATTGTTATTACTAAGACTGCTAGTTGTCAGTCACTTTTCTTCAGTGGAACAGATAAGGGGCGCATGACAGCAGTACTTGTTTTCTGGCGGATGATTTGACATTGTGGACCTAAGCGTCAAGGTATTATTGTCAAACAGCAATCAGTAGGTGAAACGAATTTAGGAGAACACTCCATTAAGTGTATTAGATATAATATTTATTGGAACAAAACCCAAATAATAAAACCCTCCAAGAATCACACTCGAGGAGACTATATACCCACCTCAAAAGTATATAGACATAGAACAGATATAAGTTGTACTTCTCTCCTGCCCTCAGCATGTAGCGTGCAGCTGTTATGGAGCCCCTCTTCACTTGCATACATGGGTCCTTTGTCTGGTATCGTCCATGCACAGGCAGAGTCCTCCACTTCTAAAATTCAAATATGAAGTTACCCTACTCTTTTCATTGCAATTTCCCACTTCCTTAGAGGTTTCCACTGTGAGGGAATTTGAGCAGAGATTGCCTTTATACATGGGCAGTCTCTGTTCAAATTCCCTCACAGCCATTGGCTAGGATGTGTGTTTACACACATCCCTACCAATCAGGTTCAAGAGGGGATTAGAGGAACCTGCTCAAATCTGATTGGCTGTGAATCCCTTTGAACATAATGCCCATATATAAAGGTAGTCTCTGTTCAAATTCCCTCAGAATGGAATGAGCATCGACCTGTAAGGTACTGGGGGGGGGTCAGTTCTTCTTCTGCCTTTCTCTGGCGCCACCACCGCTGCCGCACACAACGGCAGAGAAAGAGAAAAGTATTATCTATATAAGTTGCAAATATATTTTGCTACATTTTGAGACTTCTGGAGAAATGGGTAATGGGGATATATGTGGAGACTTTTGGCCATATATATATATAGAGAGAGAGAAAGAGAGAGAGTTTACTTTAATGACCCGCACATCTATGCATTTGTTAACCCTTTGAGTTTCAAAGAGGTATGCAATGCTTTGCTGTGGACACTATTTTTTATTTCAATTGCTGCGTCAGCTGTTTGAAGATCCGATAAGGGACTTTAGTTTAAAAAAAAAAAAAAAAAAAACGGATCTTAAATTTCCTGTGATAAAGTCCCTTATCAGATCTTGAGGGTTAATGTAGTCAATTGAATTGCATCTAGTAGCATTTTGAATAGGCAGAAATGCCTCTAACTTTAGCAGCCAGCAGGGGGGTTGGGGTTGCTGGCATTTTTTCATAGTTCAGTTCTATGAATTGCTTACTGTGCTTGAAAAACTGCTGTTGGGTTTTTGTTTTTTTGTTTTTTTTGGCATCGGACCTCTTTAAATTGAGCCCTATATCTATTACAGTTAGAGGAGCACTCTTCTACCTTTGTTTTGCCTACAGACTGATATATGATTTGGAATAGAAGCTGCATTGTTCCAGTGGATTGAATCAGCATACTCTTGGTGTGGACTAAAATTTCTCATATATTACTACTGGCTTTTTATCTGAATTCACATTGTATTTCATTGACGTTTTAAATTACTGCTTTGTTTAGTAGTGCCTTTAGTCTATAGGGGGTCTATCGACTAGACATGGGGACTTGTTCCCTAATGTGTTTTCTGTGGACCCATGAGACATTAGGACAGCTGTATATTTGAATGACAGCACCATAGCAATTTGTTGTATCTATTGTTTGTCAAAGATTGATCACTGGTCATAGCAGTGTTCATGAAAGAAATATGAAATAAGAAATAAATATATACAGAAGCAGCAAAAGAGTATATTTTATATGAAAGTATCACAAGACCTTTACCATATAGTTCTGGTGGGGAGCTCCTATCACCAAGTGCGACCAAAATGGAACACACCAGGTTACACTAATCTAAGGTCCCTTAATTTCCCACCAGCATTGACAGGGTCTTATAAAATTCAATATACTTTATAACAAATGTGAAATTGTGCATAGAAGTGAAACAATTAAAGAAATTACAATAATGAAGTGTCAGATATGCAATATATCATGAAGAAAATAGCTACGCCATACATGCTCAGAATTGAATTGTTAAGGAGATACTAGTATGGAGCTCCATATCTCCAAAAATGGGCAATGTTAATATTAAAAAAAAGTGTTTATAGACAAATAAATGGTTATCCATAAGTGGGATTCCATTCTCAGAAGTGTTATGAAAGTATTTTATTTAGTTGGAACTGGCTAATGTGTAAGCCAGCATTGTCTACAGCATGCCTGAAGTGTTTCACCAAAAAGCCATTGTCAAAGGATGGCACAGCTGTCCTTGAAAAGTAAGTGAGGCTTGGGATATGGCAGTGGGGTGTAAAACATTACATCAGTTCTTTAAAACCTCTGTTTTCTATAAAATACTAAGGCAGAATATCAACTGTCAAATTTGCCATTCCGCAGGCGTACTTTGGGATTATTGTTGTGAAGTTTTTGACTCCTTCCCAAGAATTCAGTATGTGTGGGTTGGCAGTACATGGCAGAAGAACTATGTATGTTAGTTGCATGACTAGAGGGGGTGTGGGGGGAGGGTGGCAGCATGTGTGGGCACTCTAAAAATCAGTATCATACTCCTCTGCAGCAGGAGCCCTAGGTGCTATTTCAATGACTGAAATCTTGCACACTCTCTGACACATCAACATCACTTCTATTATGTACTCCAGAGCCCTGGAAACTTATAAAATCACTTCTGCTTCTGCTACTTGTAGCACCTCATATGTGTTGATGTTGTGTCTCGCAGTCAGACCTGTGATTGTGCTTCAGGTGAGATTTCAGTAAGGAGGTGCCTAGGTGTGAGCTTGCTTACCCCCTGTTCACCTGCTGCTTACACAGACAACAGATAGCAAAATATTTAGCTTTTGAATGGTTACTGGAATATCTCCATACTGTGGACTTCATAGATTGAGGGATTTCTGAGGTGGGTTTGCTTTTAAAAGGTTGCAAGCAAAAGAGCGCATGACCAAATTACAGAGTTACCATGTCGCCTGGATAAAAATCTCAACATGAGAATCTCTCACTGAGCAAGATTCTCATGTTGGTTGCTAAAAGGTTGCATCAAACAGCAAGAAGTTACAGAAGGAGATTGAACTCCCCTGCAGTAACATTTAACCCTTTTCAGCCAATAACCATGCCATCATACTGCCCTGGCTGTAACTGTGAACATGCCATGTCATGTAGAAATAGGCTGATCCACCAGACTGGAGAGTATCCTCGGTAAAGTGCCTGGGAAGCATGATGGGATAGAGCACATCTTTCAGCTCATGCAATGTTTCTCATATTCCTCTGTTGCAGTGGCAGCTTTGCTGTGGACAAAATTAATATTTCCTACATGACATGACGTTCATAGTTACAGCTGGGGCAGCATGATGGGATAAGTATTGGCCGAAAAAGGTTAAACGTTACTACCAGGGAGTGCATTCTCCTTCTGTAACTTCTTGCTATTTGATGCAACCTTTTAGTAACTGACATGAGAATCTTCTGCTGTCATGCAGTGCAAGATTCTCATGTCGACATTTTCATCTAGGTGACATGGTAACTCTGTCATTTGCTTGCGAACTCTTTTGCATGCAACCTTTTAAAAGGATACTGCTGAGAGGCTACTACTACAACTTGGACTAGGTGTTGCTGCAATTGTACTACTACTAGTGAAGCACTTCCAGCAACAGCAGAGGGACTCATCATAGCTACTAATCATAGCTACTTCCAAAGTTGCTACACTTCCAACAGCAGAGGCACTCATCATAGCTAGGGTTGTGGATATTAACCTGTGTTGTTGCTAGTTATTCAACACTAATGTGTGTACTTGTTTGTATTGCTGTTAGATGCAACAGTTGGTTGAACTGCTACACCTTCTTCCATTATGCCATCAACAGTAGAATGTGCTCATTGTCATCTTCAGTGTTCTTATATGGTTATTTATTATTACTGGAACTTTTTATGGAGGAAAATCATCATTTTTTTGCAAAAAATTTACAGCTCAACGCAAAGTGCCACTTTATGCCTACTTTGTTTTTGAGGCAAAAAAATTTACCCATCCCAAATTGTGATAACCAAGAAAACCTGTAGATAAAGTGGAGATGACTCTGCCAGTTGAGAAATCTTAGTGCATAGGCTCCATAGAATAACATAAGAACCTGAGAAGTGATGCCACTGGTGAAGTTACCTCTACTTTATCATACCTTTGTGCATCTCCCCCAGTGAGTATTATTGATGCAATGCCAGCATAAGTTAACCCTTTGAGTGACAGAGAGGTACTCAACACATTGTTCTGCAATGCTCAAGGCACTCAGAAGGTTAACAATTGCATTATATGGAGATATTTTTATTAAACAAAGAGTTAATGTTGACCCTCTAGGTTTTTTTTACAAGGACATAATTTCTACACAGACAAAGCTCAAAAGAGAAGAAGACAGAAGAGAAGAAGACCGAAGACAGCTGGACTTTTTTCTTTAGCATTGGGCCCATATTATACTGCTGCAATGCCAGCATAATTTAACTCTTTGATTGACAGAGAGGTATGCAACACATTGCTCTGCAATGGTCAAGGCACTCAAAGGGTTAATGGTTGCACTATATGGAGCTATTTTTAATAAACAAAGAGTTAATGTTGACTTTCTGGGGGGGTTTACAGGGACATCATTTTTACACAAAGATCAAAAGAGAAGAATATGGAAGAGAAGAAGAAGACAGAAGATGGACAGTAGTTGACCAGGGTGCTGAAGACCCTGCATACCCCACTGGCACTCATAGGGTTAATTATACTAACATTTGACACATTTTATTCATACTTTGGATGTATTCATATGGGACTTAGGGCCCCATTTCAATACATCCACAGGTGACTTAGGTTTTTTGGGCCTTTTTCCCTTTCAGTTCCGGCATCAGCAGAATTAGCATGCATTAGGGGACTCTGCGTCCAAAAACATGAATGGAATTGAATGGGGAAATGGACGGCATTTAAATAGGTTTTATTGAGTTAGAATGGGCGATAACTTTAGTGCCTGACATATTTTTTCATAGCACTTGTAATTGAATGGCTTACAGTGCTTGAAAAAATGCCAGTGGGGTTTTTTGTCTGTCAGACCGAATTGGAATGTTATATAATGAAAGTTAAAGTTCTCTAAACCAATATGATAACATCAAAAGTTAATAATGTATGTATGTATATCTTTATTTATATGGAGCCACACATTGTACACAGCGCCTCCCAACAGTAGTATGTTACAATAAATAAATGGGGATAAAATAATTGTCAAAGTCATAGAAACCATAGGAGAGATGTCCCTGCCCCAAGAAGAGTAAAGTGTAAATGGGTAATAGGACACAGACTGCAGGGTATAATGGTGTCAAGTGCTGTGAGTTCAAGTGCTAATTTTGCCAAAAGGAGATGTATGGTGCTAATACCTCAGAAAATAGGATTTCAGGGTAGACTTAAAGACAGAAGGGGATGGTTCTAGATGCAAGGAGAGAGGTTTGGAGTTCCATAGGTATGAGAGGAAAGTGAAAAAGGTTCGATATGGGAGAGGCCAGAGGATGTGGATGGTGTAACAAGAATCGAGTGTGTGTTGAGTGAAGGAGACTGCTAGGAAAATAAGTGAATATGAGGGAATAGATGGAGGGGGGGCAGCAGTGTGGAGAGATTTAAAGGTAAGAAGAATGAGTTTGTAAGTGAGTTTGTGCTGAATAGAGAGCCATGTGAGATGTCTAAGATTGCATAGGGGAAAGATGGGAAACCAGAAGGACAGTTAGTAGTATTTTGCAATAGTCTCAGAGGGACAGAATGAGGGCATACACAAGAGTTTTAGTAATTTTTTTGGGACAAGAAGGGGTGGATTTTAGCAATGTTGCAGAAGAAGAATTGACAGGTTCTAGCCAAGAAGTTAATGTGAGGGGAGAAGGAAAGGGAAAATGTTTTTCTTCAAATGATGGTGGGGCATCCAGGAAGAGATGGCCAAGAAGCAGTCTGAAATGTGTGAATTAATTTGAGGTGAAAGATGAAGACTGGACATATAAACTTGGGTATCATCAGCATATAGGTTATACTTGAAGGCAAAATAATTAATATGTTCACCCAACGAAAGGGTGTACAGTGAGAAAAGTAGAGGACCCAGAATGGAGCCTTGATTCATCTCCACAGAGAGACAGTAGAAGAGATGTTATTGCCAGAACACACAAAAAAGGAACATTGTAAGAGATACGAGGGGAGCCATGAAGCAGCCTGATTGTGGAAGCCATTAATGTGGAGAATCTGTACAAAAAGAGAATGGTTAACTGTGTTAAAGAGATAAGAGGATAAGTCAAGTTCTAAGAGTATAGTGAGGTGGTCTTTGAATTTGAAGTCTGGAGATCAATAGCCACTCTACAGAGGGCTGTTTCAGTTGAGTGATCATACAGGAATCCAGACTGCAAAGGGTACAAAAGATTGTTATAGTCAAGAAATTTTGTTATTTGGGAGAAGACAAGTTATTCTACAAGCTTTGAAGTAAGAGGTAGAAAGGTGACAGGTTAATAGCTAAAGCGACAGGAGGGGTTGAGCTTAGCCTTCTTGAGTAGGGTTTGACTTGTGCCTGTTTGTATGAAGAACGGAGGGTGCCTGTGGAGAGAAAGGTACTGAAAATGTGTGTTAATATAGGTGTAAGGACTGATGCAGGTGGTTTAAGTAAGTTGGAGGGCATAGGATCCAAGGATCAGGTGGTGAGATGGGTGGATAGAAGAAGCTGTGAAACGTCTACTTCTTTTACAGGAGTAAAAGGTCAGGATCAGATTAAAGGGGTTTGGGGGGAGAGAGATTTTGAAGACTGATGGAAGAATAAGAATCTGTTTGTAACTAGAGTCCACTTTGCTTTTGAAGTACTCAGCAAAACCTTATGGGGAATGTATGAAGTCAGAAGCTGTGGAAGAAAGAACAAGCAAAATTTATGTGAATAAAGTTAATAAATCTAAGTTTAAGATTTTCTCCCCCTATTTTTATCCCATACAATGTAGTATGGTAATGCTATTGATACTTTCGAGACTATGGTTGAAAAGGAGTTATTAGATCTATACGATGCAGTCCAATGTCAAGGTAACTCTAGGGCTAACCTTACCTCTCCTGAACAGACAGCTATTAAAGAATTGGCAGCTGATCACACTCTTGTCATAAAATGAGCTGATAAAGAGGGGAGGGTGGTAGTTTTGGACTCAGTCCAATACCATCAAGAGTCCTTAAGACAGCTGTAAGGATTCATATTCTGTTTTAAATGGGGATCCTACTAAAAATATGCTCGGATGCTAAAGAGACTGTTGGATGAAGGTTTGTCTGTGGGTGTTATAACCAAATAAGAGGCTGAGTTCATAATGGTTGAGCACCCTAAGACACCCATTTTCCATCACCTACTCAAGGTGCATAAGCCACAGAGGCCTCCCTTGGGCAGGCTGATAATCTCTGGAATTGATTCCTTAAACGAACATCTTTCAGAGTTTGTTGACCTATATCTATAGCCACTAGTGATACGACAATCTAGTTATACTAGAGATTCAGGTCATGTGTTATCTCTTTTAGCTCAGGTGACGGTTGAGCAGTCCTTCTTGTGGAGTACCATGGATGTAACTTCTTGGTACTCTACTATACCCCATGAGAATGGCTTACAAGCTATTTGTTTCCATCTTAACACATATAATGATTATTCAAACAAATTAAAGGGTTTTTTATTGTCAGCTATTGAATACCTCCTTGCTCATAATTTTTTTCAAATATGATGGCACATGTTTTTCTACAAAATCGTGGCATATCAATGGGTGCTAAATTTGCTCTGTCATACACAAATTTATATATGGGTTGGTTTGAGGAGGTATTCATATATAGCACTAAGAACCTTTATCATCACTATATTTTTACATATAACAGATACATTGATGATTTATTATACAACTGGAAAGGTACTGTTGAAATCTTTCTCTCTTTTGAAGAATTTTTGAATAACAACGATTTTCAAGAGAAAGAAATTTCTTTCTGGACCTAAAGCTTTTGTTTGATGGAAGTCAAATACAATCTTCAGTATACATAAAGCCCTGTACAGGCAACCCAACTCTCTCAAGAGTTTGAATATCAATCAGAGGAACTTATGAATCGGTTTCTGCAAAGGGGTTACCTATTTGGCTTGTTGGAACACGCATATAATAGACCAAGTCCACAGATAGATCTGAGCTTCTTGACCATAAAAAAATTTAGAAAGAACAAAAGTTTAGCTAATGATATCACACAATGTCCCATGTTTGTGACTGTTTATAGCCTTGAGTATAAAGATATTATTGATATCATTAAGAGACATATTACAATTTTATGGGGGGGTAGTCGTTTAAAAACATGTCTGCAGCATGGTTGCAGATGTGTGAAAGCAAAAAAGATTTAACCTACAATGTGGCAAATGTGTATGGTAGTGGTGGGGGTAGCCTGGAGTCATGTGATTGATGTGTGTGTGTGTGTATATATATATATATATATATATATATATATATATATATATATATAACCCCACAAAATCTGTGATCACGGTGCCCTGTATTCACAGCTGTCGACTATTAACCAACTATTTCTTAAAGTAACAGTGAAGCGCTTCTATCCTAGCCCCGTCAGTGATAAGGGCTTCAAAAATAGAAATAAATACTAGACAAATGGAGAGCGCTATCAATGTACTTTACATACAACAATTTTATTATTAATAATGTAATTAACATCAATATTATCAGTCAAAAATATCAATCAAAAATAAGCGCTAAAAACATTAACAATAATATTAATATTGAAGCTCCAGAGCTTAAAATAGTGCACTCAGTATCAAAAAATCTTATCAAAAATAAAATTAAAAAATTAGATGCCCATATATATTCTTAATAATGTTGCAAACTTGTACTGGGTCTATGAGTTGTAATTTTGCAGTAGCGATAATAGCGATTCCTTGGAGAGGAAGGAGGTTCTTAGTATATTATTTAAACCTCTCAATTCTCTGGAGCTTACGTGCCGCAGGCAGGTCTAAATCTAATTCTTCTATGTGCACTATATAGATCCTTCTATAGTTGGTTAGTTAGTATTCAACGCGTTTCGTCCCGTTCACTAGGACTTCTTCAGGGAATATGATATGTTATTATTCAACATTCCTTTTATATATTTTTAGCGCCATTATGGCGCCATTATGACGTAACTTAACACTTCCGTTTATTTATTTTTCCACATCACAATTATTAACCCTTTCTAGTTAGAAACATGGAACCTAACGAGATCTAAACATTCACAACTAAATTGCATCCATAGTATCATATATTTAAAAACGTATATAATATCGCCAAACATATGACCAACAGTAGATCATTAAATAATAAATCCCTATTTCCATACACCTATTGGTATAATATACTCCAGTAGAATAACGTATACCGAGTATACAGCAAATAATCCTAACATCTCACTGGAGTTGACTAATAGGTATAGAAATAGACCAACAACCTAATTATTCAACTGCCATTGGGAATAAAATCAAATAAACTAATAAATCAAAACAATATTAATCAAATAGACAAAAAATAAATAAATAAATAAATAATAAAAATAAAAAATTAAAATAAAAATAATACAAATAATAACAATTATTTAAATAAAAACCAATTTAAATATAAAATAATTCTATACATATATAAACAATACATATAAAATTAAAAATGAAAATAAATAAAAACTAATGACAACACATTCTGCATAAAGGACTCAAAATGCATTCCTATTCTACCTTTCAACTAATCAATTACCTATGAATGTATGGACATCTATTTTTTCATTTTGCCCATTGGGAAACAAAGTCTGGCATTTAAAGATCCAGTATGTTTCTCTCCTACATAACATACTGAACCTTTCACCATTTTTAAGTGTGCCAGAAATTTGCTCCAACGCCATAATAGTTGTATCCTTCAATGATTTATTATGGTATCTCTGATAATATTTTGTTAATGGATATTTATTGTCAGAATTCATAATAGCCCTTCTATGCTCCAAAAATCTTTCATCTTTCTTTTTGTTCATCCTATATAGCTCAACCCACATGGACATGTAATTTTATATATCACATAGGTACTGTTGCATGTTATATGTTGTCTAATTTGAATCCTATTGTTCTGATAATCCAAAAAATATGATTCTTTATGTTTTATAAATGTACAAGTCATACAGCGATTCATGCCACATTTATAAACACCATTGTGTTTTAAACTCAATATTTTATTTTCCTTAGTAATAATACTTTTCATTTTCCCAGGTTTTTTCCTTGACAGAATGTCTTTCAAATTTTTATTTTTGGTAAATATTACCTCAGGAGCACTTCCCAGACCCTGTTTAAGTGTGGGGTCCTGAAGCAATATACACCAATGTTTTTTTAGAATACTTTTTATTTTATAATGTGATTCATTGTTATCACGGTCCCCGTGATCTTCTGTCAATCTGGCCTGATTTGCCTGTGCATTGGTGGAGACTGATTGGCCCGCCCAGGATGTGCCGTTATATGCTGGAGCTTGGGCACTTGTCAGTTGCCCTTTCGTGGTGTTCCTGTTGCTGCGCCTTGTTGCTGTATTCCTGTGTCTCCCGTGTGCCGACCCGGCTAGTCTGACTCTTCTCCTGCTTCTGCTCTGTGATTTGACCCGGTTCTGGCTGACGACCCTGCTCCGTGATTTGACCTGGCTCTGGCTGACGACCATGCTCCGTGATTTGACCCGGTTCTGGCTGACGACCCTTCTCCGTGATTTGACCCGGTTCTGGCTGACGACCCTGCTCCGTGATCGGTTCCGGTCCTGCCTACTGTTCCGGTTGCCGTTCCGGCCTGCCTGCTGTTCCAGTTGTCGTTCCGGTCCTGCCTGTTGTTCCAGTTACCGTTCCGGTCCTGCCTGTTGTTCCGGTTGCCGTTCCGGTCCTGCCTGCTGTTCCAGTTGCCGTTCCGGTCCTGCCTGCTGTTCCGGTGTTCCTGTATCATTCCGGTCGATCTGGCGACATTCTGGACTGTTTAAGCGACTCACTGTTCCTCTCATTAGTCAATAGCTGTAGCCTGAGGTTGCTTTGCCTTCTGCTGGTTGCCAAGGTGTTCGCTCCTGTACAGAACCACTTAACCCTTGCAGTGCCTGTAGTCTCCGGTCTAGTGCCTCCGATATATCTTGCCAAGCATACGTTTACCGACTTGAGCCTTTACTCTGAGTGCTTCTGTGAGTCTCTCATCCACCCTCAGAGCCTTGTCTGCTCCGTGCTCGTATTCTGGTAGCCAGTTCGCTCCCACTGTGATCATTTGGAACGGCACCAGAGGGGTGTTCGGGCTCCGGCCCACATACGCTAGAAGTTACATTTTCCATTGCACTTCAGAGGGCGCCGGCTCTATTACAGCTTGTGCAGAAACCGTCTGAAATAGCACCCAAGGGGTGTCAGGGCACATCCAAGTGGCACAAGCAGGGTTACTACTTTTCCCAGTTAAGGGCGATTCTGGTTCTGATCACTTCAGCGTTGGCAATAGCATTCCTCTGTAGCCCACGGTGGTGGTATCGGCTCAGCTCTGGACATTGGGGCGCCTTCTATACCAACTTGAGAGTGTATTCAGTGCAATCACTTACTTCTATCCAGCTATTGAGAGACTGTGTTCCAGAGACTGCTATTTATCCCTGGCATTGGCCAATCTTGTTTATATCTCTCCTATTGTATTTGTTAACCCTTTGGGAGAATATTCCCTATCCATACATTGCACCTGTTAATCATTTGAGGGAATATTCCCTATCCATACATAGCACCTATCACTACCATTGTGTGCATTCACCTTGTCAGTATTGTCATTACTGCTATTCCTGTGCTGGCCCTTAGGGCATTGTTTTATTTTCAATAAAACTGTGTTTTTACTTCATACCCTGGTCTGAGTGTCAGAAAACCGTAACAATTGTATTGTGTAACAAATTTTGGTTTATTACTCTCTATTTTTTTATTAATCTTTTTCTCCTTAGGTATCAACATCTCATCTCGACTCAACTCCATCACCTCTTGGTAGGTTTTCTCTAATTCTTCCTCTGGATAACCTTTTTCTACAAATGTATTTTTTAATTCTATTGCCTGTACTGTATAATCTGTTATTTGTTTACAATTTCTTTTAATTCTCTTAAACTGTCCTACCGGTATATTTTTCTTCCATTGTTTGTTGTAAATGACTACTCTTATAATGCAAGTAATTATTCGTATTAATAGACAATATAGTTCTTAGTGATAATATTATTATCCACACCTTTCAAAGTTAGAGCTAAAAAATTAACCTCATATTTACTTGTATTAAAAGTAAATTTAAGGCCCAAAGGGTTATCATTTAACTGCAACAAATAATCATCTAATTCCAGCTGATCCCCATGACATATAATCAGAAGATTATCGATGTAACGCCCATAGAATGCCAGCCTCGCCCCCAGCCCCGCACCCCACACATGGGTCATCTCCCAATAGCCCATATATAAGTTCACATAGCTGGGGGCGAAACTGGCACCCATGGCGGCTCCTCTGGTTTGTATATAGAATTCTTCCCCAAATTGGAAGTAGTTATTATATAATATATATTGTATACCTTCTAAGAGAAAAGACTTCTGCATCTCTGGCATCTCCGGATCAGCATCCAGATAAAAACGTATTGCCGTTAATCCCTTCTGATGATCTATATTAGTATATAATGAGGTGACATCAACAGCTGCCCAAATATAATCCTCACACCATTCAAAATTATTTAATTTATTAAGTATAGATTGCATATCCTTAATATATGATTTCAGAGTAACTACATATTTTTGTAGAAAAAAATCAATATATTCGGACAGCCGCAACATCACCCCACCCATACCTTCAATAATCGGTCGTCCAGATGATTTTGTTAAAGTTTTATGTATTTTGGGGACAATATAAAAGTAAGGTATTTTAGGATATTTTACATGCAAAAATAATTTTTCTTTATTTGTAATAATACCTTGTTGATTCGCTATAGTTAATATATACTAACTAACCAACTATAGAAGGATCTATATAGTGCACATAGAAGAATTATATTTAGACCTGCCTGTGGCACATAAGCTCCAGAGAATTGAGAGGTTTAAATAATATACTAAGAACCTCCTTCCTCTCTAAGGAATCGCTATTATCACTATTGCAAAATTAGAACTCATAGACCCACTACAAGTTTGGAACATTATTAAGAATATATATGGGCATCTAATTTTTTTATTTTATTTTTGATAAGATTTTTTGATACTGAGTGCGCTATTTTAACCTCCGGAGCTTCAATATTAATATTATTGTTAATGTTTTTTAGCGCTTATTTTTGACTGATAATATTGATGTTAATTATATTATTAATAATAAAATTGTTGTATGTAAAGTACATTGATAGCGCTCTCCATTTGTCTAGTATCTATCTATATATATATATATATATATATATATATATATATATATACAGTAATGTGCAAAACTTGTAGGCATGAAAGAATGTTGTGAAGTAAGAATGCTTTCAAAATAGACATGTTAATAGTTTCTATTCATCAATTAATAAAATGCATAGTGAGTGAACAGAAGAAAAATCTTAATCAAATAAATATTTTGTGGAACTACCCTTTGCCTTCAAAACAGCATCAATTCTTCTAGGTGCACTTGCACAAACTCAGGGATTTTATAGACATATAGTCAGGTGTATGATTAAACAATTACACCAAACAGGTGCTAATTATCATCAGCTTTATTATTTCGGTTCAAACACAATCATTAACTGAAACAGAAAGAGGTGTGAAGGAGGAATAAAAATGGGTGAGGAACAGCCAAAGTCAGCTAAAAAGGTGAGGTTGTTGAAAACTGTTTCATGTCAAAAGTCAAACTAAGCAAGGCAACAAGACACAAGGTAGTTATACTGCATCAGCAAGGTCTCTCCCAAAGAGCTGATCTTATAAAATAGAGTTTAGGCTACCCATTAGAATCGAGATATAGGTTTATTTAATAATGAAGAGCACTGTTTACACTAATTCTTTTATATTGATTGTGAATAAAGGTTAAGTCTTAGGGAAACATTAGGTCTTTAAATAGTTAAGTACCGAACTGATCACTTTATGGGTCAAGGAGTTTTGATTAATAAACATTTTGACTATAATTTATAGTCAAATGTCCTTTTTGATTCCCTGCATTTTTTTCTTTAAGAATATTTACACATATACAGCAAGGTATGCAGTGTCTAACTTTGTTATTTTGGAATAAAGTGAAACTTGTTTTTTTATACTACATTGGAGTGTGGTCCTTTCTTTTCTATTGAATACTATTATTAGTGCACCATCACTCTATCCATAATAAATCAGAATCATTTTATACTAACAGGACAATAAATGCAGTAAAGTGCTGACTAATGTTGGGAATACCCTCATGACACATATACATGTACATCAAATACAACTGACCTCTTGTGACCGTGCAAAAATGTTTTCAAGATTGCAAATATCTTTAGGGATTACTATAAGAAGTTATATAACTTACAGGTACATTCTCCTGAGCCTCCATCAGAGGGAATTCACTCCTATTTACAAGACATAAATATACCAGAATTATCACAGGTGCAAATCCAAGAACTAGAGGCATTGATCACCTTAGATGAAATGCTTAAGACGATTACACAAATGTCACCATATATGAGCCCTGGACCAGATGCTTTCCCCCGGTATTCTATAAAACCTTCCAAGATAAAATGAAATCCCTATTGTTTGATGCATTGAATGAACTCCCTCATCATAATCAGCATCATGCATTTATTCAACACAGTAATACCCAAACAAGGTAAAGACCCCAAATTATGCCAAATTGATAGCACTATCTCCCTGCTAACTTTAGATATAAAAATGTATGCCAGCATACAGCATACATACAGATAAAGATGGTTTTGTACCTGCTAGGATGGGTAGGGATAACACATTTAAACCAATTTCACTTATCGATTATGCCCCAAAAAATAAACTTCCATCACCTATTTTAGCAATAGATGCAGAAAAAGCATTGACTGTAATTGACTGGAGATTTTTGAAAGAAACTTTACAACATATGGGAATTTGCAGAACAATGAGAATTTGCAGAATTATTTTCTTTTTTGTGCCAAATTGTGCAGTTGATTTGCTCCAGAATTGTATCTCATTAACTTCATGTATATGACTCTTAGATGCAAACAATTTTTTGCTCTAGACATAGACATACAGTATCACTAAGCAATTCATTTCACTTAGTTGAAAATTTGTGAATGCCAGAGTTACAGAAGGGTACCACAGGCACAGCACAATTGTATAATGGCATTTGTAATATGAAATGTATCTGTTTTCCCTTTTGGTGACAAAGAACAGTAAAACATTTACACTTGTGTCCCATTTGAAAATAATCTTTGTGTTATAATGTTAATGCCCATATGGTGATGCTAGGCACAGTACCCTAGAAACACCTAATGTTTATGTTAAAGGGATAGTAATACTTCGTTTTATCTTTCTTTTATTTTGTAGGCATTAAAAAACATGAAGAACGATATAAGTCTTATCTCTCAAACCTTTATGGTTTAAGAGATATTCACAAGCAAAGTATCCCCCCCCTGTTCAGCCACATCAGAAGGGAGGTGCCCAGGTAGACTGCAGAGAGGGACAATCTTCAATTAAGATAAGGGAAAAAGCTGAAAAACTTGTCAAGGGGGGAAGGGCTTTCATTCTTTTCATACAATGAAGATTGTCCCCTGCTGTTATCTGTCTGGTCTTACAACCAGATTCACATCTGAGAAGAGATGGCTTACACTAGGAAAAAGGGGCGGGAGGGGGAAACTTTGCTTGTGAATATCTCTTAAACCATAAAGGTTTGAGAGATAAGACTTATATCATTCTTCATGTTTTTTTAATGCCTACAAAATAAAATAAAGTTAAAATAAAGTATTACTGTCCCTTTAAAGCATAATATACATGCTGTCATTCATAGTGAAAGTGACATTTCCAATACAGATATCAGAACCATTTTCTTTAAGACATACAGAATTAATTACAATACTTCCAATTTGTTCTTCTTCAGTCTGCTGACTTTCCACCTGAGCTTTATTTTCATTAATTTGGACCTCTTCTTCTTCGTAGCATTCTTCTACAATACACTCTTTTTGTAAATTTTCAGGTTGTTCTTGCTTCTCTTCACTTCCGATTACTATCCATTCCTACAACCAAAAAGAATGTCTAACTATTAAGCAATTTAATAATTTTCTACTTAAACAATATGCCGAATTAAAGTTAATAGGCCCAGATATTTACAGCTTGATTGCATTAGGGTAAAATATATATATATGAGTCAAACATACATTGAGAAGGGGACCATGACCCAGAGAGCTCAAAATCTATCATGACAGCATAAAGAGACAGTAGGACAAAGAGGGTAAGTGCAGGTACAATACTTTTGTAAGGGAAGTGCAATATGATTTGGATGCGAAGGTCAGTTTGCTCCAGCAGAGGATTGTTACTGAGATGCCTCCTTGAGCAGGTGGGTTTTTAGGAGATGTTTGAAATTGCCGAGTGTTGACAATTGGTAAATGGTGATAAGGAGCACACAAAACTCAACTTGCAGCCAGTGAAAATTACTGGCTTGTGTTGTGTAAGGAGTGGACAGAAGGAATCCTTGAGAAGAACTCAGGTTGTAGGAAGACATTTAGCAAGAGATCAGGGCAGATATGCAAGAGGGCACCAAAGAAGGAGACAAGAAGAATTTTGTATGAAATACAAGATCTTATGGGTATCCAAGAGAAAGATTACAGGAATAGATGAGAGGAAGGGTATCTATGAGCAAAAGTAGCTATTCTTACAGCTGCTTTAAGATTAAACTGGAGTGGAGAAAGATAAGAATCAGGAAAAAAAGAGAATAGAATGTTGCAATAATCTAGTTTAGAGAGAATTAGGGCCTGAGTGAGAGTTTTGGCAGAGGACATACATAGGAATGTGATTTTGCTATATTTTTAAAGAAGTGGCAGGTGTTTGGTGACAGTTTGGATATGTGTGGAGAATGTCAGTGTAGAACTGAGTATAACACTAAGACAGAGTGCTTTGTTTATGGCATGAATGGTAGAATTGTCAACTGTGATCAGAAAGGGTTGGGGATGTGGTTTAGAAGGAAACTGCACAATTTCAGTCTTGGCAATGTTGAGTTTAAGATGGCGGTGGGCCATTGGTTGACAAGACTGCACAGCTGTATTGAGGCCAATAGAAGAGGAGTAGATTTGTGTGTTTTCTGCGTGGAGATGGAAATTAAAGCCGAGACATGAAATAAGGTCACCAGATTAGAAAGTATACAAGGTACAGTGAAGTGGTCCCAGGACTGATCCCTGGATTATTTACACCCACTGAGAGGTTATAGAGAGAAGAGAAGGTATTAGCAAAGCAAAGGAAACACTTAAAGCACAGTAGGTGGCAGTCCATTCTAGAGCCATGTCACTGATGCCAAGTGTGTGGTGTCTCCAGTAGGGGTGGGTGATCTGTGTCAAAGGAGGCAGAGAGGTATACTGGGAGTAGTATATTGTATTGATCTTTGTCCATTCCTGTGTGTAGATTATTAGTAGTACCTTTTTTCAGGGATGTTTCTGTAGAGTAGCTGGAATGGAAACTAGACTGTAATCAGTCAAGGAGAGAGCTGGAACTGAGGAAAGAGATTAAGAATGAGAATACAAGACATCCAGGATATTAGATGCAAAGTGTAGGAGAGACACCGGATAGTAATTTGAAAGACAGGTGGAGTCCAGGGAGGGATTTTTAGTATAGGTGCATATTTGAATAAAAAAGGAAAGGTTCCAGCAGAAAGCAAGGAATTAAATATAATAGTAAGATCTGTAACAAGAGTAGCTACAAGAGATTTGATGAGGAGAGAGGGCATGGGTACTAGGGAGAGCGTAGTGGATGGAGAGGAGGATAGTAACATATACTTTCTCCTTTGTAACAGGAGTGAAGAAACTGAGGGTGGCTTGAGGTGAGCTAGGAAACAGGCAGGATGGAAGAGAACATGAAGAAAATATGGTTTGGTGAAAGGACTGCATATTATTTTTAAATAAGTCAGCAAAGTCCTGTTGAGTATTGGAGGAGAAGCAACTTACAGAGGCAGTTTTGAGGACAGAATCAAAGATTTTAAAAAGGCAATGTGGGTTGGATTTGTGAGTGGCGATTAGGTTCTAAAAATAATGTTGTTTAAACTGGGTGAGAGCTGTGTTAAAACAAAATAGGATGATTTATAATGGTGAATATTGGCAAAAGAATTAGACTTTTGCCACAGATGTTCTACAGCTGAACAACCGGTGCAGAGCATACAACTTGATTAATTTAGCAAGGGTCTTGGATTCCCGGGCAGGACTTTGAGTATCGAAGGTATACAGTAGCATGCTTATTCAAAGGTGAAGTTAGTGAAGTGTTTTGTCATTTGACAAGAGAGTTTAGGTTAGGAGTAGAGCAGAGAGAGAAGAGAGGGGAGTTTGCACCCTACAATTTACACTACAAAATTCTAGTGAAATTCTGTAACTTTTGAAAGCTGATTGATACCTTTGCAGAGGTGTAATTCATGGAGTGTAGTTGTGACAGGGCCCAGCATCCAAGAGGCCACATCTGTCCAACAGTACAATAGCTTCTAATTATACATCTGTGAAAACCCAGAACAATGTTTTCACCAAGGCACTCTAATGACTGGTTTGAATATTGTCATATATTGACATATAGTGTTGTTTGTCCATTATACAAACTGATATACAGGGGTTGTCCAGTGAAGTTTTCTAAGATATGGAATGGCTGATTGGACTTTCCATTTATGAATTCTCCCTCTGGTGTATAATTTAACATGCCTCTATTTCACTTTTCTTATTTAATTGCATTTGTAATTGTAAGGTAACAAATTTGAAATATGTTATCCAGGCTTTATTTGCTGGATTTCTGCACTAGTTTAATTTTGAGATTTACCCACTCTTTCTCCTTTAATTTATTTTTCATTCCGTATTGTTTACTTTTGTACTATTAAATTCTATAAATAAAAATTAAAAAAGATCCACCTGACCACAAAAAACTGTACACAACAGCCTTTTTGCACCAAAAGATGCAACATACTGCTTGTGCAGAGGGGATTTGCCTGACATTTCGGAGCTGGACTGCCTGCTAGTGGGACCAGTCTGATATGGACATGTAGGTATCTTCTCTGTAATGGCACATGGGAAAACATGACTTGTAGCACCTCTGAGAGGCCACTTAATTTTGTTTGTTCTCAGTGAGTGCTCATCACGTTCTTTCTTTGTATGTCTCCCTATGTTGTAAGAGTATCTTAGGCATGGGCCCTTGCTCTGCATGTGCCTAGAAGGAGTCAGCTGCACCACACAACAAGGCCCACATAGGCTGAAATGTACCTCTATGGTTGTGCTGATTCTCTCATACAGAGAGGATTTGCCCGACATTTCGGGGCTCGACTGCCTGTGAGTGGGACCACTCTCAAATGGACATGGAGATAGCCTCTCTTCAGTGACACATGGGAGCGAAAAACATGAGTGAAATGATCAGCTGAATGATCTGAGAGGAGTTCTTAATGAATTGTTTTGATTCTCTCTTTTTCTTGATTATCGGTACCAATATCTGGATATTATTATTTTTAGTCATTCATCATATGTGAGGGGGCTGTATCTTTTGTTCTTCATATGATCTACTATACTAATTTTTCTTTAACCATTTGATATAAGTTCATCTCTATGATCCTTTTATATATGGAAAATATTTAGGATTATTTACTTGACATAACCAATATGATATTTGACATCTCTCTAAAAGAAACACTTGAGTAATACTATTAGGATTAGCTACATAAAAATACATGATGTTAAGGTTAAATATACATCAGTGGAGAAACAATTTATATATATATATATATATATATATATATATATATATATATATATATATATATACATATACATAATCATTATAGAGGATATATTTATAGACTCTATTTCAAAAATGTATGTGTATATATGTATGTGTGTGTGTGTAAAATCCTAAAATGGCCATTTTGATAGATTTTCTTCTAAATAAGAAGGAAATCAAAAATCTGCTTTCTATATATATTTGTCTGAATGTCTGAATGTACAATATAGAGAGAAAGTACTGCAGGTGCTAAGAATGAATAATTTATTGTATTGAGAGTTGAGGGTTAACAGATGATGCATTCCTTCCAGTTTGGCATGATTGACTCATGGGGACAACACCTTTGAAAATGGGTTTAAAAGGAGTCTTGGATAAAGCCTCCAGCATCTCACATTATGCTTTCAAAAAGTGAATAAGAAACTCGCTTCAGTGTTTGTTTGCTTTATTCTTTTTTATCTCATTTTTCAGCCACTAAATGCCTACAACTGATATCTCTTTGATTTCTGATAGATCTGAGATCTGTTCAATGCAGACATAATAGTGTCTGAGTGAATCCTTATAATTCATGCAGATTAATGTATAACTATTGAAATCATTTGTCCATCTATGTTTATGAAAGCAAATTACTAATTTGACTCTTGTCTCCTTTTTGAATATTGAGCAGGGTCTACAGATTTATAGTGATTCAAATTACTGATGAGAATGAACCAACCATATGAATGATGCGCAGTGCTGCTAAACTCTTATCATTGATAGGATTCCTGAAAGATCTGAGATCTGTTTGATACAGACTTGCCAGTGTCTGATTACACTGTTGTAATTCATACACACTACTGAAACCATTTGTCCGTCTCTTTGTTTATGGAAGTGAATCAATAATCTGACTTGTGTCTCCTTTTTGAATGAGTGAGCAGGGTCTAGAGATTTACTGTGATTCTAATTATTGATAAGAGTGAATCAACTATATGAATGTGGTTTAGTGCCACTAAACGCTTATCAATGATACTATTTCTGATTCCTGATAGATCTGAGATCTGTTAGATGCAGACATGCAGTGCCCGATTACACCATTGTAATCCATAAACATTAATTTTGGACTACTGAACCAATTTGTTTGTCTCTGTGTTTATGGAAATTGATTAGAATGAATAAACTATTTGAATGTGGTTTAATGCCGTAAATGATAGATATATCTATGCCAGTGAGGGGCTGCAAGGATTGAGGAATATATCAATTATCTGATAGTTGATTAGGTGCTTGAATATTATGAGCATCAAGCACCAGTCACACTGATTTTGGTATTCTAGAAATACTTTTGGTTCTCTGATATAGCATTTTCTTAGTGGCTGTCAACTTGATTATATTAATATTAATTTTTAGAATATTTTTAATATGTGACAATGTTGATTGGCAAGCCGGTATATGCCCTGGCAACATACACACACATCACATGATTTGTCTGTTTGCTTAATGTAGAACAATTAAAAATATACTTTATAGGGCATCCTTCAAATGACTCTGCTGTGTTGACTTTCTGGATTTAGCCTGTATTCTTTGTATGCACTAATGCACACTAGTAGATAATACCTCCAAGAAACAAGAAAGAGGAATCATGGGTTCTGGTGCAGGAGTGGGCACAGTCTTAAGTTTGAATTGATTGGATAAGGTGTCACCTTTGATATATTTGGTTCCTGAGATATACAAAATGACAAAATGAAAGCTGGAGAAGAATAAGTATGCCAAGTTTTGGTGGCCGGTGAGGATGGTTATGACATGTGGAGTTCCCTCCAACACATACCGCCATTCTTCCAAGGTGAGGTTGATGGCCATCAACTAATGGTTGCAGGTGTCATAGTTCTTTTCAGAATCACAGACGCACTGAGAGAAGAATAAACAAGGATGTAATCTCCCAGAGATAGGACAATGCTGAGAGAACAGCCCCTGCAGCAACTTCAGACGCATCAACCTCAATGGTAAAAGCTTACAGGGTGTCAGCATAGCATAGAATTGGAACAGATTAAAGGAGTTTTTAATGTTTCAAAGACAACAACAGCTTCAGGTGGCCATAGGCAGGGTTTAGCCCACTTACCTGTGAGTGAAATCGTCAGCTGAATCATCTGAGAGAAGTTCTTAATGAATTTCCTATAATAGAAAAGCTGATGGATCTCTTATTCATGCTGGACCGAGGCCAGTCCCTCACAACTGTTACCTTACTTGGGTTCATAATGAGACCAGAAGGCAAAACTATATACCCCAAGAATAGCAATGAGGATCGCTCAAACAGACATATCACCAGGTTGGCATTCAGTTGATAAGCAGGAAGGCATTCCAGGACCAACTAAAAATGCTTACAGTTCTCAGACAGAGACTTGGAAAATATGAGAAAGTCATCAAGATTGACTACCAAGAAAGACAATGGCAGATCCTGGAAATTGTCATTAATTAGGAATTGGAATACTGCTGGGGTGTTCTGAATACCAAAGGGTATAACCAGGCACTTGTAGTGCCAGAATCTAGTATTGAATGTGGTCTTCCACTCATCCCCTTCATGCACACTCACCAAATGATATCCCCCACGAAGGTCCATTTTTGTGTAGTCCCCTCCCATAACCTGTCAAGTAACTCAGAAATGAGGGGAAGTTGGAAACAGTTGCAGTGAGTGATGCTGTTTAAACCACGATAATCGATACAAGGTCAGAGAGATGCTTCCTCCTTAGTGACAAAGAAGAATCCCACTCCCATGGGAGAGGAAAGGGGCATATGAACCCATGAGCAAGGTTCTCCCTGATGTATTCCTCCAGAGTGTCATTACTGGGAGAGGATAGGTCCTACCCATAGAATATAGCCCTATGAGGTCTTCTAATAACTCTGGAATCATGCAAGTGGTTAATTACTCCTTAAGACAGTCACTTATCCCTCTCCTGAAGACAACTTTCAAGGTACTGTCCCCCCAAACTGTACAGAACTCCACAGCATATTGTGACACGGGATGTTCACCTTGTATCTCCAGTAACCCCTTCTTAGCCTGGGACTGACAACCAGGGGAGTTGCACCTGGAGCGGAAGGCACATAGGAAGGAAACTAGAGCATTCAAGATAGCAGATTGCTGATCTAGCAGAGGGGAGACCCAGGTCAAGCCTGCCCCCACAGGAGTGAGATAAGGAACATGATTTTTGCTTCTTGAGAGATGAAGACCTCTTGCTGACAACAGAAATGCAAACTACATAGGTTAAGGAATCCCCAGAATTCAGTTCACATAAAATGTCTCATTCTAAACAGCATGCGGCTACACACTGAATTCAGCATGTCGGCGTGATGAAAAGGGCGACATGAGAATCTCGCCCTGTATAAAAGTGACAGATTCTCATGTCACCTAATTAAACGGCACTGCAACCCAACCTGCAGCATCAGGATGATTCGTATGTTATAACTTCGTGTTTTAAGCATCGGATTCTTAGAAGAAGAAGAATATTTTATATTTATAACTCTAAAATTGTCCATAATTTGTTTAGCAAATATGGTAAAGATTTCAGTCTAACATGAAGCTGACAACTTTTGTAAACCCTTTGAGTGCCAGAGTCAAAACAAAGTGTTGCTTACCCCTCGAAGGGTGACGCTATCTAAATGTAATATGACAGGTGGAACATACTGTCACCGCAAGGATTCGACATGCAGGATAATGCTAGGTAGAGAAGTTGCCCTACCCGCAAACCTCCTACCCAGACTGAATGTCCACAAGGTGAGAAAATTATACTCCTCAAGTAGTAGTATGTGCTACAGGGCAACTGTAGTGATTGGAGCTTGGGTGAGCAGATTATTCCTAGGGAATTTATGCTGTGGCCAAAGCCATATAAAAATGCTAACTGAAGCTAGATAGCCCCCTTCAGATGAACTGAAGGTGACTCCAGATAATCTCTCTAAGAATAGACTACACACTACTGGTCCCAGGGAGACTATTACCATAAATACAGAAAGAAAAGGACCCAGAATAGTAGTGAGGTAACCAGAAATCACTCACCAGCAGCAGGAACAGAAGAAAATACTGGGTCTGCAATAGAACAGTACTAGAATGAAGACTGACTGGCAAGGGTCAGCAAACATGGAATAAGACGAAGTACAAGTTGGCAGGCTGAATTGTGGTTAAGAGAGAGCAAGGGTCAGCAACGTGGAATCAGGAGTGTATAAGTTGGCAGGTAGGATCATGGTCAAGAGAGAGCAAGGGTCAGCAACATGGAATCAGGGGTGAACAAGTAGGCAGGCTGGAATGTGGATAAGAGAGTTCAAGGGTCAGCAACATGGAAACCAATACAAAGCAAAAACCATACCTAGAAGGATACAGGACAATCAGAATGCTTCGACAGGGCATCAGAGTAAACAGAAGCTTATCTATAAAAAGGAACTGAACTCGGAAGACAAGACCAGTGAAAGTTGGGGCTAATGTACGGAGCACATGACGAAGCAAGGGCATGACAGTATCCTGTATAACTTGTCCCAGTGCGGCCCCTAAGATTGTTTCTGATGTAAAACTATACCTATACCCAGCTTCTTCATATACACACAGCTCAGCTCTCACTCAGCCTAATCATGTGCATCTTCTTAAGAACGCAGCACAGAAAAGTAAGTGGATCTCTTTTCCCCACCTGATTCCATTCATTGAGTAAAAAATTCTGCACTAGCAGAATGCATAAAAAGAAATATAATGTAAACTTTTTTCAAACGTAGGACTTTTCTGTTGCGTGCCTATGTGGGTGTACTATAGACATATTAATATAAGCATTCTATCTGTCACGGCCCCGGCTGCAAGGGACCCGTGGGGTGCCGGCTCAGGTTAAGATGCTAGCATGCGGAGCTGGGGTGCGAAGCTTGAGAGCGGTGACGGCGTGCCAGGTACTCCTTTGCTGCAGCCGAAGCTGTCTAAAGGTGCTGGTCGCGAAACCAGATTGTTCCACCCCAGTTGAGCCGGGGTGCAACCAGGATAGGAGTACCTAGGAACTGTTGGGAAACCAGGCCGGCAGGTCGGGCGAGATACCAGGCAATGAGGGCTGAGCAACAGGAATGGTCAAGCGAAGCCGAGATTCAAGTTGGGAACGGAGTTCAGGCGAGATCAGGAGCGGAGCCAAAGGTCAAAAACCAGGAGTGGAGATCTGGAGTGGTCAGGAGCAGAGCCAAGGGTCAATACCAGGAGTGGAGATCCAGAGTGGTCAGGAGCAGAGCCAAGGGTCAATACCAGGAGTGGAGATCCGGAGTGGTCAGGAGCAAAGCCAAGGGTCAGTACCAGGAGTGGAGATCCGGAGTGGTCAGGAGCAGAGCCAAGGGTCAGTACCAGGAGTGGAGATCCGGAGTGGTCAGGAGCAAAGCCAAGGGTCAGTACCAGGAGTGGAGAGCAAGAATACGTGATCTAACTTGGAGCAGAGGTCCAGAGCCCAGAACCTAGCCAGAGCACTAACTATGGAACGGGCGCCCTATGCCTGGGGCAGCCCGTTCAAATACTAAGGCTGACCAATGGCTAGGAGAGCGAGAGGGGCTCGGCTGGACGCCGCAAGGACATAGGGGAAGGACTGTCCAATAGAACGCCGGGCTCGGTGCATGCGCATCCGCCCGGCTGAAGGCGAGGGGGATCTGCGCATGCGCGGCCCGATCGCCACCACAACCCGGAAGCGCCGCCGTGAAAGACGAGGCCCGGGAGCAACGGTGACACTATCATAGCCACTGAAACTGTTTTCTGAGATTTCCCTGTCTCAGAATTCAGCACCATGGTGGGATCATAGTGCCACCTGAGGGGAGAGTCTTCTGACCCCTGACTGGTCAGCAGTGTTGATACACTTGGCTGTACAATAGAGACACTGATAGCTCCTATTATATAATATAGTGTGAATATCCTTAATCACCATATTAATCAGCTTCAAAACAATCTACTGTAGATATTTTGTTTTAGCAAACAAAAATTAATAAAAAAAGTCAACACAATTAACATGAATTAGACAATATGTCTTCATATCTTTTAAGGAAACAATTGTTTATGTTAACCTTAGAGTATAATTTTCAAGAATTGCTATAGGACTTCTATCAGTTATTGAAAGCGAGAACATATTTGCAAAATAGTACATAAAAATTATGTAATACCAATAATAACCTGAAAGTTTTCATGTTGGTCCTCAAAGAATTCAGAAAATGTATGTTTTGGGTCTGGTACTAGTGGAAATACACATTTCTTAATCCTGTAATAAAAGCATAATCATATTAGTATAGTGACCTTACAAGAGCAATATTGAAACATAGATTGCAAGTTGTATACACCCCAGGCAAGCAGCATAATGATGATGATGATGTAACATAATTCTCTCTAACAGTTAAAGCCAGCAAGTATAGTGAGCTTTAACCCTTCAAGATCAATTTGGGGGTTGGGTAGTGGAACCTTAGATGAACTGACTCCTTGTGTTTATAGTACATATAGGCTGAATTACATTAACTGGGTTAAAAGCCTCATTTAAATCAATGGGAATTTGTTTTGGGGTTTTTTTTGCCTTCTAGGATAAATTCAGTTTTCTTAGTACATTAGCCTTACAAAACTCAGGACTAAAATACATTCTGTCCAGACATATTTGTTATATGTATATATATTTTCAGCTGGTCAGTCCTGCAATTACTTTTTTGCTCTTTTTGGGGAAGGTTGACACTAAAAAACACAACAATATTACAAAATGATCTCAAAGCAAGGCTGCTATTGAAGCCAAGAAAAGCAGCTGGAGTTTAGCCAATTTCCTTGGGCTGGGTCAGGCATGGGAGACAATAGCCCTCTTCTGGGAAATTGCCTTATTCCCCATATGTCTGCATCTCTACCTCCAGTGGGGAATGCCTTGATTTCCAGATCACAGTGATCCTTCTGCACTGGAGACAGAAGGGTTAACCACCATCTTTAATTTAAAAAAACAAAACCTCTTGCTATCCCATGCCTTCCCCTTCCACCCCACCCAAACTAATGGTTAATCCCTCCGTTTCTTGATTATAAAGATCTTTTTGCTCCTGTAATCATGAGTAGGCCAATGTAAAAAAAAAACAAAAAAACACCCCCATATGGAAGCTCCCTTATTACTTTTAATACAAACACATTGCCAGGACACTGTGAGGAATTAAAACAATGGCCATTAGCTTTTATATCGCCAACCCTTGTTTACATTTTTTCTCATGCTCTGATTCACTGGATTCAAATCCTCTCCTCGTTCATCCTTTTTTTAAAGCATTGAATAATTTTTAATGAGAAATGTGTTTTTGCTATAGGTACTTTGCTAATATTCAAATACAAAATCATACTCTTCAAGTTAAAGCCAGAAACCTTATGTCCATAAGAAATGTGTACCTTAATTAAACTCAGAGTGTTTTTATCATTCCTTCATATTACAACTGTGAATGACACGGCAAGCTAATTATGTGATAAAAGAGTGTATATGCATGACAATCATGCGTGGAATTTACTGCTTAAAATATCATGCCTCACTTGCAGGTGAAATATCACCTAAACCTTGGCCCCTTTTCATTCCCTCTTGTATTACAACTCCCTCTGAAACCTAATAACTCGTCTACACCCTTATGTTTTGGTCTATGGACTGCCCACTTTGTATGCAATAAACAAAGTGTTATTCACAATCTTTAAATATCATACTGTCTTAACCTCTTTACATTGCAGTCACTGAATCTTGGCTTACATCTTCAGACACTACCTCCACTGTTGCACTTTCATATGGTGGTCTACAATTCATCCATATCCCTAGAGCTGGTAACAGACTTGGGGGTGGAGTAGGAGTTGTGTTTCAGTTAATGCCCTCTGTTCTATCTCTCTCTTTTCTTACATTGGGATCTATATGGAAGTGATAGATTGCACCTAAATGGTAAGGGAGCCACCATGCTAGAGGATAGAATGCTAAGAAGGTTGGAGGAGCTTTTAAACTAGGAAAGGGGTAGGGTATGCTAGTAAAAATGGGGTAGATAGAGTATATAGGAACTGGGTGCAAGAAAAGGATAATGGTGGTGGGGATAAATGGAGCCAATAGGGAGGAACTTCTATTAAATGAGGATGTAGAAAATAAAAGGAAAGTAGTGAGTAAAATACATAACAACGTCAACATTAATTATGTGTTGGTGTTTGCAAGAAGTATGGTAGGTAAAATGGGAGAACTAGAATGACTGGAGGTTAATGAGCTTTTGCACATAATTGATATAACTAAAACCTGGATGTAGCTAAAGTTGAAGGAAGGCTGGCCTGCCTGCCTACACAACTGTGAGACTGGCTGATGTGTCACTCTGAAAATTATTTAAACAAAGCATTTAATTAATTTTAATATTTAACACAGAAACAAAGGTGACTTTCTCTTGCTGTGGTAATACAGTACTAGGCCTGCCTGCAAAACTGTGAGACTGGCTAAAGTGTCACTGAAAATTATTCAAATTCCTACTATTATTTTTAATGTTAAACACTGAAACAAAGGTGACTTTCCCTTGTTGTGGTAATAAGGTACTAGGCCTGCCTGCAGAACTGTGAGACTGGCTGAAGTGTCTCTCTGAAAATTATTCAAACAAAGCCCTAATATTACTTTTAGTATTTTACACACGAACAAAGGTGGCTTTCCCTTGTGGACGCAATAAGGTACTAGGCTTTCCTATAGAACTGTGAGACTGGCTGAAGTGTCACTCTGAAAATTATTCAAACAAATTCCTACTAGTTTATTTTTAATATTTAACACAGGTGACTACCTTGCAATGGTAATAAAGTACCAGGTCTGCCTATAGAACTGTGAGACTGGCTGATGTGTCACTCTGAAAATTATTCAAACAAATCCATAATATTTTTAATTTTTTGCACAGGAACAAAGATGACTCTCCCTTGCAGTGGCAATAAGGCACTAATGCTGGCTGCCTGCCTAAGCCTAATGCTAACTACCTGCATACACAACAGCTGGACACTTTCTATCTCCTTCTTCTCTTTCTGAGCTCCAATAACACAATGAGGAAATGCAGGCTGTCTGCCTGGGTGTCTGTGTCATTAGTTCAACTCCCATCATGAAACGAAGAAGCCAATTGGAATAGAGACAAAGCTGGAAAGTAGCACATGAAATGGAGAAGCTAATTGGACTAGAGACATGGATGGAAAGTATGGAGGGAAAGTAATTGAGTGCGGGTAGTAGTCGCCGAATTTCCGAAAGTTTCGACGACATTCGGACCAGGGCTAGTCAAATTCGTATTTTTTTTGGCGAACGACCCTTGCCTGTCAGAAGGTCCGAATGACCCAATTTTTGTCGAATTCCAAATGTCGCCGACCCGATCGCACAAGTCTAGTATTCCTTGTTTAGGAGAGACAGAATTAATAGACAAGGGGGTTATATTTGAAACCAGAACTAAATCCAATTTTAAGAAGAAATATTTGTGAAGAAACTGGCCATAATGTAGAGTCCTTTGTGTATAAATTGAGGCTAACTGTTGTTTAAAAGGTAAAAAAAAAGTTATGTTAGTTATATGCTAAAAACCACCAAATATTGATGAGAATGTTGAGGACCAAATAATTATTGCAAATGAGAAAATCATGGAGATTTTAGCTATCCAGATATCAACTGGAAACATGAGACCTATCAGAGTGCTAAGGGAAGCAGGTCTGTGAGCATTCTTAGGGAATAGATAAATGTTACAAATGTTGGAAGCTCCGAAAAATGGTCAGAATTTAATTTAGGTTGCAGAAGTGTATTCAACAGTATATACCAGTGGGGAACAAATGCAAAAGAAGTAGATCACAGCCAGTTTGGTTAATCTCAAATGTAATGAAAGAAATGTCAAGGGGGAAAAAAGCATTTAAACTATAAGTCTGAAAGAACAGAAAATTATTTCTTAAAATACTGGGAGTGTAACAAATATAGCAAAAAGGTAATTAGGTTAGCAAAAATAGATAATGAATCTCAAATTGCATGGGAACAAGACTAATCCAAAAAGGTTTTTCAAATACATAAATACCAAAAACCTTAAGAGGGAATGCATTGAACCTCTCACAAATGAAATGGGTACATTGATTAGAGAAGATAAGGAAAAGGCTGATGTTCTAAACACTTTCTTTGCATCAGTATATACCAGGGAACAAGAAATGGTAGAAGAACCTCAACAAGTAACAAACAAAATCATACCATTATCAGATATTGGGTTAACACAAGAAGAGGTCATGGGAAGACTGGACAAAATTAGGACTGACAAAGCACTGGGTCCTGATGGTATACATCCAAGAGTTCTTCAGGAACTCAGTGTTAGCAAGACCTCACTTTTTACTCTTTAAAGATTCACTCACCACAGGCTCAGTGTCACAAAATTGGTGTAAAGTCAATGTAGTGTCTTTAAGAAAGGAACTAATACAGAACCTGAAAATTATAGACCTGTAAATTTGACCTCTGTAGTGGGAAAACTACTAAAAGGGATTATATTCAGGATTACATAGCAGAAAGTAAGATTATTTGCAGGAATCAACATGATTTTATTAGCAATAGATTGTGCCAAACTAATCTTTTGAGCTTCTATGAAGATATAAGTAGCACCATAGATCATGGTAAAGAAGTAGATGTAGTATATATAGACATTGGATACAGTGCCACAGAGGAGGCTGGTGTATAAAATAAGGAAATTGGGGCTGGGAGATAACTTTTGCAATTGGATAGACAACTGGTTTAAAGATGGAGAACAGTTAAAGTTGAGAATGGAGTACCTCAGGGTTCAGTACTTGGTCCACTGATTTTTAACATGTTTACAAATGACCTTGAAATAGATATGGAAAGCAAAATATCAATATTTGTAGATGACACTAAAATACTTAGGGTAATGCATTCAGAACAGGATGTTTGTCTTCTCTAGAGGGATTTCCATAAAATGGCAGATTTGGAAAACAAATACAATATGAAAGGGGAAAGTGGGAAAGTGTAACGTCATGCATTTGGGAAGAAAAATTCTCAATGATACTTATGAACTTAATGGAATCATTTTAGGGCATGCGTTGCTAGAGAAAGACCTTGGAATCCTTGTAAACTACAAACATTGATGCAGTGAAACAGTGACAAATAGCAGTGGCAAAAGCAAACAAAGCCCTGCATAAAAAGGGACAATGAAGCAAAAGTGGATAACATCATTTTGCCACTGTACGAATCATTGGTAAGACCTCACCTCGAATATTCAGTGCAGTTTTGGGCACCAGTTCTAAAAAAGGGTATTTTAAAACTGGAAAGAGTACAGCGAAAAGCAGCAAAATTAATCAAGGGAATAGAAGGCTATATGTATGAGGAAAATCTCGGCAAACTTGGTTTATTTACTCTAGAGAAAAGACAACTAAGAGGAGATAATGCCACATTGTACAAGTAAGGATCTCTCTGGGGAGCTTTTAATTCCAAGGCCTGACCAAATAACAGAGGTCACACATTAGGATTAAAGGATAGGAGGTTTCAATTTCAATAGAGGAAGGGTTTTTTTTACAGTACGGTCTGTTAAATTGTGTAATTCCTTGCCTGAGTATGTGATAATGGCAGATACAATGGATACATTTAAGAGAAGATTAGATACATTTCTTTGAAGAGAGAATATACAGGGTTCTACTGTGTATTAGCAGGCAAAACAGGAAGTACCAACAAAGACTAACTTATTTGGCAGCATTATATAATTCTTATTTCTCTAGTTTATAAGGCAGAGGTTGAACTTGATGGACTTCTTTCCTTTTTGCAACCTAATTTACTATGTAACTATGTAACCTCCTTTGGTCTATCACAGTGGACCAGCTCTACCAAACAATGACCTGATCTTCACAAACCTATTCTGTCTCTAGCTTCTATTTTGTTCCCTTCCCTCTTTCTGGCTGCCACCTCTTAACCAGCAAGTCCAAGTCCATGTCCATGGTTAAGAGCATGTGGAGAAACCTCCATACACTTGATCTGCAACAATTCTTCTCATCCCTGCAGCCAGAGCCTATTCTTAACCACATTTTCACACTTACTTGTCCAGAACAAAAATTTGTTCTCTACAACAGCATTCTCAAAGCTATGGATGTGTGAAAAGACTTGTTTTCTTCCAGTGTGAAATTTTGCAGAAAGTAAGTGGTTTTCAAGAGGGAAATTTTGCCTATAAAGAAAGCCATAGAATTTCCTGTGTTTCTCTAAGACCACAGGAAATGTTGCCAGAATAGTTCCATTTCCCTCCTACGTTGTTCAATGGGGCAAAACTTCCACCCACATACTATATAAACTCATAGGATGAAAAGTGAAAATGATGATTCATTTAACATTAGTGTGAATGAGGAAGGACAGGCTTTTTGAGGATATTGTGACCTTAGTTCATACATGCACATCTGGTGGCTTTGCCCAAAGGTAAAACTAATTTGAACAAATTAAATGACCTCCTCACCTCAATTCTTCACAAGCCAATATTTCTTAGTGACTCTGAAGTCCTTCTAGGTATGAAAGTTGACTCAACCAATAAAAATCAAGATAAACTTATTGCAAGGCTATGCTCAGATACCAGATCTTCTATTGGCTTTCATTGGAAATGTCCTGATCTCTCTTGGTCTAACATGATAGACAAGATCAACTTTGTAGGAACTAATATTTTAATTTGATAGAACTGGACAACTACAATGCCTTTCTCTCCATATGGTCCCCTTGGTTGAACAGTAATTTCTGCTCAGGTTCCAAATTATTTAGTAGGGTTTAGTGCCTCCATCTCTTCCTGGCCCTCCTTATGTTATTTTTATTTGTCATCATATATTACTATCTATTATCTTGTTCTGTTTGTTAATGTACATGTATTTTGTGTATTTTTTTAGATATACTTATTAACCCCTTAACGTCCCTTGACAGTCCTGGTACGTCATGGGTAAAAGTGACTAAACGACCCATGATGTACCAGGACCGTCATGGATAGCCTCCATGTTTTCTCATCTCAGTTTCTTCAGGACTTTTGGAAGAACCGGAATTAAAGGATAAATGTGAGCCAGATGAAAATTCCTTGGTTGGATGAGAGCATCCACTGCCTCCAGTTGATCTCCTGGGTTCAGGGAAAAAATGTGCCATTTGTCTATTTTCTCTGGTTGTTATCAAATTGATCTCCAGAAACCCCCTGGCAAGTGAGATTAATGAATATCTCTTGATTGAGAGACTATTCTGCCTGAAACAACTGATGTCTGCTCAAAAAATCAGCTTCTTGATTTAAACTGCTTTTGAGAAGTATGGCTGACAGATGTAACAGTGTGGTCTCTGCCCAGGAACAGAGGGTCATGGAGCATTTCAGAAGAGTAAGAGTCTTGGTTCTGCCCTGCCGATTGAGGTATGCAACAACAGCATGATTGTCCAACTGTATCAGGACCACCTTGCCACGTAGTACCTGGTGCCAATGTCAAAGCGCTCTTCAGACTGCCAGGAGTTCTCTGAAATTGGATGATCTCCTAATCTCTACTGAAGTTCAGAGTCCCTGAATCATCATGTTGTGAAGATGGGCTCCCCATCCATAACAGCTGGCATCCATTGTGAGCAGTACCAACTTCAAATAGCTTTCTTCTAACACCATCTGAGTAACCACTTGATTCTATGTGGTACTGGGAGGGACAGGTTGAGAGAGGATGGTTGTTTGTTCCACTTCTTCAGCTCAAATGATTGGAGAGATTGAAGAAGAAGAAGGTATCAAGGAACTGCTGGGACGTAGGATGACATAAGAACTAACAGAGACATAAGTTCTCTGACCTTGGCTGTTGGAGACTCCAGAATTCAGAGAAGTATCCCTTTGATTTTGTGTTGGGGAGAATCTGTGAGAAAGGTCGACTCTAGTCATAAACCAAAGCATATGCAGATAACAGAGAGTGCAAGCCAGGCAGTAATCCACATGAATATCACGGTGCCCGTGCTCCCTTGTTTATGTTTTTCTGTCAGTTATCCTGTGTTATGCTCTAATTGGTTGCCCTGTGTTGAGCCCGCCCAATATGGCCTTTATATACTGGGCTCCTGCACCCACATGGTGCCCTTTCATGGTGTTCCTGTACCAGTGCTAACTCTGCTCTAGAAGTTCCCAGTGTACCGACTTGGCCTGCCTGACTACTCTCCAGTTCCTGCTCCTGTGTACCGACCCGGATTGCCTGACTATTCTTCAGTATCTGCTCCTGTGTATCGACCCGGCTTGGCTGACGTTCCTGCTCCTGTGTACCGACCCGGACCAGCTGATGTTCCTGTTCTGTGTACCGACTCAGACCGTCTGACGTTCCTGCTCCTGTGTTCTGACCCGGCCTGGCTGACATTCCTGTTCCTGTGCACCAACCCAGCTGATCTTCGTTCCTGCTTCCCTGGTCCTTGTCGCCTTGGCGACATTCTTATATCTGGTGTCTTTGGCTTGTCCTACGCCTCTGCTCCGGCAGGTTGCCAAGTATTGTCTCTATTATTGCTCCGACAGAGCGCCTCTGGCCTAGCCCTCTGCTACTGTCATACCGGTTGCAAGTGTTGCCTCTGTGATTGCTCCAGTGCAGCGCCATTGGCCTAGTCCTCTGCTACTGTCATACCGGTTGCAAGTGTTGCCTCCGTGATTACTCCGGTAAAGTGCCATTGGCTTGTTAAAGGATCATTTGAGTACCTTCACCTATGGGACTGTTTACCATCAGTGATGAACTTTAACTCCTGAAGTGCCAGAATCCTGGGAACCTACTTCTCTGCCTGACCTGTGTCAGTACATACTGTTTGTGTTTCTATATTTGTGCTGGACCTGTGTGGGCTTCGAATAAATTACCTGTCGTGTGTCTGTACTATACTGTTGTATATTACAGGACCTGTGAGGGTTCTTATTGTATGATTGTATTCAATAAAACTGTGTTTTTATCCTAACCCAGTGTCTGTGAGTCAAACAAACTGTTACAATGAATCAGTGGATGCCAGATAAGATGGACATACTCACAGAGCCAAAGCATTCAATAGGTTAACTTACATGTAGAAGCCCTCCTAATTTAGGATTATACATCCCCATACACTAAGAAATCACAATAAAAATAAAAAAGAGAGCTACGCCCATGCTACCTCCCTGTTCACAGGTGGAACTTATCCTCCACCTCTGAACTTGAGGAGTCGGTTTCTGGTTGCCAGGATGCAGGGTCACATTTCAGAGACTGGTGTCCTCTGACTTGGTCAAATATCATTTGCTCATTTTGAGTTGGAACAAGGACATAAAATCCTGCATAGGAGTTGGGTTATCCTTCGCCACTGCTTGCTGGACACAGATCCACAGAACTTCCATTAGCATGCATCAGGTAATGGTTATTCTCAAGAGGATCATGTGGAATGCTTGGATTTAGAAGTAGATTTCTTAAGGATAGCCCCTGCATCCACAGTTTCAGGGTCCTACATTCTATAAATAGAAAAAAAAGACAGCTTACAAGAAACTAGACCTCCAGACCATCCACATTGATATAAGCCAAACCTATACAACTAGAAAAAACAGAAGTGCAACAGCATCTAAAAGTAGTGTATGTAATGCAGAGCTATTGGTCCAAATAAAACTGGTACTCACAAGAGAAAAAGAGAGAAGAAGCCCAAAAGAAATATATCTTTCAATCCATTTAAAGCGGACTCCTAGATGTATTTATCAGTGTTTAATCTTAGATATTACTGGCTGGTCTCAAATGCCTTTCATTATATTCTGCAGATGAATAACAGACAAAACGGGCAAGAGACCATCCTTTAAGTGTAGCACCACTGAGATACAGAGCCCCTAAAGATATAATGGAAATACACTCACCAGATGCTTATGGTGCGATCAACCTTAAACTTATCACCAAGCTAGACACAGGACACATGATACAATTATATTGGAATAAAAATATTTATTTTTAAACCCGCCAATGAGTACTCCCTACGCATTTCATAAGCTGCCACTTACTTCGTCAGAAGATACTTTGAGCAAAGGTGAAAGGGCCAGCAGAGGAACTTGAGGTAAATAAGCTAGGTCCACATAAAACACACCAGGCGCTTAGGAGACAGCACAATATACTCAAAAGGCTTAAAGCCTCATATATATAGAAAAATGTCCTCATGAAGAGATGAGGCATCCACTGTGATATGTCTGCCCCAGCATGCGTTTGTCCCTTGAAAACAAGCCTGCTTTTCAACCACTAATTTCAGCTTCCTGGTTGTTTGATTGTGCATGCTGACTTAGAGAGGAGGTGTCCCCAAACGTCTGAGGCCCTAGGAGTGTGGCCTTCCCCTGGGAAGGTGAAGAACGGAGCTGGGTCCCGCTCAGGCCCAGCATCCCACCCTAGGGATGCAAAACAAAAAATGGAAATGAAAGAAATTAAAAGAAAAAACTGTTTCCCTACTGGGACCAGAAAAAACACTGTGGAGATAAGGAGGAGGACTTTTTTAAGAGGTGGAATGTTTTAAATTTCCTACACTGATTTCTTGTTCTGGGAGAGGGAAGGGTCTCTCTATGACGTGATGTTTGGGAAAACACGGAAATGCATTTGTTCTCCAAGTGCTTTTCTAATTTGCAAATGCAAAGTTTCTAGAAACCATACTATTCCAGTTAAAGCCAGAATCCGTGCTTCCAAAAAAGTATAGTTTAAATAAACTCTGAGTGGTTTTAGCAGTCCTTAATGTTCACTGTGAGGAAATAAAACACTGCTAATCCATTGTGCTCTGCATGAGTGGGTTTGAATCCCATTCTCATCAATTGTGTTTTTATAGCACTGAAACATTTTGTATGAGAAATGGGTTTGTGCTGTATTTACTAACATGCAAATACAAAGTTTATCCAAAACCATAATCTATTTTTTAAAGCCAGAATCCTTGCAGCCATAAAAATGGTGGTTTTATCATTCCTTCTTACTACAAGTATAAGAGGTAAACTAAGTGCAAGAAAACCATACTTGGAACTTACTACTTAGTATATTATGAGGGTTATGCACTAAGGCATGAAAAAGTGGTGATAACTAGGGATGGGAGAAAATTTTCACCTAAAACCAAAATTGGCGAAAAATGGCACTTCCTGCCTGGTGGAAAATCTCCTTCGAAAAGTGCAGTTTTTCTACTTTTTTACCCTAGCTCATTGCATTTAAATCAATGGGAAGACTGAATTTACACACAACATATAACAAATTGTAATTTATTTTCCAAAGTATAAACGGGGTCTGTGTGTGGCAGATGCTGGAAACATTGTATGTGATAAAAGAGGGGATCTATGTACAAGAAAACCATATCTGGATTTTCCTACTTAGAATATCGTGGGGGTTATGCACTAAGGCATGATAAAGAGGTAATAACTAGGGATGGGTGAAAATGTTTGTCTCAAACCAAAATGGGCAAAAAATGGCATTTACTGCTTGGTGGAAATTTTCCTTTGAAAAGTGTCTTTTTTCGCCAAGCTCATTTCATTGAAATCAATAGGAAGACTGAATTTACACACAACAGATCATTTTTTTTTATTTTGCACAGGCACATTATAAACGGGAACTGAGGGTGCCTGTGTTGGTGGAGTCTGGGGAAAGAATCAGTTGGGGGGGCAGTTAATAATAAATAAATAAAATAAGAAATTGGTATGTAACGTGACAGAGACAGGAAACCCCTGACGTAAGCTGTGACTGGAACAGACTGATACTTGATGGGATTTTGTAGAGGATGATTAGCGCTTGTTGTTAGAAGCCCAAGCCCCAAGGAAACATTGATTTGTAAGAATTAGTCATAAACTGATACTTTTTTGCACTCAGTATTGTTAGCATCTCAGGCCCTGAGGAAACCGCAATACTTTTTTGTATGCAGACTTGATAGCTTCACAGTCCTGAGGAAACAATGATTTGTAGGATTTAGGGTTGTTAGAATAGGCCCCCAGAATTGTTTTTTGTAGGCCTCTGTTGAATATTTAAAGAACATGCCCTGAGAACAAAAAATATTCCCTACTGTCCTAATGCCAGAAGGTCATGTTATAGTGGCCAGTGGCCACTGGTTATTGGCAAATGCCACTGTGTCATTGCGGCATTTTCCACTTCTGTTCTTGCTTCTGCTGAGTTGTTTGAGCAGCAGGGTGATTAGGCAGCTCCAAGGGAATAGCATTAACAACAGAAGTGATATGGGTGATAATGATCATGGTTCCACTTGCCACTAGCTCCAAGGATGTGTCTGAGGCAGTAGCACAAGATAACTTCTTGCACAAGGACTTTAAAAAATATCTGCTGTCGAGCAGAATACATCCAGAGCTTAGGCTTTATTTTTGCATATGTTGCCTTGAATCACATCTTTGGTGATGGTTATAGATGGGCAAAAGGTCCCCATTCGTTTTTGCAAGATACTCTGAGAAACCCATGTGGTTCTCTGTCTTTTCAGGATAAATTATAGCAATATAAAAACCATAACAAATTTCTCTATTTTGCCCACACCAAAAAATATTTAGCAAAAACGTTTCCATATTTCGCCTTTGCCTTTCAATGGGTGGAAATGTCATGTCCATTTATTAAGAATCTCTTGCATTTTCATGCCAAAAACATGATGTAAACAGGAAGTGAAATGGAGAGAGAGAAAGAAGCTAGAGAGAAAGAGGGAGAAAAGTGATTTTCAAGCTATTTAATTAGCAAAATAAGGGTGGTAGAAGCTCATAGTGTTGGCTGACACTATAAGTAGGGATGGACGGAAATTACCATTTTGTTCATGTTGGAAATTTCACAAAAAAAGCATGGTTTTCTGCTTCTGTGTGGTAAATCTTACCCATTGATAAACCTGCAGATTTTCCTCCTTTTTCGCTAGGAGCACAGAAAAATTTGCGAAAATTCTTCCATTTCCCTACTCTGTTACTTAATGAGGTGAAGCCTCCCACCCATATACTGGTGTGTTGCATTTTAGGAGGAAAGTAGAGTGGAAGGAGACAGAGTGTGTGTGAGAGAAAGAAAAAGAGAGAGAGAGAAAGGAAAGAAAAATTGGATCACAGCTGCTTATTTTACTCAGTACAGAATGTTGCAGTATTTCTGATAAACCTCCCTTGCTCCCTTCTCCTACCCCAGACAGTTTAACACAGAGATAATAACAGCCATATCAGGATGGAACTTGGATCACAGCTGCCTATGTCTTTACTATCAGTCAAACAGACTGTTGGGGTATTTTAGGTGAATCTCCTTTACTCGCTTCTCACAACCCCAGTCTCCCCTTATCACGGTGCCCCGTGATTACCTGTGACTGACATTGCCCTGGAGCGACATTGTTTACTATCTAACTGTCACTCTTGCTGAGTCGCTATTCTTATAGGGCACCACACTGATGAGGTCATTGCTCCACCTACCCATCAGGGTTTCTAAACCTCAGCCTGTGTCACTTCCAGTGCCCTTTCGTGGTGTACCTGAGCTCATTTCTGTGTTGGTGCATTACCTTTCCTGTGTATTACCTGGCTATGTCTGACTACCATTCCGGTTCTGACTCCTGGCTCGTCTGACTACCCATTCCAGCTCTGACCCCTGGCTTGTCTGACTACCCGTTCCGGTTGCGACCATTGGCGACGTCTGACTATCCGATCCGGTTTTGACCTTTGACTGTCTCCCGGTTTACCCTGTTGCATTCCGTGACCATTCCGTTTTACGGTTTGGTTCCCGTGCTGCCTTGTGTCTTCCGCTTAGCGCACGCTTCCATGAAGCGGCTCTTGGCGGTCATTTCTGTGTGTCTGACCTCCAGTGGCCATACTGGCCTGTGTTGCCTAGCCGTCTCCACCTGGCTACCGCCTAGTGTATCCCTTGCGGGGATACTGGTCTACTCCACTCTTTGCTGACTTTGTGTTTGAGAGTGCTCTGCACTGCCCTCTCACATTTCTGTGTAGTCTAAGGGCCATTCCTCTTCTGACCACCTGTCCTGTGAAGGGTGAGGAAAGTGCCTAAACTGTTCCTCTCTGGTCTCGTGAAGGTGTGCCATCCGATCCTGGTACGAAAGTGCTCTGCACTGTACCCTTGTCTCCGTGTAGTCTAAGGGCCATTCCGTTTCTGACCACCTGTCCTGTGAAGGGTGAGGAAAGTGCCTACACTGTTCCTCTCTGGTCTCGTGAAGGTGTGCCATCCGATCCTGTTACGAGAGTGCTCTGCACTGTACCCTTACCTCTGTGTAGTCTGAGGGCCATTCTGTTTCTGACCACCTGTCCTGTGAAGTGTAAGGAAGCGCCTCCAGTGTTCCTACCTGGTCTCGTGAAGGTGTGCCACTCTCCGCTGCCACCGCTGTCACTTGAAAGACGTGTGGCACTACTGTCACTTGTCTCATTGTTATACTACCGTGTGTCATTTATTGCCATTTGCCTGTTGCCTTATCTACTGCTTTTCACACTACTCAATAAAGTTTTATATTTAGTTCAATTCTGCTTGTCAGTGTGTTCAGTTCCTAGTCACTCTGTGACAGTACGAAAGGGCCATGAACACTGACAGTACTGACACCAGTAGCGGGCAGTCACTGAGTATTATGTCCAGGATGGACATGCAGGAACAACGACTTGATCAGTTGTTAGTAGTGTTGCAAACACTGCTAGACCGTACTGTGCATTTGGACAAAGTTGGGCAACCCCTGATGGCCTCCTCAGTATCGGCATCAGTGACAACCACTCAGGTGGAGAATATGTGTTACAAGGGCTTGTCTGGGTCTGCTCCTCTGCCCCTAAGATACGATGGGGATCCCACATTATGCTGTGGTTTCGTTAATCAGCTCGGAATTTTTTGGAACTGGTCCCTCACGCTTTCCAAGAGAAGCAAAGTGGCTTTTATGATTTCTCTGTTGCAAAGCCCTGGCGTGGGCCAATCCGTTATGGGAGACGGCGAAAGCTATCACTTCAGATTTCTCCCAATCCGTGGAAGCATTCTGAAGGGTCTTTGATGTCCCTGGTAGATCCATCTCTGCCACATATAAACTAATGACAATTCAGCAGGGCACCCGCACGGGAGCTGAGTATGCCATCGAATTTCGCACATTTGTGGCAGAGGTGGGATGGAATAATGAGGCTCTGGTGGCAGCCTTCTCGCAGGGACTAAACAATACAATCAAAGATGAGATAGCTGCTCGCGATTTACCAAGTGACCTGGACCAACTAATCTCTTTTATCATCCTAGCTGATACCCGTATAAGAGAAAGGTCCACATTTAAAAATAACAGACCAAGACATGAGTTGTGGCCAATACCTAACAGGGAGCTCCCACCCGTACCTCCCTCACCTCCCTTGCCACCCAGTTCAGAGGCCAGTAGGGCTGAACCCATGCAGGTTGGCTTTACACGATTATCTCGGCTGCAGAGAAGGCCTGTGCCTGTATCGTGGGAAGTCTGGGCATATGTTACGAAGTTCTCCGGTGCGTCCAGGAAACGCACGCACCTAAGATCCTTAAGGAGACAGATCCTAGGTGGAGTCAGTCGGTCCCCAGAGCTTGATGCAAGTAAACCCATCATTCAGGTGATGATTTCCTGGGCCGATTCCTCTGTGTCCACTCCAGTCTTGATCGATTCTGGTGCAGCCGGTTATTTTATTGATGGTGATTTTGTGAACAAAAACAATATTCCAGTGACACCTCGTGAGTCTCCATTAGCGGTAGAGTCTATTGATGGTCATCCTCTTGAGCCCTCTTACGTCACACATAAGACCTGTCCACTGACCCTAAGAGTAGGAACTCTCCATGTGGAGACTCTACAATTTCAGGTGATCCAGTCTCCACACCACGCTGTCATTTTGGGGTTCCCATGGCTTCAGAGTGGATTGTGAGAAGTGTAACATAATATCATGGTCGGAATATTGTAATGGGACTTGTCTGCAGCATCCTATTAAAATTTTGTGTACCTCCCCCTCGTTACCCTCATAGTACCAGTCTTTCAGTGAGGTCTTTTGCAAGTGGGAGGCTAGCACATTACCGGAGCATATGGCTGTACTATTAATCTAACGCCAGGTGCAATACCTCCCAAAGGCCACACATATCCTCTATCAGTAGAGGAAAACAAGGCCATGGAGGAGTACATTTCAGATGCATTATCCAGAGGCATTATAAGGAAATCTTCCTCACCCGCGGGGGCTGGATTTTTTTTTTAAAGAAAAAGAATGGGGAGCTCAGGCCCTGTATTGCTTATAGAGAGCTAAACAAACTTATGGTAAAGAATGCTTACCCCATTCCTCTTATTACGGAATTGTTTCACTGGTTGAAGGGCTCCTCCGCAGCATACAACTTGATTAGAATCAAGGAGGGCGATGAGTGGAATACCGCTTTTAATACTCGGAGTGGCCATTACGAATATCTGGTTATGCCTTTTGGGCTGTGCAATGCACCAGTGGTCTTCCAGGAGTTCATTAACGATAGTCTACGAAGCTTGCTACAGTCCTGTGTAGTAGTAGTAGTATACCTGGACGATATATTGATACACTCTCCTGATATCGAGACACATAGGAGAGATGTCATTTCGGTATTGCAAATACTGAGGGAGAATAAGCTCTACTGCAAACTTGAGAAGTGTGAATTTCATAAGTACCAGGTACCCTTCCTGGGTTTCTCGAATTGCTATGGATACTGAAAAACTGTCGGCAGTATTACAATGGCCACGTCCTATAGGCCTGAAGACCATACAAAGATTCCTCGGGTTTGCAAATTATTATAGGAAGTTCATTCATAATTTCTCATCCTTGGTTAAACCCTTGACTGACATGACACATAAGGGCACTATCCCATCAGTATGGTCCCCCGAGGCCATCAATGCTTTTGAAGCTTTGAAGTGTGCCTTCTCGACGGCTCCTATATTGGTGCATCCTAATACAGCTCTGCCCTTTACCCTTGAGGTAGATGCTTCTGAGACAGGGATAGGGGCAGTCCTATCACAGAGAGCAGAACCCGGTAAACCCCTTAGGCCATACAGTTTCTTTTCCAAAAAGATGACTAAGGCTCAAAGCTTATATGACATAGGGGACCGTGAGTTGCTGGCCATCATCCTTGCCCTCAGGGAGTGGCATCACCTCCTGGAGGGGACTAAGGCACCTGTATTAATTTTAACGGATCATAAGAATTTAAGGTACTTATCAGAGGCCAAGAGACTGTCCCCAAGACAAGCCAGATGGGCATTATTCCTGTCTAGATTTGCCTAGATCCAAGGGCTGAACAGTCATATTAATTATTGTGGACAGATTCTCTAAAATGGCTCATTTTGTTCCACGTCCCGGTCTACCCTCCTCTAAGGAATTGGCTGTGGTATTTGCTAAAGAGGTATTCAGGCTCCACAGAGTACCTCAAGTCGTGGTCTCTGATCGTAGGAGTCAGTTCGTATCAAGTAGTGATGAGCGAGCATGCCCGGCGAAGCTCGGTTCGGCTCGAGCATCGCTCTGCTCGGCACATGGCGGTACTCGTACGAGTACCGCATGTGCTCGCCCGCCATGTTCGGGTCTCCTCCCTGCACGTTTCGCGGCTGCTGCGCAGCCAATAAACGTGCGGGGAGGCTCTGACATCAGTGTAATGCCAGCAGCCATGTTGGCTGCTGGCATTACACTGATTGGCTGGCCAGAACCCGTGATCGGGTGCTGTATAGCACCTGACCAGCGAGTTCGGCTCAGTCTTAGCCAGGGAGAGATGAGGATAGGAAGGGAAAGTCAGTGTAGGCAGAATAAAAGCGCGTTTGAACAACAAAAAGACCCAAAAGTCCTTTTTAGGACTACTGTGTGTGGGGGCAGCAGATATATTTTGTTTTGGGGGGCAGAGTTTAAAAAAAAAACGTCACATATTCCGTTCACTGTGCCTAGCCACAGATTAGCAGCACATTCTGTTTAGTGTGCAAAGTTTCAGATTAGCAGCACATTCTGTTTAGTGTGCAAAGTTGGAGATTAGCAGCACATTATTTTTAGTGTGCAAAGTTGCAGATTAGCAGCACATTCTGTTTAGTGTGCAAAGTTGCAGATTAGCAGCACATTCTGTTCAGTGTGCAAAGTTGCAGATTAGCAGCACATTCTTTTTAGTGTGCAAAGTTGCAGATTAGCAGCACATTCTGTTCAGTGTGCAAAGTTGCAGATTAGCAGCACATTCTTTTTAGTGTGCAAAGTTGCAGATTATCAGCACATGCTGTTTAGTGTGCAAAGTATAAAAAATAAAAGTCACTTATTCCGTTCACTGTGCCTAGCCGCAGATAAGCAGCACATTCTGTTTAGTGTGCAAAGTTGCAGATTAGCAGAACATTCTGTTTAGTGTACAAAGTGTAAAAAATAAAAGTCACATATTCCATTCACTGTGCCTAGCCGCAGATAAGCAGCATATTCTGTTTAGTGTGCAAAGTTGCAGATTATCAGCACATTCTGTTTAGTGTGCAAAGTGTAAAAAATAAAAGTCACTTATTCCGTTCACTGTGCCTAGCCGCAGATAAGCAGCACATTCTGTTTAGTGTGCAAAGTTGCAGATTAGCAGAACATTCTGTTTAGTGTACAAAGTGTAAAAAATAAAAGTCACATATTCCATTCACTGTGCCTAGCCGCAGATAAGCAGCATATCCTGTTTAGTGTGCAAAGTTGCAGATTATCAGCACATTCTGTTTAGTGTGCAAAGTGTAAAAAATAAAAGTCACTTATTCCGTTCACTGTGCCTAGCCGCAGATAAGCAGCACATTCTGTTTAGTGTGCAAAGTTGCAGATTAGCAGAACATTCTGCTTAGTGTGCAAAGTGTAAAAAATAAAAGTCACATATTCCATTCACTGTGCCTAGCCGCAGATAAGCAGCATATTCTGTTTAGTGTGCAAAGTTGCAGATTATCAGCACATTCTGTTTAGTGTGCAAAGTGTAAAAAATAAAAGTCACATATTCCATTCACTGTGCCTAGCCGCAGATAAGCAGCATATTCTGTTTAGTGTGCAAAGTTGCAGATTATCAGAACATTCTGTTTAGTGTGCAAAGTGTAAAAAATAAAAGTCACTTATTCCGTTCACTGTGCCTAGCCGCAGATAAGCAGCACATTCTGTTTAGTGTGCAAAGTTGCAGATTTGCAGCACATTCTGTTTAGTGTGCAAAGTGTTAAAAATAAAAGTCACATATTCTGTTCACTGTGCCTAGCCGCAGATAAGCAGCACATTCTGTTTAGTGTGCAAAGTGTTAAAAATAAAAGTCACATATTCTGTTCACTGTGCCTAGCCGCAGATAAGCAGCACATTCTGTTTAGTGGGCAAAGTTGCAGATTTGCAGCACATATTCCGTGTAATATGAAGAAGGCGGGTAAAAAGGGACGGGGAAGTGGACGTGATCCTGATAGTTCAGGGCGCGGGTCAGGACGCGTAGAAACTGTGCCTGGTGCCAGAGCACAAGAAAGAAAGACATCCACCATACCTAGCTTCATGTCTCAGTTTACAGGGCGTCGCAGGACATCACTCTCGAGGTCAGACCACTGCGAACAGGTGGTCGGTTGGATTTCAGGTGATACTGCTTCCAGTCGGTTAAGCACCACCCTGTCTTCCACCAAGTCCACTCTCAGTAGCCAAGAGTCTGGTCAACATAATCCTCACCCTGATCATCCTTCCTCCCACCATAGAGGGTCTGGTCAAAGAAGTGATCCCACACTGGGATATAGTGAGGAGCTCGTCTCATCACCAATCCTTAATTTGAACCTCTCTCCAAGCACGCTTGCAGAGGAACATGAAATCTTGTGCCCTGATTCACAACCTCTAGAGGGTACCCAATCACAAGAAGATGACAGAGGTGAACGGCATTTAAGGTCAAAGGAAGTGGATGATGATGATGATGAGACACAGTTGCCATCAAATCAACCACTATTACTGTCTCAAGACCTTGATGAGGAGGATGATACACAGTTGTCAATGACTGAGTATGTGGTGGGATCAAGAAATGAGGAGGATGATCAGAGTGAGGAAGTGGAGGAGGACTTGGTGGACGATGAGGTGACTGACCCCACCTGGGAAGGTGGAGAGCCGAGCGATGACAGCAGTCCTGAGGGTGAGCCATCTGCAGCACCGCAACAGGCTGGAAGAGGCAGTGGTGTGGCTACAGAAAGAAGGCGGACCGCACCAAACCGGCCCGCAAATGTTCCACGGAGCACCCCCTTGCGTAAATCTCCCTTGCCAAGGGCTAGGTGTTCCGCGGTATGGCGTTTTTTTAAGGAAAGTGCGGACGACAAAAAAATTGTAGTTTGCAACCTGTGCCACACCAGAATGAGCCGAGGCATGAACACTAGAAACCTCACCACCACCAGCATGATCCGACACATGGCATCCAAGCACCGTAATAAGTGGGAGGAACGCCCGGATCGCCAATCTGTGTCTGCAGGCCACACCACTGCCTCCTCTTCCCCTGTTTTCGGTGCCGGCCAATCGCCTGTCGAAGGCGCAGGCCCGCATACCTCCCGCCCTGCACCTGTACCATCTGAAGCACCATCAGCGACCACATCCACTTCCCTGTCCCAGCGCAGCGTCCAAATGTCGTTACCCCAGGCATTTGAGCGCAAGCGAAAATACCCAGCCACCCACCCACAGGCCATAGCACTAACCTCACACCTTTCCAAATTACTGGCCATCGAAATGCTGCCATTTAGGCTTGTGGAGACTGAGTCCTTCCGCAGCCTGATGGCAGCAGCTGTCCCTCGGTACGCAGTCCCCAGCCGCCACTACTTTTCCCGGTGTGCCGTCCCCGCCTTACACCACCATGTGTCCCGTAACATCACCTGTGCCCTGACCAACGCAGTTACTGGGAAGGTCCACTTAACGACTGACACATGGACAAGTGCTTGTGGCCAGGGACGCTACATTTCCCTGACGGCACACTGGGTGAATGTCGTGGAGGCTGGGAGCGACTCGGACCCTGGGATGGCACAGGTGCTACCTACGCCGAGGATTGCGGGCCCTACCTCCATCAGGGTTTCCGCCAGCACCTACGTTATTGGCTCCTCCTCCTCCGTTTCCACCTCCGAATTCTCTGCGCGCAGCGCCACTCACCCATCAGCCGGTAGCTGGAAGCAGTGTAGCACTGCAGTGGGGAAGCGTCAACAGGCCGTGCTGAAGCTGATCTGCCTTGGGGACAAACAGCACACGGCCTCAGAGCTGTTGCAGGGGATTAGTCACCAGACCGAGCAGTGGCTCTCGCCACTCAACCTGCAACCAGGCATGGTTGTGTGTGATAATGGGCGTAACTTGGTGGCGGCTTTGGAGCTCGGCAAGCTCACACACGTACCATGCCTAGAGCATGTATTTAATTTAGTGGTTCAGCGATTTCTAAAAACCTACCCCAATTTGCATGATCTCTTGACCAAGGTGTGCCGCGTGTGTGCACATTTCCGTAAGTCATCAACAGCTTCAGCCGGCCTGTTGAAGCTGCAGCAGCGCTTACAATTGCCAGCTCACCGGCTGCTGTGTGACGTGAGCACGCGCTGGAACTCCACCTTCCACATGTTGGACCGGCTTTGTGAGCAGCAGAGGGCAGTAGTGGAGTACCAGCTGTTACACGGTCGTCGCCTCTCCGTTCAACTTCCTCTAATCAGAAGTGATAACGCTATTATCAGTGTAACCATCCCACTTCTGTGTCTACTGAAACGCTCGCTGCTCACAATTAAAACCGACGCTTTGCATGTGGAAGAGGTGGAAATGCGGGAGGAAGAGCTTACACAAGGTGATAGCCAGAGCACCCTCACTTCGTCTTCTCAGCGACAATTGGAGGACGCGGAGGAGGAGGAGGAGGAAGACACGGTTGCCTCCGCTACAGAAGGTAGCCATGGAACTTTAGTTCCATCTCTTCAGCGTGGGTGGGCAGAAGAGGAGGAAGAGGATGAGGAGATTGAGAGTCATCCTCCTGGTGAGGACAGCGAAATCTTGCCTGTTGGTACTCTGGCACACATGGCTGACTTTATGTTAGGCTGCCTTTCCCGTGACCCACGCGTTATACGCATTTTAGACAACACGGATTACTGGGTGTTCACCCTTCTGGACCCCCGCTACAAAGAGAATTTCTCATCTCTCATTCCTCCGGTGGAGAGGACAAGCAAAATGGTGCAATACCAGAAGGTTCTTGTTGAAAAATTGCTCCAAAATTTTCCATCTGACAACGCTGGCGGCAGAGTACGTGCTACCTTGGCCAACCGAGAAAGGGAGAAAAGGGGAGCACACAGCAGTTCCGACAAAGGCAGGGCAACACTCTCCAAGGCGTGGGACACCTTCATGACACCCCGCCAGCACCCTCACCCTGATGCGCAGCCTAGTGTCACAAGGAGGGAAAAGTTTTGGAAGATGGTGAAGGAGTACGTAGCAGACCGTGTCAGCGTCCTCAATGATCCCTCTGTGCCTTACAACTACTGGGTGTCCAAGCTGGACACGTGGTATGAACTGGCACTCTACGCCTTGGAGGTGCTGGCCTGCCCTGCCGCCAGCGTTCTGTCTGAGCGGGTATTTAGTGCTGCTGGTGGCATCATAACAGATAAGCGTATCCGCCTTTCCACCGAAAATGCTGATAGGTTGACACTTATAAAAATGAACAAGGCCTGGATTTCCCCTGACTTCTCCACTCCACTGGAGGAAAGCCCCGGGGGAACATAAAGTCACTTTAGATATGTTATTTACAATGATGGGAATACTCTGTATTCCCATTCACCCCTTCCACCCAAAAAATGGGTATATGGTTGACTCTCTTCCATATACCCTGGGATATAATTTTTATATAGGGCCAGCTCACCAGCGGGCCCTGTGATATAATTTTTATATAGGGCCAGCTCACCAGCGGGCGCTGTTTGACAATTTTTGTATAGGTAAGCTCACCAGCGGGCCTTCTCATATAATGTTTTATTGGGTCAGCTCTCTAGCGGGCCCTCTCATATAATGTTTTATAGCGTCAGCTCACTAGCGGGCCTTCGCATATAATGTTTAGGATGGTCAGCTCCGCAGCAGACCCTCACCCATAATGTTTTAGATGGTCGGCTCAGCGCACGTTTCCCTCTTAATCATGGCCCCAGTTCAGAAAAATCGAGGAAATTTTTGGGAGAATTTGCCTCTGCGCACGTTTCCCTCTTAATCATGGCCCCAGTTCAGAAAAATCGAGGAAATTTTTGGGAGAATTTGCCTCTGCGCACGTTTCCCTCTTAATCATCGCCCCAGTTCCGAAAAATCGATGAAATTTTTTGCAGAATTTGCAGATGATATACAAGTAAATATACAGCAAATACTGTTTGGTAACAATTTTTCGCCTAAAGTCGTTTTTATCTTCCTTTTTGTGTGTTTTACGGTCAGTCTGTAAAAATGGCGTACTACGGGCGAAACATCGTTCCCAGCAGCGATGTTGGAGTCCAAGATGCATCCAGACATCCTCCCTATGCTGTCCCTGAACCATTTCTGTGGTGTTTCCATCATTTTCTGCCCTTTTCCTATGGACCAGGCACCCTCCCCTCATCAGAGCAGGGGGTGCCTGGTGTAATGCTCGAGTCCTCCCATTGACTTCAATGGGGCTCGGGTGCTCGGCCGAGCACTCGAGCCTCCGGGGGCGCTCGGTCAGAGCACCCGAACACCCGAGCATTGGGGTGCTCGATCATCACTAGTATCAAGGTTTTGGAAGGCCTTTTGTGACCAGATGGGTATCAAACTGCTATTTTCTTCCGCCTATCACCCCCAGACCAATGGTGCTGCACAGAGAGCTAACTAAGGACTGGAGCAATTCCTGTGCTTTTTCGCTTTTGACCATCATAATAATTGTGTTGATCTGTTGCCGTGGGCGGACTTGGCCAGGAATTGTGCCATAAACGCTTCGTCTGGAAGCTCGTCTTTCCTGATCAATTATGGGTTCCAACCCTCTACGCTCCCGGACACATTTCGGGCACAGGGCATTCCGGCTCTGGATGAGCATATGGAGCAGCTCCGCTCCACATGGGCACAGGTTCAGAATAATTTGCGAAGGTCCTCAGAGCGATATCAGAGACACGCAGATCGCAGGAGGCGTCCTGTTCCAGTTTTTCCGGTGTGGGAGAGAGTCTGGTTGGCCACCAAGAACCTGCACCTCCAAGTACCATGTCACAAAATGGCTCCACGATTCATAGGACCCTTCCGGGTACTCTGTAGAATTAACCCTGTGTCATATGCCTTAGACCTTCCGAGGAATATGCGTATCCACAATGTATTTCATGTATTTCTCCTGAAACCACTTGTCTGTAACCGTTACACTTCCACCCAGGTAGCCCCAGGTCCAGTGCGCATTCAGAATCAAGATGAATATGAAATCCAGAGCATCCTGCATTCCCATAGGGTGCGGGGGCGCATCCGATATTTTGTCCACTGGAAAGGTTATGGTCCGGAGGAGCGTTCGTGGGTAGACCAGGGTGATGTTCATGATCCTAGACTTTTATGCAGTTTACACATGAAATTTCCCAATAAGGTATGGGCTCCTCTGCGGGGGGGAGATCATTGAGTGGGGGGTACTATAATGGTGCCCCGTGATTGCCTGTGACTGACATTGCCCTGGAGCGACATTGTTTACTATCTAACTGTGCTCTTGCTGAGTCGCTATTCTTTTAGGGCACCACACTGATGAGGTCATTGCTCCACCTACCCATCAGGGTTTTTAAACCTCAGCCTGTGTCACTTCCAGTGCCCTTTCGTGGTGTACCTGAGCTTATTTCTGTGTTGGTGCATTACCGTTCCTGTGTATTACCTGGCTACGTCTGACTACCCGTTCCGGTTCTGACTCCTGGCTCATCTGACTATCGTTCCGGTTCTGACTCCTGGCTCGTCTGACTACCCGTTCCGGCTCTGACCCCTGCCTTGTCTGACTACCCGTTCCGGTTACGACCATTGGCGACGTCTGACTATCCGATCCGGTTTTGACCTTTGGCTGCCTCCCGGTTTACCCTCTGTGTTGCGTTCCGTGACCATTCTGTTTTATGGTTTGGTTCCCGTGCTGCCTTGTGTCTTCCGCTTAGCGCTCACTTCCGTGAAGAGGCTCTTGTCGGTCATTTCCGTGTGTCTGACCTCCAGTGGCCGTACCGGCCTGTGTTGCCTAGCCGTCTCCACCTGGCTACCACCTAGTATATCCCTTGCCCTCTCACACTTCCGTGTAGTCTAAGGGCCATTCCGCTTCTGACCACCTGTCCTGTGAAGGGTGAGGAAAGTGCCTAAACTGTTCCTCTCTGGTCTCGTGAAGGTGTGCCATCCGATCCTGGTATGAGAGTGCTCTGCACTATAACCTTGTCTCTGTGTAGTATAAGGGCCATTCCATTTCTGACCACCTGTCCTGTGAAGGGTGAGGAAAGTGCCTACACTGTTCCTCTCTGGTCTCGTGAAGGTGTGCCATCCGATCCTGGTGTGCACTATACCCTTATCTCCGTGTAGTCTGAGGGCCATTCTGTTTCTGACCACCTGTCCTGTGAAGGGTAAGGAAGCGCCTCCAGTGTTCCTACCTGGTCTCATGAAGGTGTGCCACTCTCCGCTGCCACTGTTCTCACCTGAAAGATGTGCCACTACCTACAGTCACTTGTCTCATTGTTATACTACCGTGTGTCATTTATTGCCATTTGCCTGTTACCTTATCTACTGCTTTTCATACTACTCATATACTACTTATATTTAGTTCAATTGTACTTGTCAGTGAGTTCAATTCCTAGTCACTCCGTGACACCCCTAGAACAGAGATAATAGCATCCAGATCAGGAAGGAACTTAGCTCATAACTGTCAGACAAGCAAAATTTTGGGGTATCTGGGATCAACCTCCTTTTTCCCTTCCTCTCCCTCACAGTGCCCCCAGATTACCCTAATACAGACATTTGGCACTGCTGTCCCCGTCAGACTTGTGGTTGTACATCAGGTGGGATGTAGGAGTGCAGGGCCGGCGCCACCTATAGGCGAGATAGGCGTCGGCCTAGGGCGCATATCTACTGGGGGCGCAGCATGGGACAAATGCAGCCCCAAGGTATGTTATTTTGGGCACCAGCCTCCAGGTCTGTGTTTCGTGTCCCTCCCCATCCGGGACAAATGATGAGTCCCGACTCTCATCTGCTTCTGCGCTGTAGCTGTAGTGTAGCATACGGCTCAGACTTTCCCTGCAATCTAAGGCGCACACTGCACGCACCACCACCAGCCAATGAAAGAGAAGACTATGTTCCTCTCCTCATTGGCAGTCTGGTGTGTGCGTGTGAGGTGATGGATATACTGATCGGTGCATGCCGTTAATGTTGAGTGTCTGGGAGCAGTTGCAGGCAGAAACGAAGTTATAGAAAATGAGGAGGATGAAAAGAATTGGAAGTGAACAGCACTCTGCAGACCTGCGGTGAGAGCGAGTCCCGCGGCTCCCGCCACCGCTGACTCACTTTCTTACAGAGAGTAATGATCAGACTGAGACTGTCAATACATGTAAGCACCCAAATCAGGGACGTTGCTAGGGGGGCTAAGGGGGCTGAAGCACCAAGTGTTTTGTTTTATAGCCCCAAATGTTTCAGCAGTACTGTGCTGCTGCTTCCTGCTCCTCTAGTTTGTTGTTTCTGGTTGCCTGGTTACCTACCTGATTTTGCTATTGGCTGCTCATATTTACATTTTCACTCCTCTCTCTTCCGAGCACCAGTTCTACTCTCTCCTTGTGTTTTAATTCTGCCTCTTTTATTAGAGCTGGATTATGCACAATATGTCCTAGGCATGTGTCTACTTGAAGGGCTACAACCTGGCACTGTAGGGGCCTTATTGCAGGTGTCTATCAGGCAGCAGAGGAGTCGCAATATCAGGAGATACAGGTGCCTAACCCTGGCTCACCACTAAGGGGGGCTCACGCCCGGGTTGGCAAAACTCGACTGAGCTGTCTAGCCTTTAAATGGTTTGGCTGGGGGTCATGTGCGTATAATTTAAGAATGTCCAGAAACTATCCTGCAGGTCTGTAGTGAATATACCAGCAGGAATACCCTTTCATAACCGGATTATTGGCAGACCAGTCATCTGTTTGTGATAGAATATCCATAATGTTACCTTCAACATGGAGCTGCATGATAGTTTATGGACTCTTTAAACACGTGTACATCAGCCATATCAGACACAGGCAATACATGCCATATACAGTACCTAGGCCATTCAAGTCAATAAGTGATGGCAACGAGAATAGCCCTGGGAGTGTTTTTTTTTTTAGGCACTGCTGGAGCTGCATCACTCATTTTTCCACAAGCTCCCTGCATGATGACCAATTGCAATCAACAGCATAAACACACTATACAAATCAGCATTCATAGATGCTATTGGCCAGCTGATTTGGTTGAGTGAGGGCCATAGCTACCAATACAATACACCCACTTCCAGCAGCTGAGCAGGTTCATCCTAATGAGCACTAACAACTTAACCCTTTGAATGCCACAGGGGTACGCATCCCTCTGGCACTCAAAGGGTTAGGAAAGATCTGAATGACTGATCCTCCCGAACCTCACCCCATGATGGCTACACTGACTGAGCTTTATTGTGACGAGGTCCACCGAGTACAGGTAGAGGAGCTCTATGTGGCTATGTCCTTCGTATTTATGCCTACTATAAGAAGTATATTGAGGGTTCTGATGATAAGGGAAATGAAATGTGATTACCTATTCCCTGAACTGCATTTGCAATGTAAATGTAGACCTTTCTGTACATACCATAAGTACTGGGTGCTGGAGTCCTGGATATTTGTGAACTAACAGTGACATTTTTGTATAGCTACCCAGACTGATTACTATTAGCAGAGGATGGTGTCACTAGGTTATTTCACAGAAAAAGCAGGGAACTAGTAGAGCAATAATGATACCTTTATTGGCAAAATGCATCCTAGAATCACTCAACCAATAAAAAGGTATCATTATTACTCTGCTAGTTTCCTGCTTTTTCTACTGGGAACAGTACCACACTTTACCCATATTTATATAGAGATACAGACTCATCTCAATTAGTAGAAGATGGTATCACTGTTAGTGCACAGATATCCAGACGTATTTGTTATCTATATTACTACAGAGGATAGTATTAATATGATAGGAGATAGGTATCTGAACTTTAATGCAGGAGAATCACACATACTGTTGCGATTGGCTCTGGCTGTCAGGGCCAATTGCAACAATATGTGTGATTCTCCCACATTTCATACAGAGCGACAGTCCAGCACTGCTCATCTCTGTTTAACCCCTTGAGTGCCAGAGGGGGGGTTTTTTTTGTACTACAAGTCTGTTTGGTTATGATTTCACCTCCTTCTACATATTTCAGAACTGGCCATCTTTAAGACCCAAATTCCTGTGTCCCTCATTCTAACCCTGTTATCCCTCTTTTTAGGGGATCAAACCCTATAGAGTATATATTAGAATTAGAGCATCAAATTGCTTCACAATAAAACTCACATTAATGTTTGATTCAACTTCAGTATATGGGTTCATAAATTAGCCTCTGTAAATAAAATACTTTGATTTTGTTCTAAATCATCTTTTCATTCATACAAAATTACCTAACAATTCTCGGTCATGCCCAGTCTACCTGTCACGCCTCCACCCACATCACCTAAAACACAAGTGTCCCTCTTTGACAATTTGGGCAGAGTGGAGTTGGACAGTATGGGCAGTGTTGAGGTAGACAGTGTTTGGGGGCAGTGTTGAGGTGGACAGTGTGTGGGGGCAGTGTGGAAGTGGACAATGTGGGTAGTGTGGAGGTGGGCAGGGTGGACAGTGTGGAGATGGGCAGGGTGGACAGTGTGGAGTGGTGCAGGATATACAGTGTGTGAAGGGTGAATAGGGTGTGAGGGTGGAAAGGGTGTGGGCAGTGTGTGTGGACAGGGTATGAGGGTGGGCAGTTTGTGGACAGGGTGTGGAGGTGGAGAGGGTATGGGTAGTGTGTGGATGGGGTGTGAAGGTGGAGATGGTGTGGGCAGCAGTGTCATTTCATCAAAGAGAACTTGAAATGGGTGGGGTTAAAGGTGAGGAGATGGGTGGGGTCAAAGGCAGGGATATGGGTGGGGCTAGGCGTGGAAACTGGTGGCGAGTAACTTTTCTGGCCTGGCTAGTAGCTTAGGACTTGACATTTTGAGCCTTGGTGTAGCATAATGTACAGTGGCAGTTGTCAGTGTTAGTGTGTCAGAGTGGCTCAGGCTCACTCAATGGCACTGGCTGCGTCAGTGACAGCCAATCCAGACAGACACGCACTATATCCACTTCACTCAGTGTGCTGCTCACAGCCTACCTACATGCACCACCACCAATCAATTAAATGGGCGCGTACTTGCTCAGTGTTGTCCGTCCTCATTGGCTGGTTGGGGTGCGTGTGGACATCGGCGCTGCACTGTGCACATGTGTGACTTCTGAGTTCTGAGACTGAGTGAGTGGACCCAGGGGTAGGATGCTATATAACTGTGAAATTGAGGTTTATTTTTTCCCTCCTCTTCCTATTTTCTTCCATCTCAAGTCACCTGGGCTGTAAATATGCACTTTGATTCACAATCTGTCTGTAGACACGAACCAAGTGTAAGAGCATAATTGATATTTAGACTAAATATCAGTTATGCCCTTACACTTGGTTGGTATCTACAGACATATGGTAAATCAGAGTGCATATTTACATCCCTGGTGACCTGAGCCCTGTCTATGGACACAAGACCCCACCTTCACATTTACTAGTTCCTTGCACCAGCCCTGTAGGAGTGAGCCTGCTTTCCCCCTGCTCACGTGCTTTTTACACAGACAACAAATACCAATATGCTTAGCTTTTGGATTTGAGTGAAAGCTCTCCAAACTGTAGACTTCATTGACTGAGGTTCCTGAGGGGCTGCTACTACTACTGGGGCTAGAAGTTGCTGCTACTAGTACTAGGTGTCACAGATGCTACTTTTCCAACAGCAGCAGAGACACTCATCATAGCTAAAGTTGTGGATGTTCATAACCTATGTTGCTGATGGTTACTCAACACTAGTGTGTGGCTGAATGGCGCTTGGACTTGGAAGCACTGACAATGTTGATGATGACTGACAGGTTGACTGTGTATTTTGGGCATCTTTGCTTGTCCAGGGTCAGACTTTCTAATTGTTTTCTCAAACCATTTATAGCAGGCCCAGTGCTCTTTTTTAGTGGCAGAAGACTGAGTCTTTGCCTTTCAGCTAACTTTCTGGCCATGTCATCATCTCTCTCACTCATCTTCATCTGTATCTCAAGAAGAGGAGGGATATATTCTTAATCTACATCATCATCATCATCATCACTAGTCATTAGGCCATCCTCAGTATCACCCACTACTTTTATATTCCCCTGGTCTTTTACAGGACATTTTACTTTTAATTTCACAACATTCACTATTACTTTCAGGACAGGTGTTTTTTTGCTTGTTTGTCTCACTGTCAGATGTAGTAGGTTATTGAGCTGCTACACCTTCTTCCATTATGACCTCAGCACTAGAATGTGACTCGTTGTTTTCAGTGTTCTTACATGGTTTTTAATAGCACTGGTGCTGGTGGTGGTGGAACATTTGGTGGGACATTGAAAAACTGCATCCTCTTCGGGAGGAGAGGGACTACCATAATTTATTTCACATGTTGCAGCAACCATGGCTGCAATCAGTTTTTGGACTACTATTTTACTCACACTCCCCTGCACTACTCCTAATCCTCCTATCCCTTGTGCATTTGCTGGACATTAATCAACTACTGTGTGTGTATGTGTGTGTGTGTGTGTGTGTGTGTTTACAATAAAGTACACAGTACAAATGACTGAGTGTAATGACTAGCCTTGGCCCACTACAAAATACTTTATCTTGTCTAGTATCAGTCTGCCTCAGTCACAGCTCATGTTACGGTCTTTCTCTCTGTCACCTATCTTTTTTTTATCCTTGTCAAAATAAAAACACATTCCCTGTTCTACTGTTTCTTTCCCCAGACTCCTTTAGCACATAGATAGATCAGGAATTAAATTGGATCACCTCTGCCTATGTCTTCCCAGTCAGTCTCACAGAATGTTGGGGTGTTTGGGGTAATTCTACTTTGCTCCCTTCTCACACTTCCAGACATCTCTAACAGAGGTAATAACGGCCATATCAGGAAATAACTTGGATCACTGCTGTCTGTGTCAGTCAGTTACACAAGATGTTGGGGTATTTGGGGTCAACCTCTTTTCTCCTTTTATGTCCCCCAGAGTACCCCCAGACTCCCCTAGGGCAGAGAACAAATGTCCTACCTACAAGATGCCCCAAACTAAGTTTCAACTCCTTTTTATTAGCCTGTCATCACTAGCTGAAAATTGTGCTGCTATCTCTTCCTCTCATAAACACAAAATGGCTACGGGACCTTGAGACCCCTTTTATACTATGCCTGTGGAAAAATAAGGGAAACTTGAAATGAGAATTCAGTCTTCCCATTGAGATCAATGCAATGAGTTACAGGAAAAAAAGCTGAAAAACTGCACTTTTCACTGGAGATTTCCTGCTAGGCAGGAAGTACCATTTTTCTCCTGTTACTCTTTTGATGCAAAAACCTTTGCCTATCTCTAGTGATGGTGTTTTTGAAGCATGTTATAATTTCTTATGAGAAATGCATTTTTGTTGTACATGCTATGCTGACATCCAAATGCAAATCTGATATAAAACCATACTCTTCCAATTAAAGCCAACATTCTTACTTCCATTTAAAAAGTATGTAACTTAAACTCAAAGTGGGTTTATCACAAGCATAGTATGTGATAAAAGAGGCAATCTATGGGCATGAAAATGATACTTGGAATTTACTGCATAGAACATCATGAGTCATACAATTTAGTGCATCTATTTTTAGAAATTGTGATGCAATTGGTATAAATGTGCTTGAGAGTTTCTGACCAATGCCATAATAGAAATGGACATGAAGATAACTTCTTAGCATAATAAGCATGATTATACTGTCTTCTGTCCACCAGCCAACAACTTGTACTAGGCCCTACTTGTCTGCCTATATTCTTCCACATCTTGGTACTATACGCAACGGAACACTGTGTGACATATTTCCATCCATGATCTGTTTTTATGCCATGATTAATTGCTCACATTATTAGGTAATATCATTTTTAACATTAAACATCATTGAGTAACACAATTTATCATCATTTGCCAGTAATGTGGCCACAGTTTTCTCTTTTTCTCTTTTAATGGTATTATAGGCTTAATATGTTCATATAGTTTTCTATTTGTATATACATTTGCATTTTCTCTATTACAAAAAAGTGTATTGCTAAAGGTATTTATCTTTGTACACATATAACTATCTTGTTCCTGAGATGCATACCTAATGGGCTTCAAACTGTTTGTTTTAGCCATGCTATATACTCTTTACATGTGACTTACCTTTTAATTAAGCATGAAAGTGCTGTTATAACACAAAATGCTATTGGAAGGATAATGGAAATTAAAATAATCAGTTTCTTTGATACAGGCTCTTCACTGCATGAGTCTAACAGATAAAAAGAAAATAAATAATTCACAGTTAGTTGGACTTTACATAAAAATACACATCAAAATGTTATATCGTTTGGTAGGTTACTACAAATAGCACATACCTATTACAGTTCCATTCTTCAAGAACATTGTTGGTCCCCATTTACTTTCAGTATCTTTTCTTGCACATGCTGCTACAGCCTTCCATCTTAACTGCATTAGGTAGCATCTTTCAGGATCTAAATTCATGCCATCTAATCGACAAGATATCTTCTTCTCACGTTTGAATTTAATACACTGTGTAGAAGCTTTTGGGCTCTGTACAATAAGAAGCAAGCAAGGAAATAACAACTAAGAAATTCAACATTTTTATCACTTTCTGTTGTTTTTTTTTAATATAGGTTTCTAGAAACACCAAGAAATGTATGACATTAGAGGACTGTCTGTCACATTTCTCATCACCTCCAACCTTCTCTAAATAAACAATAATATAGGATGAAAAGAGGAACTAGGACAGGAAGGAACATATCCAAAACACATAAATAAAATAAGGAGACAATAATTCATCAGGTTAAATTCAATTTAAGTACCTATAATTTAAATAATGATTGAAGTAAAGTTTTGTCAAAATGTTTCAAATTTGCTATATTTAAACAGTTTAATACATTTTAATCATTTATAAGAGTACACAAATTTGTTAGGCAATTTAGCATACAAAAATATTCTATGAAAAATCCTGTGGAACCTAGGGACTGTACACCACAGTGACGCTAAGAAGCCTGAGTGATAAAAATATATCTGATTCCTCAGGACTTGTGATGCTAACAAGCCTGAGTGATAAAAACTATATCTGATTCTTCATGGCTTGTGACAATAACAAGCCAAATTTCTTCAGGAATCAATGTTTCTTCGGGGCTTGGGCCCAACAAAACTAAGTCATACAAATCAATGTTTCCTCGGGGCTTGGGTCTGACACAAGTGTAAGTCCTGCAACAAGACAATGTTTCCTTGGGACTTGGGCCCATGCTCAGGATGGGTTTCTCTACTCTTCCAATTTAATTTACAAGGACATTCTTTGTGCCCTTGGGAGGGACAAGATGTACAGCAACAGTAGCTCCCAATTTCTTTTGTGGGGGTTTGGCTTTCACATGTTTCATATAAATGTTGTGGTGTCTTTGTTGCATATGTTTTATGAGGGTGGTTGTTCCAAGGGGTGTCCCCTCCTTTCCCCTTTTCACTGAAATGTCACATATAGTACATAGTGCATGGCAAGGTCTGGGAGCCCACATTCCCAATGATGCCCAGTCCCCCAACATCTTCACTTGACATTTGGGGGAATATTGTGACAAAGACACAAGCATAACTGGGTAGCAGTGTGAGAAGCACCGTTCAGCTACCTATGTCTGCTACTACTGCTGCCAGTGTGCCTTATAATTCAGAGGAGGAGGAGATAATGACACGTATAACAGCAGGGGACCCTAAGTCACATGTGGCATTCCCAATCAGTCCCACTACCACACAGCAGAGAGAGAGACTAGTCGGGGTGAGAGTGGTGAAGCAGCTGTTGGGACTAGCTCTATGGACCCTAATGCTGTGGTGGAAGAGTAAGTGAGTAGCCAGACTAGCGGTCAAGGGAGCCAACATACCTCTGACCCCCGTGATTCTCACTTCCAACAGATGCAGCTGTTCAGAATCAGAAGGCTTGAGAATGGCGGCCTGAGAATAGCAGTTCTTCAGTGAGCCAAAAGTTATGTAGGCAGTAAAAGACCAGGAAAAGCGGATCTTGGAACTGGTGAGGTGAGTGAAAGCAGCAACTAGTTTTGAGTAATTCCGAATGAACCTCCAGTTGACTTTCAAAAGCAATGAATTATTGAAGAGCCTCTCTATCAGTGGGAAACAGCAAGTCTAGGAGAGTAGGGAATTCATTGTGATGCCATCAGGGAGAAAGTGAAACCCACAAACTCAGTCTATATTATTTGCTTCGGTCCATCTGTGAAAATATTGCATCCCCCACACTGTCTGGTTTCCTATCCTTATCCCTCCATAAATATGTTGGGTTTACCCAGTAAGAAAAGGGTGGGGGGTTTTTAAAGTGCAATCTTATTTTTGTGTATTCAACTCGTATATCAAATAAACAAATAAGTGAGCATTCGGGCAATAAACAAAATCTTATTTATAGTCCTATAGTACTTTTGCATTTCAGCTTATATTTATAAAGTCTTAAGGCCCCTTTCACGTGTGACCCCAATGTTGTGATGGTGCATTGATTATGTCACCTGTTGTAAAAGGTTATGTGCTGGACAATGGTACCTTTCATACAGGTGAAATTTTCCTTGCATCAATGCCCCAAACTCCAGTAAGTTGTAACTTAACTACATTCCTTCAAGTATGTAATAAAGTTACAGTAAGGATATTCAGCATGGCCACCTGTGGGACCATCTGCAGACCTTTCCTGCTAGCAGTGGTGGAGGTTACTATTCATATCAAAACCTACAATTAATGACCAACCAAAGTGGACACCAGTCAGTAATACTGGTTGGCTTTCACATGGGTCAGTTATCAGGCTCTTCTAAATCCGGATCAACAATCAAATGCAGGAGAACATGTGGACACAGGAGACAAAACTGTTGCAAAGGGCTTTAACTGTTCTGTAGCTCATGAAAAAGAGGCCATAGAAAGTGTCAGTATTTTTTTTTGCTTGCAACTCTGTTTAGTTAATAAAATGTTTAATAGATAACTATACTACAAAGCATAGCATAATCCAGGGATGTCCAAGGGCCACCAGCAATACAGGATTTAGAGATTTCCTTGTTTCAGCATAGGTGAGTCATTTAAAATGAATGAGCCACTGATTAACTCACCTGTGTTTAATCAAGAAAATCCTTACATCCTGGCCTGTTGGTGGCTCTTGAGTGCTGAACTTGGACAGTCCTAGCATAATCTTTTGATTATATTTTTTTCTAATTGTAAATTGTCACTGAATTAAGTGACAAGGTAAATGTAGTGCAATCTAAGGACAAAGGCCCATGAGATGTGTGTTCTAATGAAATATTATTTTGCAATTCATGCTATATCTAATTTAAAATGAATAAATACAATTACACACATGCTCACCTACAATATTTTAATTTTCACATGTTGTGACACCTTAAGCCCTCAATTAGCTCACTCATGCTTGTGCTTATTGGCATGCAAATCTATGAATCCTATTTCATTAACATAAAAGTATACTAAATTATACTAACCTTCCATTTAGAATCCATGTTGTTTCTGAGCTGTAATATAAGCTGAAAGCACCACTGAAACAGTCCCATGGTTGGTTCATTGCTAGAAACGACAACACTATTGTTTTCCCATTTAAAAGTTACATTTTCTGGAGGATGGAGTTCTGAAAACAGATAGGTATCAGCTGTATTGATCATCAAAATACCTTTATGTTAATATTTTCATCTGATTTTTCCTTTTTTATACCCCATTTTATTTTATTAACATTGACAGGTCTCTAAGCACCTTTCCTTCCAATTCATTGGATACATCTATGGAAGTCAAGGAATTCAACATTTATTAATCAAGCAGGAAAATGACTAACTACAATTAACTGGAAATCCTCTCCAGATATTTTGTCTGCACATTTGGAGAGTATATAGCATTTGATATTAGCATGTATTTGTCATCATAACTACAATATATGTATCATGGCTTTGACTTCCTACTTGTTCCTAGCTAGTTCTTAGAAACCAGCCTCATCTGGATTCTGCAAGGTCTCCATTTGAATGCACATTGAGACCCCAATGGTGCTGAGTAGAGGGATCAAATATTCCCTGGTTTGAAGGTGCCTCATCCCAATGCACACAGGGTGAAAATCAGGTATGAAACATATTTATTACGTTTTCCCCATAACAGCCAGAATATTGAAGGACAATGGGAAACAGATGATTACTCTATGCATCCTACTTCTAAACCCCCAAGGGGCTTATGACTGAGATTAGCACCCCATAAATAGTAGTTTTAAAAAGCAGTTTGATGTGCAAATTCAAATTATGAATGTAATGGATCAAAGAACTCCCTAACACTTTCGATTGAAAAGAACAACTTGCCATTCCACAAAAATAAGCTGAAAAGACACCCATAATAATGTACATAGTAAAAAAAGACATCAGAATAAAATAGAATGGCATTGCCAGAAAATGATTGGCATATTCTAGGTGGCAAATATCACAAATCAAATCAGACATTTTTGCAGGAAAGTTTAACCTGCCATTGAAGGAGTTAAAGTAAAGAACAATTAGAATCATAATAGGAGAGATTGATAAAAGTGGAGTTAAGAAAATGATGGTTGTAATCTGTGCTGATACTTGAATTTGGAATTTATAAAGTTGCCTACACAGTTTTATACGTCGTAATGATCTCCAGCCAAGTTTTTTTTAACTGACCTTAAGGAAGGCGAAAAAACTTGAATAGCAAGTTTATAAAGAAATGTCTCAAACTGCGATAATTTTGCAACAGAATTTTCACCAGAATTTTAATGGCAGGAATTATCTGTTAAAAAAATTGGTAGAAATATGTTGGCAGAATAGTGATTTAAAAAGCTGCTGTTGTTAATTTTTTTAAATACTACCTTACTTGACATGCATTGGCAACATTTTAATGACCAAAATTCAGAAGGCTTTAAGAATACTTTTTAGGCATCTCTCCCACTGGGTCTTATGCATAAAAGAAAACTGGAGTCATTCTGGAACAAACCAAATGCATCATTGGGGATGAGTAAACATTCCTTAAATTCCCAATGATTTACATTGCATTTTTAACACCTTAAATGCAATGCCTCTCTAGCATTGTAGGAGCAGTTGGTTTACTCCAGAATTACATGTTGATTCTCAGCCCAGTACTCAAGAAACACATCAGGTTAGGGTGCTATGATTAGAGATGGGAGGAATATTTTGCAGCAGGAAGAAATAGGGGAAAATGATCAGTTTAATTTCCTGCTCTACTTCTCAAGGCAATGTGCTCCTGCTCAATGATTTTCAAGTGAATGTGTGGTTGATCCATGAGTGGTTGAGTGCATGCCTTTGTACCTATACATGTGATGACGTTTGTGCTTGGTGATATATTTGTATGTTTGCTTGTGCACATGCATACGCATTGAAAGGTATAGCCCACTGAAGTGCAAAGCAATGCATTTTACACCCCTCTGCTCTCCCTTTAACCCTTTGAATGCCAGAGAGGTGCATTGCATGCCCTCTGGCACATAAAGGGTTAAAAAGGAATTTGCTCTGGTGCTTATTCTTCCATCTACACACATTTTGCAGAAAATGTTTTTGAAGATGAAGGGAAACCTTCTCCATACATCTTCTTGCTATCAATAGTGATTGCTTCCAGCTCCTGTAGCCAAACATTACATTCCTACCTGTTCCTGAGAGATACAATGCAACATTTGACTGCTGGAGCCACAAACAGATACTATGGCTGGGATTGATCAAGGTGTGAATGGCTTAAAGTGATAATAATGTTTCACAAAAACAGCAGCTCCAATTAATCTACGTAGTATTTGAGCCATAGAGAGTGTTATTTCAATACTGTGAGCATTGTAGTTCAAAAGTAATTGAATGATAAAGTTTCCCCCTCCCACCCCTTTTATCTAGTGTAAGTCCCCACTCCTCAGATGTGGAATACAGTCCATAGACCAGACAGCTCACATCAAGGGTCAATCTTTTTACTGTGAGAATAATGAAAACCTTGCCCCCCTTCACAGGTTTTTCAGCTTTTTCTCTTATCTTAAATGAAGATTGTCCCTCTCTGCAATCTATCTGGACACTCCCTGCTGCTCTAAGCTGAGCAGTGTTACATCAGTAGAAGGGGCAAGAGAGGGATACTTTATCATTCAATTACTCTTGAACTACAACTCTGACAGAATTGAAATAACACTCTCCAAGGCTCAAATACTATGATTATTAATTAGAGCTGCTTTTATTTTGAAACATTACTATCACCTTAATGCACAGGAAAATCAGAGTATTTCTTTGTGCATTAACCATTCGCACATTCAGCAACTTGCAGATCCCACTCCAATGTATGGGGCGAACACATGCATACACATTTTCTCTTATGCATATGCGTGGTTTTTCCCCTGACTGGCCAATTTACATAATTTTCCCTGCTTCGCATTCACAAAGCAGGGAAACACTCCAAATCATTGATGAATACCGAAAGGTGTCCATCAATGATAGCAGCGAAGAGCAGCATATTTGATATACTGCTTTTTCCCACAGTTTGATGAATCCCTGCCTATTTGGGTCTGACAGAGAGAAGATGCATGGAGTACTTCTCTCTGCATCTGCAAATACATTTTACATGAAGAGTATGTATGGGGAGACAATAATCACTGGAGCTAATTAATTCTACTAAATGAAGCACAACAAAAGTGTGTGCTGGACTGTGATAGGACAATATATTATGTAGACTCCAAAGATTTGAAGGAATGTGATGGCACCTAACAGCAAAAACCACTGGATTGCATTTGAAAAAATATGTGGCAAATTGAATTGGGGATTTGATTGTGGTTTAAACAGTTAAAGTTTAAAAAAAACATGCTATGTCTTAAAATAGAATTTTATCTAAGAAAACGTTTTTTGGATTAACCATCAAAATACACAATATACAATTAAATTAACCCATCAGAAATCTCCAACACTTTGCTTTTAAGTGAGACTGATGAACTAATAAGAACTGGAGTACATCTGTAGAAAACCAATAAAAGGGCAATTTCTCAAAACTGCTATTGATTTAAACAGGGCTTTTAACCCACCACTGAATGCTAACAAGGTCTCCAACACATTGCAAAGACATGCATTGGTGACTCCTCTAGCATTCAAGATGTTTAGAAGCCCCATTGAAATCAATGAAGATGTTTCATTTGTCCCCTACGGTGCAGTTGGTTTGCCCCAGAATTGTTTTCCTTTCTTAGTGCATCATCCTTTATCTGTATGAGACATCACTACCATCCAAATTGTTAAATATTCGAAGCGCCACTGCCTATTTAGGCTGCATTGTTTAATTTATTAACCCTTTGAGTGCCAGAGATGTAGGCACGCAATGACTTTGCAATGTGTTGCCTAGCCCTCAGGCACTCATCAGTTTAAGTAAATAAATCATTTGTATTAAAAATCCCCATTGATTTAACAGGAACTTTTAACCCTTTGAGTGCAGGAGAGATCTTCAACAAATCTGACAAATCTGAGGTGTCTCTAAAATACAAGGGGTTAAAAGCTCCATTTGTCCTTTTGAGTGCCAGAGGGAAATCCAACAAAATTGCTTTTTAATGCTTTGGATACCCCTGTAGCAATCAAAGGGTTAAATCAATGCCATTTTGAGAATTGGTATTTTTCTTCTAAGGAGTATTTCGTTTGCTCCAGAATTGTTCTGGTTCTTCTTAGTACATCAGTTTCAAAATGTTACTTACCTCTGTAATGTATTAAAGTATATCCCAAACCTACAAACATAGTCAATGCAAAAGGAATAAAAGAGGAATGGGATAATGATAAGGCAATGTTTGTTATAGAATTCAATATATGTACATATCTGTTTACCAAAAATAAGAATCAAACATGCTTATATATTAACCCACTGAGTGCCCGAGTTACCCAACCCATTGTGTTGCAATGCGTTGGATACCACTCTGGCACTCAAAGGGTTAAAAACAGAGAACAGGCTAAAAAAGAGCAAGTTTATCACCAAAAATTAAAAATGTAAGAGTCACATCATATGCACACACACATGTGCCAAATCTGGAGCAAAACAATTGCAGTTTACAGTGTAATCCCACTCTGCTTAACCTTTTGAGTGCCAGAGGAGTGCCAAAAGCATTTGTAAAGCAAATCAATGCAGTTAATTTGTTGAGAGCCAGAGGGTTGTCCAGTACATTGTAAAGCAATTCTTTGGGTACTCCTTTCACTTACAGGGTTAAACCTCATTTTGAAATGAAATTCAAGACTCAAAGATAAGCGTTATATATCAAAAATAAAAATGGAGTCATTCTTGGGCAAACCAACTATGTCATAGGGGAGAAATAAAAATTCTCATAGATTTAATTTGAATGCTAGAGAAATCTCCACTGCATTGCTTTCCAGTGCATGGAGGCCTCTTTAGTGTTCAAGGGGGTAAAAGTCTCATTTAAATGAATGGAAATGTAGGGATTTGTTTTATTTGTTCTCCATGCTGCAGTTGTTTGCCCTGGAATGAAACCGCTCTTCTATTGGTCGAAAAGTCACTAGGTGCGTATACTGTATCTTGAACTTTTTGCAGCTCTACCTAATTTTACCTACCATTGTTTTCAGCAATGACTATGAAATCAACCAAAACAGCTGTAAATGTGCATATGAAAAGGATCATAGCCAACACGAATCTTTGCAAATTCTATGTTATATTCCAAAAATTACGCAGTGGACAGTTGGAGAATGACATGAGACTGAATGACTAAGGAAAGTGAACCCTGTTGACATACTGGGGAAAGGTGTTTAAGGAAATGACAGCAGGAAAGAAGATAAAACCTGTCAGTGCTGTATAAGATAAAATAATGATTAGTAGAAGGGATGCATCAACAAGATTAGATTAGCTACTAGTCTGTGCTTGGGCAGAACTAAAGCAGTTGTACTATTAAAAGAAAACCCCAGAACTCTAGTAACTGAAATGAAAAGTCTTTACCAATAACAACTTTGCACTTATACACATGGACTTTTTAGGAAGCAAAAGAAGCGCAGTTGTGGACCAAGCAAACACAACTATGTGTAACTATATGCAACTATGTGCTTTTAATGCCTTGAATAGCAAGGTCTCAAGTGCTTGGGATATGAATTACTGATGGTTTGCTCCAGACTAGTAACTCTTAGCTTACAGTATTTTCTTTAATAGGTGCAAAGTTTTGCTCTACCAGCGGATAAAATCAAACATCATGCTGTTAGGCTGCACTATATTAAACATTTTAAACGCAGTCTTATGGTAAATTTCTGAATTTTTTATGTTTGTTTTTTTGTTTTGTTTTTATTTTGCATATTTTTAGTGAATGTTTCATATATGAGTGTGTGAAAATGTGTGTGTGTGGGGGGGTCTTTGTGTGTGTATGTCTGTGTCTATGTATTGTGTGTGTACACATAGAAACATAGAATGTGATGGCAGATAAGAACTATTTGGCCCATCTAGTCTGCCCATTTTCCTTCGGTAAAAACCTCAAATTTTATTTGGTCCTTGGTCTTTGTTTATGTTTTCAGGAGAGCCGTATGCCTATCCCATGTATGCTTAAATTCTATCACTATATTAACCTCTACCACTTCTGCTATCTGACTTATCTACTACCCTCTCAGTGAAGTATAACTTTCTTGTATTACATCTACACAGCAGTCTCTCTAGTTTAAGACTATGACCTCTTGTCTTGTCCTAACATATTTACTCCTTTGAAATGTACTTCCTTCCTGCACATTGTTGAATCCCTTCATGTATTTGAATGTTTCTATCATATCCGCTCTTCTCTCCTCCAAGCTATACATGTTCAGATCCTTTTTTCTATCAATATTTATTTTTAATGTGAACAATTTGCAATTTGGCTTATTCCCCCAGGAATGTTGATGATCTTTGTGTCATCTGACACCTTACCTTGAAGCAATATCACTAATAAAAATATTAAAAAGAACAGGCTGCAGTACAGGTCCCTGTGGTACTCCACTAGTACAACATGCACATTTGTGTATATCTATGTATGTGTTCTTGTGTCACGGTATTCAGGCAAAGAAGGACAGACACAAAGAAAATATAGAACCTCCTTTATTAAATAAATACAACAGTAATGGTATTAGCCCACATATAACCCCAGACACAGGCTGATAGGACCCAAGGTTCCTCTGGAGCAGCACACTGTGCTGTGCACTGTACTACTGCGAGAAACCGAGACTAGGTGAGCGGCTAGAGTGGGACAACAGTATGAATGGTATAATATGTATAAGTCACCCCTTCGGTCTGCTTTCGGAGCCAACAGGGAGAGAGAGAGAGCAGACCAGAGCCATGAGGCACTGAGATTACAGGTCAGGCAGGCCAGTAGTGTAGGGAGTGAGTAGGCAGCCAGAGCCACAGAAGACAAACTGGGGACTACACGGAGTGAGTAATAGCCAGAGCCACTGGTCAGGCAAGCTGGGGTCATACACAGAGCGAGTAGTAAGCTAGAGCCACAGGTCAGAACCGATGTGAGTAGTCAGACAAGTCGGGGTCATACATAGAGCGCATTAGTCAGCCAGAGCCACAGGTCAGAACCGATGTGGGTAGTCAGACAAGCCGGGGTCATACATAGAGCAAGTTCTCAGACAGACACAGGTCACAGCAGAGCACAAAGAGTACTGAGCAGAAATGACTTCTAGCCCCAAGGAGGATTATAAAGGAGAGGAAGGAGAATTCACAATACAATAAGAACCCTCACAGGTCCTGTAGTATACAAGCAGTATGATACAGACACACGACAGGTTAATAATACAATGGCCCACACAGGTCCAGTACAAAATAAAGGTACAAGCAGTATGTACTGACACAGGTCAGGCAAGAGGAGTAAGTTTCCCAGGACTCTGGTACTGCATGAGTTAAAGTTCATCAATGAGTGTAAACAGTCCCATGTGTGAAGGTACTGAGATAGCACTTTATAGAGAGCTTCAGGTCGTCCAAGGCTAGCAGAGCAACGTGAACTGCCAGAGTACAGCAGATATAGAGTAAGCACTGCCGGAGCAGTAACGGAGGCAGACACTTGTAACCGGCAGGAGCAGTAAACGGAGGACAAGCCAATGGCACACTACCGGAGCAATAACGGAGGTAGACTCTTGCAACCGGTATGAGCAGTAATGGAGGACTAAGCCCAAGGCACACTGCCGGAGCAGTAACGGAGGCAGACACTGGCAACCTGCAGGAGCAGTAACGGAGGACAAGCCAATGGCGACTACTGGAGCAATAATGGAGGCAGACACTTGCAACCGGTATGAGCAGTAACGGAGGACTAGGCCAAAGGCACACTGCTGGAGCAGTAACGGAGGCACACACTAGCAACCTGCAGGAGCAGTAGCGGAGAACAAGCCAATGGCAACTACCGGAGCAATAACGAAGGCAGACACTTGCAACCGGTATGATCAGTAATGGAGGACTAGGCCAAAGGCACACAGCCGGAGCAGTAACGGGGGCGGACACTAGCAACCTGCAGAGGCAGTAGCGGAGGACAAGCCAATGGCGACTACCAGAGCAATCACGGAGGCAGACACTTGCAACCGGTATGAACAGTAACGGAGGACTAGGCCAAAGGCGCGCTGCAGGAGCAGTAATGGAGGCAAACACTGTCAACCTGCAGATGCAGTAATGGAACTGACTCAAGTGCTAGTAAGCAAGTGCAACCGGATCGCCTGCAGAGTAAGAATGTCGCTGAGGCAACAACAGCTGAAGAAGCGGGAACGTCAATCAAGCCGAGCTGGTACACAGGAACAGGAACGTCAGCCAGGCCGGGTCAGTACACGGGAGCAGGAACGTCAGCCAAGCCGGGTGGGTACATGGGAGCAGAAACATCAGCCAGGCCGGGTCGATACACAGGAGCAGGCACTGAGGAGAAGTCAGGCAATCTGGGTCGGTACACAGGAGCTGGAAACTGAAGAGTAGTCAGGCAGGCCAAGTCGGTACACTGGGAAACACTGAGCAGTAAGCTAGCACTGGTTCAGGAATAGCACGAAAGGGCACCGTGTGGGTGCAGGAGCCCAGTATATAAAGACCATACTGGGCGGGATCAACACAGGACAGCCAATGTGAGCACTATACAGGATAACTTACAGGAAAACAAAAACAAGGGAGCACGGGCACCGTGATAGTAATCCTTTAAGTGGTACAAAATGGGCCATCTTAGAAAATCTATCCACAATCATGAGGATGACTGTGTAACCCTCTGAGACAGGCAACTCCACTATAAAAGCAATAGATAAGTGCGACAATGGACGTTCCCCATTCGGAATGGGTTGCAGGAGACCAACCAGGAGGTGTCTAGGAGTCTTAGTCTGCTCAAAAGTGGAACATGCGGCAACAAATGCGGCGCAATCTGCCCTCAAGCTGGGCCACCAAAAGAGTCTAGTCATAGACCATATTAGTTGGTCTCTCCCAACATGCCCTGCAGCTTTAAAGGAAATTTACATCTCCAGCAATCTGGTACGGAGGGATTCAGGCACAAAACACTTCCCATTATCCACAATCATGCCATCACTCTGGGATTTCCCTGGTTGCAGACTCACAACCTAAGAACTGATTGGCAGACTTGCAATACCCTGTCGTGGTCCTCTCATTGTATGAAATCTTGCCTCCAGCAGCCTACTAGAATATTGTGCACCTCTATCTCATTACCTGCTGAGTACCAGTCCTACAAAGAGGCATTTAATAAGGTAGAGGCCAGTACATTACCACCACACAGGCTGTATGATTGTACTGTTGATCTGGTACCAGGGGCCAGAAGCCCTAGGGGCCAAGTGTATCCTTTGTCAGTGGAGGAGAACAAGGCCATGGAGGACTATGTGGCTGATGCCTTAGCCAGGGGCATTATCCGGAAGTCTTCCTCACCTGCGGGCACAGGTTTCTTTTTTGTTAAGAAAAAAGATGGGGCACAGACCATGCACTGATTTTAGAGGCTTGAATAAATTGATGGTAAAGAAAGCTTATCCGATTCTGTTGATCACAGAGCTATTTGATCTTGAGTGCCGCGGACAATTTGTTATGAATAAAAGAAGGCAATGAGTGGAAGACAGCGTTTAACACACGGAGCAGGCACCTGGGGTAAAGGAGCAGAGCCAGACAACCCTCTAGTCATGCCAGCCTCAGAGGAAGTTGCCACAACTAGTGCAGGTACCGGGGAAGCCACCGGTTGCTGAAAGAAGCGACCAAGGTGAGCCGTGTGATTCAATAGTGTCTGCATAGCAAAAGACAACTGGTCGATTCTCTGGTTCTGAGAATCCATCCTGGACAGGATGCTCTGACTAGGTTGACTGCTTGATCCTTCAGTAGACATGTCCCTTACGTACTGTCACGGTATTCAAGCAAAAAAAGAACAGACACAAAAATAATATATAACCACCTTTATTAAATATATACAACAATAATGGTATTGGCCCATATATACCCCAGACACAGGCAGATAGGACCCAAAGTCCCTCCGGAGCTGCACACTGTGCTGTGCACTGCATTACTGCGAGAAACCGAGACTAGGGGCGCTGCTTTAGTGGGACAACAGTATGAATGGTATAATATGCGTAGGTCACCCCTTCGGTCTGCAATCGGAGGCAACAAGGAGCGAGAGCAGACCAGAGCCACAAGGCACCAAGACTACAGGTTAGGCAGGCCAGTAGTGTAGGGAGCAAGTAGGCAGCCAGAGCCACAGGTCAGACAAACCGGGTATACACAGAGCGAGTAGTAGCCAGTAGTGATGAGCGAGCATGCTCGGCCGAAGCTCGGTTCGGCTCGAGCATCGCTCTGCTCGGCACATGGCGGTACTCGTACGAGAACCGCATGTGCTCGCCCGCCATGTTCGGGTCTCCTCCCCGCACGTTTCGCGGCTGCTGCGCAGCCAATAAACGTGCAGGGAGGCTCTGACATCAGTGTAATGCCAGCAGCCATGTTGGCTGCTGGCATTACACTGATTGGCTGGCCAGAACTCGTGATCGGGTGCTGTATAGCACCCGACTGGCGAGTTCTGCTCATTCTCAGCCAGGGAGAGATGCGATCAGGCAGGGAAAGTCAGTGTAGGGAGAATAAAAGTGTTGGTAGTAGTTCAAGACCCAAAAGTCCTTTTTAGGACTGTTGTGTGTGAGGGCAGCATTTATATTTTGTTTGGGGGGGCACAATTTCATTTTTTTTTTAAGGTGGGATATTAGTAAGGTGACATTGTACTAGGTGCACAGGGACAAATATTGTACAACGCAGTGACAAAAAAGGCCATTTTAAACGTGTGCCTAGCCATAGATTATTGTCACATTCTGTTTAGTGTGCAAATTCACAAATTAGCGTCACATTCTGTTCACTGTGCCTAGCCGCAGATTAGCGTCACATTCTGTTTAGTGTGCCTAGCCGCAGATTAGCGTCACATTCTGTTTAGTGTGCAAATTCATAAATTAACGTCACATATTCCGTTCACTGTGCCTAGCCGCAGATTAGCGTCACATTCTGTTTAGTGTGCCTAGCCGCAGATTAGCGTCACATTCTGTTTAGTGTGCCTAGCCGCAGATTAGCGGCACATTCTGTTTAGTGTGCAAATTCACAAATTAGCGTCACATTCTGTTCACTGTGCCTAGCCGCAGATTAGCGTCACATTCTGTTTAGTGTGCCTAGCCGCAGATTAGCGGCACATATTGTTTAGTGTGCAAATTCATAAATTAACGTCACATATTCCGTTCACTGTGCCTAGCCGCAGATTAGCGGCACATTCTGTTTAGTGTGCAAATTCACAAATTAGCGTCACATTCTGTTCACTGTGCCTAGCCGCAGATTAGCGTCACATTCTGTTTAGTGTGCCTAGCCGCAGATTAGCGGCACATATTGTTTAGTGTGCAAATTCATAAATTAACGTCACATATTCCGTTCACTGTGCCTAGCCGCAGATTAGCGGCACATTCTGTTTAGTGTGCAAATTCACAAATTAGCGTCACATTCTGTTCACTGTGCCTAGCCGCAGATTAGCGTCACATTCTGTTTAGTGTGCCTAGCCGCAGATTAGCGGCACATATTGTTTAGTGTGCAAATTCATAAATTAACGTCACATATTCCGTTCACTGTGCCTAGCCGCAGATTAGCGTCACATTCTGTTTAGTGTGCCTAGCCGCAGATTAGCGTCACATTCTGTTTAGTGTGCCTAGCCGCAGATTAGCGGCACATTCTGTTTAGTGTGCAAATTCACAAATTAGCGTCACATTCTGTTCACTGTGCCTAGCCGCAGATTAGCGTCACATTCTGTTTAGTGTGCCTAGCCGCAGATTAGCGGCACATATTGTTTAGTGTGCAAATTCATAAATTAACGTCACATATTCCGTTCACTGTGCCTAGCCGCAGATTAGCGTCACATTCTGTTTAGTGTGCCTAGCCGCAGATTAGCGTCACATTCTGTTCACTGTGCCTAGCCGCAGATTAGCGTCACATTCTGTTTAGTGTGCCTAGCCGCAGATTAGCGGCACATATTCCGTGTAGTATGAAGAAGGCGGGTAAAAAGGGACGGGGAAGTGGACGTGATCCTGATAGTTCAGGGCGCGGGTCAGGACGCGTAGAAACTGTGCCTGGTGCCAGAGCACAAGAAAGAAAGACATCCACCATACCTAGCTTCGTTTTTATCTTCCTTTTTGTGTGTTTTACGGTCAGTCTGTAAAAATGGCGTACTACGGGCGAAACATCGTTCCCAGCAGCGACGTTGGAGTCCAAGATGCATCCAGACATCCTCCCTATGCTGTCCCTGAACCATTTCTGTGGTGTTTCCATCATTTTCTGACCTTTTCCTATGAACCAGGCACCCTCCCCTCATCAGAGCAGGGGGTGCCTGGTGTAATGCTCGAGTCCTCCCATTGACTTCAATGGGGCTCGGGTGCTCGGCCGAGCACTCGAGCCTCCGGGGGCGCTCGGCCAGAGCACCCGAACACCCGAGCATTGGGGTGCTCGATCATCACTAGTAGCCAGAGTCTCAGGAGACAAACTGGGGACTACACGGAGCGAGTAGTAGCCAGAGTCACAGGAGACAAACCAGGGACTACATGGAGCAAGTAATAGCCAGAGCCATTGGTCAGGCAAACCGGGGCTTCACTGAGCAAGTATTAGCCAGGGCCACTGGTCAGGCAAGCTGGGGTCAACACCGAGCAAGTTAGTCAGCCAGAGCCACAGTCAGAACTGATGTGGGTAGTCAGACAAGCCAGGGTCATACACAGAGCGAGTTAGTCAGCTAGAACCACAGGTCAGAACCAATGTGGGTAGTCAGACAAGCAGGGGTCATACACAGAGCGAGTTCTCAGACAGACATAGGTCACATCAGAGCACAAAGAGTACTGAGCAGAAACACCATGTAATGGCAATGACTCCTAGCCCCAAAGAGGATTATAAAGGAGCAGGAGGAGGCAGGACCCAATTAGGCCACCCAGAATAGGCCTATAAACAGGCATCCGTGCTAGTGCCTGTTACCTGATGTGAACAATGAGGAAGTGGCCAGAGGCCATACCGGCCGGCGGCCATACAGAGGTAGGAAGCACAGGAGCACTAGGATGCCTAGGGATACTGTGATAACTCGTATGTGTGTGTGTGTCTATGTCTACCTGTCTGTCTGTCTGTGTATCTGTGTATATGGGAGAGAGCATGTGTGTTTGTCTGAGTGCGTGTTCTAGTTACACCAATATATACAGTGCTATGGAATAAATTGGCACTAGATAAATAATAATAATAATATATTTTCAATCCAAATTTCACATGAATGTATGAGCTAGTAAGGTCCTATTGGAGCTTATGTATATCAAAAATATGAAACAGATTTATAATAAATTGTTGCAATTTCTTAACAAAGCAATCCCTCTTTTTGTTTATATATTAATGAATGTTTCATATATGAGTGTGTGTATGTAAATATATATCATTTATGCTGTGAAGCTATTCACATCATCAGTAAACATGCATTTGTTTTTGTTTTGTTTGTTTTAAAATCTAAAAGCCATTAACACAGTGAAAACATACTCCAATCATCCAGTGGCATCATGGACAGCTGACAGTCATAAGATCTCCCAGGGAATGATGTGCCTATTCTTCTTCATCCTCTTCCTGGATTTAGGTAACCCCATATAGGCTTAAATTCATAAAACCGTTTATGACTTAACACACAAGGAAATCAAAGGATTTATTTGTGTTTTAGTCATTCACTTATTCAGCAATATGCAAATTATATCTGACTATTGCTTTTTTATCAATGATCTATGGCCTGAGAGATCCACAAATTCATCCATCATCCACAAACTGGTGTATCCCATATGTGGGAGAACACAGTCATATTCATATGTGTGTGTATTGTTGGAATGGCAGTATTTATGCTATTTTTAATCATATAACCCTGTTTAAAATAAGCAAGGCAGGGAAATATGAGCATTCATTGATGAATACTCATGAATGATCATGGTGTATTTGATACACTGTTTTTTTTAAGAGCTTGATAAATTGGGGTGGATCAAATGCATACTGGGAGTTGTATTCCTACTTTACAAGGCAATGCTACATTTCCTAGTCCTAAAAAAGTCACAAAAAAAATAAATAATAAATATATGAAACTTGGATAAAGTGTGTTACCATGTTAGCCATAGCAAATGCAGGAGACTAGCAGAGTAAAATTGATACCTTTATTGGCTAACTATCACGGTGCCCGTGATTACCGTTAGCGATACTGTGCTTGCAGTCAACATTGCTGTACTCATTGCTGTACTTCGTTCTGAAGCACATTCGCTATTCTTATTGACCACCTCTTATTGCCACATTGAGTCTCCACCTACTCGCTAGGCCTTATAGGCCTCAGCCTGCCTTTCCTCATTTGCCCTTTCATGGTGTACCTATGCGCTATAGCTCTTGTGTTTCCGATTCTCGATTCCTGTGTATGACTCTTGGCTACGTTCTGACTCCGACTCCGTTTGATCCCTGACTTACAACTCACTCACGTTTTGGCTCCTGAATCTGGCTGTCTACCCGCTCTCGGTTTCACTCCTGGCTCTGGCTGACTACCCACTCTAGGTTTGACTCCTTGTTTTGGCCGACTACCCTCTCCAAACTACCCGGCTCCAGTTTACTTCGATCCTCTATACCCATGGCATCCTGTGTCCGCTTTCGCTCCTTCTTTTCGAGTGTGTCACAGTACCTTGTTTCCAGCGCCACCACTTCAGCGACGCTCGGCGTCTTTCCACACATCATCTGCAGGCAAGAGGCTTCAAGCATGCTGCAGGCCTCTGTTTTATGTGTGTTTGTTTCCTGTAGTCTCTTCCTACCTACTTCCTCAGTCACCCTTGTGTTGTTGTTCTGAGCAGTTCATTTTGTAGTATTCCTGATTCCTGTGTATGATCCGGCTTGTCTAGCGATCCATTCTGGTGTTGACCTGTGGCTCTGTCTTACTATTCTCCTTGGTGTTCCGATCTGGCTCAGATATCCTTTCTGGTGCAAACCTGTGGCTCTGGCTGACTACCCGCTCTGTGTATGACTTATGCTTGTCTGACTACCCACTCTGGTGTTGACCTGGGGCTCTATCCACTGCGCATCCAGCATTCCATCACTTCAGTGGATATCCTTTCTGGTGCAAACCTGTGGCTCTGGCTGACTACCCTCTCTGTGTATGACTTTGGCTCATCTTACTATCCTATCTGGTGCTTACTAAAAGGCTCTGTCTGTTCGCTCAGTTTGTTGGTTCCATTTTCAGACATCCTTCCTAGTACTGACCTGGGGCTCTAGCAGACTCCTGGCTACTGACTGCAGGCTGAGTCAGTATCTCTTGGGCGTTACCTTACCACGAGACTCCAGTGGGCTGAAGCCTAGTCTCGGACAGTGTGGTGCAGAGATTGGGAGACTGCTATTCCTGATTCAGTGCTCGCTGTTTCAATCACCCACTGTGTGTTTATATATATATTGCATTACTGTCATTATTCTCATAATAAAGGTTCTATTAACTATACGGTCTGACTCCTGGTTTTGCTTGCCAACTGTAACAGAGCGGTACTCAGTCTGTGTCAGTCCATGTCACTGGCAGTCTTGCTACATCCAGTCTGTGTCATTGGGTGCCCTAGCATACTAGGGCTTCACAGTCACCGCTGCCGATTCAGTTACCCTAACATTCTAGGGAGCCTCAATCACCACTGCCTGTTCAGCTACCCTAGCATTCTAGGGAGTCTCAGTCACCACTGCCTGTTTGGTTACCCTAGCGTTCTAGGGAATCTCTGTTTCCACTGCCTGTTTGAATCTCCCTAGAATGCTGGGTAATCTGTCACCATTGCTTGTTTGGTTACCCTAGCGTTCTAGGGATTCCGTTTCACCATTGTCCACTGATCTACCCTAGCGTTCTGGGGAGTTCTATTTCAAAGCACAGCCACCTTGCATATCTGGGCTATTTCCCTCAGTTCCTAGGAGATTTACAGCTGCTCCTGTACTAGTAGCTACTACCATCACTGCTACTTGTGGTTGCATTCTGTCAGGGTGGTATTTACCTCCTGTCAGTCAGGCGATACTGTGCTGTATCCTTACCTGCCTAGTGAGGGTTGGGGAAGTGCCCAGACACTGTCCTTACACCTGGTCCATTGAAGGTTGGGAAAGTATGTTTATTTCCTGCTGTTTTATTTCCCAATAAAGTTATTAATTTTTTTACTATATCTGTACTTGTCAGTGTTGTTATTCCAAAGTCATTCCGTGACACTAACTGAGTGGCTTTGGATGCAAACTTTCAAGACAAATAGGACTCTTCTGTAAGAGATCCTAGAGTATAATTTATGACCAACACTGAAAACAATATTCTGCTAATGGGTGCCAGTGTCAGTCAAGGGTTTAGATGTTAAAATTATGTGTTTTAAAATCATGTATTTTACATTCAGTCATCATTCTTATTATACCTAAAGAAGAGGTCTAGTTGTCTTCAAAGTTTGCATCCAAAGCCACTCAGTTAGCCAATAAAGGTTTCAATTTTACTCTACTAGTCTCCTATCTAAAACTTGACTCGATACCCAGAATACACAGCAATAGCTGTTTCAACTTTGAGATGTCCAAGACTGTTAGAAGAACACATACAGTTATAAATTACATATACTAAAGCACTATAAACTGTAGCTCTCTGCCTCTTGTCCTTCAACTTCCATCATCCTCAGAATAAGAAAGACAGACAGATTGAGAGATGGAGTGAAAAAGCAAGAGAAAGAGTACTAAAAGGAGAGAACATAAGGAAGAGGAAGAGAGTATGTATGAGAGGGAGAAAGAGCGAGAGAAAAAAGGAGAGATCAATAACAAAACAAGAAAGAATAGGAATAAAAAACACAGCAACAGAGAAAATGAGGAAGACACAGTGACAGAGCACAAGAGACATTGAGCGTGTTTTCAAGTAAGAAAATAAGAGATTGCACAAGCATGAGACATCTACAGTGAGCAAGAGAGTGATTGAGAGGAAGAGAGAAAGTACGAGAGAGAGAGAGCATGACAGAGAAAACAGAGGTGATGGAGACTGAGTGTAAAAGATAGATAGCAAGAGAGAGAGCAAGAGAGAAAATAAGAGATCATGAAAGGAGAGAGAGAGAGAGATACAGCACATCAAAGGAAGAGATAGAAGCTTCACCTGATAATAATCCAAGAACCCATCATTAAGACAGCACCCATGGACTTCTCCTCCGGAAACAAGAAGCAGTCCCCTAACTGTGGATACCAGTCTAGGAAAATAAAACTTCAGCTCTCACACATCAGCAATAAACACAATATCAGTATTGTGCACAACTTAGTTGACAGTTCACACTTATGATGTCCTGTTTTATTTATATGACTAATAGCAGACCTCTCTATATTCTGATGTTGTGCACAGCTCACTTTGAACAAATGATACCAGGAGATCATGTCCATCATACTAGCAGGCTATGACAACCTAAATGTGGAAGAGTAGGATCCCTAATTCACTTGAATCATTTGACTCTACATTTTTGTAAACAAGAGTAAAAGGAAAGGACATATTGATAATTAATTTTGTTTAGAAGGCTGGAATTGAAACTTTTCTCTGCATAAAAATGCTATAAAAATACTTTAAGGATAATCTACTTAACTTGAGCAGGTTATGAAGTCAAAGCATTTTAGATGTTATTCTTAAACGAATCACACATCCAATTTAATTAAGAAGAGCATTAGAAATAAAATGTAAGTTGTTTATTTAGTCATTTAGCAGAGACCCCTTAACAAAAGAAAATATTAACTTACTCGTTACAGGCTTTTTTCCTTTTTTTTTCTTTTTTTTCTTTTTTTGCAGATTTGCAAAACTAATAATCCTAAATACCTCCAATAAAAGACCACTGTGTGAATTTAATATAAGAATTTACAATACCCTTTCAAAGTTGCTAAAGTCAAGTAAATCCCTCATCATGTCTATTGATATATTTTCTTTTAATCCTTTAAATTCTCCACAATCCATCGGGCACCCTTTGCCACTCAAATGGCTAACTGTAAGGCAAAAGTACAATTAGGTGTAATTCTGTAGCAAACCAATTGCTCTATAGGGAACAAGCAAAAATGTCCCAAAATTTCCATGGGTTAAAAGCCCATTTAAATAAATGGGAATGCTTGTTTGTCCACTGTAGCCCAGACTTGTTCTAACTTCTTAGCACTTTAGCCTCATTACAGATGTTTTGAGCACATAAATCATACGCTTACATAAGCTAAAAAATGATCCTTTACTGAAATGACAAACAGATTTTAGAGCTTATTAAATTACTATTATCTTCAAGGCCTTGTTGCAATTGAAGCCGACTAGGAAAGAAGTCACACTAGGGGCTGGATTCTATTACAGGTACTAATTTTATCACTGCTTTTATCTCCTGTTTTCCCCATAGACTTCAATAGGAAAATGTTTGATAAAACAGGAGTTAACATTTAGCACTTGCAATAGAATCTGGCCCTAGATTTATTATTTTCTAATGGAGACTTGGGGTAGATTTAAAGGCAGCCGTTAAGTAAAAACACCACCACCGGGTGTTTTAACATGTAGGAAGCCATACAAAGGGTCATCCAGTATGCCGGCAGCAACACTAACATGTGTTTTGGCCCATAAAAAAAACGCCCCATTTTGCCATTTTAAGCGCTGCGTTAGCTGAAAAAAACCAATAAGGGACTCACTTACCGCACAAAACTTAAGACCCAATTTTGTTAGCTGTAAAGTTCCTTATCGGATCTTTTGCCAGCTAATGCAGCTGTTAACTGGCAAAAAACCCAATGTCCACAGTGGATGTATTGATATGGGGCCCTAAGCCCCACATCAATACATCCAAAGTGCCTAAAACCTGCCCAGAGTTAGTAGGATTAACCCTATGTGTCCCGGTGGGGTATAATTACCCCGTCGGCATTCATAGGGTTAACCCAACTAAGTAAAACAACATTGCATTAACACTTACTATTAATCCTGATGTCCAGTGGAGTCCTCAGCTTGCTGGTCCTTCTGTTCTGCCTTCTTTCTTCTATCTTCCGCCTTCTCCCTGTAAAATAAAATAAAAGTATAAAAATCAAGCATGAATGAATACATTCCAGAACCCTTTGAGTGGCATTGCAATGTGTTGCGTACTTCACTGTCACTCGAAGGATTCATCAGATCAAATCTCTCCCTCACTTAGGTCTCAATTCAAAGGAGAACAGTAAAACAGCTGGTAGGGCAAAATTTTCTACTGACCATAGACAAAATGTGTCTAAGTGTCACGGACACCAAAGTAAATAATACACGACGCAGGTACAGTGAAATTAGCCAGTTTATTAAGATAAGCAAAAGTAAGCACTTCCCCAACCTTAGTAAGAACAGGCGTGAGGACAGTGCCGAGTCCACTACCCAAGGACTGACGCTGAACTGTAACCAGTTCTCAGTAGCCTATAGAGATAGATGGGAGCAGAACCAGGCTTGGTTCTATACCTAGTAAATGGAAACCAGGAACACCAGGAAACCTGATCACTGGAGTGACAGCTAAACTCCCAGACACGAGACAGGCAGACAAATGTCTCGAAGTAGTGACACTACCACAGAGTGGTAGGAGGAGCGAAACAGAGAGTAACTAGTACTCCGAAAGAGTCTTGGAATCGCTCTACTAGGTAGGCAAAGGGCGAAGGCAAGAGTGTGGAATATAGCCAGCCGCAACACCGTAAGTATGTGAAGGCAGTACTGTACGTAGGCTGCAGAGCAGAGGGTTACCCAACAAGCACAGGAGGTAATGGATACAGTAGCACAGGATGGAGGCAACAGAGTGAGAGGCAACCAGCAACTCTACCATGGAGATAGCAGTTGCACTACATCGATGGAGTGCGTCCTCAGCTAGCCCAGACAGGTGGTAGTCAGACTGGAGTGAAGGACAGCATAGAGCGTAAGTCAGATAAGCCACAGTCGAGAGTGAGATCGGGTAGTCAGCCACAGCCAAGGTCAAAACAGAGCGGGCAGTCGGACAAGCCAGGGTCATACACAGATCGGGTAGTCAGACAAAGCCACAGGATCGATCAGGAGAAAACACAGCAGCCAAGCAAGGGTCAAACAAGAGCAACATTGAAGAAACACACAGATACACCACAAAAGGGCAACAAGTCCTAGCCTCAATGAGGTTTATAAAGCAGGAGAAGGAGGCAGGACCCAATTAGGCCCAACAGAATAGACCCATACAAAGGCGTCCATGCCAGTGTCTGTAACATGACTTAGCAATGAGGAAGTGGCCAGAGGCCATGACGCCCGGCGGCCATACATAGGTAAGAGCACAGGATCGATTAGGCCTCAAAGGGAGACTGTGATACTTAGTCAGTATTCAATGGCCTTACCAACTGGAACCACAATGAACACTGGGCCACAGAAACTGACTTGTGGCCAAACATCCGTTATGTATTTAAAGTTCCTAACATCCACGCTAAATAGCATGAATAATGGGAAAATCATAGGAAAACAGCTAGTACTGTCAAGCACCAAGTGTGAGCTTAAACACACAGTCACACTGTCAAACACTAACCGCACACTATTCCTAACAGTAAAGTGCAACAATACTCCCCCTAACACTATCCTAACACCCAGCTCTGTGTAAAACTTACCTGTCATCCACTGTCCATCTTCTTCTGTCATGTTCCATCTTCCTTCATCTCCTTTCTTCTTCTTCTTTTCTTCTTCTTCTCTTCTGTCTTCATCTGTTGGAAAAGATGTTCCTGCAAATGAGAGAAAGTTTACATTAAACATATGTATTAAAGTAATGTATTTCTTAATCCTTTCGTGCCGGAGGGGTATGCACATTGGAGAGCACCTCCGTTGCATACTTCTCCAGCACTCAAAGGGTTACACTGTGCTGGCATTACAATTACAAAAATAATATCATGCCTGATGCGGAAGAATAGATGGCCAATTCAAATATAATAAAATATATTATCCCACATGACTACATCAGAGGATCCTGTCCAAGTATAATTATCCCCTGGCAGTGCCATTGTTAATGATGCTGCCACTACATAGCAAAAATCCCCCCCCTCAATACCTCTCAGGCCGATGCTCGATCCAGTCTTTCAGAAATTTGAACAGAGACTGGCTTTTATATGATCAATCTCTGTTCAAAATGGATTCCAACCTACCACTGGATGAGATGTGTGCTTACGCTTCTCCCAGCCAATCAGCCATGTAGAGTGGTATTATCATTCTCTACGATGTTAGTTCCAGATTAATTGAATTATAAGATATCACCCTCCAGCCCCTTTTACCTATTGTAAGCCGCCGCCCCTCAGATGTGGAATCTGGTCGCTTGATCAGACAGCTTGCAGTGAGGGACAATCTTCTGGCTGTGAGTATAAGGAAAACCCTGCCCCCCTTGAAGGAGGAGGGCAGGATTTTCCTTATGCTCACAGAAGATTGTCACTTGTTGTGATCCATTTGGATGGTCTTGCTGTGCAGCTTTACATAGGTAAAAGGGGCGGAAGGGGGACATTTTATGACTCAATTACTCTGGAACTAGACATCGTAGAGAATGATAATAACACACTACATGGCTTAAAAACTATAAAAAATAATCGGGGCTTCATTTATTTTGAAACATTACTATCCCTTTAATGCTAACGCATGGAATTGAATGGGAAAATGGACAATGTTTAAATGTATTTTAATTAGATTGAATGGGCACTAACTTTAGTGCCCGACGTGTTTTTTTCTGCCGTGATTTCTTCATAGCAATGGTAATTGAAAGGCTTACTGTGCTTGGAAAAAAACGGAAGCTGTTTTTTTGCACATCAGACCTAATTGAATCGAGGCCCTAGTCACACTCCTTTCATGTTTTTATCCCCCTGAAAATCAGTTACTCTAAACTGGAAATTTTAAGTATTAATTTACCCTCATTGATGACATTCAAATGAATCAACATTCATTTCCTTTCCCTTGGAGAGACCATTCAATAAAATAACCTGGCATTTTTCTTGACATCTGACGTCTCATCTTTGATTGAACCTAACTTTTCTTTACTAAAGTGCTCTCTCCAGGCAGAGCTAGAGTCTTGGAACTCCTTATACATCTCTTAGCTAGGCCACATGAATCTGATTAAGATGGTTGGCCTTCCTAAAGTGCTTTACTTGTTACACTCTCTTGCCATCCACATTCCCCTATGATATCTACATTCTCAACATCGTCTAACCCTCCAGTTCATGGCAATATCCCATATGTATAAGTTTCTCATGGTTTGGGGGAGCTACAGGGCCCAATTTGGAACATGCGTTTTTCCAGTGTCAAACATGGAGTTTTCACAGCTTGCATCACTGGTGCCATGTCTCATTTGGGGCTGTGTACCAGTGCTCTACTTTAAAATTCTCCCCAAAAGTGTATATTTGTGAAATGTAGACATCCAAGGTTTTCATTTTAGGTGTGTTTTCACATTTTTCACACAGCCATTTTACCACTAATTTCTCATAAAATTTGAGGTCAGGAAAAAAATTCAGCTCTTTTTAACACACTTAGATTTCAATGTTGCAGTGGATTTCCAGCACAGGATAGTTACAGATTTAAAAAAAATGCATTGATTAGAGTTCAGCTCCTTCTTCTGAGTACAGCAATAACCAATTTGCATAGATTTCTCAAGGTTGTCGGTAGCTATGTTGCCCAAATTGGAACATGCGCGTTTCCAGTTTCATACTTTGAATTTTCACAGTCTGCTTAAATGGTGACATTTCTCATTTGGGGCAATGTACCAGTGCTCCGCTTTACAATTTCTCCCTAGACTCTCTGGCGTAACCATACCCATCACCCCTAGACTTTCCTGCTAAATATTCTTCCTGAGACTAAACCCGCAACACATACCCCTCATGTCTCTCTTTGTAACTGGCTGTTGACAGTCACAGCCACTAGACTGGGCACAACTGGATTGTGGAAATGTATGTCTTACCATACCCTGATCAACTGGAGGACCCATTTAACAAAAATGGTTGAAACAGAAAAATCTTATCTATTCAAATTTGAGCTCATGGCTTGCTAGGCCCCCTATTACTTTGGCAGGTACTTAGTGAAACTCAAGGCTGGCTTGAAATCAGGGGTGTCAGACTTATGTGTTTCAAAAAGTCAGCATTTAGTTTAAAATTGCATGTATTATCTACAAAAAACTGTAAAAACATCAGATACAACTTTATATATAGCTTAGTATATGTGTTTGTTGTAGGACAGGGCATCCAAACTTTGATCCTTAAGAGCAGACTGAGAATAGAGTCACACACTAATAAATAATGTATCCAAGTATGAGAAAAGTTAGTTCATGTCATCAATAGCTAGGCTAATATGTTATCTTAAAATGTGCAACATAAATTCCCTTAGATAAGTAAGGAACATTATGTTTTTCATTATTTAATACATTTTCATGAGAAGCCAAATTGACCATGTCCTAGGCCCACAAAAGGCCCCCAGGCCTTAGTTTAGACTTCCCTGTTTTAGGTGAAATCAAAGCCATATTATTGGTAGTGAATATGTTTTGCACACTAGTCAGTGTGGGGCTTTTTTCTCTTTTTTTTGTAAGTAGTTGATTCAACAGTTAAGTATTTGTAACATTATATTAATCTTATTAATCTCATGAGACTAGACTGTCTCACCCACACAGGTTATCTGAAATGAGTTACTGTGGGAATAAAAGAGATAATCATCTTATTAAATGTTTTGTATTACCACATATTTATTTAATTTCACAGTTTTTTCCACAAATATTCTATTTTAGTACATGGTTGTAGATGATTATTTGTATCTGTGTATACATACATACATGCATTTAGGGGGGTTTTGTAGAAAGTTTGTGATGATTAATGTCTTTTATCTCCCTACTGCCCTTATGGGCTATGTGCTGTCCATTTTTACTCCATCCTGAATCTAGGATACTTTTGTAGATTCCCACCGGACACCCATTTAATTGCATTCAGAGAAAATGAGTGATACTCATGTAAAGACACACGTGTCTGAGAGTTTGCTCCAGTATAAATGTAATTTTATGTCATATTCCTGCTGGATACATACAGAGGACCAGTCCAGGACTGGTGGCTTTGTATTACATTTTTACAAACTCTTTAAATCACACATAGTGGGAAGAGAATGCTTTATGACATGTTCTAACCAGTTAGTCTGATTTTCAAGCCAGGTCCTGCAAATGCAGGTTCATCTGAATATGTTGTTAGATTATTATCACTGCTTTTATTGCGTGATGAATGATATGTTGTTTATATTTTACTCCTGTATCACCTGGGTGGAAATGCACTAATGGTTGTGGTAAATGTGTCTGACAATGTGTGGAGATTATGTCATATTTTGCCAAATGCATTATGAATTAAATGTGCAAAGGGATGGGGAAATTTAAATATTAGCATGCACGGTTGTCATAATTCTGGCTATGTGTAAGCGAGGGAACATGAAAGAGCAGAGACTATGTTGATATGCTCAGACTTCAGTATCATTCAGTGGACAGGTTTCGCTCAGACTTCACACCACAGATGCCAGCATCATTCCCTAACCCTTTCAGTGCCATAGAGATGTGCATTGCTCACTGCTGTGACACTGAAAATATTCCAACATGAACAGACATTGACAGCATTGATTTTTTATTGATAGAACAGAAGAGAAGCCGTAAAATATTACAGCTTCTTTGATATTCTCTACTGTGAGTGCCCTGCAAGATCTTTTTTTTACATGAATTAGCTGATAGGCTAGCCCACTGAACAGCTGATTCTGTTAGCAAAGAAAGCTGAGAAACTGTGACATGTTGTGCTTCCTGTCTTTCAATGACAAATCAATTCTAGCAATGTCTGTTCATGTTGGAGTACTATCAGTTCCACAAGTAGTTGCAATGCACACCCCTATGGTACTGAAAGGGTTAAAGGAGGACAGCATCTCTCCAGTACAAACAGCAAACTGTACTCTGGTTCCACAGAGAGCTATAAGACAATCCCAAATTCACGAACCTAAGGTTGGCGAAGTTGGGACTGTGAAGTCCAACAGCAAAGGATGCTATTGGAGCTTAGTGAATGTGGAGAAGTACCTTATTAACATATAAACACACCCATATGAATACAACAGTGGCTCATTAACCTCTTAAGGACCAGGAAAATCTGAGGTGGATTGCATTTACGGGATGGAGCAATTTAGACTTTTTTGACTATGTCTTTGTTCAACCATATTTTCCCTTTAATTTCTTTAGTACACCCACACAAATTATATACTGTTTTTAAGCACAAGTATGGCTTTCTTTTGATGCCACAACTATATGAATACCTCATCTTTTAATTTGAATAAAATAGAAAAACAAGAGGAAAAAATAAAAAACAACATTTGCATACATTTTCCTGTCAGGATTTATACACTATTATTTTATTAAAAACAATATATTCATTTACTTATAATGAATATGAGAATACCCCATATCCCTTTTTCACATTTACAGGGTAAATAATACAAGATGGACACCATTATTTCCTATCTGTAATTTTTCAACATTTGGCATGTGAGGATCATAGCTTAGTTCACTGTGTCAGAACCCAAAAATGTCCCACAAAAGTATATGTTTCTGAAACCTAGACAACATAGGGTAAATAATAAGTAGAATTTTGAAGATTTATATGCAGATATTTTTCCAGAAATCTGTTCCAAAATTGTGGTAATATTTTGGGGTTTTTTGCATGTTTTCACACTTACTTTTCAATGTTGCTGTTGATATCATACACAAGATAGCTGCAAATTATAAAAAATACATTAATTAGAGTTCAGATACTTCTGAGTATGGCAATATCACATATGCATAGGTTTCTCAGGGTTTGTGGGAGGTTCGGGGCCCAATTTGGAACATGCGCATTTCCACTGTCACACATGGAGTTTTCACAGCTTGCCTCACAGGTGCCATGTCTCATTTGGGGCTGGGTACCACTGCTCCACTTTAAAATTCCCCCAAAAGTGTATATTTGTGAAAAGTAGACAACCCAGACTTTCATTTTAGGTGTGTTCACATTTTTCACACAGCCATTTTACCACTAATTTCTCATAAAATTTGAGGTAAGGAATAAAATTCAGCATTTTTCACACTTAGATTTAAATGTTGCAGTGTATTTCAAGCATAGGATAGTTGCAGATTTTTTTTAAAAATGCATTGATTCTGAGTACAGCAATACCCCATATGCATAGGTTTTTCATTGTTTGGGGGAACTATGGAGCCCAAATTGGAACATGCACGTTTACAGTTTCACACTTTGAATTTTCACAGCTTGCTTAACTGGTGCCATGTCTCGTTTGGGGCAATGTACCAGTGCTCCGCTTTACAATTTCCCCCCAAAAGTGTATATTTTTAAAACTAGACAACTCAAGCTTTCATTTTAGGTGTGTTTTCACATTTTTTCACACAGCCATTTTACCACCAATCCCTCATAAAACTTGATATATGAAACAGAATAAGTGTTTTTCATTCTTAAATTTCAATTTTGATGTAGATTTCAAGCACAGGATATCTGTAGATTCTCAGGATTTGGGGGAACTATGGGGCCCAAATTGGAACATGTCCATTTCCAGGTTTACACTTTGAATTTTCACAGCTTGCTTCACTGGTGCATGTCTCATTTGCAGCTGTGTACTAATGCTAAACTTTAAAATTTCCCCACAAAAGTGTATATTTTCGAAAAGTAGACAACCCAGGCTTACATTTTAGGTTTTCACAATTTTGTGGCAGCCATTTTACCACCAATTCCTCCCAAAACTTGATTTTAATGTTGATGTGGATTTTAAGCACAGGATAGGTGCAGATTTTAAAAAAAATGCATTGATTAGTGTTCAGCTCCTTCTTTTGAGTACGACAATAGGGTTTGGGAGAGCTACAGGGCAAATTTTTGAACAAACATTGAATTTTCACTGTCTGCTTTACTGGTGCTACGACTCGTTTGGGGCTGCTTAGCAGTGTCCACTTTAAAATTATTCCCCAAAAGTGTATAATTTTGAGAGATAGACAACCCAGGGTTTCATTCCAGATGTACTTTCACAGTTTTCACAAGACCACTTTATCACCAATCCCTCTCACAACCTGCAGTAGGAAAAAAATGTTTTTCAGACCTATATTTCATTGTAGCTGTGGATTTCAAGCAGCGGATATTTGGAGATTTTTTTGTTTTAAATGCATCACATTAGTGTTCAGCTACATTGTCTGAGTATGGCAATGCCCCATATGCATATGTTCGTCAGGGTTTGGGGGAGCTACTTGGCCCAGTTGGGAACATGTGCATTTCCAGACATGCAATTTTTACAGCTTGCTTCACTGGTGCATGTCTCATTTGCAGCTGTGTACTAGTGCTACACTTTAAAATTTCCCCATATGTATATTTTTGAAAAGTAGACAACCCAGGCTTACATTTTAGGTTTTCACAATTTTGTGGCAGCCATTTTACCACCAATCCCTCCCAAAACTTGATTTTAATGTTGATGTGGATTTTAAGCACAGGATAGGTGCAGATTTAAAAAAAATGCATTGATTAGTGTTTAGCTCCTTCTTTTGAGTACAACAATAGGGTTTGGAGGAGCCACAGGGCAAATTTTTAAACAAACATTGAATTGTCACTGCCTGCTTTACTGGTGCTATGACTCATTTGGGGCTGCTTAGCAGTGTCCACTTTAAAATTATTCCCCAAAAGTGTATAGTTTTGAGAGACATACAACCCAGGGTTTCATTCCAGATGTACATTCACAGTTTTCACAAGACCACTTTATCACCAATCCCTGGTATACCATGTCTGTTTTGTGGTTCTTGGTGTGGTCTTTCTTTTGGAGGTTGTGTAACACGTGGTTGGGGAGCACTGACATCTGGAATGTGAAGATCTGAGTGACAACAGTGCAGTATCCTCCACTCACTTATTGAGCTGTGCGCACATCAACACTATGTTCAACAGAAAAGTGGAGCAGTTCTGGGGTAAACCATTTGCACTGTAGGTGAGAACTACAAATTCCAATAATTCAAATTGATTTAAATGGGGATTTTAACCTTCTGTATGCTAGAGAGGTCTCCAGTACCTTGCTTTGCAATGCTTTGGAGACCTCGCTAGCATTCAAGGGTTTTAAAAATCCTCATTTAAATAAATGGAAATTTTAAGGTTTCCCCTAGACTGCAGATAATTTGCCCCAGAACTCCTCCACCTTTCTTTTGAACATACGGCCTATATATGTCACATTTAAAATATGAGTTGTCCCAGTGCTACGTCTGTTGTATAAATTGTTCATGTGAATCTATATATCGTATGAGGCACAATCTCTGTCTCTTCCTGTCTCTTTTGTTTTTCATTTGAATTGATCTGAAGTAGATGTACAAGAATTTCTTAATTATACAATATTCTCATACTTTCCTCCTTGGTAAGCATTTATGCCGTAATGGGGTAATTTAGTTTAAAGGAAATAGACCACAAATGCATAAGATTATAAATTTCATAAGAAATATTGAAAGACTATAGTCCCTTGAACTTTCATGATGCTTCAACAAACAAAAATTGTTTCCACACTCCCTTTACCACAAGTTCCTGTCAAATTAATAATCACCACTTTCATAATTTCTTATTTCTGAGGACTGTTCTTACTAAGCAAAACACTGAGGTTTAACTTTTTTCTTTCAAATTTCTTTCAAACCCATATAAATCAGGGTACAGAAATCTACAATTAAAATATTATCAAATGCAACAAATGGCTCATAATATTAATATGTATACTGAGAGTCATAATTTGTCTCACTTAAAATAATAATGTGATACTGTACCTTTTTTGCTTCAAATGCTGAGAATTCCATTTAAGATACTGATCCTTTCATGTTCCTTCATGCTCCTTGGTGTAATTTGATTAGCTAATGTATATACATATGCACTGAAGCCTCAGATGTGTGCGCTTACAATGGAATTCAATAAATTGCAAGAAAGCTTTCAGAAGGTTATTCTTCTGGGAATTTTCTGTAATATTATGCAGCACAATGTTTAAAGAAACAGTAAGTCGTTATTTCAAAATATGTAATTCTGTATCAAACCTACCTTCCTCTAGACTGTAAGCTCTCACGAGCAGGGCCCTCTGATCCTCCTGTTCTCCACATCTGATTGTACTATTTAATACCTCTGTATGTCTATTCCCAATTGTACAGCGCTGCGGAATTAGTTGGCGCTATATAAATAAAGAAGAATAATAATAAATAATTATACAGCTTATACAGCTTAACAAAAGGGTGGTCTGCTAGATGGAGTCTAAATGGGAATGCTACTATATATATATATATATATATATACACAAAACTGTGTAAACATATTAGGCATGTATTAAAAAATGATGTAAAGTAAGAATGCTTTCAAAAATAGACATGTTAAGAGTTTATATTTATCAATTTACAAAATGATAGTTAGTAGGGATGGGTGAAAATTTTCGTCTCAAACTCAAATCGGTGAATAATGGCTCTTTCCGCTTGGCGAATAATTTCCTGCGAAAAGTGATGTTTCTCCTCTTTTTCCCACGTTTTCCACCCATTGAAATCAATGGGAACAAAAATATTTCTCCACCACAGGAAAGTTTTCTACAGCCATATAAAAGGCTGCCAGGGTCTCACAGCATACTGTTCTGTGTTTGTGAGAGGAGAGAGCAGCATGTTTTTGAGCTAGAGAAGATAGGCAAATAAAAGGGAATTGAAGCTTAGTTTAGGGAGTCATTTAGGGAGGACATTTGTTCTCTGTATTAGGGAGTCTGGGGGCACGCTAGGTGATAAGAAGGGAGGAAGGAGGTTGACCCCCAAATACTCCAAAACTCCATGTGACTGACTGGCAAGACACAGGCAACCTATTTGCTTGCTGATCTTGCTGTTATTGTCCTTGTGCTGGGTGGGGAAGTCTGGGGAAAGACACTGTTCATTTTCTTTTTTAATTATAATTTTTTTTGGACAGACTGTGATAAGACAACAGGGTGGACAGCTTAAAAAAAAAAGAAAGAAAAAGAAAATAAAAAAATAAAAAAGAATAAAAAGCTAAATATCTTAGGTGACAGTGACAGACAGCTGACTGGGCTTAGCCAAGGCATCATACAGCTGCATCAGTTGTGTACCGTACAGTAAAAAAAACACAGTGTAGTTGCGTAATGTCCAGCAAACGCACAAGGGGAAAGGGAAGGGGTGGAGCAGTGTAGGGACGTGAGAGTAAAGTAGTAGTTCAAAAACTGACTGCAGCGATGGTTGCAGCGGCTTGTGCAATCAATGATGATGATCCTTCTACTCCAAGGGAGGATGTAGTTTGTCAAGGTCCCAGCAAAACTAGTTCCAGCACCATCAGTGCCAGTAGAAATAAAGAATCATATAAGAAGAACACTGAAGACAACAACAAGTTGCATTCAAGTGTTGATGATGCTGGTAATAGCTGGTAATAGCATAATAGAGGAAGGTGTAGCAGCTGAACCGCCTGCTGCATCAGATAGTGAGACAAACAAGCACCAAAATACCCATAGTAGGGAACTTTGTTACAGTAAAAATAAAATTGTTTGAGACCTCCAAAAGCTTAGAAGACTATAAGGGTAGTGGGCAAGAATTGTCAGGTGATGCTGATGCTGCTGAGGATGTCCTAATGATGACTTATGATGATGCCGATCTAGAATATATCCCTCCAGCATCCTTCTCTTGTTCAGATACAGATGAAGTTGAGAGTGAAGATGGTGACAGGGCTATAAGATTAGCAGCAAGTCAAAGTGAATCTTCCACCACTTTTAAGGAGCACTGTGCCTGTCTATAAAGTGTGTGAGAAAGCCATGGGAAAGTCTGACCCTAGACAAGCTCAGATGTCAAAAAGCCCACAGTCACCCTATCAGTCATCATCAGCATCATCGCCTCTTCAAAGTCCAGGTCCCACTCAGCCACACACACCTGTTTTGGGTACCCAGCAACAGCAAAACAGGTTAACATCCATAGTGTTAGATATGATGAGTACTTCTGGTGTTCCTGCTGTAAGTGCTGCACCTTTGACATCTAGCAGTAGTGGCAGTAGAATTACATCAGCATCTAGCTCCAGTAGTAGTAGTAGTAGCAGAAACCACACATGACAGACAAAGCCAGGACAAATATATTAACAGCAGAACAGACCGATAAGTAATGTGTATCAATAATCTGAGAAGGAGGATAGAGTATGGCAATGGTAAAAATACATACACAAATCACACCATGCCAGTCCCCCACCACCACCACTATAATACATATCTGCCACATTGTAGGTTGTACTTTATTTTTTTTTTGTTACTTGACATCATCATATATATGTCCCAGTGTCACTTAAGCAGGAAGTTAGTGTTGTGGGCAAAGGACAAATGCATTCTGCTTGCTAACACATTTTTCAAGCCATATTTTGTTGTAGGACTCACAACTTTGACTTTCAGCCACTTATTTCTAAACTTCAGCCCACAGAAGAAGTAATATTACAGTGGGAAATGTAGTATCTATAGGAAATATAGGCGAAAAACATGTTAAAATAGGCAAAAAATATATTATTATAGGTGGAAAATTTGTTAAAATAGGCGAAAAAGAGGACATTTTTGTCCATGTATTTAATTGCAGACTGTTGTAGCATTTTGAGATGATCTACCTGATTGTCACTACGGGTTTATTGTAGCTAAATTGTTTTAGTATAGTCATGTCAGATCACATACATATACAGTTATTGCCAACGCACAGGTCTTTAAGATTTTGTTTTAGATTTGTGAGTTTGCATTTAGATACATTTTTGATGTATTTGTAAATAGATACACACTCAGTTTGATACATACCATATTAACACCTGTTTTATTATTTGGGGGGATTGTTTTTAGTGTAACATCTTTTTTTATTTTTATTTTTATTTTTTAATGTTGTATCTGTGTTTTTTCTTATTTAATTGTTATTTTATTTAAAGGGGTCTGTAACACCATTTAAAGGGATATTATTAGTCTACCTATGTGTGTAGTGCTGCACATTAGGAGATTATATTATGGGGACAGGTCCTCTTTAGATTAAGATACTTCCATTTAAGGGAGGAATTTTAAGGGAATAAATATTGTATATGAAAGAGTTATATTTTTAGATATTCCAGTACACTCCATATTGACATATATACATGCGGGAATTCTTTTGGTTGGATTCAGTAGAGTTCTGATCCAGTAATATAGGAAAAGGTTGCATTTTCAAATATTTATGTTTCTAATGAGCTATTTGCTCGAATTCATTTTGAACTCACTCAATTGCTCCCGTTGCTTTAAATATGTCTTTACCACTCTGTTTGTGCTAATTTTTCCTAAAGATCTTGATAAAGCGACTTAGATTTGCGAAATGCGTTGATATTGTAGGCTGATTATATTGCAATATATGTAATCTGGTTTTATATATTTTTTAACATATTGGATATTAAGTATTTTTGATGCAAAGATTTGAGAGCAGCAATTGTTTTTTGGAGCGGTATTCATTGACACATTTATAGTGGAGCTGATCCTTCCTGTGGCAGTGGTGTCAGTATCTGACCATAAGAACCAAGCAGAGATGGTTATAGTATATATCCTCTGCAAGCCTTTTGCATTGCTTATGTGTATATGCATGTGAACAGCAATTTTATCATGTGAGTAGTTGGTAATCTTCTTATTACTCTTTATTCTGTATGATAAGGCACCATTGGTGCCTATTGTTTTGTTTTATGTCTTTTATATCTTATATGCGACTCTACTAGTGGAATTTCTAAGGGAAAGCAGCCAGATGATTGAAATCTATAAAGAAGCTGGTAGGATACAGTTTGATAATATCCTGAGCCTTGTGACTGTTTTACACATAAGTGCTATACCAGCAAATTCCCTTGTGAGTATCAGTTCACTCTGTGAAGGGACAGTGATCATTGATTATATCAACAATATTGCACAAGGTATAAAACCAAAAAACAAAAAACACAGAGGGCGCCAGTAGTGCCTTATCATTGACTCACCAAATATAAACAATAAAAGAATGTAAATACACTCACATGGACAAGTGGCTGTACTGATATTTATATATATATAAATACAGCAATGTACACTTTCAGGGTATATTGTACTGTCCCTGCTCGATAATATGCTCACATATCCCACGAGAGGATCTTCAGTCTTCACTCTTCAATCCTCGATCTCCAAATCCCAAAAGTAAATCCAGCAACGGAAGAAAGCCGCTCCCCCCAACAATCTCCAATAAAATATATTTCTTTTTAAAATCATCAATAACAATTCCTACAAAGCTACGCGTTTCGTAACGATCTAGCGTTACTTTCTCAAGTTCTGCAGGTAATCCTTGCACAAGGAAGCGTCTTCTATATCATCTGCTAATTGGAAATCTATCTTTGCCTGTGTAAAACACACCAGGAAGAGTAACTGAAAAGTAATATTGTTTCTCCCAGCCTGCTGGAAAAAAAGCTCATGTAATATATATCTTAAAGAGCAGCAAACATGAAAAAAGCATATGCTATAGATCATTCTTTCATTAGTTACTCTCCACTACAATCACTTCTTTGAGTAGTAGCAGCAATATCATGTTAAAAATTACAGCCCTAACTGTACAGGTTTGTCCCAAGCTTGTCGTACCACGTGGCAGCATTCATTCCTATTGGCTGTGCATGTGAGTGTGATATCATAGCAGACAATAAGAATCATCAGTTCTGGGACTCACAGCACACTAACACTGGTGATGAGAAGGCAAATAGATATCTGTGCACACTGTTGGTTTTAAGATCATAATACTGCCAGAGTTGAGATGAGTTGTTATTAATTGGTTTTAGGCTGAGACCTAAAGGAAAACTAGCACCTCCTAATATTACCCCACACAGCATTTACCTTACTATGGCCAGATAACTCTAATGCCTTTGATCCTAGATTGAACAGATAACATCTACAGTCCATACTAGGGGCTCAATTTAAAGACAGCCGTTAGCCAAAAAAAAGACTAACGGGTGTCTTTACATGCAGTAGGCCATTCAAAGGGCCATGTAATTAACTGCTAATGGTAGTTCATCCAGTGTACCGGCCGCTACACTAACGTGTGTTTTGGCCCACAGAAACAAAAAACAAATGTTCCACTTTGCCACTAAATAGACTGCGTTAGCTGAAAAATATCCGAAGAGGGACTCATTACCGCCTAAAATTTAAGACCCAGTTTGTTCTGCCGTAGAATCCCTCATCGGATCTTTTGCCAGCTAACGCAGCTGTTAACTGGCAAAAAAAAAAGTCCTCAGTGGATGTATTGATATGGGGCCCCAAACCCCACATCAATACATCCAAAGTGCCTAAATTGTGTCAAAAGTTAGTAGAATTAACCCTATGAGTGCCAGCAGGGTATAATTACCCCGCCGGCATTCATAGGGTTAATCAGACTAAGTGAAAAACAACATCACAAGTTACACTTACCATTAATCCTGATGTCCAGCGGAGTCCTCAGCTTGCTGGTCCCTCTCTTCTGTCTTCTTTCTTCAGTCTTCCACCTTCTCCCTGTGAAATAAAAGAAATATATTAACATTAAGCATGAACAAATACATTCCAGAAACCTTTGAGTGGCAGAGGGGTACGCAACGCATTGCAAAGCAATGCGTTGCGTACCTCACTGTCACTCAAAGGGTGTCATTTTAGTGTCCCATAGATATAGCCACATATGCCTCCATGTAATGCCCCATAAAATACATGCCCATGATTAAAAAGGTCCATAGATACAGCAATCAATGTAATTCACACATGCCCAATGTGACTTAGCTTATATTTGTTGTCTCCGCCGCTTGGAGCGGCCGCGAGGGCGGCAGAGACTGACATGTCCCACGATGCTCCTCATCAGCTGCGTACGGGCCGATGCCCGTAACACACTGAGGGCATTTGAAGTGAGCCTGCCTTTATATATGGGCAGGCTCACTTCAATTGCCCTCACTGCCATTGGCTGGGATGTTCTTCACATCCCAGCCAACCAGATTCAAGAACAGCCGCTCGATGTGAAGAACATCCCAGCCAATGGCAGTGAGGGCAATTGAAGTGAGCCTGCCCATATATAAAGGCAGGCTCACTTCAAATGCCCTCAGTGTGTTACGGGCATCGGCCCGTATACAGCTGATGAGGAGCGTCGTGGGACATTTCTGTCTCCACTGCCGCCGCTCCAAGAGGCAGAGACAACAAATATAAGCTAAGTCACATTGGGCATGTGTGAATTACATTGATTGCTGTATCTATGGACCTTTTTCATTCATGGGCATGTATTTTATGGGACATTACATGGAGGCATATGTGGCTATATCTATGGGACACTAAAATTACACCCTTTGAGTGACAGTGAGGTATGCAACGCATTGCTTTGCAATGCGTTGCGTACCCCTCTGCCACTCAAAGGTTTATGGAATGTATTTGTTCATGCTTAATGTTAATATATTTCTTTTATTTCACAGGGAGAAGGCGGAAGACAGAAGGACAGTGGACTGACAGGTAAGTGTAACATGGATTGGTTAACGATCTGTGCTTGGCAGTATGTCAAGCAGTATGTCAAGCACCAAACGGACGTTCAGTCACAACACTGTTTTTGTGGCTTAACGTCCTTTGGCGTTCTAGCTGGTAGGGCCTTTGAATACAGTGTTAAATATGTTAGTTTAACAGCTGGTATTCACTTTGGCCCTACGGGCTATGTTAACGGCTGGCTTTAAATCTAGCCCTAGATGTCATGTCCATGGAGGCAGACATGCCAATCAGTATTAGACCCACAAGTCCTTGAACTTCTACTGGCTTCCTCTGGTAATCTCAACTGGGGATGGTTGAAAATGTTCACCTCAATCCAAAATCAGAGAATAATAGCACTTCCCGCTTGGTGAATAATTTCCCATGAAAATTTAAATTTTTCCGCTTTTTCGTCCAGCTCATTCCATTGAAATTGGGAACATTCATTTTACACATAAAGCATAACAAATGTTATTTTATTTCCCAGAGGTATAGTATAAAAGAGGAATGAGGGTGCCTGTGTTGGTGATGTCTGGGGAAAGAATCAGATGAACAGGGAATTTGTTCAGGGGGTTTATTGACTGGCATTTGTGGGAACAGTTAATAAAAAATAAAAACTTAAATTAAAAATTCAATAAAATAAGAAATTGGTATGAAATACGACAGAGACAGGGACCCCCTGACATAAGCTATGGCAGGGGCAGACTGATACTTGACAGGATATAGTTTTTTACAGAAAATGATTTGTAGGACTTGTTGCTACAGGCTCAAGCCCTGAGAAAACATTGATTTGTAAGATTTAGACTTAATTGAGGTACAAGCCCTGAGGAAACATTGATTAGTTGTAGAAAATTAGACTTATATTAGGCCCAAGCCTTGAGGAAACAATTATTTGTAGGACTTAGACTTGTTTGGCACAAGTCCTAAGGAAACATTGCTTTGAAAGACTTAGGCTTGTTATAAACCAGCCCCCAAAAATTTTGCATTTTTTGTAGGCCTTGTATTTTTTGTTTTGTTGTTACATCGTAGTTTAGGATGAAAAAAGACGTGTCCATTGAGTGCAACCCTTTTCCTATTCTTGTTTACCATTGTTGAAGCAAAAGAAGGCAAAAAAAACTTATTTCAGCAATTTCAAATTCTGATTTAAATGGGGAAACATTCCTTCTTGACAACAATGGCTATCAGAGTTCTCCTTGGATTAACAAGCACTAAATAAATATTAATCCCAACACTAACATACATAGTCCTCTAAGTTCTGCTCTTTTGAAGGTTCTTTTTAAAGACATTTAATGTATTCAATTGCACCACCTATTCAGGCAGTGAATTCCATGCCTTTATTGTTCTTACTGTAAAGAATCCCTTCCGCTGTTGTAGACAAAATCTTTTCCTCAAGTCTTAGAGGATGACCACTTGTCCTTTGTACTGTTCTGTTAATGAAAGGTCTTTGGAGGGCCCTATGTATGGGCCCTGAACATATTTATATTATGTTATCATATCCCCTCTGAGATGCCATTTCTCTAGTGTGTACAAATGTAGCTTTTCTAGCCTTTCCTCATAACTAAAACTTTCCATGCCCCTTATTAGTTTTGTAGCCTCTGCACTTTTTCCAGTTCCATAATGTGTTTTTTCAGAAAAGACGCCCAGAACTAAACTGCATATTCAAGGTGAGGTCTTACCATGGACCTGTAAAGAGACAGAATAATATCTTCCTCCCGTTAGTCAATGAACCTTTTAATACATGCCAATATCTTATTGACCTTTGCAGCTGCCAACTGTCACTGTGCACTACTGCTAAGTCTATTGTTATCATTACTCCCAAATCCTTTTCATTAGTAGATTTCCCCAAAGAAACACCTTTAGACTATATGTTGCATTTTTATTATTATACCCAAAATGCAGAACTTTACACTTGTCTATACTGAATCTCATTTGCCATTTACCTGCCCAGTTACCCAATATGTCCAAATCCTTTTGCACTGAAGACACATCCAGTTCAGACTTTATTACCCTACTTAATTTTGTGTCATCGGCAAACACTGATACATGGCTCCCTATGCCCAGTGGGAGATCATTAATAAACAAATTAAAAAGAAGTCCCAGGACACAGCTCTGAGGTACTCCACTTATCACTTTTGTCCAATTTGAGAACTTCCCATTTACCACCACTCTGCATTCTATCCTTCAGCCAATTTCCACTCCACGCACAAACGTTTTCCCTAAGCCTCTTTCAGTCAATTTGTACAGTAACCTTTTGTGTGGAACCGTATCAAATGCCTTAGCAAAGTCTAAATAGATCACATCAACCGCAGCACCCAAATCTATATTATTACTCACTTTTTCATAAAATGCAATTAAGTTTTGACAAGACCTGTCTTTCACAAAACCATGTTGGTTCCTGCTAGTGATATTCCTGTTCAAGATGAAATCCTGAATATATTACCTTAGCAACCCTTCAAACAGTTTCCCCTCCACAGATGTCAAGCTTACGGGTCTGTATTTGCCTGCCTGGGATTTTGATCCTTTTTTAAATATGGGCACCACAACTGCTTTATGCCAATCCGTGGCTACCATACCTGAAATAAAAGAATCCCTGAAAATCAAAAATAACGGTCTGGCCAGGGTCCAGCTTACCTCTTTAAGACCTGTGGGTGTATACCATCTGGACCCGGGGCTTTGTCTACCGTAACACCATTTATTTTATGATCATGGTTCCACTTGCCACTACTAGCTCCAGTGATTTACCTGAGGCAGCAGTAGCACTACCACTATCCCTCACCACTTCAGGTATATGTGAAGAAAAAAATAAGTTGTCCAATAATGCTTCTACACCTACCCCTCCTCCAGAATCATGGGAGGAGGGTGTGTTGTTACTAAACGATACATTTTTCCCTTGAGAGCAGGAACTGTGCTTCTCATCAGCATATGCAATGAGAACAGTGTGTGTGGTAAATAAGGGAAGGATGGGAACAATTGGCATAACTCTGTCTAAACACCTTGATGCTTATGGTCCTCAATGTGGAATCCCCCACCAGAAACCAAATACTGCTGCTTTCAATATGCCCCTTGTCCACTCCCCACTAAGGACACATGGCAACTTGCAGACAGTTTAATAGTAACGATGAACCCTCTCTGCCACCAGCTTAGCATATTCTGTGGGATAGAATATCCTCAGATGCCGCCTTATGCCCTGGTTGCGATTATACTCCACCACAGTGCCATGTGTGGTCATTGCACCACAGAATGTGCAATCGGAGGACACAAACTGCCAAATCCTGATATCTACTGAATGACTATCAACTGATGGAGGAGCTAAAGATGAACAAGGTGATTGTCAGAAGATGTAGTTACCCTAGAGCAAGAAGGTGATGTCAAGTCAGATGTCTCCCTCGCCATTGAACTGGTCTGGTTTCTCTATTGTTCCTCCTCTTTGATCTCTGCTTCACCTCTTGTTGCCTTTGGGGAGGGTCAGGAGGTATGCCCAATTTCTTTGGTAGGTTTTTGGCTTTAACATGTTTCAAATAAATGTCATGGTGTCTGTGTTTCATGTGTGTTATCAAGGTGGTTGTGCCAAGGTGAGTTCCTTCCTTTCCCCTTTACACTGACTTGTCACAAATTGTACACTGTGCCATCTTGATGACTGCACTGTACCTGCCCCAAGAGAAAAGCAGTCCAACACCAAGGACATCAGGGGGAGGGGAAAGGTGGAGAAGAGTGGCCTCTTTCTTCTCCTGCACATTCCCCTTCACTGGGGCAGATGATGATGTTGCTGCTTTTGCTGCTACTGCCTCAGAATCAGCACTTGAACTTACAAGTAGAAACTGTCCTAGTCCTGCATCACTTGTTGAACTAATTCCCACTGTGTCCACAGTGGTCTGTGGCACACTAGCCTGCTCCTAAGCATCCTGCTGCCCTTGCAACTGATCAACAGAAGGAATTAGTGCAGTAGAAAACTCTGAAAATTCCAAAAGCTCACTGATGGTGGTGGTGGTGATGCCCATACCCATCCTTGTCTCCCATTCCTTCTCAGTTTGGGTTAAAAAGGCCATCAATGTCTCTTCCATCCAGGCTTCTCCAGCATCATTATCATCATCACCTCTCCCCCACCACCAGTCCCTCTGTGCTGCTGTTACTGCTCTATTACAGACATCTCATGATTGGAGGAGGTGATGAGAAATGTGACAGAGGGTCCCCTAATGTTAAACTTGCCATTTCTTGTTAACCTGAAGAAGGCAGACTGGCAGCACTAGCTGCATGCAGAGGCAGGTGATCTGTGCTCCTGGTGGTCGTGGTATTACTTCTGCTAGTCAACAATACTGCCTTCTTCAGGATCATGTTCCACCTGGACAATGCCGTGTGGGCAAGGGGACTCCCAGGGTCAGGGGAATGTTGTGGGCTCCCTTGAGTCTGGATACTATGCATTACTTCCCCTACCACTCCCCTAACGCTAGTCCTACCAGCTGCTTCACTGTCACTGTTACTACTACTAACACCAGCCACATCTAATGATGTAGAGGCCTAGGGTGGTACTTTACAGGGGGTGGCATAAAAAGCCAACCCCACCTGCCCGCTCAGACGCCACTGTTCTATTGTGGGACACAAGTCATGTCTGCAGAGGTCAGGACTCTCTCCATCCTTTATTTAATCTATGCGCATGCCTGTCTCGCTTCTTTGCAATAGGTCAATGTTGATTTAAGGCAGGTGGAGAACTGTCATAAATAAATGTATTTGGGTTGGGTTCCATTTGTCATGTGAGTGATGTGAAGACTTCAAAGCTGAGTCCCAATGCCAGTAAGCTGTGCATTTCTAATGGATATGAAATCAGAGAATGGTAGCCACCGCAACATGAAGGCTATCTTTCACAGATTTCAAATCCAATAGAAACAAAACAATGCCTTTAGGGCAGCCTCTCAGTGTTTCATCGGAGGATGATGGCCTGGCTCATGTTGCAGCATGACACGTAATGGCAAAGGGAGGCAGAGAGGCAATGTACAGTGTGCCTGACTGGAACCTCTAGGTCACTAAGAAGAGGTGCGTTTTATTGGGGTGGAGATGAAAGAGGGATAGGCATGTATATCAAAGAGATAAGAACTGCTTACAAGAATGTATTTATTGGCTAGTGAGATGATTGCATGTGGAGAGGTGATGTATACTGAGATTGTGTATGAGTCACACGTCCATGAGGTTAACTCTTTGAGTGCCAGTGGGGCCTCTAATTCAATGGACACATCTCTGGCACATAAAAGGTTAATTCAAAGGGGCATATGTGTGTGTCTTTGTATCTATGGTGAGCCGGATTGGTAGGTGTGACTTTGGGTGTTCATAATAACTGGGTTAGGTAAGGGTTAGCATAGGAGAGGAGCTGAAAAGTGATTGCTCTTTTTGCTATTTTTGAGTCATGGGAATGGCTTCAGAGTTCTGGAGAACTCTTAACATACTGAAATGTCTGAACACAGCACAAGCTAAAATATATAAGAATCAATTTTATAGCATTGAGAGCATCATACACCTGCAAAACCCCCTTCTTTGAGACCCAAATCCCCCTTTGCCACCCTGGTGTCCCTGTGTTTAGGAGATCAGACTGTGTGGTTTGTTTATATAACTGTATCACATTGCTCCACAGCAATAAAAGTCACATTAATGTATGTGGAATCTTCAGTGTATGTGATTATAAATTAGTCTGTGTAAATAAAATACTTTGGTTTTGCTCTAAATCATTTATTCGGTTACACAAAGAGGTGTCAATAGGTCATAAAATAACCTAAAATGTTTTGCTAATGCCGCACTCACCAGTCATGCAGCCAGCAACGCCATCTAAAACAAAAGTGTCCCTCTTTTGGTCATTTGAAATGTTAGGCGGTGTGGGGACAGGCTGGACAAATTACCTATTTTGAGTTTAGTGATAATGACCATTTTCATAGGGATCCTGATCTTTTTGAGCCTGCAAATTGAAGAGTTTATGTCTACTGTTTTGTTGTCGTGTATATAAATATAATTGTGATTGTTGAATCTACATTTTTGTGGTGGTGGTGTAGCTTGTACTGGTGAATGCCCATACAATTCTCCTTTGGTGCTTTGGTGTTTTTTTATTCTTTTTCAGTTAACAAGACTCTCAATGCACAGTACAATATAGCTGAATATAGACAGGAGGAGCAAGAGTGTCCTCACCAATGTAAATGGAAGAACTTTTTTTTCTTGGCTTCTAATTCAAGAATACTAAAGTTATAGCTAATTGAATTATATTCTGTAGTGCTTTGTTGTAGTTAGAACTTTAAATACAAACACTTATAGCTTATCAATCTAAAGGGGCAGCAACAGCTACACCAAAGGGTTGAAATTAAATTTCAGCAAATTCCCATTGATGCTAGGAAGAGGTGGATCCTAAACAGGAAGAGGTGTGGCCTAGACAGGAAGAAGTGGAGCAAATGAATATTAGAGGAATGTGTGAGTTTATTCAAGCCTAAGGCAGTACAAAACCTAAATACACCACTGCAGAAAAGGAAGAAAAAGGGACAAACAGGGGTGTGCCCTGTGCACATCAATATTATGTTCCTCAACCACCACCAGACACCCAATAGGTGTGCACTCACAATTCAAATGGCTGACTAATGGCTTAAGCCACAGTCAGCAATCACACATCTGGGGTTAATTGCTGTCCCCAGTCACAGTTACACTGAATAGATACGTCCGTAGCTCTCTTCCACAGATCACACCTCCCCAATGGCAGTGTAAAATGTATACAGAGAGCCCAAAATAAAGAAAAGACAGGAAGGGCGCCAAATAGTGTATTATAGTTGTATAACAAGCATAAAAATATATACGCTAATAAAATATTACTCACAAGTAAAATGGTCAGGCTGCTGTTATCAGTCTGACAAATGTGCATCCGGAGAGCATAAGCCTGTCTCTGTTCGGGTAAATCTTACATGTCCAGTATCAATCCAGAGGAACGAGTGTGAAATACTCAGGCGGAGGATTCTTTATCCTTAAAATACGTTTATTAAAATTATAAAATTATAAATTATAAAATCCAAGCAGACAAGTTGTTGGATTTTATCATTTTATAAAACGTATTTTTACGGATAAAGAATCCTCCACCTGAGTATTTCACACTCGTGCCTCTGGATTGATACTGGACATGTAAGATTTTCCCAAACAGAGACGGGCTTATGCTCTCCGGATGCGCATTTGTCAGACTGACTGATAACAGCAGCCTGACCATTTTACTTGTGAGTAATATTTTATTAGCTTATATATTTTTGTGCATGTTATACAACTATAATACACTATTTGGCTCCCTTCCTGTCTTTTCTATTTTTGGGGGCTATCTGTATACTAAATACACCACTGATCACATCAATTTCAGTCCCTGAGTGTTCCTCCTCACTAGTAACATGATCACCCTCTCCTTCACTTCTAACGCTCTGTACAAGCTGCTGGACATTCTTAGTAGTAGCACTAGTGGCGGGACTGATTGGGGATGACAAGTGTGACTTAGGGTCCCCTGCTGTCACACTTGGCATCATCTCCTCCACCCCGCCTTTCTGAGAATTGCAAGACTCACTGGCAGCAGGTTCAGCACTGGCAGCAGGTTCAGCACTGGCAGCAAGGGCAGCACTTGCAGCAGGGACTACCCTCTTCTTTCTATGTCCTTGATAAAAATGTCCCCAAGATCCATAGGGGTGATGTAGGCCAGAGCTGAGATTTTCAAGAATGAATGAAACCAGTGACTGGGGTCACTACTAGGTGTCCTACTTGAGCCGGCTTAATAGTGGCTGGAATAGGGAGAAAAGGACGGCAGCAGTTGCCTTCCTTGTCAACAGCAGTGATCACCTATCCTACTGGATAGGTGATAAATGCTAGGTGGGCATCAGGAGGTATCCCGATCCCCCCTGCGAGGTCTGAAGTATATTTTTTATAATAAAGCATTTTTTATACATATAAAGAAAAGGGTATGCAGCCGCATACCTTGTCTATGAACCTTTTGAGTGCCAGTGGGGTATGTAAACACATTGCAAAGCAATGCATTGCGTACCTCTCTTGTACTCAAAGGGTTAACTTTGCACTATATATGCAAGGGGTTCAGAATATCAGATTACAAAGGCGGAGGGTAGTGAAGGAGGGTAGTATGTCGGAGGGGGCATTGTATTTCAGATTACAAAGGGGGGTAGTATGTTGGAGGGGACAGTGTATGTTGGATTACAAAGGGGTGGTAATAGTAGGTCAGACAGTGTACATGGAGATATGAGTCTACCAGTGCTCAAGGGAACAAGTGTGGGGGCAAAGCAGCGTACATGGGGTTCTGTGTCTACCACTGGGCACAGGAACAGGGCTGGGGGGCAAGTGGTAGCCACAAATCCCCATAGATGCTGGGTGACCCCTCCCCAGTCTTCTTTCACTGTGAGTGTACAACATGTATAATACATGATACATAGCTAAGTGGATAAATGTGTACTGCTTTGTGTACTTTTTTAACCCTTTGATTGCCACAGGGTTAAGCAGTGCACATCCCTATGGCACTCAAAGGTATAATGGAGTGATGTTGTCCATATTGCTGAACGCCTTCTCTTTACTCCCCTAGTAGCCAAGTAGGGAAGCAGAAAGATTGTTCTTCAACCTCAGAATTGTCGTAGTGTTGGTTATGTGTAGGGATGGGCAAAAATTTTCGCCTCAAACTGAAATCGGCAAAAAATGACACTTTCCACCTGGTGAAAAATTTTCTGCGAAAAGTTACATTTTTTAAGCTTTTTCCCGCTTTTTTCACCTAGCTCATTGCATTGAAATCAATGGGTAGAAAAATTTTCCTCCACCTCATGAAAGTTTTCTACAGCCATATAAAAGGCTGTCAGGCTCTCACAGCATTCCAGCAGCATGTATTTGAGCTAGAGAAGATAGGCAAATAAAGGGGAATTGAAGCTTTGTTTTAGGGAATCATTTAGATAGGACATTTGTTCTCTGTTGTAGGGGAATTTAGGGGGAACAATGGGATAAGAAGGGAGCAAGGAGTTTGACCCAAAATACCCCAAAATTTGGTATGACTGGCTGGCAAGACACAGGCAGCTGGGTTCCAAATTGCTTGCTGATTTTAGTTTTATTGTCTCTGTGCTGGGGAAGTCTGGGGAAAGAAGTTGTTGATTTTGTGAATATAATTATATATTTTTTGGAGGGACTAACTGTGATAAGATATGGTTGACAACTTAAAAATAAATAAATAAGAAAAAAAACATATATAATTAAACAAATAAAAATATTAGACAGCTGACTGGGAGCTCTGTGACTGAGGCAGACTTGATAGATAGCAGGTAACATTGAGAATTTTGTTGAGGGCCAAGACAAGACATCACACGCCATCAATTTTGAGTAAAAAATACACAAAGTAGTTGAGTAATGTCTAGCAAATGCAGAAGCGAGTGGGGGAAAGGTGGAGCAGTGCAGGGGCGTAGGAGTAAAGTGTGAGTGCAAAAACTGACTGCAGCAATCGTTGCTGCAACATGTGCAATAAATGATGATGATCCCTCTCCTCCCGGAGTGGATGCAGTTTGTCACGGTCCCACCAATCACATCACGCCAGTTCCCCCACCACCACTATTACCATACACATTTGCCACATTGTAGGTTGTACTTTATTTTTTTATCAATCACTTGACAGCATCATGAATGTGTGCCAGTGTCACTTAAGTAGGAAGTGTTGTGGGCAAAAGACAAAGGCACTATGCATGGTAACACATTTTTCAAGGTATATGTTACTGTAGGACTTGCAACTTTGAAAAGAGAAAAAGAGAAAACTTTCACTAAAAAAATGAAAAATCATCCATTTTTCGGGAAAAGTCATGAGGAAAATTTTTCACACTTTTCGCCCACCCTTAGTTATGTGTGAAAGGAGGAAGTCCCTTCCACACTGACAACAGTTCACAGCCCTCCATGTTTGTGATTGATTGACTGTTACTGCATAGGAAACCTGAAGTTGAGGCTGCTATCAGAGTTTAGTGAATGTGTTGAAGTGTCACATTAACATATCAACATACTTGTATACTAAACTGTCTCATTATTCAGCATTTACACATGGAAATAACTCATTATGCTTCATTTATATATAGAAACAGGTAATTGTCGATGTGATGAATGAAAATTTGTAAAACTGTCAGATGGATGTCAATGTGGGCATATTTTTGTCAGAGTGCTGGTGAAGTGATGTCGTAGACACTTTAGTTAATACTATTGATGTGCCTACGAACACTGCTGCGACAGGACATCAATATTTTCAGCCCTCTTCGAACTTTAGGGAATCTAGGCCAAAGAGTTATTGCGCAACAGATGGAGTACCACAGGTTGCCCACCCCTGATGAACACACTACCATAAAAGTTACTAATCTACAATTATATTCAGAAATAGTTATACTAAAGTTAATGTTATTAATATCACTAATAAACAACTTGAGGAGCCCGTTTTGGAAATAAAGACACTAAATGTTTAACAATACTTTTTCTTAGTTTTATTTTTCAGAATTGGTGTTAACTAGTTAACCAGTGTAGTAGCATACATTGCATATATTTCAAACTATCACTGTATACTTGTTTATGTTCTAAGCCTTAATAGGAGTCTGTTAGATACAATGCATCTATATCAGGTCTAGTCAACTATCGAACCTCTAGCTTCTGGGGATTAGAACTCCAGACATCCCCAACTGACCATTGGCTGGTTGAGCATGATAGAAATTATAGTCCACAACAGCTGTAGGTCCAATAATTGACTGGACCCTGTTTCATACAGCACATGGAAACATCCCTTGCTAAAGAAGTAATTGAAGATGTTTTTTTTTTCTCTTCTTGAGAAATAAATAAGAAATGTATTAGGGGAATATATCATGTCTATAGTTTGAAATCTTAAGAGAAAGCATTGCAATTGCATTAGCCTTTTTAACCCTTTGAGTGCTGGAGGGGTATGCAACACATTGCTTTGCAATGTGTTGCATACCCCTCTGGCACTCAAAGGGTTAATATATTTTTTTTATTTATTTATTTATTTATTTATTGATTGATTGATTGATTGATTTAAAATAGACTAAGTGCTATACGTACAAATCAAAGGAGGAGAGATTCTGGGAAAAAACAATGGCACCATGGGGGAAATTAACACTGATTTAAATGGAGATTTTCTCCCCTTCAATACTAGAGAGGTTTCTGACTTATAGCTGAAGGGGTTCAGAGCCCTTATTGAATGAAACTGGGAACTTGCAGAATTTGTATTTGTCCCATGTGGTTAATATTGTTTTCCCAAGCCTACACATGCAAGCACAATGAAAAACATCAAATCAATAAAAAAAAAATCTGTAATTTTAGTACCAATATTTGGTAAAAAGGCATTTCATCTAAAGACGAATATTGCCATTTCTATATACTGCATGCTAAATCCCTGTGAAAAATGTACAGTATTTCAGTGTTGGATGATATTACAGCATTTTAATGTTATATAACCTTCCTTTAGTAAAATGTAAACACATATAGGATTATATGCACAAAGAAATGTGAGAACTTATGTGGAAAACCAACCGTGCCTTTTTTATTTTACCCTACCATGCACTTGGTTGGTCCTAGAATTGAATTCTCTTAATCCTTTGCGTGTCAGAGGGGTACTCTATGCATTGCTTTGCAATGTGTTGCATACCCCTCTTGCACTGAAAGGGTTAATAGTACAGTAGATTAAGAAAAAATGTTTCCACTTATTGCTCAAGGTTCTAGAGTATTCTATGAAACTGGAATGGTACATTTATTATATACTGAAATCTTAAAAATCTGCTTACAGTTATGAACAAGCATGTGTTATCATACACATACTTTGTTAGAAATTATCAACTAAAGGACATGTATTGTTTTTCAACAGGCTAGGGAAAATATTTTTTTTGCATCCCATTCCTTCCTTTGTGTCTTTGGCACAGGAGTTCAGCCGCCTAGATTCAGATTAACTTGATGTTTGGCAGTGGGCTACACTCTCTGTATATTAACATGCAGTGCATCAGCCAATCACAGACTTATCTGAGAGGGGATGCACTAAGGTGAAATTAAGGTGAGAAATTCTCTAACCCCTGTGGAGCATGTGCAAGAAGATCTCTCCAACTTGAATCAGAGGCTCCACAGAATTACACGGAAATTGAACAGTTTCATCAATGAAGAGTTTTTCTGACCTTTATCTACATTACCCCTAGGAGGAGAGGAGTGTATAGGAACTTAACTGCTCCAGCATGCTGAAAATACCATATGTATTTTGATATATCTTTAGCGCCATCAAGTTAATGAAACATCATTTTGTGATATTCTCTATATTAGGTAGCTAATCCTGGTCCTCACGAGCAACCAACAGTGCATATTTTCAGGCTGTCCAAGTTGTAGCACAGGTAGGGTAATTAGTTGCTCAGTCACTTTAATTCGTTTGTCTGTGTTCTTTCAGGGTTATCCTGAAAACATGCACTGTTGGTAGCTCTTGAAGACCGTGGTTGTCCTCTCTACGCTATATGAATATTAGAAATAAGGTTTAAGACACAATATCAAGGGGAGATGCACTAAGTTGACATAAAAATGAGAGATACTGTTCAGTGAGATAATCTATCCATGTCTATGACATTCTACAAACCCTATGAACAAAGATCTTTGAAGAGATTAGTGCTGCATAGAATAGCATAGGAATTGGAGAGTTTATATCACTGGAGCCTTATCTCACCTTTATGACATAAATCCCCAGATATAATTTTCTTGTCCAGATATCAAAACACTACATATGAAAACCTGTATGAGTATTCCAAGGTCAGCATTTCATAATACATTAACAAGTGGTATTATATTAGAAGTTGTACATAAAGCACAAAATTAACCACATTTTTAAATATCTTCCTAATCTTCTCCCATTTTGATAGGAGCCCAGAACCAGCCAAGACTGCTTTCCTTAAGTACATGTTGTATCCAAACAAGAAAAACCGGGCAGCATGGAATTAGATTAAACTTTTGTGTTTAATGTGTGATGATTTGCTAGCTATGCCCTGATGCACATTTACATGTTTTATTTTTTAACAATCATAATTTAATAATAACTATCCAGGTCAGTTGTCAGTATAAAACAAGTCCATTGTTTTATACTAAAAATCTATGATTTCCATGATGCAATTTTAGAAGTAATGGTTTAAGTTTTCTGTAGTGTGTATGGTAACCTAATTAACCCTATAAGGAGCATAGGGGTGTGCAGTGCATTTCAAAACAATTTGTTGCACGCCCATCTCGTGCTTAAAGAGTTAGTTATCAACTAGTGACAGCTGTTGACAGAGATATCATCAAACTATATCATCAAACTAATATTCTACCAAATGTGTAATAGTTCTGGTACGGAAAGTGAAATAGCATCTTCAGGCTTCTCAATATTTTCAAAGATCTAAAGTCATAACCTTTGTTAATCTTTTTCACATGATAAATATTAGAATACAAAATATTACTTTCACCAAAACATATACAAGAAAATCTGACTGAATCATCTTCTCTTTGTTGTACGTAATACAGTGACATCTTTTCTATGCAATTCGACATACTCCAGACTTGGCCGAATTGTTGTTTTCAGCAGATTCTCTCATGACATCATTGGAATCTCCATTAAGTTCCTCAAAAATGCCAGTTTCAATCATTTCTTCTTGCCAAGGTATAGGTATATTGCCAGAAGCAAATTCATCAAAAAATTGCTTGTCTGCTTCTTCAAGGTTGACACCTTTCACTGTTGAAAATGCCCCTACATCTTGAATATCTTTAGCATAAACGGTTCTGGAGTCTGGTGTGAAAGGAGGAGCAAGAATACCTGTTCAGGTAAAAAAAGAATCCAAAGTAAAGTGAACTGTTATAAAACACACATTTTTGTAATAGTAGTATAATCATGTATTCTAAGGAAATACAATAGAAACATAGAAACATAAAATTTGACGGCAGATAAGAACCATTCGGCCCATGTAGTCTGCCCATTTTCCTACTGTAAAAACCTCAAACCTTTTTTTTAGTCCTTGGTCTTTTCTTATGTTAAGGACAGCTTTATGCCTATCCCATGCATGCTTAAATTCTGTCAATGTATTAACTTCTGCTGGTAGACTATTCCACTTATCTACTACCCTCTCAGTGAAGTAAAACTTTCTTACATTATGTCTAAACCTGTGTCCCTCTAGTTTTAGACTATGTCCTCTTGTCCTAACATTTTTACTCCTTTGACATGTACTTCCATCCTGAACTTTGTTGAATCCCTTCATGTATTTGAATGTTTCTATCATATCTCCTCTCTCTCTTCTCTCCTCCAAGCTATACATGTTCAGATCTTTTAGTCTATCCTGATATTTCTTTTCCTGTAAACTAGTCAACATTTTAGTAGCCCTTCTCTGAATTTTCTCTAGAGCATCTATATCCTTCTGGAGATGGGGTCTCCAGTACTGTACACAATACTCTAGGTGAGGTCTAATTAGAGATCTGTAGAGTGGCATGACAACTTCCCTTTTTCTGCTATTAATGCCCCTAAATGGGAGAAATGTATTCAAGTGATAGTAATATCTATGTAAAGTTAGTTGCCCGAGTCTTCTGTATATTAAAAGGAACCAATTGTGCTATGTCTGTGCCTGCCCTATTCTGGCCGCCTCCCATGGAATCTGAGATTGGGTCGTGTGACTTGACGGCTGCAGCGTGGGACAAACTTCAGTATGTAAGTATAAGGAAAATCCAGCCCCCCTTCACGAAGGAGGGTAGGATTTCCCTTTGCTTACTGAAGTTTGTCCCTCACTGTAGCCGCCCCGACCAGCCTGCATCTTCTCTGTGAAGTGGGGAGAAGGTGGGGGCGGTGGATCTTCTTTGATCTACAAAGAAGTAAGCGCTTAGACATAGTGCAATTGGTTCCTTTTAATATACAGAAGACTCGGGCAACTAATTTTACATAGACATTACTATCATTTTCAGGATGAGTGTTAACTCATGGTATTTTGTAAGATGATGTCTTAGTAGACGGTTTTAAATGCATAATAATGACTTACATCAAGTATGCATTGATATGATATAAATATTCTTTGCTCCTTTAAAAAAAACTGTTTTTAAAACCTCTTTTGAAAAAAACATATATGAATGAAGTCTGAATAAAATCAGACTTCAGTATGCGTGGGTTATGTGTTTTCTATGGAAACACCATTTTGATGCACTATAACAGGATAACTTGGAAAAAATTCTAATTTATAGTGTTTCCAAAGGAACAAAGAATGCTTAACCACAAGCATGGAGACAAAACAGTAATTTTTAGGTAGCAATATTAACCCTTTGAGTGCCAGAGGGGGTACGCAGTGCATTGCTTTGTAATGCTTTGCATATCCCTCTGGCACTCAAGCGGTTAATAATGCTACATATTAAAGAGAAGGAAGTGTGTTCTCTAATATAATTCTAATACTACCTTATTGAATTCTGATATAACAGGGGAGATTCATTAAGCGGTGATAAAGAGGCGAGGAAGTGGAGATGACTTCTCCAGTTTATCACTTCTCCAATTACTATGTTATTCTATGGAGCCTATGCACTAAGATCTCCATGGGGCATCTGGGAGGCAGGTGGGAGGAGAATTAGGCAGTCAAGAAGAGCTGTGCCAAATAATCAGTGTGATGCATTATGCTGACCGGCACAGCTTGAAGATAGAATATGTTTTAAAGTACTTACATTAAAAAAACAGCTTTCCTATTACTACTTTATTAACAAAACCTATGATAAAAAAAATTTATAAGGTCCTTTAAACACCAAGGACGTTATGCAGAGAGCAAATATGAACAGTTCTGCACCATAGAAATGAATATTTGCAATGATTTACATGAGGCTTTTAACACACTGAATGCCAATTAGGTCTCCAGCACTTTGTTTTGCATTTGCTCTCTCTATAGCATTCAAGAGGTTTAAAGATCCATTTAAATCGATGGGAATTTGGGGAATGTTTATTCCCTCACGGTTGTGTACTTGTTCAGCCCCAGAACTGCACCACTTTAGCTTATTAAATATGACCCCAAATGTATCAGCATGAACCATTTTGAGGACATTTTGATTACTCATTTTATTTCATGTGAAAATATTATTTTACATAAGACACATCCTCTGGGTCCTTTCATATTTATTTATTAATCCTTCGAATGCCAGTGGGGTACGCAATGCAGTGCTTTGCAATGTGTTGCGTACCCCCTGGCACTCAAAGGGTTAACTGTCTATTTATGGCAAAAGCATTTTTAACAATGTAATATGGCCGATATTTTAATATATACATGTTCATCTTTCATGGGGAAAATTGCAACACCTAGTTATGATTGCATATATTGACATGTACATGATGATAAATATGTCATGACTGAGATGTACAAAGCAGTAATTTAAGGGAGAAGTAAACTTTTTTAATGGAAAAATATATGTTGTAGAGATTTTCTTATTGAATAAAATAAGGGTACTACCACTACTGGGAGATTTATATTTCTAGAGTTATTACAGTTTAAACCCATGTTTTTTACATTAGCAGTGCCCTGTAGTGGTCAAATTCTAATACATTTTTCCTGTTACATTCTAATGGAGAGGAAAGTCAGGAAAGTTAGAGCCATACAGTTCTCCATAGAATGTGATACAAACTGCCTGTCACTTCCTGTCAGTTAGAACTATCAGGAAGTAAACACAGTAAATTCACTTCCTGGTTATTTGAACTGTTATAAATTTAGAATAAAACATCTGACAACAGTGGGAGTACCCTTATTTTATTCAACTGAAAATGCTTTATAAAATATGTGTTTTCATTAAAAAAAAGTTTATAGTGGAATGCTCTAAACGATTGCAGGACTTTGTCAGAATTATAAAACAAAGAATTTATATCTAACAAATTCCAAATATATATTTTTGTTTTTGGCCTTCAGTACTAATATTATGAATATTAGTATTACAATATTCGTAATATTATGTATATTAACATGTACATGAATGATGTATGTATATGAATGGTGTATTTTAATAATCAAAGAGGCTCAAATTAGATAACAATGGAAATATGTTAACCCCTTAAGGACCAGCGGTCCCGGGGTGTCTGGTCCTTTAAGGACCAGATAGGCAAGTTCGACGTGCTGTCCCACATGACTGATCACATGTTCCGGCACGTCGAACAAGGAACTGAGAGAGATCGCTCCGGTCTTGGAGCGATCAAGTTCAGTCCCCAGTATTACTCACCGCGCTCCTGCAGGAGCGTGGTGAGTACAAGTACGTGACGTACCAGGACCGTCACTGGTCCTTAAGTGCCGTACCAGCGTGATGGTCCTGGTACGTCACAGGACGCAAAGGGATTAAGCAATAATGTAGGTATTTTCTGTATATAAACCGTTTGTTCTGCCAGACATCCGGTTAGGTAAAGTAGGCAACTGCCTACAGCACCAAGATTTGAAGGGGGTGCCTCAGCTATGTTGGATACTCCCACATTCTGAACTGTGGGTGTGACCAGTGCAATTACAATGTTTCTGCTTCTTTTTAAATAATCCCTTATGGGCTGCTAATTAACCCATTATATTCTAGAGAGATCTCCAACACATTGCAAAGCAATGCTTTGGAGATGAGATTTCTCTAGTAGCCAAGGGCTAAGAGCTTTTTCTCTTGCTTGCTTGTTATGGACTAAGGGTGTTTTCTGAGCCATCGAACAGTGGATGGGACAGGAGACGGGGTTGTGAGAGGAGTGGGGTGCCACAGAAGGAACTAAGAGTACCAGGGAGGTTGCCAAGAGGTGCCTGAGATGTAAATCTGACCCTAAGTACATCCATATTTTAACACATTGTACTTACCCGCTTCAAGTTTCCTCCAATTTATTTCTTTGAAAAAAGGAAATACTCTCAATTCATCACAATTTCCATTTCTGAAACCAATTCTTTTCTGGGGATCTTTCTCCAGTAAGGCTTCACAGAAGGACTTGCAATCTGCAGAGAACTTTTCTGTGTATGTCACTGCATCATTTAGAATCCGATTCTTTAAGTCCTTATTTTCAACCTGAAAAAATAAAATTGATGTATTGTTATTCGACATACACCTTGACTTTAGTGTATATGTTTAACCCTCTTGTTAACTTTAGGGTCTGTGTTTAAAAGTTTATTAGTGCCAATTTTGTACAAACTCTGACATTTCTTAATTAGTTTGCTTATAATAAACATCAGGGGAATGTTTTAAAGTGATTTTTGTGTGCTGTGCTTGCCTAAAGCTTATGTACTAAGTGACATTTGTTGAAAAGTACCCAGTTTTGTTCCACAGGAAGGGCAGTGGGGAATTGTTAGGCCATTTTGGGGCAGGCTTTTTCTATGACTCTTGTTTAACCCTTAAGGGCCAGAGGTGGTGTGGTCTAAAGAAATGCACTGTACATTCCTCCGCTCTTTAAAGGGTTAATTATGTAAAGTAATAAAAACTCTTAAAGGAAATAGAGATGAAATTCTTCATTTTTCCAGGGCTTGAAAGAGAGAAGTGTCCAAACTGACTGACATTAAATTCTTAGCACTAGTGAAGTGAGCACCAATATGTACTAAAGCATTTGTACATACGTAGAGGTGCAGGTATATCATTTATAATCTTACTTATAAGCACAGAAAATCAGTTGTAATGACAGATTCATGCATCCCCCCGTTGTGTTGGACTGAGGATCACAAGCCTGTTTCCTTCATCATTATAGAAGTACTTTCAGTTTAAATTATGTGTATATTTTACCATGAGAATTGCAGACAATTAAACATTGTCTAATGTTTCTATACAATCTAGTGAACAAAACATACAAAAGGGAGAAATAAACCAATTTCCTGTTGCTCCTAATAGTTAAAACTTTAATTATCAATACTTTAGACTAGAATCACATTAACACATACTCTCCTCTCCTCTGTTGTTCAGAATGATCATAGATAAAATCTTTGGGTTATTAGAATGAATGAATACATATTAATTCTTTTGCTTTGTACCTTCCATTTAAAAAAGTTTGATGACAAGTTTCTCCACAGTCATTACTAAATAGGTGAAAGGCTAATAAGCAAGAAAATAAAATGTAATTGTATATTACCTATTTTAAAACAAACCCTTCTGTACTGGTACTGAATGTTTCATTAGTACTTAGAGGATTCTCTTAGTATAGTGTGCTGATTATGACGCAGATTCCGTTTAAGCTCAAGTGCTGAACTCAGCAAAATATAAATATAATCTGTAATAATCTCTCCCAATCTGCTACCTACACACTTTGAGAAAGCATTGTACTGAGTCTTGTTTTGTGTCAGCTGTACTAGGAACTGGCTGATTCTGTATGCAGTCATTCAATGCCATGACATAAATACCCATTAACCCTTTCAGTGGCCGAGAAGCGTCCGATGCAATGTGTCAGACACCCCTCTGGCATTCAGAGTGTTAATATATACATATAAAATGTTCTCTAATGATGTGCATGCCAGAACAAGTTCTGCTCTCTGTCTGAGCCCAGGCTAGGTGGATGGTGGAGCACTGTTGTTGCAACACGTATTCCATCTTAGAAATGGGACACAGTCATTTCATTTGACCTCATAATACTAACTCCCCACTTACCTTGTGTCATAGTTCAAGAGATAACATCTTCAGTTAGTTCTAATTGCTATTAGGACCACAAGACACAAATTCCACCCATTTTTCATGGTCATTTTAACCCTTTAATAACCACATGTTCTGCTTCTCCAAGGGGGAGCTGCACACAGGAGTGATGTTATGACAAAGTGTGTCTGGTAATGTGTGACAAATGGCGATCACTTTGCCAAGGAGAATAAGACACACTTCACCATATGCACTAAGAAATAGAAATGCAAGTGGGTGTGGAGAGAGATTGATCATTAGAATGTGAGGTTGGCATTAATCTCAGAGTAATCAAATGTTAACACACAGTGTAACCATATAAAGTTAACTATGTGATATCACACGCAGAATGATAGTATAGATCAAAAAACTTGCCAAAGCAAGAAAAAGACATTTTGAGTGCCAGAGAGGTATCCAAACCAACAATTCCTAACCCATCCAACCCCTACAACCAACAATACCATCCCAGATGGACTGATTAAGGATGTATAATAAGAATGGTGATGTGTGGCAGCTACATTTGTCACTAGATGGCCATATCTGTAAAGGCGGTATTAATATGTGGAATCGTTACATGACAACGTGAAACTTTGGACCTGAACCAGAGGATGCATAACTAGAACGGAAGGTGAGATCATCATAGACCTGCTATACTTTACCAAATGTCTGGGTAACGTGTTTTGCTCTGTATGCACAGAGGAACTTCCATTCTATGTGTTGCTACTATATCTCAGTGTTTCCACACACTTTAGCTACTGACAGCTCTTTATCTACCATATATGCCTCTACCTGCTTCACTTTATTTACATGGGATACAAATGCCAGTGAACTGCTGCTACTCTAACTGATAATATTTAGCAGTTTAAGAACTTCAGTACTTGGAACCACTGGAAACCACAATGAAATTACAATGGTTCACAATGATATGAGGTTTACTAGGATTTTACTGTTGAAAGACTGCCTCTGTTAGGTAATTTCTATATTTAGGGGAGCATACAATTGCTTTTAGCTTCAAAGTTGTTATTTTATGCTGGAGTAGATTGGCATTTTTGAGGTTTTAGGATGGACTGTGGGTTGTGTCAAACATGAATTGGATGTTGATTGAATAGATTTATCATTTACTGTTTTAACTGTACTTGACTCGTGAGATAGATTTCCTATGTGTCTAAGATATGATCCATTGTTTTCTGTCTTTTTCTTGACATGTTCAGGTGGCAAGGAGGGAGCAGAGAGGATGCTTTAACCCTCAGAAAACATAAAGAGATCAGCACCAAGAAGATCAGCAGCAGTCCCTTAACCTTTTAAGTATCAGTGGGGTTACAACACATTGGAAAGCAACAAAATGAACACCCCACTAGCACTCAAAGATTCAAGGGAAAGCTGTTGCTGTTCCTGATGCTGAATGCTTTGTTGTCTAACGGTGAGTCGAGTGCAGCCACTATGGGAATTTTTAAAGAACACAACAATCAATGGACACTCCTATGGCATCCAAATGTTTAAACTTGTCTCTCGGACCAGTTTAATTAAACTGTTAGGTACAGGTCATATATGGCACTACTTCTGGTAAGAGATCGACCAGACAAAATCTCGCATACTGGTTTAACTATACCATTGGTTCTCAACCCGTGCCCTCAGTGGCACGGGTTGAGAAACAGGCCAGGATTTGAGGATTTCCTTGTTAGAGCACAGGTGAATTAATCAATGTGAATGAGCCTCTGATCAACTCACCTGTGCTCTAGCAGGGAAAGTCCTGGCCTGTTAGTGACCACTGAGGGCACAGGTTGAGAACCTCTGAACTATACACCACCTAGTATTGTGTGGTTATGCTGAAGTTGCATTCTGGATAAATCTGAGGGCTTTCTTCCAATTACAGTAGCTCTGAACTCAAGTGAATCACAGATTCTCAATATATGTCTCTCAAACTCTATAGATTGAAATATATGCCATGATTTCAACATTACATTTGGGAAAACTGTGGGATATTATTATTCAAATGAATTACAAGCTTGTTAATAATCAGTGAAAGCTACATCTACCTCTAGTAAATGTATTAACCCTTTTGCATTAACCTGCTAAGACTGATATGTATTGTTATGCCCAAATGCGTCATGAGGGTAAAGCACTGCTACACATATATTACAACATATTCTATACTCATAATAAGTTATATTACCATCACCAGTACTACTGTAATAGAGCTAGATTGTAAAGGGCAATTACAATAAAAGTAGAAATGCTAGAAAGCTATGGAAAAATCCCATATTCTCCATGTATAGGTTGGCAAATTTACCAGCTATCAGAGCAGAGTGATTGTACCCACATTTACATATAAACATTGAGAAATATGAAAAAACAAATGCAAACACAAAAAAACAAAGGAAAAACACAAAAAAATCCAAATGAAAAGAATGAGAGCTGATCAGCTTGGCACAGGCGTTAATTTACATACTTTCATCCAAAATAATATATAGTGCTGACAATATTAACAGGTAATACACAAGACGGAGATAAAAAATGTAAAAAAAAATAAAAATAAAAAAATCACTAACATACAAATGGAAAATAATGTGCTAAAATTAATGTAATGAATCAAAATGATGCCCTTGGTATTACAAGTGCTCTATTGAAATACATACCACCCTAAAACATCGAAGGTCTTATATGCAAACAAAAAGAGGAGCAATTCTGGGGTAAATGAAATTCACCACAGGGGAGAGAGAAAATCTCAAATCATCCTTTGATTTAAATGGGGCTTTTAACCCCTTTCATGATAGAGAGTTCTCCAACACATTTCTTTGCAATGCATTGGAGACCTCTCTGTCACTCACCTGGTTAAATGTTTGATTTAAACAAACAGATATTTATTTTCTCTGACATTGTACTTCTGGTTTGACTAAGAATCCATGTTGCAAATAAGACCCCATCGTGTCCATAGAACCATTAAACTGTCCCACAATTCGGCAGGATTCTAAATTTTAACAAAAAATCATTTTACCAAAAATGATACCCTGACAATATTTTAATCAGCAATCTGCACAGCACTGTGTTGCAATGTAAATATATTCTTAATTATTCACAATAAAAGAGATTTTCTGTATTGCACTTACTGAAAAAGTCCAGTTCACTGAAGCCAACACACACACACACACACACACACACCTGGGCTAACCAGCTACATGGGCAGGTTAGCTGGCTCTGTGCACAAACATAGGAGAAGCATGACCAATAAGTATTAATTTGCCCCAGCGGATCATGGTGCTGTCATTGCACTTGCTGATCAGACTACACAGGTTGCTTAAGTATGCATAGGTTGCAGACCACCCTATACTAAGTGAAGAGAAGTAATTACAGATGCACTGTGGGTGTTCGGGCCTCTCTCTGGTGGTGGCTCCCTACTCATCACTCTCCTCTGAGGCAGGCTCGGTGTTGCTACCATATAAGCAGAATAAGCAGCTGCTTAGGGCCCCCACTTGGTCAGAGGACCCTGCAGCACTTATACAGTAGTGCCACAGCATGTAAACAAAATCAGACGGCAATGGCTTATTAGAAATGCCAGCACAGGAATAAAGGAGGGCCCCATGTGAATTTTTCACTTAGGGTCCCCCAAAAACTTAGAGCTGCCTCTGCCCCTGGTCCTTGACAGAGTACACAACTGCTCAGTCCACCCCAGGAATCCACAACACAGATCTAACTGCACTGGCCTGCTATTTATTCATCAAAATGTTTACCCCAGTTTTAAGACACCTTAACCCTTGAGCACCAGAGCTGTGAGCATCTTACAAAAAAGCAGTGCACTGTACACCCATCTAGTTCTCAAGGGGTTAATTAAGACTTCAGTCCTACTGTTGTTGAAGTAATTTAAAATATATGTATAACATAACTTATGTAATCTCACATATTTTCCTTTTTCCGTGAAGACAGATAAAATTATTTGAGAATTTTATTTGCAAATGTATTTTGCACTGGCAAAGTTTGTCTTTACTACAAAGAAAAAACACTGTGAAATTATAGTCTTAAACTATACACATTTTATATAACAAAACAGTTTGTGAAATTGACGCACATTTTAAAGCTCATTTCTGGAAATATTAAATATTTACTTCTTCCAACTCAATAATTTGATTATTCTGTGATTTTCCAAAAAACCACAAGAGGTCAGAGTAGTCCATTTTATCTTGGATTAGAGGAGCTGGTTATATGTCATACAAGGTTACAATGACTTTCACGTACACCATTTTCACTTTGTGCAGGCCACATTTCTTTAAGATATACACGTAGAAACTGGTCTTATGAGATACATGACATACAAAACTCATTTAAATCAATTAAGATATAACAAAAATCCAACATAATTTACTAATGTCAAGATACATATAAATGTAAACTAATTACTACAACAGTTGGCACTATGAGCCTATGTACTAAGAAGAACTGGAACAATTCCAGTGCAAAGCAATTACAACACAGGAGACAATTAAACAATACGATGGAGACCCTTCAAACAGTGTAGGTGTTAAATGGAAATACTAGGATTTTTTTTAATATATTTTTTTACAATTGGTTTTCTCCAATTATCTCAAAGGGGCTATGAAGATGAAAGGAACATTCCAGTGAGGTAAACTCTTTAACTCCTATGTTAATCCAATAATCCTAAACACCAAATTGTGATAAAGAAGAGATAACGTTTACAGTGAGATAAACTCTCCAATTCCTATGTTATTCTATAGTGCTTGTGCACTAAGGTGTAATCAGGAGGAGATAAGACCTCCAATGAGATAAACTCTTGTATTCTTGTGTTATTCCTATGAAAAACAAGTGAAAACTTCTCTTATGAGAAACATTTTCGGTTTCAAGTTTCCATCTCCTTCTATGGAGCCTATGCACAAAGGTTTCTCTCAATTGAGATATCTTAATGCAAGCGTTCTTTAACTCACATATATCACCTACAGTGGATATAAAAAGTCTACACACCCCTGTTAAAATGCCAGGTTCTTGTGATGTTAAAGAATGAGACAAAGATAAATCATGTCAGAACTTTTTCCACCTTTAATGTGACCTATAATGTGAACAATTCAATTGCAAAACAAACTGAAATCATTGAGGGGGGGGAATAAAAAATAAAAAACTCACAATAACCTGGTTGCATAGGTGTGCACACCTTCTTATAACTGGAGATGTAGCTGTGTTCAGAATTAACCAATCACATTCAATCTCATGTTAAATGGAAGTCAATACACACCTGCCATCATTTAAAGTGACTTCGATTATTCACAAATAAAGTTCAGCCGTTCTAGTAGGATGTTCCTGACATTTGCTTAGCTGCATCTCAGAGCAAAAGCCTTGGTCAGCAGAGAGCTTCCAAAGCATCAGAGGGATCTCATTGTTGAAAGATATCAGTCAGGAGAAGGGTACAAAAGAATTTCCAAAGCATTAGATATACCATGGAACACAGTGAAGATAGTCTTTATCAAGTGGAGAAAATATGGCACATCAGAGACATTACCAATAACTGGACGCCCCTCCAAAATTGATGAGAAGACGAGAAGAAAACTGGTCAGGGAGGCTTCCAAGATGCCTAGTGCAACATTAAAGGAACTGCAGGAATTTCTGGCAAGTACTGGCTGTGTGCTACATGTGACAACAATCTCCTGTATTCTTCATATGAATGGGGTAGGGTGGCAAGAAGGAAGCCTTTTCTTACAAAGAAAAACATCCAAGCCCAGCTGAAGTTTGCAATAACAAACATCAAGTCCCCCAAAAGCACGTGGGAAAATGTGTTATGGTCTGATGAAACCAAGGTTGAACTTTTTGGCCATAATTCCAAAAGGTATGTTTAGCGCAAAAACAACACTGCACATCACCCAAAGAACACCATACCCAAAATGAAGCATGGTGGTGGCAGCATCATGCTTTGGGGCTGTTTTTCCTCAGCTGGAACTGGGGCCTTAGTCAGGGTGGAGGGAATTATAAACAGTTCCAAATACCAGGCAATTTTGGCCCAAAACCTTCAGGCATCAGTTAGAAAGCTGAAGATGAAATTCACCTTTTAGCACGACAACAAAAGCATGGCTTCACCAGAAGAAGATCAACGTTTTGGAATGGCCCAGCCAGAGCCCAGACCTGAACTCAATTGAACATCTGTGGGGTGATCTGAAGAGGGCTGTGCAAAGCAGATGTCCTCGCAATCTGACAGATTTGTAGTGCTTTTGCAAACAAGAGTGGGCAAATATTGGGCAAATATATGGGCAAATAAAAAAAAACTCCTACCCAAAAAGACTGATTGCTGTAATAAAATCAAAAGGTGCAGACATGATTTATCTTTGTCTCATTCTTTGACATCACAAGAACCTGGCATTTTAACAGGGGTGTGTAGACTTTTTATATCCACTGTATATAACATGTTTCTTATGGAACCATAATCATTTTCTTACCATGCTACTTACAATTTACTAAAATACCTGCATTATAACAATGAGATTGTGTTTTCCAATGTAAAACAGATATTATAATCAGGATTCCGGTATAGAACACATGGGGGAGGGATTTATAAAAGTATTTTTAAAGTCATCTGCATGTTGTGTATTAAAATGTTACTAATGCATGCAAAGTCAGGTGCTATTTATAAATGAACAATGACAGCTTTTTAAATATGGAGTAAATTGGTTTTTTACCAATACATTTGAGACACTTAAAAAAAAAAACCCACCAACACTTCTTTATAAATTCGCTGAGCCATTTTTTTCAACTGCTCCAATGTCAGTTCTGCAAAAACTCAACTAGAGACCAATATGACTTTCAAAACTGGTGCTATTAATTTTAAAAATGCCAGACTTAAGGTTTAAAACAGATTATAGACATTATTTTCTTAAATCCAGTTTTATAAATCTCCCCCATAGAATTTAACAGTCATAGGTTTGGAATTTGTTCTGTTTCTTAAGTCATAATTTCTGAATTCAAGCTGTCATGCCCCCAGAAGGTCTTTATTCCCCCAACTACACTTAATTTTTATTTTTTTATCTTTTTAACTTTTCCTTTGCACCACATTTATTAATATTCCAAGATAATGTTTTCCTCTACACTTTTTAGTCTACTATATATATATATATATATATATATATATATATATATATATATATATATATATATATATATATCTCAAAATTAGGCACTGCAATCAATTTTCTTGCCCCGTATCAGCCTAATTAAATTTTCTAAGCTTCTTACACCAAAAATTATTCTTATAATGCTGTTCACATAAAGGGGAGGGCAGTCTATGGACATCTTTGGGCAATTCCTTCCTCTATATATCATTTAACACCACATATTAAACAAGGAGCAGAAGAAATTGCATAAGTTTAATTTATTTTCAAGGGCATTTTGTGGAGCAGGTGTAAGGAGCTGTCTGGCTTTAAAGTCTTATTGACTGCAGATTGTGTCCACCAATATGCTCTACAGAAATTATATGCTGCGTATTGCATAGTCTGAAGTGCAGCCACTGGTTTGGAAAGCTAACTCCAGTGGAGATGAGATGCTGGATTTGTACATTCACCTCTTTGTAGCCCTAATCCTCTCTGTCTCAGTCTACATTTCCTCTCTGGCTGTCTTAGTTTCTCTCTCTCTCATTTACACGCTTGATCTTTCTGCCTACTATTGCTTTCTCTGTCTCTCACTTTCTTGCTTCCTCTTTCATGCCAGTTTATCTATCTCTCGCACTCACTGTTGATATCTATCTGTTTCACTCACCCTCTCAGGCATTCATGCTTTCTGTGTTTGTCTATTTCATATTCCTGTGCGCTGTTTTGCATATACTGACTCTCATTGTATGTAGATATCTCCTTCCTCGCATTTCTCGCTCTCTCCTCCCATTTCTCTATCTGTCACCCCATCTCCCTCCACTCATGTCTCTCTCATACATCCTCATACATCATACAACCAGTGTTGCAATAGCTATCCCAAGCACCTACATTAACTCCCCAGATTCCTTAAACATCCTACCCACATCTACACTTCACCCAAGATAATGTCTCTATTGCAAATTGGATTGGAAATCGTTAAACAGGAATGCGTTCCAACAGCACTGTAAACAGATTATTAATTGTGTAAAAAAAACACACACATTGACTTTAAATAAATTGTACTAGGAATAACATTAACCCCTTACCTCTCCATCTTAACTTCACCTTTATCGGCAGCATTAATAAATAATATAATACAGGTTCTGAGACCCTAAAATAATTTTGATCAAGGAAGGGAACATTCATAGCCTTCCTCAATTAATTAAATGAAAAATATTAATAGTAACATAGTTAAGGAAGCTGAAAAAAAAACATTAATTCATCAAGTTCAGCCCAAGCCATAACACCCTTGTTGGTCCAAAGGACAGTAATTAACCTCATTAACCCTATATTCATTTTTGAAATGTAAAGATAAGTAAATACGTTTACATGTACCCCATAGATCATGTGATAATGAAGTAGACCAAGACAGGGGTCCTCTAAACCCTCCTTGTCATCTTGCCAAAGGAGAGTATAATGTTAACAGTTGATATGGTGTTTATAGTTGCACCAAGGTTCAATAAGACTCCAGGTTGGTGATATTGTGATGTATTTGCACCAATTCTATCTTGTGGTATACACTATGTTTTCACCATTATATACTTGTGAATATGCTCCAACATCACCTTACTTCTACCATGCCCACTCCAGGTTTACAGTTGCAGTTTCTACTTCTATAATGGCTCATTTGCATACTGAAATGCAGCTTAATGAGCCATTGTTATAGTCCATTGGGTGTGTTTATATGTTAATGTGGCTATTTACCACATGGAAAAAGCTCTTATTCCTATGCTATCCGTGTCCCACCAGTCAAACTGAGATGATGAAGTTGGGATCTTCCCATAGATGTATATGGAGTCACAGAGGACAGTTTGGTCTATCTACTGGAAAGTAGATACAGCATCTTCTCTCCCTTAACCCTTTAAGTGCCATAGGGAGGTACACACTGCTCTGCAAAGAGTTTCTCAATCCTGTGGCACTCATCTGTAATTACATACACAATTCCCTGCCTTGCTTAACGTATGATTCATATACACAAAGACCTGGCAGATAACCTGTTACATGTAACAGATAATCTGTGGCTTCTGTGTGTATTTGAATAATCTGTTAAGCGGGGTAGGGGATCGTACATGTTATAACTTTTTGATTGCCATATGGGGTGTATATCATATTGTAAAGTAATGCATTGCTCTTCCTTATGACACTCAAAGTGTTAAGGGAGGGCTGGTGGCGCTCTTGGTGCTGGAGTCTGAGCACATCCTTTCCACTCCTCCACATGCCCTACCTAAAATATCATATGCCTTATGTAATCTTCATATGTTAATGGTCATATTCTCTTCCCCTCCTTTACATAGATAATTCTTTCTGCCGTATGTTGTATTTTCCATGTCAAAGTGTTCGTCACACATCTTCAGACACTGCAACAAACCTTAGTGCATCTCCACTCATATTAATAAATACACCGCTCAAAAAAGGAATATTCTAATGCCTTTCTCTGCTCTCCCACAGGGAGAAATGTTAAAATAATTAATATGGGGTCTATATACCCCATATTAATAAATACATTGTCCTGTTTACAGTGGTTTCTGAATGAAATTGGATCTCTATACAGACAATCCAAAAGAAATTACGATAAATATACAAGCTCATGTAGGGAAGATGCACTACAGATTGATAAGAAGCCAGTTTGGTGATCTTGCGTCATATCTGTATCTGCACCATTCTATCCCTGTAAATGCACCACAAATACTCAGATTGAGATGAATCTGTCAAGTCTTCATCAGGTTTATGGCTTTTCACTGACTACTTATTCAATGGTTTAGTTCCATATGAAATGTGTGCAAGGGAAGTGAGAGATGCATTGCTTCCCTAATGAAATACAGACCAATATTCCTCAAGCGCTGTTACAACAAGTGTTTTAAACAATTATTCATGTTGACATATTACATTTTATAAGACAGTAAATTACCTTATATAGAAAATGTTCAGTCATTCATTTTGTTTCTGCTGCCATTTCTGTATATCCCTCCAAGAAGAGTACTTGTAAAAAAAAAAGAACACAAAAGAATGGCGCACATGCTATAAGTGCAGACTGTTGATAAAGTCTTTACTGCCACTCATATTTCTCTGAGGTAAAAGCCCAGGCTCTATGTATAAAAAATCCACTGGATCACCCCAAATGCAGGTACCTCCCATCTTTTCTTTCTGTTCTCTCTCCTTCTTTGTTCTTCTTTTTTATATTATTGGTTCTGACCTTTGATATTTTTAATTGGCAGCACTGATATTCCATACGTTATTGGTACCTCATATTGTTCCCCTTATATAGTCCTATAATTATTGAAGTTTTCCAGTTAATAGAGTGCTTTAAGTCTCTAGATACAGGGCAAGTATAAGAGAACTAGGTGAGACATCAGGAATAAAGAAGACTGTGAATGGAGACAGAACAGAAAGAAATGCAGAGGAAGTGTGCACTGGGGTGATCCAGTGGATGTCTTTATACATAGAGGCTGGGTTTCTGTCTCAGAAAAATGTGAGTAATGTTGCATAAGAAAGTGTTATAGCACAGTGGTAGTGGCAAAGATTTAAAAACAGTCTGCATGAGCATCAATTTTTTGTGTTCTTTTTCATTGCTTACCCCACTCATACTTGCAGGGTTAACAGTCAGCATGTGGGGGGATCTAGTGATCACCCAACATGCTACATGTTGTGGGGGGACCCAAATCTTACCCACATGCATTCAGACACAAACTCTGCGCACACTTGTTCAAAACACGAATGCATGCATACACACATATATAAACACATGCACACATGTATTTACACACAAATAAACACATATACACACACAAACATATTAACATACTCGCATGCACTCGCAAGTTTCCTCTATGGAGCCCCTGGAGAGAGCTTATGAGCTGTGAATGGGCATGTCTAAATGAATCACTTTATAAAGCGGGTAGATGTTAATTGGATGGCCAGGGCTTAATCAGGATTCAAAGGAGAAAAGGTGGGGTTTAATATTAGAATGAGCGGAAAGTGAATGGAACAGTGTGGGAAGTAGGATGAATGGATGAGAACTGGGAGGATTTACCCAGGGAACTCACCAAAGCCTTAGAATCGGCCTCTGTCTCCAGAGACATGGTAATTAACTTAAAAAACAGAGTCTTCAGGGAAGATTTGGAGAGTTACCAGGTACATGCACATACATAATGCAAAAAATATGGTGATGAATGGCGCTCTATCTATACACTATTATAAAATTAGATCCAGCTGCTATATTTCACTGTGACCAAGGAGCCAATAGTCACTGTCAAATAGCAAAAACAAACAAAGAAAGGAAATAAGCGCTTAGATCTAAAAATATGAATAAAAAATATATATATAAAATATAAATGGCACAAAGATATAAACTAAATATATTTATTCTAAACAATAAAAAATTATAAAATAGTTATAAACTACACATAATAAGTATACAGTATTGAATGCAAATATACCAGAAATATCTAGACAATAATATCTAGACAATAATAAAAAGTCCCAAAAGAATCTCAAAATAAGCAAAAAAGTGAGATCTATCTTCAAACTGAGACTAAAGGGATGGATAACATGCAGCTGGATATCTGTTGTGAATTACTTCTAAAGCCAGTTCCTTTGTTGTATGCAATGATTAAGCAGATGAAGGTAAGGACAACATATGGTTAATTCAATAGAAACAGTGTACGCTTCAAACCCTTCTGTTGCGGACTCACTGTCAGGGTGCGAGCAGGTAGTGAATTTCCCCGTATCAAATTGTGTACTTGCCGGGTTTATGATCCTCTCGACTTTTCCCCCTCCACTCCTTTTACACGGGCAGGTATCTTTATTCCCCCTGACTATGAGCGGGTTCTTGTGAAGTCCTTATAAGATCTTTCTCTATATTTCCAGGTATACTGAAGCAAACTGGTGATGTAACCTGCTCAGGTAGCAGGTGTTGCTCCTTTCCTTAAGATAGATGTACGCTTAATACCTATATGGAAACTCACTTTCAAGCTATTAGAGCTTTTAGAGCTGCACAAATATCCCTCTATCCTCGTAGGGACAATGATAATAAAAAGTCACTTGCTGGTACAATAATATACAGGATAAAATTCTGACGCGTTTCATGCTAGAACTATGAGCACTTAGATATTATTGTCTAGATATTTCTGGTATATTTGCATTCAATACTGTTTACTTATTATGTGTAGTTTATAACTATTTTACAATTTTTTATTGTTTAGAATAAATATATATAGCTTATATCTTTGTGCCATTTATATTTTATATATATATTTTTTTTCATATTATTAGATCTAAGCGCTTATTTCCTTTCTTTCTTTGTTTTTGCTACATGCACATACATAGTAGGGGGTCTGGCATACCCACGTCTGAAAGAGAGAAGGCCCACCTTTCAGATGAGGATACTTGTAAAAAATACTTATGATGGTGATTTATTTATCACCCATCAATTACATATACATTCATATTTGGAAAAAAAAAGAATTTTGAAGATATGGTTTTGTGCTTCTGCACCCCCTACAGTATGTCAGTCCATACTAATAGGGTACCACTTTTCTCTGGTTGGCAGTACATACAGTAGGAAATGCCAAGGTTTTCAAAGATATCCGTGCGCTCTCCAATAAGAAAAAGCAATTACCTGGGTGCTTGATCCCATCAAGAATACATACAGTTTTTGTAGTTCAAGAACCGCACTCACAGGACTTCCACTTTGATGAAAAATGGTGCAATATTTATTATCAACATTTCGGCCCCACTTTGGGCCTTTGTCAAGATAGCTTACAAAGGCCCAAAGTGGGGCCGAAACATAGATATACATATATATATATATTTGTATGTGAATAAGGGTTTGTGGACAAGAATGAAAACAATTCTTATTTTAAACTTAATAAGCTTCTGTGCTTATCTGAATTTTGTTGTAAGAGGGGCTGCCCAGTTGGCTTTAACAAATAATTTTGCTTTTTATTTTATTTATTAAATATCAGAAGAAATAATTATGTAATACAGGTAAAGAGGAGAAAATGGGTCAGTTACACAATTTACTATTCACACATTTATTCCACACCTGCAGTTCATTCTAATATTACACTTATGGCAACTATCGTAATAACTTTTAATCTTGAGTTGATCCTTTCCTTCTTACAGCACAGATTAACAGTAATTATAATTGCATATTTCCTGAAGCTTAGCTTTTTATGCTGTTATATACCATTTTAGAATGTGAACACCACCTATATATTATACAATAATTAATTTGACACTTCCCCCTTCTTTGAACCACACATCCCTTGTCTTTATGTGCATTATCGCAATTTGACATATATACATTGAGGAAAGGAGGTAGAGTGTTAGTATCTTTGGAATAAATAATTCACAACAGTGATGTAAAGATTGTTCTTTTTAAGAGCTGAATGGTTGTTAACAAACGCCTGAAGATGGAACCTTAGTGTCCTGAAAACTTGAATTTTCTGTATTCTCAGTTAGCCATTAAAAGGTAATACCTTCACATCATGATTGTGAGTTCTCTATAACAGTAAGCATACAGGTTGGTTTTCCTGCTCTGTTGATATATCCTATGTTCGAATGATTTACTATTGAGACATCTGAAATCAGACTGCTTTACTACTGAGAAACACAATTTGCCCTATAATATTGGCGAGTTGCGTCTGACTGGAGTTTTAGTAAAACAAGTGGTGGAGAGTCACATGTTTATCCACCCTTCTGTTAGTAGGTTTTCCAAAGTGTGTTATTAATTTCATAAAAGGAGTTTCAGTACCTTTTCTCCTCTGCACCGGAAGGGGCCACGTGCTGAAATCATTTCATACAATGTGACACCAAGAGAAAAATAATCAACAGAATAATCATATTCTTCACCTTGCAATAGTTCAGGAGCCATGAATCCTGTAAAATAGAATTGGGTTGTCATACTAGGATTCTGCGAACACTATGCACATGTTTAAAGGGATAGTAATACTTCATTTTATCTTTATTTTATTTTGTAGGCATTAAAAAAAAACATGAAGAACGATATAAGTCTTATCTCTCAAACCTTTATGGTTTAAGAGATATTCACAAGCAAAGTTTCCCCTCCTGCCCCTTTTACCTAGTGTAAGCCATCTCTTCTCAGATGTGGAATGCAGTCCATAGACCAGACAGATAACAGCAGGGACAATCTTCTTCCTATGAGAACAATGAAAGCCCTGCCCCCCTTGACAAGTTTTTTAGGTTTTTCCCGTATCTTAATTGAAGATTTTCCCTCTCTTCAGTCTACCTGGGCACCTCCCTTCTGCTCTGGCTGAGCAGTGTTACATCAGTAAAAGGGGCGGGAGGGGGATACTTTGTCATTGAATTACTCTTGAACTACAACTCTGACAGAACTGAAATAACACTCTCCAAAGTCCAAATACTATGATGATTAATTAGAGCTGCTTTTATTATGAAACATTACTATCCCTTTAAAAGGAACGTCAAGGAATTTTTGTGCAAACCAACTGTACTATAGGGGAGAACTATCATGGTGTCCGTGCTCTGGTCTGTCACTCTCTGTGTGGTGCGCTCCCATTGGCTGAGCTTAGTTTGGCCAGCCCAGTATGGCCTTCTTATACCAGGCCTCTGGCACCTGTCAGGTGTGCTTTCGTGGTTTTCCTGTACCAGTGCTACTGTGTTGCTGTGATCCTGCGTTCTTGTGTACCGACTCGGCCCGTTTGACTACTCTTGCTGGTTCCTGCTCCGTGATTCAACCCGGCCTGGCTGACGTTCCTGCTCTGTGACCTGACCTGGCTTGTCTGACGTTCCTGCTCCGTGATTCGACCCAGCCTGGCTGACGTTCCTGCTCCGTGACCTGACCCGGCTTGTCTGACGTTCCTGCGCTGTGATTCGGCCAGCGATCCTGATCCTATTCTCCATGTCGCTTGGGTGACATTCTTACTTCCGCAAGTGCTGGTCTAGCAGACTGAGTATTGGGGCCTCCAACCCACTTAGCCTTCCATTAACTCTTGCAGAGCACTGTTGCCTCCGTTACACTGAGCTTTCCGTTTACACTCGCAGAGCACTGTTGCCTCCGTTAACACTGAGCCATCCATTAACCCTTACAGAGCACTGTTGTGTCTGTTACCGCACCGGTCGGGTGCTATTGGCTCTATGTCCATCAGCTCTTGCAGTGTACATTATTTCCGTTACCGCACCGGTCGGGTGCTATTGGCTCTATGTCCATCAGCTCTTGCAGTGTACATTATTTCCGTTACCGCACCGGTCGGGTGCTATTGGCTCTAAGTCCATCAGCTCTTGCAGTGTCAGTATTTCCGTTACTGCACCTGTCAGGTGCTATTGGCTCTAGTCCTTCAGCTCTTGCAGTGTACAGTGACTCCGTTGCTGCACCGGTCGGGTGCTCGTGGCTCACGGTAGTGCTAGCTCTAGCAGAGTATTGTGGCCTCCGTTTCTGCTCAGCACAGGGTAGAGTCTCAGTCCTGCTTTACTAACTAGGTGCTTCCACCTTGCACCACAGTCTCTTGCTACATTTACCATCATACTGGGCTTTGTCTAACACACCACATCAGAGACTGATCACTTTCTATGAACTTTAACCCATGTTGTACTGAAATAGCCTGATATGCCTGTCCTGTGACAGTATTTACTCTCTACCTTTGTATACTGGGCCTGAGAAGGCATATGTACATGATTGATATTTTCCTGTGATATTCTATAGCCCGCAGTGGACATTCTAATTGTGTCTTTTTAATAAAACTGTGTTTTATCCTAACCTACTGTGTCTGAGTGTCGTACAAACTGTTGCAAGAAATAACTATCTTATTCATTTAAATGGGAATTTAAAATCTATGAACTAGCATTCAATGGGTCAAAATCTACATTTAATCAATGGAAATTTTTGGAATTTTCATTTTTTCCATTATGGTGCTAATGATTTACCTCACACTTCCTCCACCTTTCTTTTGAGCATACAGTCATGTGGAATTCTAGAAAATTATTTTTGTGAAATGTGTCTGCTTAACATGAGATTCGAAATGTACCTTTAATCATGTATTTTACTGGAGAGTAGAACCAGTGATTCCCCAGCTATCGTTTTACAACTACCAGCATCCTCTGTCAACCAATGGCCAGCTGAGGAGGATGCCCATCCTTGAGTAACTGTATTGTTGAGTTATAGTAGGAAAATGTAACCTCTCCTGTTCTTAAAGACAAGAAAATAAAAAAAAATTAAATTGGCAGGAATTGAATTAATAGGAAAGCGTATAGGCCATGTTTACAAAATGAAAGTGAAGGAGTTCTGGACCAAACCACTTGCAGTATAGGGGAGAAGTAAAAAATCCCATTGATTTAAATGGGGATTTAAACCCTTGAATGCTAGAAGGTTAAAGGTTAAAATTCCCATTTATATCAATGGACATTATTGTAATTTTTAGTTCTCCCCTATAGTGCAATTGGTTTGTCCCAGAATTCATCCACTTTTCTTTTGAACATACAAACCAATGTGTACTGGTTCATGCTCTGATTTGGAAGGCACATAGTATACATTTTAGCTGTCAAGATGGAGTTCACTATACCTTTTGCTGTGGTGCTTTTCATATAGCTTATATATAAGATGTCATATTTAGTTGAACTATATATTCTGTTAGTTAATATGACCTTGGTTATATCTAAGGGCAATGAATTCCGTTTAAGGATCACAGGGTTGTGCTATGCTTTTGTCATGTGAATCTATCAGTCCTCAAGAATGAAAAATTGTTTTCTGATCATAATAAAGTATCCTGTCTAGAATATATGGGGTTAAGATTTTCTTATTGTCTGTAAATCATCTTACCTGGAGTTCCAGCATAACCCTTGGTTTTTGTTTTCTTCTCCTTCAATTGTACAGCAAGCCCAAGGTCAGAGATACGAACATTCCCTGAAAGGTAAACATTGGCTTTGTTCCATTATACAAGACTTTTATCTCTTTGCCTTTCAACTACCACATCGAGTTTAAATAAACTTTTATCTAAATAATTAAATAAAATGAAGAAAAATTAAGAGAAACATAATTTGCACTGCTGTGCATATGTTCATTGAAAGATGGGTTATGATTTTGATTTTTACTTTCTTTCCGATATTTCCGATAACATTTTCTTACTGAACACAACACTTTTTTTAGGTTGGTTTCTAAACTTGCAAGTGCAGCCAGGAATCAGGGAAGTATTTTACTCACTGGAAATATCTACTATGATTGAAAGAGGTATTTTCTTTAATAAATGATATATGATTGAAAATAATTAGCACTTGTTTTCTCTCAATTTTGCATGCAGGGGACATAGCTAAACAACGTCCTTGTTGTAGAATCTAGCATTAAATCTGCAAGGAACATTGGGAATTTAAAATATAATTATACAACAGATGTAGGTAACCTTTACCTTTCCATCTGCTGGAGCCTATAATCTGTCATATCTAACCAGCCTCCAGCTGGTTGTGAATGATGGGGAGGGGGGTGGGAATTGTCTCCAAAAACTGGAGAGCCAAAAGTTTCTACACCCATAATAGAAGGCAAGGGGGGAGATCCACTAAGGCATGATAAAGAGGTGATAACATGGAGATGACTTCAACAGTGATATCTCTTCTCTGGGTCCTATGTTATTCTATGGCGTTTATGCTCTAAGATCTCTCCCACTTTGGATACCTTAGTGCATAGACCCTATAGAATAACATAAGGATTGGAGAAGTAATATCACTGGAGAAGTCATCTACACTTTATCACCTCTTCTTCATGCCTTAGGGCATAACCCCCAACATATCAAATAGATACCTTTAGGGGCATCAGCAGAACACAAATTTACTGGCAACTTGATATTTTTTGGGGATTTAAAGGGGCCATAAGCTTTTTATAAAAATTATATATCATATGGCTTTTCATGCTGAGTAAAATAAGTGTATTGCAAGAACACTTATTTTTACTCAGCAAGAAATGATATTTTTTCTTTTGTTCTTTCTCCTACAGAATGCTACAAACATCTCCAGACAGTTTTAAATCTCTAAAATCAGATATTTTATTTATATAAAAAATGCATTCATAAATGCTATTGTATACATTTTTATTTTCTTGCTGCCATTTGTGTATAAATGTTTTATTGTGAATGCTCTCCAGGACATAATTGAATACCTGGGGCTTATGTACTAAAGTGTGTTAAAGAGGAGATATTGTGGAGATGACTCCTCCAGTGATATCACTTCTTCAATTCCTATGGAGCCAATTCACTAACATTTCTAGTTTTGGAGATCTTAGTGCATAGGCTCCATAGAATAACATAGGAACTGGAAAAGTGATATCAAGGAAGAAGTCACCTCCACTTTAACACCTCTTTATCACACCTTAGTGCATCTCCCAGACCTGTGTCGAAGGCACATCACCAGTATACACGAATGCGTCTTCACAATCATATCCCCTTCAATCTACCACCAACCTACAGGATTATGATTTTGGGCTGAACACATCAATAATGGCTAACTTCCATATAGAAATGCAGATTAATGGTCCATTTCCACATGGAAATGCTGGTTTATTTGCCATTGCCGTATTCATGTGGGTGTAGTTATATGTTAATGTAGCTGTTTGCCACATGCACTAAACTCAGATAGCAGCATCTGTTATCGGAGTTCACAGTTCTAAGATCGGCAACCTGAGGTTGGTTGATGTTGGGATATCCCTGTAGCTTCCTATTCTGTAATATCCCTCAATCAGTCATAAGTATGGAGGGTTGTCATACCATTTGTGATGTGTAAGGCATGCCCTCTCTTACATATCACCAGCAATAAACAATCCTGAAGACTGAGAACATCCTCTGCTTCCCTACTTGCTCAGTGGGGAAGGGGAGAGGATCTTTTCAGCACTCCATACATCAACTCCTTAACCCTTTGGGTGCCATAGGGATGTGCACTGCATACCCCTATGGCACTGAAAAGGTTAGAAAAGTACAGTTTATAACCATCCTCTCAAATGTATGTATTTTATTTTATTCATATTTGTAGTGCACACACATCATTGTAAATAATGGAATTCAACCTTGCAATGTGTTGGAGACACCTCTAGCAGCCAAAGTGTTAATAAAATGTAAGCTAGTAACACTAACTACCCTCTACTTCAAGTATGGTGAAGAGATCATCTAGATTTAAAGTGATAGTAATACTTGTAATTCAAACCATTTAATTCTGTAGATATTTACAAAATAAACTAATTGCGCCATTTTTCGATCTCCCAAACCTTTATGGTTTGGGAGATATAAGTCTGCAAAGTTCCCCCTTCCCTCCTGTTGTGGTGAAGTCAACTTTAAAACTTACAGACAGAGATCGCAGTCCATAGACCATCCTGTGGCTCTCCAGCAGAGCCGTCATCACGGTAGTTACAAAGAAATACTTCATTTGAACGGTCTACAATGTGTGCTTGCAAGCCAGGCACAGATTGTAGATGGTTCAAATGAAGTATTTCTTTATAACTACTGAGATCATGGCTCTGCTAAAGAGCTGCAGGACGGTCTATGGACTGCGTGGCACATGTGGTAAGGAACAATAAAGTGCTGGGACTTCACTTTCTCATCCACCCGCTCACCATTTTCCCACCCCTGTTCCACTGGTTAGCCACTCTGCCACCCGTTCTCTGTCCCTTTCACAGCTTTTCCTACCCCTCTCTCACATGGTGGATGACAAAGTGAGAGAAGGTTAGGGAAGACGGCGACAAGACAGAGTAGGGGTGGCAGAGTGGCGAACCAGCGACGGAGTGGTGAGAAAATGGAGAACAGGTGGTAGCAGGGTGAGAAAGTGGCATCCTAGCACTTTAGTGGTTCCTCAATGCATGAGACACATAGTCAGCATGAGGAGAGAAGTGCCAAGCCAATAGAGAGCTCAGGGCTGAGCTGCCGGTGGTCAATCAGTGACAGTATCTCCATTAAATCTAGATGGTCTCTTCTTCTTACACGTAGGAGAGAGGGAAGTGGTTTGTGTTACTTCTTTACATTTTTTTTAACCCTCTGGCTGCTAGAAGTGTCTCTAATCATTGAAAAGCACTGAGCTGGAGACATATCTAACAGCCAAGGGGTTGAGTTGCATTTCTTACAATAATGAAAAAAAGACATAGAGCTTAGAGGATGATTATGAGCTGGTTAGTATGTTGTACTTTTCTAATCCTTTGAGTGCCACAGGGGTGTGCAATGCACATCCCTATGGCACTGAAAAGGTTAAGGGAGTAATGGTGTTTGTGGTGTTGAAAGGCTACTCTCCTCTCCCCTACTGAGCAAGTGGGGATCAGAGAGGTTTTCTCAGACTTCAGAGTTGTGTATTGCTGTGGGCTGAGGGCATCCCTTCCACATCGGCCGCGTTTTGACAGCAGGTATGCTAATGGGGAAATTCTCCCTTCCCCTTACATACTTAATTCTTAATGCATATGGAGATGTGTCTACATTGCCAAGGCCCCCATATATTGCCAGACACACATCGCCACAGCATCGAACCCTAGTGCATCTCCCCCAATGTATTCTTCTTGGTAAAACACTTTCTAAATAAATTTAGAAAAATGCTTACTGCTCCTTTAAAATATATTATTTATAATATGCATACATAGGTGTTAACACTTTGAGTGCCAGAAAGGGATAAGTCTTTGGCACCCTTAGTAACATAATAACTAGGATTCTTACTGGATTTTTATAAATATTAAGAGGTATTGCCATAACAAGTACATGTGACAATGTTATCTGAGTTTAATTTATTTAAGTAATCAGTGGCTTTTACTTCACATTCTGTCTTTCCTGAAATACAAACATGCAACTGATTTAGATAATGAAAGTGCTGTGTAATTTCTAAGTGTATGATTGATAGAGCTAGAAAATGCCAATGACTTTGTGGAAATTTAAACTGTTAATGATCACTGACCAATGATGTGCCAGGACTGTCATCATGGTCCGTGCATTAAGGACCGGTGACGGTCCTGGCATGTTGTTTTTTTGATCAAAGCTCTCCTGCAGGCGTGTTGTGATCACTGGAGCAGTCAGTTTCAGCCCCTCCCATGGCGAGACGGGTTATGTGATTGCTCACATGTACCGGCACTCCAAACAAAAAAATGACCTTGGTTCTCCAGTGCAGAGGACCCCTGAACAGCCAGTGTTTATGGGGTTAAATCAGTGTTTTCAGTAGCAAAACCTCCCTTGTAGCACAGCCTCCAAAACAGTAATGATTTCCTTAATTAGACAGATGCACTGGGGAGAACAGGAACAATTCAGGAGCAAACAAACTTCACCATAGAGAACAAGAAGAATTCCTAGCATATACCCATTGATCGAATTGGAAGTTTTAACCCCTTTAGAGCTATAGAGGTATCTAACACTTTTCAAAGTAATGATCAGAGACCACTTTAACATTTAAAAAAATAAAAAGTCCCATTTAAATTGATGAAACGTTTTACTTGTCCCCAATGGTACAGTTGGTTTTCCCCAGATTTGTTCCAGGTCTTTTTCTGTACATCAGTCTCAGTACCTATAACATGTAAGGATAAAAGATTGCGTCATCTTCAATCACTGGTAAAAACATTGCATTTTACTCAAAATATGATTATTTCAGTGGCATCTGATCTGTACTGAGATTATTTCTAAAATTAATTTGGGAATAGAAAAAGTAAGGAAATTGGTCCATGTTCTATCAAAACAGTTTAAGATTTTATAGATTTTTTTTTTAATTCACCCTAGCTCTATTTAACATGCTATACAGAACCATCCATACACTGTATGCTTCCCCAGCCTTACTCCACTGTCCACCAGTATCCACGGAACCAACCATACACTGTCTGCTTCAGCAGCCTTGTTGTAATGTTCACTGGTATCCACAGAACCAATCATACCCTGTCTGCTTCCACAGCCTTGTTCCACTGTTTACTGGTATACACAGAACCACCCATTCACTGTCTGTTTCCCCAGCATTGTTCCACTTACCAATGATATCACCAGAACCGCATATAACTGTCTGATTCACAGTCTTAATCCATTGTCCAGTGATATCCACAGAACCATCTTTACCCTGTCTGCTACTCCAGCCTTGTTCTACTGTCCATGGGAATCCACAGAACCACCGATACACTGTCTGCTTCCCCAGCCTTGTTCCACTGTTCAATGGTATACACAGAACCAACCATACCCTGTCTGCTCCCTAGCTTGTTCTACTGTTCACGTGTATCCACAGAACCAACCATACCCTGTCTGCTTCAGCAGCCTTGTTCCAGTGTTCATTGGTATACACAGAACCACCCATTCACTGTCTGTTTCCCCAGCATTGTTCTACTTACCAATGGTATCACCAGAACCACATATAACTGTCTGATTCCCAGCCTTGTTCCATTATCCAGTTATATCCACATAACCATCAATACCCTTTCTTCTACTTCAGCCTTGTTCCACTGTCCATGGGAATCCACAGAACCACCCATACACTGTCTGCTTCCCCAGCCTTGTTCCACAGTTCACTAGTATCCACAAAACCACCTATACACTGTCTGCTTCCCTAGCCCTGCTCCATTTTTCACTGGTATCCAGAGAACCACCCATACCTGCTTCCCCAGCCTTGTCACACATACACCATCTGACACCTCAGCCATGTCCAGCTTTTATTAATCATAGTTCTCTCCCTGTCTCACCAATACATGTCTCTGTCACCTCTTGGCCTCTGAAAACGTATCTTCCCAAACCACACAAAGTATCTCTTACTCCACCTCTCAAGGTATCTGTCCCCCTCAGCCCCCTCACATCTCCTCTAGCAAGGTTGTCCCTTTCCCTGCTCTCACAAACCAAAAAAAAAAAAATATTTCTATAATTCTGAGGGTTTAAGACCCCACTTAAATCAATTGCAATTTGCAGAATTTCCATCCCCCTCCCTATGGTGCAGTTGATGTGCTCCAGAACTGCTCGTCTTTAGGATGATGATGGGAAGGTTGAAAGTTGATGTACTAACAAAAGTGGTATAAATCTGAGGCAAACCAAGTGCACCATAAGCAACAAATAAAAATGTCCATTGCTTTTAATGGGCTTTTAACCAATTGAATTCTTCAAAGGAGACCAATGCATTGCTTTGCAATGCATTGCAGACCTGTTCAGTGTTCAAGGGGTTAAAAGCCCCATTAAAATCAATGGGAATTTGGGGGTTTTGTATTTTTATTATTTAGTCCACTTGTTTTGCACCAGAATTTCACCATTCTTCCTTAGCACATTAGCCCACATGGCATTATAGAACTTAACATACATTACCACAGCACTCACATTATTCTGAGAATGAGGGGCCGAGAATAAACTTTAGCACTCATAGGCACTAGTTCCAGAGTATGAGAATAAGAAACTCAAAAATGATCTGTTCTACCCTGCACCCATATGTCCCTCTATACCTTCCATTTCAGTTTTACACAGCCTGCCTCACTCGTACTGTGACCATCCCCTACCTACCAACTGCAATCATATGACTGGGTGGTAATATCATCAATGGTCCTTTAGCTCACTAGAATACAGTCTCTATAATAATGCTCTGCATGTCGATCATTTCAGCAGTCTGAAAATTATTCTGTCTGGGTTTTAGGCCCAGTGAAAACTGGACAGAAGGCAGAAAGCTGGACAGGAAGCAACCATAGGTTCAGGGCCAGTGCAAGGATTTTTGTCTACACAGGCGAAGGTGCATTTTGATGCCCCCCCAAACCAAGTTTATTAATGCCCCTCGATCTCCACATTTCCCCTCAATCTACACATTGCCCCCATCTCCACCATGCCCCTCAATCTCCATGTTGCCCCTCAATCTCCACATTGCCCCTCAATCTCCACAATGCCCCTCAATGTACACATTGAGACATCACTATGGCAAGATGTCCGCTCTCCGTGCTGCTGTCAGCCCAGTAAGAATGCATATTTCTTTTGAATAAGGTAATAATTCTGGTGTTTAGCGCTACTAAGCTGCTAGTCGCCAGATGGGGAGTTATTGAAGTTAATTGTTTAAGAGGTGGTAGCTCCACTTTAAACAGTTTTTCTCTAAGGATGTGCGCAAACTGGTCACCCATGAACCCCATGATAGACACCCTGTGCTGCAGTGATCAGTTCCTCTTGTGTTAAGCTTGCATTATTTAATTTTAACCACTATTTACAGAAATGTTTTATTTGTAAATAATATATAGGATATTCAAAGGAGCTAACATATATAGAGTACTATACTCATGCCTGCTGTTTGCTGATAGTTTTTTGCTTCACAGTTGGTTTACCTCAGGATTTCCTCCGTTTTCTTAGTTCCTCTTCTTCAGTTTTATCTTGGGACATTGCTGATGCTTGAGAAAATATATACATTTTTCTTGTTGTAAAGCTCCCCAAAATACAATACAGCCTACAGTAATCCCTCCCAAATTTCAAAACTTCACAAGACTATAGTGGTTTGTGGTGAGGAAACCCTTTTTGTACAAAATACTGAGCTTGCATTTAGTGTAACATAACTGATGCAATCTAAAGCTGATTGTTGTCTTGCTAGTAGAATTTCAAATTCCTTATCGATTGTCATGAGAGCCAACAAGTCCACAGAGGTGTAATTACACAGCACTGCCAGTTCCTAGAACTGCTTTGTGAAGAAACAAGCTTTTTTACGTAATTTAATTTAAAGGAGAAGTAACAAACTCCTAATAATAACTCCCCATTGACCTTAATATGGCTAGAAAATAATAATGGTCATACAGATTCTACCCTTGCTCTTTAATTCAAGAGATAACATCTTCGTTACATTTTGGAGGTCATATCCATGGTAGTGGCTGGCAGTTATTTCAAGCTAAAGTAGGCAGTGTGCATGAACCTACTTAAAGGGACAGTAATGTCCCATAAAAAATGGTTATAGTTTTGTAGATGTTACAAAACTAAACTATATGCTACTAATCCTATCTCTTAAACCACTATGGTTTGAGAGATATTTGCTTTCAAAGTTCCCCCCTCCCTCCCCTTTTCCTGATGTCAGCTGTAAAGCTGACAGAAGGAGATTTGTGCTGTGCGACTCAAGGAGGCTCTTCGGCAGAGCTCAAATTGTGTTATTTAAAAATAAATACTTCATTGGAACGGTCTACAAAGTTTGCTTGCAAACCAAGTACACTTTATAGACCTTCCATTAAAGTTATTCTTTTCCTATAATGCTACTTCGGCTCTGCTGCAGAGCTGCCAGTTGGTCCCCAGACCAGGATCTCCTGCTGTCAGCACAGCGCTGACTTCAGGAGAAGGGGAGGGGCGGCACTTTGAAGCGAATATCTCTCAAACCATAGCGGTGTGAGAGATAGGATTAGAAGCATATAGTTTAATTTTGTAACATCTACAAAACTATAACAATTTTTTATGGGACATTACTGACCCCTTAACCTTTTTGGGAACAGAGTTGTGTGCAGTGGGTTAAAATTAACAAGTGCAGTGTGCAGAATTTGAGGTCCTATGGTCCCACTAGCATCTGTGATGTCTGCCTCCATGGTCGTGCATCTAGGACTAATTCTTGAACAAAGGTACAAGGGCAAAATGCAATTAGGTTTTTTACCCTATAAGGGTTGTGATTATTAGGAGCAAGATGCTTTAAAATGTGAAGAATTCAATGAATGATTATCTAAAATATAGGGTACAGAAATGTAAAATACTAAGGGAATATTTCATATTTTCCCCAAATAAATTGATCGGTTTATTTTGTGATTGAAATCTTAATTTATGGTTATGGGACATTTTCTCCAGATATGATCTTAATTCTTTGGATGCTAGATATGTCAGCAACATTGCTTTGTAACGCATTGGAGCTGTCTCTAGCATTCAAGGAAGTTAAAAGGCACCTTGAAGTACAGTGTAAATAATTAATGATTTAATAAATTCGGCCTGATCAAGAACTCAGTAAGGCTAATGTACAAAGTAGAACTGGATTAATTCTGGATCAAAATATCTGCACTACAGTGACAAATAAACATCCCCATTTATTTAAATTGTAATTTTATCTACATGAGTTTTATAGAAGTTTCCAACACAATCATAATCAGGATTTTTATATTTACACAATAGAGGTAAAAGGGAGGTGAGTAAGTTTGGTGTGGGCTGGATGCGATACAAAAAGGGTAGGCACTCCAGGGCTGCAATTGATTGGTCCCAGGTGCCTTGTAAAAGGTATAGACCAAAATAACAGGGCAGGCACAGATTGTGGAGAAAATGATACTGGGATGAATTACAGTCATGAATATGTGTCATTAAAAGCTTGCTGCCTTCAAGTCATTTTTGACTCTGCCCTCTCTTTCATTACCCTCATGCAGGTCTTTGGCAAATCTCCTATTCAGGTTTAGCTTATTCACGTACACACACACACACACACATGCACGCGCCTGCATGCACATACGCTCGTACACACCTACAGACATACATGCCCTGTTAGTCCCTCTTTTCCAGAGAGGACTAAAATAAAAATCTACATCTCATTATATTTCTACCCATGTTTCCAGATGCATCCATAATTTCTCCCTCCTCTTTTGCCATGACTTGTGCATCTCATTTTGTCTAATTATCAGGTCTACTTCCAATCTAGACATTTCTAGGACTCCTCTGATCCTATGGAACTCTCTACCTCACTCCACAAGACTCTCATTTTTCCCCAAGACCTTTAAAAGATACAAAAAATGCACCTGTTCAGAGAAGTCTGTCAGATACCTAAACACCCCCTTAACACCTCCTCTGCTTACAACCAACATCTCTTTTCTTTAAGAACATCACCCTATCAGTTCATATTGCTTTGTGGCTGGACCTCATTGCACCCTTACTCTTACTTTAATCTTACAATGGGTCAAGCTGTTTTACTTTCCCCTCTTGCACTCTACTCACACTCTTCCTCTCTCACTTCTCATAACTCCTCCACAAGAATACCAGATGAATATTCTGCCCTACAGTGCCTTTTAGTACCTGCTACTTTCCTATCTGTAGAGGTTTATCTATTCATAGCCAGGTCCTCATCCTTGCCCCTGGACAGTTCAATCCTCCACACCAACTTAGGTGTGTGGGTCACAATTCAGAACCCACCCCTGGACAGCTCCATTCTCCATGTCAATGCTGGTCAGCACCAGATCGGATGGAAGACTAGCCAGGTCATACACAGAGCCTAAGAATAGAACTGCTAGGAACAACAACGCAAGGGCAACTGGTCTAAGCTTCAGTCTGCCCTTTAAACCCCATAGCAGGAAGTAGCCGGGTGGAGCAACAGGAAACTAGAGCATAAACCAAGGTCTGCGACAATCTGGTGCTTCGTGCCTGAAATTGACGCATCTCTGCGTCCACGTAATTCTGAGTGACAATATTTGGTAAATGATGCATCTTGGCGATATGCCCAAATCCTGCGTCACCACAACGAACGACGATTTGGCACCATAGTCCCGCCCGAGGATACGGGCGACATCTGGTACTTCCCAATGCTCCCATAGCCAGGAGGCTCCTTGTCCAGCAGCGCCAGGAGCACGCCGCTGGACTATAGGTACTGTAACAGCAATCTGCAACATTATTGCTTTAATAATATGACTTGTGGTGGTGGAGGTGGTGGTGAAGGTAGCAGGTGTGGGCATTCTATGAGTCTTGTCATCTTGTCCAACAGACTCAGACTAATACTCCTCTGTGTTTAGCATTTGCAGAACAGCAGCAGGAGCTATGGATGTTGTTGTAAATAAAGGAAATAGTGGCCCACTTTTGGAGACATCTACTGGTGGTAGATGTTGAATGTCTTACTTGATGCTGTTGTTTTGTCTCCTAATCAGACACCTGCTTCAGGTGGGATTTCAATGAGGATGTGCTCAGATGGGATCCTGTGTCCTGTTCACATGTTTTTTTACCCCCTCTTGGAGCCCACAAAGATAGAGGCTATTATCCAGTGACCTATTATTCAGACTAAAAAAAGGTGCTAGATTGCTTATGGATTGCAAGATATTATCATAAATTTGTCCCAAACTGCACCTCCCTAACTGATCTGACAAAATCAACAGTCGAGATCCATGATGTCCATGCCTATGAGGAAGCAACGGCCACCCAGAAGCAAGCTGTCAGCCAAGCTCCTGTTCTGATGGAGTCAGAATTCAACAAGACTTTTCAGGTGCACACAGACAATGGCAAAGAATACCCATTGGCATACCTTAGATTTAGAATGCTGGACTGTGAAGTTGGGGATGCCATTATAGAGAAGAAGTGTCTAGATATTATATAGGTACTTAAAAATATCCAGCCATACTTGTATTGATGCCCATTCACTGTGATTACAAATCACAACCCACTCACAGGGTTTGCCTGGGTGGCTAGGGACAATTAATTAATGTTACAATAGAGCATCCTGGCACTCCAACCTTACGATTTCACTACAGGAGAGGACAAAAGTACCATACTGTGGATGGCCTGTCCTGGCAGGAGGAACAGCGAGTAACTGGGACTTGGGTTTATGGATAATGGGTTTATGGGTAGTGGGAAGGTGGAGTAGTTGTGGAATTTTCCCTCCCTCATGCCTCCCTCAGTCATGCACCAGTTCTGTCTCTCATGCCTACTAAGGTGTGTGACTCACACTTCAGCATTCAATTTGGACAGCTCCGTTCCCCAGTACCTATGCTGGTGTAATGTTCATGGTCCCTGACCACGTACAGCTCGTTGTCCTTCATTTCCCTCAGGAAAGGAGGTGGGGCTTCTTATTATCTCATGTCCACCACTGCCACATGTAAAGGTATTTGTAAAGCATTTGATTATGCTAACCTAGTTCATTGCACAGGAGGAGGAATCTGGGTAATCATGGGACAAATGTGTATTTTGTGTAATTATGTCTTGTTGTTTGAAAGGCAGCATGCACATTAGGCAGCAGATAAACTAATCTGGTAGCACATGCAGACCCACTGGGGAAATAATAGGTTCTCTGTGGCCAGCCTTTCCCAGGTCAGGTGGTGGAGATAGTCCTACCTCAGGGTAACTGGAGATTGTAGGTGCTGCTCCATGGGTTGCCTATGGTCCCTGCATCTCTGGTTTGGTTGGCTCATATTTCCAAGGTTATATGTCTGCTCCGAATTGGACAATTAGCCACCAGAACTCAGCAGGGGGGAAATTGTGTGGGCACTTGAAGTTCTGGGATTCCAGAAGATTATAAAGGGGGGGCATTCAGACCAATGCAAGTGTGTTAGCCCTCGGTTTATCATTCGCAGTGGCCTATACTTTGGTCAGACTGTGACATCCCATTCCTGTTGCTGTTCAGGAATAAACATGCTTTGTTTGTGAACTTCAGTCTGACTCTGATGTGGTTTCCCTTCTTCAACTCAAGAATCCACAGAGTCACTCTTCTATTAGGAGCTTATCCAAAATGCCTCTAGTGTATCACATTCTCTGGCTGAACCACTTGGCTACTCCAAGTACTTATAATTTTTGTATCAAAAAATATTTGGGATCTTCAGTAGTTTACAATGAATTGAAGGCCCAAAAGATAGTGTGCACCAAGTCCCTCAATCACTAGACCCAGCACAGAGTCTATTCACACATAAACTGTAAGCTGTCTGATTTTTCCACCACAATATACTAATCCTTCTGTGCATATGCTTTAGTGAAAGAATATATAAGCACAGCTAATTCTCTCCATCACATTGGCATACATGACATTTGTGAGTCCTTAACGTCCCAGATGCTAAAGGTCTTTCCAACATTTTGTGAAGCAGTGTATTAGAGGATGTCTATAGTATCTAACCAAAGGGTCAATGCTCTTTGTGGCTTGCATTGAAGTGACTTGCAGACAAGTGGAGTTGGAAAAACTCTGGTAAAAAGTATCTTCTTTGTATTCATTGTATGTGGTTATATAAAGAGTTAAAAAGCAAATTGTTGTTATTCACTGTTTTTTTCCCTCTCCTGAGTGTTTAAGGGTTGATTGAAAAGGGGATCCATCTGAGTGTAGGCTTGCTTTAAATACAAGCATTGGGTTTATTTGAGCCTGTTCTTTGTGGTTTGCACTGAAGTGATTTGCAGGCAAGTGGAGTTGGAGTTAGAACAGAAGGAGGAGTTGGAAATCAACAGAGCTCTGTGGTGAAAGTAATTTCAAGAGATTTATGACACCCACATGTTAAATTTGGTATACTTTACTTTAAAGGGATAGTAATACTTCGTTTTAACTTTATTTTATTTTGTAGGCATTAAAAAAACATTAAGAATGATATAAGTCTTATCTTTCAATCCTTTATGGTTTAGGAGATATTCACAAGCAAAGTTCCCCTCCCCGCCCCTTTTACCTAGTGTAAGACATCTCTTCTCAGATGTGGATCAGGTTGTATGACAGGACAGATAACAGAAGGGGACAATTTTCTTTGTATGAAAACAATGAAAGCCCTTCCCCCCTTGACAAGTTTTTCAGCTTTTTCCATTATCTTAATTGAAGATTGTCCCTCTCTGCAGTCTACCTGGGCACCTTCCTTCTGATCTGGTTGAACGGGGGGGGATACTTTGTTTGTGAATATCTCTTAAACCATAAAGGTTTGAGAGATAAGACTTATATCATTCTTCATGTTTTTTTAATCCCTTTAAGGTGAGCATTAGAGGACAGTGTAATATCTTTTGAGCTGTGAAACCAAGAACGAGTGATAGCAGATTAGACAGTCTCACACAGTGCACTTCTTGTCACATATTTGAACACTTGGAGCAATCGTTCCAGGGGTCATACAGATATGCCAAGTGTGAGCTTATTTTCTTTTTAGAATCTAAGATATTGGATCTGGAAAGGAATATTACAACATTGCGTGACATAGGAAACCTGGAAAGGAACTTAGAACTCACAGAGCAGATAGTATGTGGGGTTAGTGGTGAAGAGGGTGGAATTGTAGATGAGGAGCGCAAGTACGCAGCTGGGTAACAGTAAGGAGGGGAAGTAGTGGGCAGTCCTGAATTGACTCAGTCCAACAGGTTTGCAAGATTCTGTGAAGATGTTAATAAGGATAGCTCAGAACTGGCAATACTGGAGAAGACTGATTCCTCTAGAAGCTAGGAGCTTTTAAATTAGGAAAGAGGGGGGAGGGTATAGGATAGATAGTGTAGATAGGAAATGGTCCAAATTAAGGATCATGGGAGTAAAGAAAGGGTGGGAATAAATACAGCCAATAGGGAGGGACTCCTATTAAATGAGGATATATGAAAAATGCATGTAGTGGATAAAATACATAAAGACATCAAAATTAATTGTATGGTGACAAATGCAAGAACTATGGTAGGTAAAATGGGATAACTAGAATTGCTGGCAGTTAATGAGCATTTGGACATACAGTAACTGGTATAACTGAAACACGGTGGAATGATACACATGATTGGGCTGTAAATATAGGGGGCTATTCTCTGTTGAGGAAAGACAGAATTAATAGAAAAGGGTAAGGTGTGTGCTGATATTTGAAACCAGATAAAAATCCAATTTTAATGGGGGATATTTGTGAGGAAACTGACCACAATGTGGAGTCTTTATGGGTAGAAATTGAGGCTAACCTGTGGCATATAAGGCAAAAAAGGTTTTGGTGGGTATATGCTACAAACCACCAAATATTCATGAGAATGGTGAGCACCATCTGTTATTGCAAATGAGGAAAGCTGTGCATCTTGGGCATACTATAATTATGGGAGATTATAACTACCCTGTTATCAACAGGAAACATGAAACCTGTCAGAATGCTAAGGGAAGCATGTTTGTGAGCATGCTTACAGATAGCTACCTGTCACAAATGGTGGAAGTGCCAACAAGAAAAAACAATGTATTGGGCCTAATGATAACAAATAACATAGACATGGTGTCCTATATTAATGTAGGTAAACATTTGGGAAACAGGAATTTACATAAAATGGCAGATTGAGCAAACAAATGGAATATTATTATAAGTTTTATTATTATAAGTTTAATGTAGGAAATTGTAAAGTCAAGCATTTGGAAAGAAAAATATCTCAATGCTATTTATGAACTTAGTGGAATAATTTAAGAGACTTGTTGCTAGAGAAAGACCTGTGAATCATTGTAAACTACAAACTTGGAAATAGTGACCAAAGTCAAATAGCAGTAGCAAAAGCAAACAAAGTGCTATCTTGCATAAAAGGGGTATTGAAGCAAGAGTGGATAACATAATTATCTGTAGTAACTGTAGAAATCATTGGTAAGATCTCACCTTGAATATGCAGTGTAGTTTTGGGAACTAGACCTAAAGTAGGATATTATAGAGCTGTATAGCGAAGAGCAACAAAATTAATTAAGGAAATGTAAGACTTGAAGTATTAGGAACTTCTATACAAACTTGGTTTATTTACTCTAGAGAAAAGGCGACTAAAAGGAGATATACAATGTATAAGTATATGAGAGGCCAATACAAGGATCTCTCTGCTGAGCTATTCATGCCAAGGCCTGAACAAATAACCAGGGGGAACCCATTGAGATTAGAGGAAAGGAGGTTTCATCTTCAGCAGAGGAAGGGTTTTTTTTACAGTAAGGTCTGTTAAATTGTGTAATTCCTTGCCCAAGGATGTGGTAATGGCAGATACAATGGATACATTTAAAGAATATTATATACATTTCTTTCAAGAGGAAACATACAAGGTTATACTGTGTAATAGTAGGCAAAAGAGGAAGTTCAGATAAAGACTAACTTATTTGGCAGTGGAAAAGCTTATATAATTCTAATTTTTCTGGGTTATGAGGCGAAGGTTGAACATGAACTAAATTACTATGTTACTATGTTACAAGCAGCATTTTGAATAGCATGCTCCTTGAATATTCTTGTGAAATGCAGGATGAATTAAGCACCATTCAATACTTATTTCCCTGCTATTCTGTATAGGATTATTAATGCAGAGAGACAACAAAGAGCAGTAAAAATAAGCATACCGTCATTATCTAACAACACATTTTCTGGTTTAAGATCTCTGTAGATTATCCTGTTTTGATGTAAATGTTCCATCCCAGATATAATCTGAGCAGTGTAAAAACAGGCTCTGGGTTCATCAAGACCTGGATTTTCTTCATCAACATTGTAAATGTGGAACCTAAGCACAAAAGTAGAAGAATGGAGCATAAGCAATATTCAAGCACATAATCAGTACAAAGCACTGAAACATGGCAAAGAAGAAACTCAACAAGGCATTGATCTATAGTCACGTAATTGAATTATTCAATAGGAAATCTTTCTGGCTTGTCATGTACCTTTCAATGTCCAATAATGGTTTTTATTATTATTATTATTATTACATTTTTCTTTGTCCTAACAATAATTATTGACCTAAATGTAACTAGAATACTAAAATAATAGACTATAAAAGGTCCAGTTTAACAAAATACTGATTGCAATATTTACAGAAAAAGTTTACAGTCTACAGTAACTTACCTCAAGTCTCCACCATTCATTAAAGTCATGACTAAACAGACTTCATTTTTGGTTTGGAAAGCATATGCCAGTGAGACAATGAATCTGCTATGTACTTTAGCAAGAATTCTTTTTTCCACCATAGCACCCTGTAAACAAAATATATTTTCATGTTAATTTTTACTTGATTAATTTTCCTTAAAGATACACTATATCATGGTAAAGGCAACACGAGTGGAACATTTGAGCAATAAGAATTGATAACAATTTGATACTCAACCTTTAAGAAGACACAGTTTTGCATAGATTAAACTTAAAAAATCATTTAGCCAAAATGCCAAACAGGTGGCATGATTACATGCTGAAGGTCCTACTTTCTGGAATGGTAAGAGGTGTTATAATGAATTGATTGAAAATAAAATAAAATAAAGAACTAGGTCATGTTGTTTTTGCAGGAGTAAAGACTCACTACACAAGCTTATACTATGAATCCTGGGTAGCATGATAAAGATAATGGAATATTGGTGATATGATAGTGGAAGAAGGAGTTATTTGGAAGGTCATCAAGCTTCCTCACTGATGACCTTTCATTCTTCACACCAAGATTTAATATTGGCCTAAGGGAAAATAATCTACTAAAGTCAAGGTGAGATGTGTTAAAAGGTTTATACGTTTATGTTTTTTTTTTAATTTTGTTACAAAACTAATTCTTAGTATTCATGTAGAAACAGCGGTGCCAAGTAAAACAACTTCTGAGTTCAAGGTGGAGGAAGGAGTTATCAAAATAAATCCAAAGTCTAGGAAGGAATGTCAAGGAGCCATAGTAATACAATAAGTAGCAATGAGAGAGCCCATTTGCAGCATACATATTCTTTCACAAATCACTCAGCAGACAGTTTGCTAATTTCAATAATTTAAATTAATATTGTATGAGAAACTTAATTTCACATTGTTTCCCTATAAATGAATTACATTTGATTTGCATTCCAGAAACAAGAACAAAAGAATGGTAGCAAAAATAATAATTTTCTCCTCTATGTTAATAAGATTTCTGATGGAGCAGATCAGGCTCAGTTAACCCTTTGGGTGCCAGAGAGGTATGCATTGTATTGCTTCCCCAGATGTATGCACAGCCTCATTGATGCCATTAAAGTGAATCCCTGCTTCTCGGTTTCCATGTAATTCTGCATATTTAACTACTGCCAGCATTTCTGATGTAGTATAACACTTTGGTTTTGAGAAGTGCCCTGATATAAGAGAAAGGCATTCCAAAATACAATATTTTATGTATAGAAAGAGTTGTGGATACATAGAATATGGTAGCCTTCCAGAGGAGCAACAGACACACTGCTGTCCTAAGCATGAAATAAAATCAGGAAGTTGACAGAAGCAGTGCAACAGCAGTACATGTGAATCAGGAAAGTCAATATAAACACTTTGCACATCTACTGAGGCACATGTACTGAGACATGTCTGAAATTATTTCAAATATGCTTGAGGAGACCAACCAGGACTGCAGTTATTCAAGGAATAGGACATTTGAGAGCAGGTTCTCTAAGGCTAGCATATGGAAACATGCAGTCAAATGTTTAATTAAAAGAAAGAATGTGAAAATAGCACCTCCTCCTAGCTGTGTAGGCCCAATAAGAAGGAAACAAAAATTAAGGCTGGACCACATATATCTAGTCTTTTATTTGGTTCTACACTAGGTGGTGGAGACCTTGATAGTTTCTTATCTTTGGCCACCCAATTAAGTGGAGGAATTGTAAGAAGGAATTGTTGAGTATACGACCCTCCCTAGAGGAAGTCATTGAGTATATGGCTCTCAAGTATATCTGAGTTTGACATTTTCTGTCCATCAAGCCATCAAGTATCCTATTAAGCAGGAATATTTCCTATGCCCCATCACTGAAAATTATTCTGAAGACTTGGCTACTCTAATCTTACTATGAAACATTTTATGATGTTGGCAATTCTCTGGTATTTCAGTGAGTTGGTACACTAAAATATGACAAAAGATTCACATCTAGTCCAGGATTTGATGCTCCTTTGTTGAATAACAGCATAGACAAACTAAATATGAATATATTTTTTGTCAATGAGATAAGTAGGACTGTCCATCAAGTTTCTAGAGCCTCTTTTTGAGCTGTTGCCAGTTGAAATGTAGATGAGGCCTACCAGTGGGTGGTTACTCACTGGCGGTCACGTGTTTGACCTAGAAAGTATTTCAGATGTGGGTGCTTCAGTCAACAGCCCTTTGGCCACATTTAATGGATCAGAGCAAAGATTGGAAGTGCATAAAACAAGAGGCAAAGAGTGCTCTACTTGTTTGGAACTTTGAGGAGAGTGGCTCATATACTAATTAAATGCAGAACAATGGATTTAATTAAAACTGCTTGAAAATAATAAAACAGTGTTTCTTGATTTAGCTAACATAGGTATTAACTTAAAGGGATAGTAATGTTTCACAAAAACAGCAGCCCCAATTAATCTTCATAGTATTTGGGCCATAGAGAGTGTTATTTCAATACTGTCAGAGTTGCAGTTAAGAGTAATTGAATGATAAAGTTTCCCCCTCCCGTCCCTTTTACCTAGTGTAAGCCCTCTCTCCTCAGATGTGGAATCTAGTCCATAGACCAGACAGCTCACAGCAAGGAACAATCTTCTTACTGTGAGAACAATTAAAACACTGCCCCCCTTGACAAGTTTTTCAGCTTTTTCCCCTATCTTATTTGAAGATTGTCCCTCTCTGTGATCCATCTGGACACCTCCTTGCTGCTCTGAGCTGAGCAGTGTTACATAAGTAAAAGGGGCGGAAGGGGGAAACTTTATCATTCAATTACTCTTGAACTACAATGCTCACAGTATTGAAATACCACTCTCCATGGCTCAAATACTATGATGATTAATTAGAGCTGCTTTTATTATTAAACATTACTATCCCTTTAAAAGGCTCAACTAATTTAACCACTTCAATGCCTGCCTCCAATGTTTCTGTCAGTTGTGACTCCTGGGTTTTGTGTTAGGGTACTTCTGTGACCATTTGTAAATTTGTGTTGAGTTCTTAAGGTTTTTAAGAATTCATCACAGTCTAGGCGTAGCAGTCATATATTGTTGGTACTTTTATTATTTACAAAAATAGCTAGGCCTCATCATTCGCAATAACATTTGGTGGTTTGCAACACATTCAAATCAACACTTTTTATTAAACTGTTCACATCAATTTCTTCCCATAATGACAAATATGTTCCTTTAAACTTGACTTTAGATCTGTTATCCCCGTCTTATGTGAATTTTGTCTCCCCTAAACAGGAAATAGCCCTCTGTAATTACAGTCTACTCATGTGTATAAAGCCGCCATGTTTCAGTAATACCAGTTTGTCAAAATGTTTATTTACCGCTAACATTTCCAGCTTTCCTGTTTTGCCTACCATGTTTCTTGCATTTGCCAGAAAGGTAATTTGTTCATTTTTGTATTTTACCAACTATGGGTCTTTTTCTATATTTGATTTTAACAGTTTTTCCTTCTTGTTAACTGTCTTTCTTTCTTTTTTCTTCTTCACCCTATAACCCCTTAGTTGTGACCCCAGTGTTTATACTGTCTATCCCATTTTTTCTACCCATACTATCCCCTATTTCACAGTTTTAAAGCTCCAGCTGTCACCTAAGCATTCTATCCCCTAGCACAGCTTTCCCTTTAGGTGCAAACCATCAATTACTCAAGAGAAAAGTCAGCCCAGTGCTCTAAAATCCCCAAACCCTCTTTCCTTCACTAATATTTAAGTCATGCATTAAGCTTGCTGAGCTCCTTCTGCCTCCCTGTACTGGTGAATGGCACTGGCAGTATTTCATAAAACGCTACCTTGGAGGTCCTTGCCTTGAGCTTGCACCCTAGTACCCTAAAATAATTTCTTCAAATTTGTCAGTCACTCCCAATAATTTGTCTGTCCTGCCCACAACATTTTGAACATGAGAACCTAGGTGACAACATGCTGTGTACCCTCTTACTAACCATATGCCTGGTTATCTGCCACCTCTACATCCCAACTAAGCTTTAACCCTTTGAGTGCCAGAGGGGTACACAACGCATTGCAAAGCAATGCGTTGCGTACCCCTCTGACACTCAAAGGGTTAAGGACTGTTACCCTAGCTGCTAGAGAAATTATTCAGTAATGCTAATTCTTATCTGTCCTCACCAACATCTTTACTCCACCCTCCTCATCAATAACCACACATGCAACCTGCTCAGTGAGCTTCAAGCTCCTTTCCAAGATTCAGTATCACGCAGTATTGCAATATTTCTTTCCAGATCATTATCCTGGATTCCAAATAATAATATGCTTACAATTGCTACAGCAGTATGCCCCTTGGGACTACTGCTTTAGTGTCCAAACAGGGAAAATGTGCATTACATGAGGTTGTCCATTTTTCTACCGCTTATGTATATAATTCAACAATTCCACTATTATTAAAATGTCCAGCAACTCACACATTTAGCTCATATATATAACAGATTTAACTCACATGCCTAAGAGTTTTAACCCTTTCACCAAACTGTTCCTTTTGAAATTCCGTGTTCACATAGATCTATATAAGATTGCAAGATTTCAGTTCAAATGCCTTATTCTTTAAAACTTCACTTATCTTAAGCCACTTCTCTGCAAGCCAGTTAGTAACTATGGCAAAGTCCACTTACACAAAGAGGAGAGGGGACTAAAAAACAAAGAAACAAAGGCTACCCGAGCACAGCAGTTACAGATGCTCACCTGATACACATTTACCTGATTCTTTAAAGTTCCATCTAACTCAAGCCACTTCTCCACACGCCAGTAAACAGTTTCCCCAGTAAGTTAAGTGTATACTTGGTCTAGTTCACACAGGCATTTTCAACTCAATGTTTTCTTCATTGCCAAGATAGTTATCATTGTTGCAGATCTGGCTGTTAACACAAGCAATATTGCCTCTCAGCCAAAACACAGCTTGTTGAAACATTCCCACCTTCAATGTGGGAAGTTATGATAAAATGTAATGTTAATAAACATAGAAATAGAGATTTTGATGACAGAAAATAGCCATTTGGCCCATCCAGCCTGCCCATTTTCCTATCTAATAAAATACAAAGTCTCTCATACTTCTCAGAATAGACATCTATGCCAAACATTTTTGAATTCCCTAAAATTATTTGTCTCTATAACCTCTGCTGGGAGGCTGTTCTATGAGTCTATCACCCATTCCATAAAGTATTAATTGCGTACATCACTTCTGAATTTTCCATCCTCTAACTTTAGATCATGACGTTTTGTTCTAGTATTCCTATTATCATGTACATAGTAAAGTGACTTTCCATCAGGTAAGAGTATATCCCACCTAATGAAAAAGTCTGTATGATATGAGAGAGAGAAACACACACACACACAGACAGAGAGCTAGAAATACAAATTGCATTATGTATAGAGAGAGATCGTTTTCATTCTTCAATAGCATCAGTTCAGTCTGAAAGGGATAGTAACACTTAATATGTAATAAAATTTGTATTGTAGGGTTTATGCTCCTGAGTAAAATAAGGGTACTCCCACTGCCGAGAATTTTTTCTTATTCAAGAGTTATTGCAGCTAAAATATTATATTTTAGGTACATATCTCAATGTTCTGAAATTTTACAGTGGTGCTGTTGCTACAGCATCCTATGGACAGCTCTGGTCAGTTAACCATAATACTACATATAATGGTATATCAATAGAGCAACTGTAACATTTCAGGACATTGAGATACTGCACCTAAAACCTGAGCTGCAATAAATCTTGAATAAAACTTCCTTTCAGCAGTGGGAGTATCCTTGCTTTACTCAGGAGAATACATTTCCATATTACCATAAAATCTTACGTATAACACACACAATTTTTGCCCTCTTCACCTTATGTGAAGTGGGGGGGTGTATTATAAACGAGGCAAAGAAAAATACTTAAAAAAATTCCCATTGCCTCACTGCTTCCCTCCCACCCCACTTACCCAATCCTCCTCCTCCTCTGCCCCTCTGTAGTCCTTCTGATTTCCTCAGCCTGACAGGGTTCCAGCAGGTGGCAGACGCAAGCATGCTGCCCATTGGGACCCTGTCAGGCTGAGGAAATCGGACGGACTACAGAGTGCCAGAGGAGGAGGATATGGATAAGTGGGGAGGGAGGGAAGCAGTGTAGCAATAGGAATATTTTTTTTTGTGTGACAGGGGAAAACAAGGGTGTGTATTATACATAGGAATCCTTGTTTTCCCCTAAAATATTGGGTATAATGTACACCTGCTTATTACACACGTGTGTATTATACCCGAGATTTTACGGTAATTGTTATTATCCCTTTAATATTAAAATGTGTATATGAATGAAAATATATTTTTATATAGCTCCACAATTGTACACAGCACTTTACAATTTAAGGGTTTAGACAATACAGGGTTATAACTTGCTTTACAAAGTGAAACACTGTTGAGGAATAGAAGAAAGGACAGATTTTTCCTATCTTATGCAAGAGAAAGCAACATGATTTGTTGGTAGCATTAATATGAGGAGAGAATGAGATACCAGTGTTAATTATCAACCCTAGGTACATGCGTCTGATTCTGGATTTATGGTAGTGCCATTTAGTGTCATCTGAAAGAGTATTACTGGACCTGGTCTAGGTGGGATGAGGATAGCTCAGATTTAAACATGTTGAGTTTGAGGTCCCTATGAGCCATCCAGTCTGAGGTAGCTGAGAGGCAGTCTGTGACTTTAGATAGAATGTCAGGAATCAGTTCAGATGCAGACAATAAAGCTAGTTATCATCTGTGTAAAGGTGATATCTGAGTCTGAATTAATTAATAAATTCACCAGGTGTTATTATGTATAGAAAGTACAGAAGTGGCCCCAAAAAAGAACCTTGAGGAATACTAACAGAGAGGTGGACAGAAGAGGACCAAGAGGTTGCAATGGAGACACTGAAAAATCAGTTATATAAGAGGACAGCCAGTTCTGGACTAAGTTACAGATATAATGTTTGTCATACACTTCTGAAACTGAATTACTGTACTACTGTACTGTACTAATTTTTTTATTAAAGGAGCATTACATTATTTATAGAACATTTCGTCCAAACAATTCAACTCTATTTTTTCTTAAATAACGTGCAATTTTTATTGTGACACCAGGTGGTGCTGTTGCCATCACTTGTGGTGAGATGTTGACTATAACTCAAGCTCTCCTTGTCTCCTGCATTATAAAAGAAATTGCCTTTAGAACAGCTGGCTTGATTTCAAAGAAAAACGTTAAACCTGTTATAACTTTTGAATACAATATCTCCCAGCAGTGGGACTATCCTTGTTTTATTTGGAAGAAAAAGCCCTATAATGTTTATTTTTGTCAAATAAATGAAGTGTATTGTTCTTCTAATATCTGCAGTACTTAATATTGTATTTAAAAATTGGCTTATTTATAATTTCCTTCCTTGAGTGAAGGAAGATTAGCACCGTGACATATCCCAAGGTGGCATCAAGACCCAGTGCTATAACAATGACACCTGCCAGTCGTGCCTCTGGTAGACCACAATAATAACAAATCACACATAATTCCAACACTGCACATCCTATATAATAATTCGCTACGATGTTTGTCACTGCGCAGTCATGCGCAGTAGAGACTGCCCGCATTCAGACAGTCTCTACTTCGGATGATTGCATCGCTTGAGTGAGGTGAAGCAGGACTGCATAACGTGGAGCAATGACGTAGCGGCCTCTTAACCCTTTGAGTGCCAGGGGGTACGCAACGCTTTGCAAAGGTATGCGTTGCATACCCCTCTTGCACTCAAAGGGTTAACATTACCCGGACCTTGGCCCATGTACGCGGGCTTTTACACTAAAAATTCTCCCTATAAATGACCCTTCTAACCCCCAAAAAAGTCAATGACTCTCACATGCCAGCATTGTTCTCTCTCCTAAGAAGCTCCCACACTTCGTCTTTCAGTAGTAGCTAGCTCTGTCTCACCAAGCTGTTCCTTTTCTCTATCCATGCAATTATCTCATTTTATACCAAGATTATAATATTTCCCCCTTTCTCATTCTCCCCATCAGCTACTGTAGCACTCTTTCCCACAGCAGCTGATTTTCTATGCTTCCTCACCTGACATAGAATCTATTATTATTAATGACTTTTCATGGCATGCTCGTTCTCTCTCTCATTTCTCTGTTATCCAGCCTTCTCAACTTCATTCTCAATTTTCAGTCACTTCTTCTGTATAGCTTTTCTGTTTTTATACCTTTGAATCAGTTCTCTGAATTTTCTTAGCTAGGAATGTGCTCATATTTTATGGATGTATTATAATCAATGCTACCCTAGAATATGCATTTATCATAGGCATACCCATTTGTTTTAAAGGGGAATTGTACCCTAATACTAGGAGGCTCTGAAAGACATAACTAGGCATGTGTCCTTCAAATAGCAGTCTTCTATTTCTGTGTTCTATTTTTACTTGCATTTGATCGCTGTTGTAGACTATAAGTAATTGTTTTAGTTTACAATAGTATAAAGACTAGCCTGCTAAAATATAGTGAGGGGAGTGTGAACTAGAGACAGAGTTCAATAGAGGTCATTATGTACAAGAACTACAGATATATTTAATACATACTGTATATGGACAGGAGTACCTGACCACTGTATGAAAGTCACCTTCCTAGATAAGTCAGTGTGTTAAAAAAAATCATATTTACTTATTCCAGGTCGAGCAGTTTACCTTTAAATGAACACTAACAACAAAAATGTAAACTGATTTGTAAAACTTTAGAGGAACAATAACCTTTAATGTGTAAAAAAAACAAATTTGGATTTATCCTCCTAAATAAAACAAGGGTACTTCCACTGCAGAGAGATGTTTTATTCAAACGTTTTTGCATTGTATTTTTAGGTTCATTGCCTCCTTGACCTGAAATTGTACAGTGGCGCTGTTGCTACACTATCTTATGGACAGCTCTGGTCAATTGACCATAAATCTCCATAGGTTGGCGTAGTGACAACGCCACTGTACAATTTCAGACCACTGACATACTGCACCTAAAAAAATCAAGTTTGAGTTACAATAGCTTTTTAATAAAATACCTCTAGGCATTGGGAATACCCTTATTTTACTCAGGAGGATAAACCCTACATTATACATTTTTTACATGATACGTGTTACTATCACTTTAAATGCAACAGCTTTCATATGCAAAAAGTAATTATTCCTGTTACATCCTTAAAACATAATCCCAAACTTGCTTTATAACGTATGTGTATATTGTCCTGTTCAGAGAGCATTTATTTTATTTTGTTTATGCTGTTTGGATTTAGAGATAAAAGTGAAAGTCAGCGTGCTGACTGTGATTGAAGTCCACTGCTCATGTATTCAGAAATCCCATAACAGGCAATGCTGGACATTGAATGGGAGCCCTGGAAAAGAAAGGAATGTCTGCTCCCTCAGACCATATATAAAACCAGATTTTAGGTCTTAGAAAACAGACAATGTTCACAGGTGCTAACATGAAGTATATGGTATTTAAATGTATATAACCTGAGTTCATTTGTAGGTGTTAGTCTTCCATGAACCCTTTGAGTGCCACAGAGGTATCCAATGCATTGCATTGCAATGCATTGGATACCTCTTTGGCACTGAAAGGGTTAATTTCCATACAAGAAAGTGCTCTCTGTAGTAAAGTACATTTAATTATACAAGATACAATGGGGGTTATGCACTTACGTGTGATAAAGAGATGAAAAAGTGGAGATCACTTCTCCAGTGATATCACTTCTCCAAGTCCTATGCTATTCTATGGAGCCTACTCACTGAGAATTGATATCACTGGAGAAGGCATCACCACTTTATCCCCTCTTTATCACAACTTAGTGCATAACTCCCAAGGTACCTACTAGTGCTGTTACAAGTCCTCAATTTAATTTGCTTTTATAAACAAAATGTAAGATATTTGAAAAAGCCTTCATTTCTTTTCAACACATAACACTTGAAAGTTTGGATTTAGTGCTTTGACTGAATAATTAGATTGGATTTGATTTTGGAGTTTCTTACATCTGTAGACGTGTAATACACTTTAATACCAGTAATAATAATGAAAAATGTTTCAATGTCAAGACTGTCCTTGAAACAAAGCCTGAATATTACTAAAACTGCAATGAATTGCTAGTAAATGTTCCTAATACAAATGGATGCAAAACATCTAACATAGTTTGTATTAAAAACAAAATATTGGCAAATGTAATTGACTTTGATACTGTAACACCTACATCAAATCATATGATCATCAACCAATGCATATACACTATATCCACATTCTATCTTTATATCAAAATGCGTAATTTAACTCATTTAAAATTTGAATGCTTACTTCAAATCCTTTCCTCTTCTTTAATCTCTTCTTGTTGAGTTTTTTGCAGGCATACATTTTACCTGTTGCCCTCATTTGGGAAGCAGATACTTCCCCAAATCCACCTTTACCCAGGATCCTAAAGTCCATAAACCAGTCCTCTCCAATGGGCTGGGCCTCCAACCATTTCCACTGAAGGAATTTAGAAAAGTATTTATTCTCCTTGTATTGAGGGAATGCATTTTCCTGTAAATAATCCAAGGTAGACTGGAGCAAATGTTTAAATAGCCCATCTGGTACCTTGTTACATTCCTCTACTACATTCAGGATAGCTTTTTCATCTAAATAGTGACAATATTGCTTTGAATTAGCATCAAGATATTTGTTTATGATACTCTTAGCTTTATGAATGCGGTCTTCATCCTCAGCTACATCATAGTCCTCAATATCATTCCAGATGTCCAGTGCAGGAATGTACAAATCAACTGTTCCCAAAAACTCCTGGAACAACCGTTTGCCAATGGGCTGTTTAACACAAATACTGTCAAACTCCAGATCAATCTTATCCTTCAAGTGCTCACAATCTGATATTGGTGGGAGCTTTAGCCTGGATCGATATTTCTTGTTCCTAGTAATTTGTGGGTTGAAGCCTCCATCAAAACTGCCCCTTGCTGTAATATATGCAGAATTGGCTACCACTGTTTCCAGTGCACCAAAATCCATCTTTGATTGTTTAGTTTCCTGAACTAAACATAAACTGGCCAGCTAGGAACAGCACAGCTTGACTGAAAAGAAGTTGTTCACACCGCATACAGGGCTTCTCAGGCTTAGCAAAATCCCCTTGCTCTAGCTAGAATTATAGACTAAGATCTCCAATCATGTTCAGTCTGTTCTGTTCATGGAAATATAATGGAAGAAAAGCATGATAACTTGACATTCTTGTAGAAAGAATGCATAGATTAATAGACAAAATGTATTCTTGTTGAATTTCAGGGAGAATCATCTAAGATGTAAAATGATAATCCAGATCTTCTGAGATATAATAGAGGAATGTTTCATTAGAAGAGGTAGTTAAATGACAGGTGACGGAATAATACCCCTGAGTCAACACCTCTGTAAACTCCTTATCCACTTAGACAGATAATTCAACTCTTTTTTCCTCTCTCTCTCTCCATCATTATCTCTTATAAATATACTGTACTTTTTATCTACTACAGTATGTGGACAAGCTGGTATTAAATATTAAGTGCATCAACCGTTGGTAATGTTAGAAGCAATATGCAGAGGCCATTTGGCAAATTGTCTAGGCAAGAAATAATTTTATTTGCAATATTATTATCAAAAGATTAACACCTTGAGGACTAAGTGTGCAATGCATTGCATATCTCGCAGGTCCTCAAGGGGTTAATTATATCCTGCCAAGAAATAAAAATTCCCCAAATGTTCATGTTTAAATGGGGCTTTTAACCCACTGAGTGCTAGAGAGGTCTCCAATGCATTGTGAAGCAATTCAATGGTGACCTTCCGAACATTCAAAGGGTTAAAAATCCAGTTTCAATTAATGGAAATGTTAACTTCATTGTACAGATCTACATATTTATGCTCTACACATTGATCTCTGGGATGGTTTTGTACAATAACAGAACTATATCATTATAATATAATGATAATGGGGAATAATGAAATGATAGAGTGGAAATTCTGCACAGGCATGCCACTTCTTTCATTGTAGTGGAAATAGGATTATAGTATTTGTGGACATATATAAAACAAAATCCCTGGATTAGTGCTGGACTTCCATGGTGTGTTTTACAGCGCAACTAAGGTGCAGACTTTAAGATCTAATGATACCACACCTCTTGCTTGTACTTCAGGTTCTCTGTCAAAAGGGTACACAACACATTGCAAAGCATTGTTTTAATTATTAGTAATTAAAACAATAACAATATGCAGATACATCCATTCAATTTGTCCACTTATTCAAATAAAAAATTGAGCATTTAAATTGTTAACCTGTTCAAATAAAAAAAAACAGGGCAAACCAATTTTTTTAACATAAAATCTGCAAAGCTGCACTTATGAGTAAAATGTTTTAATGTAAAAGAAATGATAAAGCGGCTGATGGACTTTGGAAAAGGTGCTCAGTTCTAGAGCATACCAACTGCACTGTAGGGGAACAAATAGACATTTATCAAATCCCCATTAAGTCCAGTGGGTGTTGTAACCTCTTGAATGCTAAAGAGTTTTCCAGTGCTTTGCGTCACAATGTGTTGGTGACCTCTCTAGCACTGAGGTGGTTAAAATCCCAATTTAAACCAGTGGGAATTTGTATGTGTTTCCTGTGATGCAGTTGGATTAAAGGGATAGTAATACTTCGTTTTAACTTTATTTTATTTTGTAGGCATTAAAAAAACATTAAGAATGATATAAGTCTTATCTCTCAAACCTTTATAGTTTATGAGATATTTACAAGCAAAGTTTCCCCCTCCCGCCCCTTTTACCTACTGTAAACAGTCTCTTCTCAGATGTGGAATGCAGTCCATAGACTGGACAGATAACAGAAGGGGACACTCTTATTCCTATGAAAACAATGAAATCCCTGCCTCCCTTGACAGGCTTTTCAGCTTTTTCCCTTATCTTAATTGAAGATTGTCCCTCTCTGCAGTCTACCTGGGCACCTCCCTTCTGCTTTGGCTGAACAGTGTGACATCAGTAAAAGGGGCGGGAGGGGGACACTTTGCTTGTGAATATCTCATAAACCATAAAGGTTTGAGAGATAAGACTTATATCATTCTTCATGTTTTTTTAATGCCTACAAAATAAAATAAAGTTAAAATGAAGTATTACTATCCCTTTAAGCCAGAACTGTACCACTGTTCCTCATTTTCAGTAAGGGAAAGCAGCCAACTCACTGGTGCAGTATGTGTGCTGCTCTTATATTTTAGTTTTGTTAAATCCAGCTCCTGTACCTTATGTTCAAATGCCTGCAGTAGATATTGACACAGGCAACTGCATTTACAAATGTTATTAGAACTTGACTACACATTTTGCAGCTTGGGGGGAAAATTCTTCCAAACTCTTTGCTTCTTACTGAGTCTGATGTACTAAGAAGAGCTGAAGCACTTAAAGCGGAAGTACCACCTCCACTGAAGTCGCCCTTCAATACTTAGGCAGGTGGCGACTAGCTTAATAATCATTATTTTACCTCTCAAAAGTGCCCACGAATAAAGTTATCCTTAAGCTTCCGAGACTGACAGCCAGGTTACTGCAGCCTGTGCGCCTGTGCTGTCAGTCTCTTCTGGAGCCGTTTGGGCCAGTGCAATGCCTATGAAGGGTGAAGAGGACTGACAGTGCAGGCGAGCATTCAAGATGTCCGCAGTGATGTCTGGCTTCCGGTCTCGGAAGCTTAAGGATAACTTTATTTGGGGCACTTTTGAGAGGTAAAATAATGATTAGTAAGCTAGTCGCCTCCTGCCTAAGTATTGTAGGGTGACTTTAGTGGAGGTGGTAGTTCCGCTTTAGTAGACAAATAAACTGAACTGTAAAGACACATTCAAATTCCTGCTGAAAGCTACAGGGATGTCCAACACATTGCTCTACAATTTTTTTGAAATCCTTTACTGTGTTAGCTCCTATCACTTCCTCTGGGAGGCTGTTCCAAGAATCTATCTGTAAAGCTACACTTATACCTAACACACATTACTTCTGAATCTTCCTCCCTCTAACTTTAGGTTGTAACGTCTTTTTCTAATAATAATGTTTCCCATATATATATACCCCAGTTCCTTTCTGTCTTTCAAGTCATACATATTAAGACATTAGCAATATCATTAATTAAGATATTGAAGACAATAGCATCAACCTTCAACTCCTGAGGCACCCCATTAGTAACCCATCCTTCCTCATAATGTATTCCATGGACTATGACACACACAGTGTTTGTGTGCAGGTGTATGATATAATTTCAATGTATTTTTATTATTATTTATTTATGATGCTGTTTATATACATCTACCGACATACATATTTGATTATTATTATTATGTTGTGTTTATTAAATTCAAACTTGTTTAAATACTTATGGCTATATTATATGTTATGGTGTATTACAGAGTTTATTTAGATTGACTTAATTCTAGTTGTCATTTATATCTGCTGTCCTACCATTGTCTATCACTTGAGTAATAGTCAAAATAATTAAACTAGATTTGTTTGAAAAGATCTTACTGTTGTAAAGTCATGCTACCATGTGTATTGCAAGTTATTAGCCTTCAGAAATGCCACAGTTCTCACTTTTTATAGTCTTTCTATAATATTCCCAACTACTGATGTCAGACTTGCAGTCCTATAGTTACTAGAGTCATTTCCTACTACCTTGTGAAGGAATACTACATTTTTCCAGTCATCTGGAATACATTCGCAGAAGGTGTATCTTGGATAGATATGAAAAACATTGGGTATTTGCAGTCCTCTGATTACATATATACTATACATCACATTTAAAGGACTCTGCCAGTACATGTTTGAAGGAGCCGGGATAAATACCAGCATTTGTTACAGTCCAGTTTCTTAAAGTAAAACATCAGCTATGGATATAATTCTCAATTCCTTATACTGTTGCCTTTTTTACGAGTTGAATTACACATATCAATAAACATATACACTGAGGTTTTCCAATAACTACTGGGATGGCAGTCAGCACATAGGGTTGTGATGTTTTGCACATCTCCTTATGCTGTTGTTGTTTATTAAGAGTGATATACACGAAGGAATATAAGGAGACTTGTCTGTAACAAAGTATTTTGAGGCTAATAGTGGGATGCTTTGGCTTCTCAGTGAGTTACAGTACTTACTGGCCTCAAAACCTTACTAAGCAATGTATAATTGTATCATATTAGCTTGTTTATGGATATTTCATAGTGAACAAGCGAATACATACACATTAACATTTTTCCCTATGTTCATGAGGTGAAAAAGGGAAATATGTTTTCAACCATAACATATCCAAATGCCACAGGTCTATGCTTAGTGTTTTTAAATAATAGTTACACTTTTTTATTTTTAATGGACTTATAATAAAGATTATGTTTTTTTACAAACTTCTGTTAAGCACTTATGACATTACAAAATGTAACTCAGATTACAGCATATGTAATGTGGCAATTCGTTTATCTTATCTAGTATGTAGTGGGGAATTACAGAGTGCCAGTGAATAGTGCTTCTGTTCTTTCTCCTTTCTTACCTATGGATAGGTGTCACTGGAAGATTTAACAACAATAGGACAGAAGAGGATCCCACGCACAATACGATACAGATCCTTGCTTGCTTGAAGCTTCCAACAATATAGTGACATCTCGCCATTTACCATCTACTAAATTACACATGCAGAGGATGGGAGATAACATCTAATATATCTCATGTGAAAGTAAAACTGCTCTTGTTTTCTGTATATCCATATTTATGGTCTTGAAAGTTTTGATTTTAAAGTTTTTTATCCTCAGATGCAACAGAATAGAAAACATACAAGTCATATAGCACTGACATTAGAACAGTACAGGAATACTGAGAACAGCAAATTGACAATACACATAACATGTATATACAGGTTGCCTCTAACATTTTACATAACTGCCCTACGCATAACCTCCCAGTTAAAAAACCCCCTCACAGCAGCCAGTAGTACCCCCTCTACCCCACCCCCCATGAGCAACCCACCATCAAAGCTATAGCAAGTAGGTCAAATAAACCTCCATAATTTGAAAGCTTATATTACCATTCCAGGATAATCCACACTGGGCAATCTAATAATCTGGTGGGCACCATGTGAATGCAGTATTGTGCGGGCATCAGGAAGGGACCCCCTCCAGAACTAAGCAGGGCCAGATAACCATGGCTTCCAGATTCTAGTGATCCCGCCAGGTGAGTCTCTATGATAGTAGGACAGCGTATAGAAAGGGAGATTCCAGACCATCAGATTTAACTACGTATCAAGTCCAGGAGGATCATCAGCCATCCATGCCATAGCCACCACCTTTCTCGCCATCACCAATAGTTCCCTCACCAAAGTCCCTCCAGGTCTAGTTGCCATCCCATCCAGCAGATAAAATGCAATGGAACTGGGTGCATCAAGGCTGCTTCCATCTGAGTTACTACCTTCGTCCAGTAGTCCTGCACAAGTGGGCAGGCACAAATTGTATGAAGGAAAGTGCCCCTGCTTTTCCTACACCTTTGACGCATCTTGTCAGGAGTCTTCCCCATTTGAAACAGCCTTACTGCCATATGGTACAATCTATGGAGGATCTTTAATGGGATCAAATGATGTTTACTAGACATGGATACATGCACAGGGCTCCTCTTATCCTCCTCCCACTCCCAGTCCTCCAGTACACCCAGGTCGGCCTCCCATTTCGGTGTCATTTGATTAGCTTGTGCGACTTCTCTTCACCCTAACCATTGGTATATCGTAGAAACAAGTCTTCTCTGTGGATGACCACTTATGCAATTGAGTAGGGGAAAGGCAGATATCCCCATCAACTTGCCACGTAGCTGGGATGTTAGAGCGTGTCTGAGCCGTAAGTATGAGTAAAACAATGTATGAGGAATACCAAACTCCTCATGTAACTGTGCGTAAGACTTAATGTGATCTCCCTGGAATAATTATCCCAAATTGTATATCCCATATGTTGTCCAGATTCACCCAAAGTCCAATGTTCGTAGAGGTAACAGACCCGCTTCTCCCCAAGGTGGGGTATCAGGGTCATAACCGTAATAACCCATTAAACAGCTGTATCTTCTCCCAAACTGCGCAGATCGTCTCCGTGCCCGTCTAGGGTTCTATACTTACTCCGGGACCCACAAGAATAAGGTATTGCTTCGCGTAGCCTTCATGAAGGAAGGACTCGTCAATAGCAGGGAACCTATGTGAGGACTCTGGTGTTAGGTAAGCTAAAGCATAATGGCCTTGAGCCGCCAAATAATGTTTGTAGAAGTCCGTAAGTGCTATGCCCCCCTCTGATTTCAAGAGCTTAAGAGGCGTAAGCTTTATTCATGCTTTCCCTCCCGACTAGGGATGGGTGAAAATTTCTGAAATTGGCGAAAAATTGCACTTCTCGCTTGGCAAAAAAATTTCCTGTGAAAAGTGCTGATTTTCTGCTTTTTTTCGCTTTTTTCGCCTAGCTCATTCCATTGAAATCAATAGAAACATTGAAGTTACACACAACATAAAATACATATTACTGAGCCGGCCGGCTCAAAAGGGACTGACAGCGCAGGAGCACGGACGTCACTGTGATGAGATGTCCGTGCTTCCTGCTCCTGTGAGCATCCCTAAAATGCCAAAATCTTCAGAACCGGGTAATATTTCTGGCGACTAGCGCTACTAAGCAGCTAGTCGCCAGATGAAGAATCAATCAAGGTTAAGTTATTGCGGGGTGGTAGTTCCCCTTTAATTTCACAAAGGCAAAGTATAAAAGGGGCATGAGGGTGCCTTTATTGGTGGGGTGTGGGGAAAGAATCAGTTGGACAGGGGATGATTTTTTGGGGGGGTTGTTTACTGGGATTGGGGGGCACTTAATAAAAAAAGAAATCCTAAATAAAGTAAAGGTAAATAAAAACCATAAGACATGGTATAAAGGGGTCTGAGGAGGGTGCCTATGTTGGTGAATGAATGAATCATTTGATCAGGGAATTTGTTTTGGGAGGTTTCTTGACTGCTATTGGGGGTACAGTTAATAAAAAAAAATAAGAAATTTGTATGTACAGTGATAGAGACTGGAACCCCCTGACATAAGCTACCACTGGGGTGGACTCATACTTGTCTTGATAGAGTATTTTGTAGAGGATGATTTGTCTGATTTGTTGGTAGAGGCCTTTGTAGGACTTAGACTTATTAGAGGCCCAAGCCCTGAAGAAACATTGATTTGACTTAGGTTTGTTAGAAACAACCCCCCATAAAATTGTTTATTTTTTTGTAGGACTATGGGTTTTTTTGTTTTGTTTTGGGTTTTTTTAAAGCAGAAGCCCTGAGAAAAAATTAAAAATGCCCTACTGGCCTAATGCCAGCAGGTCATGTTGGCCAGTGGACACTGTCAAATGTACTTCTGAGTCCTGAGTTGCAACTGCTGTTCGTACTGCTGATGCTGAGTTGTTTAAGCGGCAGGATGATTAGGCAGCTGAAAGGAAATGGGATCAACAATAGCAGTAACATTGAAGATGGATGATGAAGGTTCCACTGGCTCCAGTGATGTGCCTAAAGCAGTAGCAGCAGAATAAGTAGCCCCCAGTATAAGTGGAGAAAAGAAGAAGTTGGCCATTAAATCTTCTCTACCTGCCCCTCCTCCAAAATCATCATGGGTGTGTTATTAGAATATATTTTTTCCCTTGAGAGCAGGAGCAGCGGGTCTCATCAGCAACTGCAATGTGAAGAGTGTGTGAGTGGTAAATAACATCTGGGGGCAAAACTGTACCCAAACACCATGACACCCGAAACCAAGTAGTGCCACTGTCACTGTACCCCTTTTCCAGACCTGCTGAGGACACATGACAACTTTCTGACAGTTTAATAGTAATGATGAACCCTCCCTGCCACCATCTTAGCATATTCTGCAGGATGTAATCTCCTCAGATGCCGCTTGATGCACTATGATTCTCCTTCACCACACTGGCGTGTGTTGTCAGTGCAGTGTGCAATGGTTAGAGACGAACTGCCACATCCTAACATCAACAGAGTGGTTATCATTTGGAGAGGGAGGTAATGAACGAGGTGGATTGGCAGAAGATGTAGTTACCCTAGAAGGTGATGGCGAGCTAGTTGTTTCACTCATCATGGAACTTCCATTCTCTGCCTGGGTTGTTCTATTCCTCCTCCTCTTTGATCTCTGCCTTGCCTCTTCTTGCCTTTCTGGAGAGTCAGGGACAGTAAATGCGGTGCTTGATTTCTGTGGTGGGTGTTTGTTTTTAACATGTTTGGCATAAATGTCATGATGTCTGTGTTTCATGTCTGATATCAGGGCGCTTGTGCAAAGGTGTGTACCCTCCTTTCCTCTTCTCACTGACTTGTCACAAATTGTGCACAGTGCTGTTGCTGATGACTGCACTGTGCCTGCCCCAACAGAAAAATAGTCCCACACCCATGATAACTTCAGGGGGAAGGGAACAGCTGGAGAAGAATGGCCTCTTTCTTCTTGTCCTCCTCATTGTCCGTGGCAGCAGATAATGTTGCTGCTGTTGCTGTTACTGCCTCAGATTCAGCACTGCAACTAGGATCAGGAGTATTGCTACTGCTGGCAAGTGGAACCTATCCTAGTCCCGCATCACTTGTTGACCCCATTCCCACTGTGTCCATGGTGGTCTGTGGCACACTAGCCTGCTCCTCCTCTTGCAACTCAGCATCAGAAGGAATTAAAGCAGTTGTAAATTCCTCTAATTCCAAAATGTCATTGCTACTGGTGATGGTGATGTCCATCCTCATCCCTGTCTCCCATTCATTCTCAGTTTCTGCTAAAATGGCCATCAATGTCTCTTACACCTCAGCTTCTCCAGCATCATCATCACCACCACCACTAGTCCCTACATGCTGTTGTTGCTGCCGCTCTGTTCCAGACAACTCACTGCTGCTTGAAGGGGTGACGAGCAATGTGACAATAGGATTTTAGTCTTACCTGTTAAATCCTTTTCACTTAGTCCATACAGGTCACTGGTACAATGGGAGGCGATCCGCCCCTTTAATAGGCAGGAACATTCATTCAAATGTATGCAGGGGGTGGAGCCTCCCCTCCTACTTAAGCTGCCTTCAGGCCAGAGCCAAGCTAGATTGATTTGAGACACTTAAACTGACCAGAGGTAAGCAAGAAAAGGAAGACTCCTGTGAGCATGCCCCGAAGGTCTCCCACTGAATGCCACAGGAGAGCCAAGTATGGTCCCTTGACAGGGTGGGAGACCAGTGACCTGTATGGACTAAGTGAAAAGGATTTAACAGGTAAGACTAAAATCCTATTTTCACTGTCGTCCAATACAGGTCACTGGTACAATGGGATGTACAAACATTGAGCTGTCCCTGAGGCGGGAAGTAAGGCAAGGACCAGGCGCAAGGCCCAAGTCACTAGAACTGCTATGAACCAATTAATCATATAGCCCAGTAACAGAAGTGTCAACGGACACCAACCAGGGGGAAAAACAAACCCCTCAAACTAACACAGCACACTGAACTAGAACCAACAGGGCTCAACAGTAAAGAAGCACTAAGGATCACAGAATAGAAGTCCTAAACAGGCAAAACTGCCTCCAGGACCTTCCTTCCAAAGCTGGCATCAGCCGAGGCCAGTACATCAACGCGATAGTGCTTCGAGAATGTGTGCACAGAGGACCAAGTGGCCGCTCTGCACAGTTGATCAGCAGATGCCTGATTCTTGTAGGCCCAAGAGGCCCCAATAGATCTGGTGGAATGAGCAGTAACCCTGAAGTGAACGTGCTTATTCCGCAATTTGTAGGCTTCACGGATGGTAGATTTAATCCAAGAGACAATAGTTACCTTGGATGCCTGTCTCCCTGCCCTAGGCCCCTCAGGAATGACGAACAAGGTGTCAGACTTCCTGATAGACTCAGTGCGATGAACATAAAATTTAAGACAACGCACAACATCCAATAAATGGAGATCTCTTTCCTTGTCAGAGGAAGGGTTAGGGCAGAAAGAGGGAACAACAATCTCCTGATTTATATGAAATCCGGAGACAACCTTGGGTAAAAACTCCTTGGAAGTGCGAAGCACTGCCTTATCCTTGTGAAACACCAAGTAAGGAGGTTTACAAGACAGAGCTTGTAACTCTGCTACCTGGCGAACTGAGACAATAGCCAAAAGGAATGCCATTTTCCAGGTCAAGAGACGTAAAGAAATAGAAGCCAAGGATTCAAACAAGGGTCTCTGGAGAACCCCCAGCACCAAATTGAGGTCCCACTGGGGGTCTGGACTCTTGAAGGCAGGCCGAACATGAGCCACACCTTGAAAGAAAACTTTAACATCAGGAAGAATAGCAATCCGTTCCTGGAAAAATACAGACAGAGCTGAAGTATGAACCTTGAGAGAACTCAGGTTGAGTCCCTTCTCAACCCCATCCTGCAAAAAGGCCAGGACCGTGGGAAGATGGAAATCAAGTGACAGATCCTTGTCAGCACACCATGCAACGGAGGTTGACCATATGCGATGATAAATCTTCGAAGACACAGGCTTGCGAGCTCTAAGCATCGTAGACACCACAGAAGAGGAAAACCCTTTCTTCTTTAGAATCGAGGATTCAACCTCCAAGCCATCAAATGGAGATGTTGGACATCCTCCTTCCACAGATAACCCTGAAGAAGTAGATCTGGACGGGCAGGAAGCGGAACAGGATCCGACACAGACATGGCTAGCAGCTCCGGATACCAGGACTGACGAGGTCAATTTGGAGTGATCAGAATGACAGGACAACGCTCCAACTTCAGCTTCTGGATGACTCTGATCAACAGAGGAAGAGGAGGAAAGATGTAGGCCAGAGGAAAGTTCCAAGGGATTGACAAGGCATCCACTGCTAGAGCGAGGGGGTCCCTCCACCGAGAGCAAAACACCGGCACCTTCCTGTTGTGTCTGGTAGCCATCAGATCCACTACAGGCACCCCCCACCTCTGGGTGAGAAGGAGAAACACCTCTGGATGAAGTGCCCATTCTCCGCTGTCGACTGTGTGACGACTGAGAAAGTCTGCCATGACGTTGTCTACGCCTGGAATGTGTACTGCTGAGATGACTGGCACATGATCTTCTGCCCAGGATAAAATGACTTTGACCTCTAACCAAGCGGTGAGACTTTTTGTGCCGCCTTGTCTGTTGATGTAAGCCACTGCAGTGGCGTTGTCGGACTCCACTCTGACTGGACAGCCTTCCAGCTGAGATTCCCAGTGCCTCAGGGCAAGAAGTATGGCACGAAGTTCCAGAACATTGATGGAGAGAAGAGATTCCTCCAGTCCCCATTTCCCCTGAGCACTGAAACGACCCAACACAGCTCCCCATCCCCAGAGGCTGGCATCCGTCGTGACTGTGGTCCAATAGGGAACCCGAAAGGATCTCCCTTTCAGGAGATGAGACAAGTCCAACCACCATTGCAGGCTCAACTCGACATGAGGAGGCAGAGAGACTGACAGATGCTGATGATCTGGATGATTCCTGCACGTCTGGATCACAAACCTCTGAAGTTCCCTGGTGTGTGCCATAGCAAATGGCACCGCCTGTATTGTGGAAATGAATTTCCTCACCAGAGAGGTCAACTTCGGCACTGGAACCCTGTCGAATTCCAGGATCTTGGCTACTCGGATAGCAATCTGATGAGCAACTTCCTCTGGTAGAAACACCATGCACTGCTGAGTATCGAACAGGAGACCCAAGAAGAGGAGCCGTTGAGATGGGACCAAGTCTGACTTGTCCAGATTCACAATCCAGCCGTGGCGATTCAGTGTGTGTATACACAGCTGCAGCTGCTGGTGGAGAATCTCCGCAGATGAAGCTTTCAGGAGCAGATCGTCCATGTAGGGAGTCACCCTGACACCATCTCGATGAAGCACAGCTATCAAAGATCCCAATACCCTCTGAAAGACCTGAGGGGCTGAAGTCAGACCAAAGGGAAGAGCTGAAAACTGAACGTGGCCCTTGTGACAGGCAAACCTGAGATACTGTCTGCTCTCTGGATGAATAGGGATGTGAAGATGCGCATCCTGAAGGTCCAGGGAGGCAAGGAACTCCCCTGGAGACATTGCGGCTATCACAGAGCGCAGGGATTCCTGGCGAAAGTGGGAACTCACAACGAAGGAATTGAGATCCTTGAGGTCCAAGATAGGACGAGCGCCTCCGTCCTTTTTGGCCACAACAAACAGGTTGGAATAAAATCCGGAACCTGTGTCCTCTGGTGGAACCAATTCCAGGACCTCTTTGTCCAAAAGATCCTGAATAGCGTCGTCGAACAGACGTCTCTTTGTAGGTTCCTGAGAAGGACGAGTAAAATGGAACCTGAAAGGAGGAAGGGAAGAGAAAGGGATCCTGTACCCCTCTGATACCACCTGAATTACCCATGGGTCCGTCACTGACTCCTCCCAAATCTGGTGAAAGATGTGGAGACGTCCACCTACAGCCAGATGCGGACCCGGGTTCGGTGAGTCATGCCGAAGCAGTCTTGGAGGTCTTGGCCTTAGGGGCCACTTTGGGCTTCCAGGACTGTTTGGGCTTGGAGGAGGAGCGCGTGGAGGACGGACCTGTCTGGGACGTGGAGCGTGTCTCAGTCTGGAAGGAACGAAAGGACCAATTGCGTTTGGCTGGAAACTTCTTCTTGAAGACTGAAGGTAGAAGAGTACTTTTACCACCAGTAGCCTCACTAATCAGCTCCTTAAGTTCAGAACCGAACAACAAGTTCCCCTGAAAGGGCAAAGAAAGTAAGGCTTTCTTAGAGGCAGTATCAGCAGACCAAATTTTCAGCCAAAGAGCACGTCTAGCCACAACAGATGAAGTAGAGGCCCTTGCCATCATGCGCACAGCATCAAAGGCAGCGTCAGAAACATAATTCTGGGCTTCTGCTATATTAGCAAGAAGTTGTAACTGCTCAGACACTGGCGCATCCTGGCGAACCGCCTCAGTCAGTCGCTCAGTCCAGGCTGCGATAGCTCTATTAACCCACGCCACTGCAAAGGTTGGACGCATGGCAGTGCCAATGGAGGCAAAAATGGATTTAAGAGAAATCTCTAACTTTTTGTCCGTCCAGTCCTGCAGGGCAGAGGCATCAGATACAGCTAAAGCAGTAGATTTGGATAATCTAGAAACAGGAGCATCCACTTTAGGAGGATGAACCCATTTTGCCAGTTCAGTCTCAGGAAAAGGGTAAAGCTTAGCAAACTTTTTGGACACAGAAGAGGATTTTTCAGGATTCCTCCACGCATCAGAGACTAGACGGGCAACAGTAGGGTTAGTTGGAAAACATATAACCGCCTTAGATGGTTTCTGAAAAACGTCAGTTGGATCATGAGTAGATTCCTGAGTCAGAGGAAGGTTGAGCATGGTTAACACCGCTCTAATCAAACCCTCAGCAGAAACCTCAGGGTCACATTCATAAGGGTCCCCAATGGACCTGTTAGATTCAATAACTGTGCCTTCCTCAGCATCAGAATCTTGTAAAAGTTCTTCCTCAGAAGAATCAGACACATCAGGGGCTCCCCGTGGCTTAGGCAGGGAGGTCCTGATTGAGGAGGGGGTCTGCCAGACTTGTAGAGCCCCCTGAACCTGAGAGGGAAATAGTTGGAGAGTGGATCTGAGATTCCTAGTGGCAGCTTTGAACTCTTTCACCCAAGTTGGCTCAATAGCATGGCTGGGAAGCCCAGGGTTGCTATCATGACTATCTGTACATTTTGGGCATAAATGACCTGAAAATTCTCTAGGCAGCCCAGAGTGACAAGAGGAGCAAAACGCAATGGGGGAAACAGACACCCCAGCCTCCTTAGTCTTGGGTCTAGCCCCTGACTCCAGTGGAGTAGACATGCTCACAGCGTCAGATATACACCACTAAGAAAAATCACCCAGTAGAAGTGTGAAAGATTAAAGTTTCACCCCAGAAATGTCTAAAATCGGACTTATCTGGCCAGCGAAGGGTTAATCTGCTGAGAGGAGAGAGGGCTCGGTCCCTGCGTAGTATACTCGCTGAGAATAACACCACAAAATGGCTGCCGCGACAGCAGCCAATCAGAAAACGAGCGCGAAACGGGCGCTCATGGGAAATGTAGTTTTCTCTCAGAAGTACCCCAAACAGTGCCCGAAGCCCCCCCAAACTCCCCACACCCCGAAACTAGCCACCGGATGATAGAGCAGGGGAAGACCAACAAAATGAGCCCTCTCTGAAGTTGCTGTGATAAGCGGTTCCAGAGATATGTCCCTCACTGTGCAAACCCATAGAGAGTAAAGGAGCAATGGCGTCTATGCGGTAAAAGGCGCGCTTAAAGGCGTGGAACATCAAATATTAATAAAGTATTTCTGAAATAGAAAGTACACCAAACATAGATTTAACACATGAGAAACATGAGAAAATAATATTCCAAAGCTCCAAAACCCAGGGAATACCACAGAAATTGCACAAATACAAGCAATAGAAATAAAAACACCCTATGAGTGCTGGAGTGCAAAATGCAAACTCCCAAATTCAAGCCCAAGTAAGGGACACTGTGGGGACAAGTGGACCTTCAGCACTCAAAGGGTGGCTCACCTTTCTGCAGGACTTCTGTCTTCAGGTGACCATGTTGAAATAGGAATTAACCAGAGGCAAATTCCCCAGCAGGGAAGCTACTTGACCCAAGCTGTTCCCTCTTCAGGACATAAGGTCCACCAGAAAATCCCTGGAAGCTGCACTAGCCACTTTGGAGAGGGCAATTCACAGCCATGGTCACCCTCCTAATGGTGGTATTCCATATTTGAAGAAAACAATAAAAAAACTAAAGCTGAATGATAGATGTTCTCCACCTGGTGTGCACAGCACACAGGAACATATCAATCTGGCTTGGCTCTGGCCTGAAGGCAGCTTAAGTAGGAGGGGAGGCTCCACCCCCTGCATACATTTGAATGAATGTTCCTACCTATTAAAGGGGCGGATCACCTCCCATTGTACCAGTGACCTGTATTGGACGACAGTGAAAGAGGGTCCCCTAATGTCACACTTGCAATTTCCTTTTGACCTGAAGAAGAAGGCATACTAGCACTTGCAGCAGTAGCATCAGACACAGGCAGCTGATCTGTGCCCCTGCTGGTGGTGATGGTATTAATTCTGAGCCTGCACTCCCCCAACACCAATTCTCGCCTCTTAAGGATCATGTTCAACTTGGACACTGTTGTGAAGGAAAGGGGACTCCCAGAGTCAGAGGAATGGTGCGGGCTCCCTTGACCACTAGTCTAGATTCTGTCAAATGTTTCCCCTACCACTCCAGCTGCTTCACCATTACTGCTACTACTACTAACACCAACCACATCAAGTTGAGCCGCAGAGTCTTCCTCCTCAGTTTCACAGTCACTAGTAATATGAGGATATTGTTGATTACCCCCTCCTTCACTCCTAATGTTAACAAGCTGCTGGACCTTAGTAGCAGTAGTACTAGCACTGGCAGAACTGCTTGGGAATGGCAAGTGTGATTTAGGGTCCCTTGCTGTCACACTTGGCATCATTTTCTCCTTCCCCCCCTGAGTACTACAAGTATTGGTGGCAGCAGGTTCAGCACTAGCAGCAGGTTCAGCACTGGCAGCAGGGGCAGCACGTCTGGCAGCAGGTACAACACTAGTGGCTGCAGGTACAGCAATGGTGGCACTGGCAGCAGGGGCAGCACATCTGGCAGCAGGTACAACACTAGTGGCTGCAGGTACAGCAATGGTGGCACTGGCAGCAGGGCAGCACGTCCGGCAGCAGGTACAACACTAGTGGCTGCAGGAGGAACAGCAATGGTGACACTGGCAGCAGGGACAGCATGTCTGGCAGCAGGTACAACACTAGTGGCTGCAGATACAGCAATGGTGGCACTGGCAGCAGGGACAGCACGTCTGGCAGCAGGTACAACACTAGTGGCTGCAGGAGGAACAACAATGGTGGCACTGGCAGCATGGGCAACATATCTTGCAGCAGGCACAGGCAACTGACCTGTCTTGCTCTCACTAGCACTACCCTTTTCTCCCTCCCTTCCCTTTCCCTTTTCTCCCTTCCTTCCCCTTTCTCCCTCCCTTCTCATTAACTTACCCAAGATCCCTTGGGGTGATTTAGGGGGACTGGACAGCATTGGCTCAGTACTGCTAGTCACTTTGTTCTCCTCCTCCTCAGACTCAGTGGACACATAATAAGGGTCCTCCCAGTTCCTCTTTTTGCTGCTCATAGTGATAGGAGTCACTATGAGCCTCTCCTGCCTCACCTTTTGCAAAATATCACAAGAGAACAGCACAGCACATCTATCTCACTCTGTAGCTGCTTCTATTGTGTCTGCCTTCAGCAAAAAAACAATGCGAAAACAATGTCAATCAATGGGCGAAAACTTTATAGCCATTGAAAAAATGGCAAAAGATTTTGGGCAATGGGCGAATGATGCGAAAAATTTTAACTGCTAGCGTTAAAGAGGAGTTTCCAGCGAAAAAACAGATAACAACTTGGTTTTTGCGATATTTCTCACGGGAACACAGCAACAACTTTAGCCCATCTCTACTCCCGACCACAAAAAATTAGATACAATCTTATCAATAGTTTTAAAATATTTCCTTAGGATCGGTTTGATCTCCCTAGCAGATTGAACGGAAGTTTTATCCACGTCTGAGTTTTCTCTTTAAGTGGTGATATGACGGGTTCAGATTATCCACTAGAAAATTAGTTGCAGTTGCCAATATCTGCACACCTATGTATTTAAAGGAGTCCACGCTCAGCAATGGTAAATCCGGTATTCTGCTCTCGTCCCGGTGTTGATCTAAGAATAGTATGATTGTCTTGAAAGTTTTATCAGGACATTACATTCTGGACATTTTAACCTATTGAAGTACCATTGATACTAGTCGTGTTTTTTATATTTTTATCTTTTCTATACTGTATTTTTTATTAAAATGCTCTATATATGATTAGTATTATATATATATATTATATATATATATATATTAAGTATTCTATATATTTATCTATAGAGGAGTGCTCCTATTTATCTTTACCATTTTCTTTTGTTTAATCATGTTATGCTTCTTTTAATTTTTCTATGTAAATTAATATACTTAAAGGGATAGTAATACCTAAAATGTAAAAAAAAATATGTTGTAGGGTTTATCCCCCTGAGTAAAACAAGAGTACTCCCATTGCTGAAAGAGGTTTCATTCAAAAGTTATTAATTTTCAAAGTTGAATTTTTTAGGTGCAATATCACAGTGGCCTGAAATTTTACAGTGGCGCTGTTGCTACACAATCCTATGGAGATTTATGGTCCTGAGACCAGAGCTGAGACCATAGGACTGTGTAGCAACAGCGCCACTGTACAATTTCAGGCCACTGTGATATTGCACCTAAAAAATTCAACTTTGAAAATTAATAACTTTTGAATGAAACATCTTTCAGCAGTGGGAGTACTCTTGTTTTACTCAGGGGGATAAACCCTACAACATATTTTTTTTACATTTTAGGTATTACTATCCCTTTAAAGAAAGATGTGTCCCCTTTTTTGTAGAATAGGCAGGGGAGGGATGGAAACATTTGGCTTTGAGACAGATATAATCATTTTTACTAATGCTCCAGCCCATAGTCCTAGGCCACCCCTTTTGATAGTATAAGTGACATTAATGTTGTAAAGTAAGGAAAATGATACCAGTAGGGTAGTACTTCACTACATAAGACCAGAAGGGCAGTACTCCATCACATGAGATCAACAGGGTAATACACCATTTCACTGGATCAGCAAGGCAACAAGACATTCCATGAGATACCACCAGGCCAATATGCCATTACCGTAATAACAGTAAAAATATTAACTTGTGCTATAGTGGAGGAGGATCTCATTAGTTAACACTGTAGGAGTTAATATAGGTGCATTGCCATTAGATGGTAGATCTCTGTCATCGAGCAGTGCATGAATTTTTAGGGTTACAGTTTTAATCATTTTAATTTTTGCATTGCTAAGAGCAAACCACGTTATGCCCTTATAATGTCCTCATATGCACAAAGACTAAAGGGAATTATATAACAAATGTTGTTGACTCAAATTGAGCTTTTAAGAGACTTGTGCACAGCAAAAAAAAATGTAATCTGAATTATTAGGTACATTTTTTTACCCATTCAGATGAAATGATTTTACCCTCTAGCTGGAGAGGTCATGCATGCATGTAATGTCACCATCTAGTCAATTATTAGCTAGTTGGAGAAGTAATGTTACGCTCATCCGTGAACCCTCCAGTTAGATGCTGATTGGCTGGGAGGTGTGGTTACTCCAGGGCAAGTTCCATGCTCTGTGTACACTACAATCCCAGCCAGTATCAATTTGTATGTCACAAAACACACAATTTTTTGTCAGATTTTGCATTTGTCCTGAAATGAATGCATGAGTCTAGTTTTTAACCCATTAAGTGCTGGATAGGTCTCCAATGTGGATATGGTCCCTGGATAAGTTATAATGGCACTCTTACCCAGATTACATGTACAGTTACCAGTACTTGTATGTATGTATGAGCTTTTTTTTTTTTTTTTTATTATTATTACTAACCAACTCCTGGTTTATACACACACAGACACCCGCACTACTTACATTCATACATACAGACACAGACACACACGTACACATATGCAGATATACACACACACACAAACACTGTACATACGTAATGTATACAGACACACACACACACACTGTACATACAAACACACACTTTGTACATACAAACACACACATACTGCACATACACACACATTTTTACACACACAGACACACACACACACTGTACATTGGTGCTGCACTACCAATCTGGTTAAGGGAGCAGGAGCAAAGAGCATTATAGTCATTCATATAATGCTTTTTATTCCCCGTTTGTCCCCCACCTGTGTCATGCCTGCATTACTACCACTTTCTCTAGAAACAAACTCTACCAGGGCCATCAGAGGAAGGCCCTAATGTGACCCTGGTAGATTCTGCAGGGACATGAGGTATACTTTGGGAAGCCAACATACCAAGTAAACAAAACTTTCCTTATGAAGTGACCACAGTGTGCAGGCAGCATGTGCCAGACCAACACACATGTTCGGGGGCACTATTCTCATAGGCATTCATTTAAAGTCTAATAGGTTATGTCTGACTTGGCCAAAAAGTCTTGCAACAGGTTGCCTTAAGCTTTTATTACAGTCCATCTTTCCCTCCAGGGCCTTACTTTATGACTTATGATTATTAATTCTGTCTTTTACAGTGGTAGTGTCGCTCTTATGTAGCATAATTCACATGGACATTTAATCATGTAGACTACTTATCGGCTCTTACAGATATATTTTCAGCAAGTGAACAAATGTCTTTTCATACATCTTGTATCTCCGACATTGTCCTGTGCAAGTCAGTGCAGCTCACTCTAAAAGAATTGATCTGATCAAATTCCAGCATTATTTTTCAAGTCTAAGATCTGAATAACAATGGGAAGAAGGTTCCTTCTCCTAAATAAAAAAAATCTTACTGCCCTAGCTAGCTACAAGGTTCCACCCATCTACTCCTATGTGCTCTGGCAATTACAAAGTGTTATTACATCACAACTTTATGCCTCATGGAACACAAAGATAAGGAACAGTAGCAGGACAAAAGAGTTGGTCTGTGCAGCAATTGCTGCTCATATCAAGCTATTTACTAAAGACTGATGAATATTTATTACCAGGAGAAGCTTAATAGCTCTTCTTTCTGAGAAACAATAGAATCAACTTTAACTCCCTTTGCTGGTTATTAATACATAACCATTGAGAGCAATTCCAGAGGGGTTGCTGAATTAAAGTTATCTTCTCCAAACTTTAATATATATTAGTTAATATTATGCTTTAATATGCTTAATTTTTAGGAATTTTTGTAGTAGTATTGTATGTTTGCTCAGATCACTTAACATGCATAATTGATTGGCAATTGTCAGGCAATCTTTTTGGTTTGATTTAGCACACTTCATATGTATTGTCAACATTTATTTCAATTTTTTTATATTTAAGTTTTTGTTTGTATAAAAGTACTTTGCACTTACAGTCAACCACTTTTCTCATTGAATGTTCTGTTCCCATAAGCTCGATTTGTGAGCACTATCAGCCTTTTTTGCATTATTTTTGTATTTGACCTTTCCTTTAATAAAGTGAGCTATGCATGCCTGATCAACTGTTTTTTGTGTATGGTTTTTTATATTCACATGCATGGTCCACATTTTTTATCATGTAAATTGTTGTTCATTTGAAAATTATGGCAAGCCCAACACCTTTGGAAGTAGAAACTGAGACCTGTGCTCTTCATCAGTGAGTCCTGGCTCTGACTACGATGTCATGATGGCTGGACAATGGTCTGGAGTAGTGCTAATCAGCAATATGAAGACGTGTTCATTCAATGCAACCATGTGCTAGGTTCCGGTAAATAGTGTGGGTAGGTCTCATGAATGACAGATGCACTCCCCTAGTGCAAATTCCTGGCACTCTCACAGCCCAATACATCGATCAGGTAGAACAAGCCATCATCAGACCATATTTCAAAAACCTTCCTAGCACTCTACGTAAGCCGGTCAATGCCTCCTCTCATATAAAATCTTGCTATGGACAGTCGTTGTGGTATGGACACACTGCCTTGGATCTGTCCCCCCACAGAGAATGTGTAGGAGCTTATATGATGCTACATCTGCCGAAACACTTCTGCATCCGCTCTACAGAAGTTGCATGCCAAAGTCAATGCTGAACAAACTAACATTATTATTGATGCCATGTCTATTCATCTAGCTGCCTGTAGTAACATCAGAGGTATGAATTCTAACTGCTGGATAAAACATTTTGTTGTGCTCTTTTTTTTCATTGTTCGTTTTGCATGTTGTCTCTCAAACAGCTATGCAATTGTATGCGTGTGTGTGTCTGTTACTACATCCCAGAGGAAGAGAACATGTTTCATTCATGATCCTGGCTTCTTAGCCATGATTGGTAGCAAGGTGTTTTCTTTTATTTCTGTAGGTTTAGGAAGTGGAACACATGGTGTATGAGACACTGCTAACCCTCTGACATCCAGGTGAGTATATGTTTTTAAAAACACCGTCACGCACCACTCCTGAGGGATGTCAATCATAATGTGGACAAACCTTAACCTGAATCTAGCCCTGACTGCAAACATGGTGTCACTCATCAAAAACCTTAGATGGAAATCACACATGTATGTCATGGTGTTTTGTTTTTGTTTTTCACTGTTTAAGGGGTAAAGTCCCATTTAAAATCAATAGAAATGTGTATTTGTCCCCTGTTGTGCAGTTGGTTTGCTCCAGAATGAATCACTTTTCTCTTGAACATGGATTCCTTAGTAACAACTTAAAACAAAATTGGCCATATACACAAAAGGCACACAATGAAGCCAGATTATATCAAGGGACTAAAAGCCTCACATAAATCATTGGGAATTTGATGAATTTTTGTTTTTCCCCTATGCTGCAGGTGGTTTGTCCCAGAATTACTCCCTTTTATATTGAGCTTAAGGACAAATGTGTCTTCATTATTCATTAACACCTTAGGTTCTAACAAGAGATGTCTAGACTCTATAGCATCCAAGAGGTGACCCTTGATGGTCCTGGCACGTCATGAGTAGATTTGCATTAAGGACCCTCATGGAATTCAGGGCTCCCAGCCTGGCTGCACACCATTCAGGGAGCCCTAAACCGGATGGGAAAAAAGAAAAAAATGATCAATGGTCCTAAGTGACGGCTGCATGCTCAGTCGGCCCTCCTTAAGGGGTTAGAGGAGGTGCTTTTCAGGAAACAGATCAGAGAAAGATTAAGACTGCATCTTTATAAAGAATTGGTAAAGCCTCATTTAGAATATGGAGTACAGTTTTAGACATAACCCTTTAAAGATACATTACTGACCTGACCTCCATAGGATGGTGTAGCAACAGCACCACTGTACATTTTCAGGCCAGTGAAATATTAAACCTAAAAAATTAATGTTTGAGCTGTAATAACTTTTGCATAAAACACCTCTCAAGGGAATACCCTTGTTGTACTCAGGAGGATAAACTTTACAATCTACATTTAATATATAGTAAGTGTTACTATCCCTTTCACCCCTTAATAACCTCGGCTAGCAGTTAAGGACCACTGGACATTTTTCTTTTTTGAAGCATTGGATTCAGGGGTCTCCGAGTGCTGTGCAGCCCCATGGGGACCCCTGAATTCCCTGACATGCCAGTACCATCACCAGTCCTTAAGGGAAGTTTACTCATAATGGTTCTGGCATGTCATGGGTACTTAAGAGGTTAGTGTGTCAAATCAGTCATTTGAAAACAGCTCGGTAATTCCTGTATAATTCTATGAAACTATCTTTTTCTAACTGTCTGAAATCAGTCATTAGAAAATAGCAGTTCATTGAATAATATTGATGTTAGGTACCTTGTGCTCTAATAAGAAATATCTCATCTCTCAGTGCGTATGCCCCTGCTATTCTTTCTTATAGGAATTATTTGATGGGATATACCATGACCCCAAGCAGCTTCAAGCAGACAACGGAAGGGTTGATCCTATAAGTCCAAGATTACTTGACTTCTGTCAGATCAAAGGGATATGTGTATAACTGCAAATCCTGCAATTATACACTTTATATTTGATGCTGGTTTTTAATCAATAAAATGAGGTTTAAAGGCCAGAAATACCAAAACTATAAGCATCAAATGGCTTTTCAGTTGCATTAAATGTGTATATTTTATTATCTGTCAATAAACGCACTTGGAAAGTAGTAGTAGTCTGAATTTGTTCATGTTAAAAAGACCTATAAAATAGTTCTTGGGTGAGGGAAAATAAACCATTAATTGCTGTCTGGGGCTAACCTACTAAGAACAGAAGCAATTCTGGAGCCATAGGGGAGAAATCTACTTTCCCAAAATTATCATTTTTATATGGTGTATTTAACAAGTTGAATGCTAGGGAAGAATCCAAGGTTTTGAAAAATGTGTTGTAGAAATCTGTAGCATTCAAAGTGTTAAAAGCCCTTATTATAGCCATAAAAACCCAATGTTCACTATGAATGTTGCCGTTGTGCCTTAGTTTAAGAGATAACAATCCTGTAGTCTATGTCCATGGAGGCAGACATGTCAGTTGCTGGCAGTTTTTCTAACTGAAGCAGGCTGAATGAAGGAGTCTTCTTAAGGGTCAGAGGTATGGGAGAAGCATTGCACATCTCCCCACTCCTTAAAGGGCTACTATTACTGTGTATAATTAGCAGAATTTGCGGTCCTTTTGTCCTTCTAGCAATTGTCATGTCAGCCTATCCAGGAATGATTGATGATTTTATCTCTTCAACAAAGGCACAAGGGAAAAATTCATATGGGCATTAGGATTTTCTGTCTATAGTAAGGTAAGCGTAGGGATTATTATTAGGAAAGATGCTTATGTAAAATACTTTTGGTAGTGTAGCACTGATACCTGTACATTTTTATAAGCATCCTGCAGTAAAGATGAAGTATGCATATTTATTAAATGAACAAAGGAAAAACATTGGGGAAAACATTCCATTGTTTTCTAAAGAATGTATTCTTCATTAACTATGATTCATTTATTTTGTCACTTAAATGCATCACATTCTTGATGAATATGCTGCACACTGGGATATATTACAGTAAGGTGAACAGACCTCCCCTTTCATGTAGGAAGCTTATGAAAAATACACACAGCAGTATTAAACTGTTTTTTGTGCAGCCCTGCAGACTGAAATGTTCATGTCCTATATTAAAGGGGAAGTCTGCAAAAATAAGCAACATGACATACACTTACACATGCAAGAGGTTAATTTTAAAAGAGGGCTATCAACATAAACAACTATGTAGATGCAAACCTTTAAAATTAAATACATTTGATATATATAATTACCTTCACTAATAACATCTATTGAACACCTTTTCTAACACTTTTCTTCATGTAACCCAGGGATGCCTGTGAGCCCTTCCACATGTATACAGCCTGCTCTAGCTGTGTTTCTCTCCAGAGTGTTGGTCCCCTCAGGACAACTTTGGGGGCAAACAGTAAAACAACTTAATAAAATTCACATTTGGGCACCAGGTGTTTTCCATGAAGTAAATCATAACATATATTATTAACAGGTTATAACAGACAACAATAACATTGTGAACAAAACAACAACCAGAAGGGACGCAAAGCCAACAATCATGCACAATCTGGAGATAAAAGATGTAACTCGTACTCACACTTGAAATCTATAACTGGTTGATAGTGGACAACTGGTTTGAGGCAAACATATATTTAAACCCTCACTGCAACAGACATACATCTCCCATAATAAAAAAGAAGGAAGTCTCTAAACTTTATTAAAACAAAGTGTAACCAATTGTACATAAAGCCTAAAAGCTACATACAATGACATTGTATTTGCCATAGTTGTATATGTATGGGGATCTCTCTCTATAGAGAACTGGGCACTTGTCTGGATCTCCCCAACCTAGGCCAGCTCTTCTCGGTCCTTAAAGGAGAAGGAACATCCTAAATTTATCCACTCACAGGTCCTGTTTGGTAACCAGGCAGGTACTCTCTTTTCCCCTTGAGTCCTTCTCCTGTTCTAAAAGGTTGGTTGGATCTCCTAGATCATCCACTGGACCCATGAGGGACATTCACCTCACTTACTCTCAGTCTGTGGATTGAATTTGAAAGCCTTGTATGCCTAAGTGCATTTCCAGCATGGAGCCTCCTGCAGAGAGCATGTGTTAATCTCTGACAATACTGACTTTGTGTTCCCTTAAGTACCTTCCCAGTTCCATTGGAACAAACTTAGTAAAACAAGCTAATTGAGAATCCAGTGCAGAAATTGTACCCAGGAGTGCACCATGTTATACCTAATGAATACCCAGGTATATAAATGAAACTAAAACTTACCAAAGGGTTGCCCTTGGTCATAAACACAGACATTCAGTCTCCAAATACATTTCCATTTCAAGTTCCACACTGGGCACCAAATCTTACCAAGGGCTTCCCATTGGTCGTACCACACATTCTGTCTCCAAAAGCATTTCCATGGCAAGCTCCATATTTGGCGCCGAATGTAAAACCTCTATTTCCTGGTACCTGAAGTTTAACTGTCTTTGATGCTACAGGATAGCGCAGCAACAGGAGATACTGCACATGCTAACTTGATCGGATGAATAGTAAGCCTTACCAAACATGCTCCTAGTATTTTATTTCCAGTATGGGACTTTGTAGAGACTGTATGTATAGAGGAATTCAGTTGGGCGGCAGATGTTTTCAAATAAATGGTATTTATATTTATTTAACATTTATTTAACTAAAAGAGCAAATAAAAGGCGTATAGTGCCCAATTTGCATGTATGGACTCGTGGGGCTGCATTATAAGCTCTAGCAGTCTGTAAAGAGATCCCGGGACTCCCTCATTGGTAAGACAAGAAGAGACTGAACTGCTTATAAACAAGAAAAAGATGATAAAGCAGAACTACAATTGTTCATGACAGAAACACTTACTTACTTATACATCAGTCAGGTATACCTATTCATATCTGTTTTGCATAGTATCTGCAGTTGCCTGCATTTGCTGTGCATGTTTTAGGTCTGTATCTAGTTTTCACTTCCACACAATGAACAATATACTTTATCAGTTCGAATTATATTAGTCAAAGGGAAAAAGGCCTGCCCATGATCTAAATAGCTATGAAAACCTTCTCAAGGTAGTAATACGAACAAGATCAGTTAAAAACAATAGTAGAATTCAAAAGCAATACCAAGTAAATAGATATAACTGATATTACTAAGCAATTCCTTCTATTAAACAAAACAAAGGCCACTTGTATCAACTACATGGTTCTCTTTTACTCTCATGAATCTTAGAGATGTCTTCACTGTATTGTGAAGGTGTTAATATCCTTTAAGTACATGTATTAGAACACCAGACTGCTTTTTGTGAGACCTTGGAAGGCAGAACAGCAAAGATTTTGTAGTACTCTTTCAAACTCAATAAAGACATAAAATGAGGAGTTCTCAACTTTATTAATATGGGAAAACGGGAAGTGAATATTCAAATCTACTAGTGTCATTGTCAGATAAAGAATGTTATATGTTTTATGCATAGGAAAGAGGAAGAGGTTTGCATGAATTTCCTCTGTTCTTGTAATGCATGGCCTAAAACTGGGAGCAGAGGAAGAGTTTGCCAGCACACTCCCAAAATGCCCACACTTTGGCTTTTTGGAGAAAATCACAAGCGCACAATTCTTAGCACCAATTTTAGCATAGATGTCTAAGTGTACATATTCCTTCCAGATAGTGTTAATTTTAGTGAAAAATGGTATCTGGTACTCTTGGATACATAGGGAGATACGTTTTTCTGTAAATAATTGAAAAAGCTTCACACATAGTACTCTACTTTGGCTTACAACTTCCCAGATAAGATACCGGTACTGATTACAGTGAGTACATCCAGGAAAAAGACCATACTGCTGACATACAAATGTAGTGTACCATATGGGACAAATACAATTTCCCATTGATTTAAATGTTTTTAACCCCTCATATACTAAAGGGAACACCAACACTTTGCAAAACACTGGAGACCACACTAGAATTCAAAAGGATAAAAGTCCCATTTAAGTCAATAGGAAATGTAGCCCAGAATTGCACCACTTTTATTTAATCCTTGTCCTTTTGATATATGAAAAAACATCTGATGCCCATATTAGTTGCACTGAATCTATTAATAGTAGTCAACCAAATACCATATGGCAACATACTGAAACAAACACCATGTAACCTAAAACCTGGGGTGTTGATTATGAGGCTCACTTGCCATGCGGTAGGGAACTGGGTCTGGACCTTGCTGGAAGGAACAATGTGCAAGGTCTGTGTGCCATTTTCTATAATAATATTATAATTGTCCTAATGTACTGAATACTTTTTAGTGTCCAAGGATGAAAGAATAACAGAACTAAAACTGACTACTAATCATGTTAATATACATTTACAGGGCCAGATTTACATTCCAGGAGCCTCTATGCAAAGTACGCTAGGTGCCCTTAGCTCCACCCATGGTCACACTCAAGTCTTCACGTGACCCCACCCCCAGCCCTGTAAACGGTCTCCTGGCACAGAAAATACACTTGGCCTTTAACAAGCAAGGACAAAAAAATGAAACAACCCCTTGGTTGCTGGCTTAGCAATGTGTTGGAGATCTATCTATCATATGAGAGAGTAAATAATAGAATGTAAAGGTCTATAAAGCTGGTGCAGAGACATGGAGATTGTTGTTGACACACTCTGGTGTAAAAAAAACTCTGAAAATTGAAGAGGCAGTAAAAGATTAAGACAGACAATTAAAATAAATGTTCAAATCAATACATATTTAAATTAAGTGGTTGTCTTCTTATATTAACAAATGGCCATCTTGCATACTTGCGACTTATTGTCCTTGTATAATATTTCTTACTGTGACCTGGTTTCAATTACAGACTATACATTTATCGCCAATTTTGTCTCCACAGTTAGAATGCAATAGTTTTGAGATTTTTTTAATAAATCTAGTGATAAATGTATCACTTTCAGATGAATATAACCTAGCTGCAACATACTATATCTCCAACACAAATGTTGTGGAGGGACAAGAAGCTTCAAAGCCTTGTAACCTTATTTGTAATGATTGTGGTAATGAACAGTTGCATATTTCCCCCAATTGCAACTTTAGCTCCTCTATAACTCAGGGATGGGAAGTGCCAAATGTAGTTTGTGCAGAAAGGGAGCATTATGTCATGGAGTGCCTTTCCCTGCATGGACTCCTATGGGGCTATCACCATATCTATCACACAGGAGATTAAGATGGTTGATCATCTCTACACACCCTCCAATGAATAGCTAAACCACAGTCATGTTTGTCTGATGCCTACATGAGTCAGCCATGAGTTTCACAACCACATCTATGGGATCCCAGGAGGAACATAGGAACATTGCAGGTAAGTCGAAGGGTGCTGAAATGTTGCAGAATTTAGAAAGAAAATCATTGTAGCATATTTAGTTTGAATAACATGTCTAATTATATATAGTATATATGTTTTAATCTTTTACAGTCCTTTAATGCATTGCAGTAAGAGCTCATCCAGAATAATCATATTCTCCCACATTCTGGACTGGATTACACTGCAGGGGATAAGTGTTACCGCAGGATTTAGCTCATATATTCTCGGTGAAGTAAATGGGGAAAAACTTAGTTATTCATTCCATTTCTTGTTGCTTTTGTGCATATTACTTTGCCAGGGATGCATAACCTGAATCACTCCAGCTGTTATTAGACTGCAACTCCCATCAACACCTGTATTCAACATTTGTTTAACAACAGCTGGAGGGGCACATGTTGCTTGTTTTATGCACAATAGGTTGCCAATGTCATTTTGATACAGAATTCTACAAGATAAATTCTAGGTATTTCTGTGGGAAACTGTAAAACCAGGGTTTGCCCCTTATCCTTAAACGGTTAAGAAAAAAAACAACAAACTGAAGTAAAAAGCAGTCAGTAAATTATGCTGTGACAGTACCTCCATCAAAAACGTCACTGCTGTGTTTGAAGTATTTGTATTCTATAGTAATGTTTAAATGTAAGTTTATTTAATATTGTAGGCATTAAAAAAATAAGTACAACGATGCAAGTCATCTATTAAACCTTTATGGTTTGAGAGATATAACTTGCTAAAGTTCCCCCCTCTAGGCTGTTTCAGACAAGTCTGTCATCTAGTGGACAGCAGGAGATTCCGGTCCCGGGACCAGCTGGCAGTTCTTCAGCAGAGCCGAAATAGAGCTATTTAGAAATAAATACTTCACTGGAACGGTCTACAAAGTGTGCCTAGTTTGCAAGCACACTTTGTAAACCATTCCAATGAACAGCGCTAAATAGCGTGATTTCGACTCTGCTGAAGAGCCACCATCTGTTCAAATGACCAGAATCTGCTGCTGTCCCATAGAGTTCTGAAACAGCCTGGAGGGGGGAACTTTAGCCAGTTATATCTTTCAAACCATAAAGGTCTGAGAGATAAGACGTACATTGTTGTACTTACTTTTTTAATGCCTACAATATTAAATTAACTTAACCCATTACTATCCCTTTAAGAGCATAACAGCCTTTTATTCAAACACTTCAGAGACAGAGTATGATGACTGGCTGCACCAGTGGACCAAGAAGCTATTGCTTTACTGAGGAGTGAGTGCTGCTGTCATTGAATAACTACTACCCCAGAATTACTCCACTTTTTCGTTGTGAATAGATCACAGAGTGCCGAAATGCTAAATATGATAATGCGTTCAACCACCAATACAAGTACAATATATTGTTGTCAGCTGAGTCAATGGCCAGTTAACTGCACATCATACTGCTTCTCACTAAAAATAAATAGGTGATTTATAGGCATTCAATATGCCTAGATTCTTATAGTGGCAGTCGTCTTTTCTCTAACTTTTGTACCTGTGCTTCCTTATCAGAGCAAATAATCAGGTAGAACATACAAGTTGGTCACTAAGAGTAGAAAATGCGTAAGAATAGTTAATGAGCCATTAAGGACATATGATAGCATAAGGCAAAGAATGGCTGGATATCAGAAATGTTTAAAGGGAGATAGCTATGCTAATATAGGAAGAGTTCTTGATCTGATTTGATGGTAGAACTCAATGTCATCTAAACAACCTTCAAAAGTTGCTATAAAAGAGAGCGTTGATTCAATTACAGGCCGCTTTCTGAGTGTGTTGGATTTATTGTTCTGTAAAAAGGGGCTCCATCTTGCTTTAAAAAAATGGCAACTTTTAATGAAAAGAAGACATGCAGCCAACGCATGGAAAACTTTGGGCGTTTTGTATGGAATCCTGACACAGGAGAGCTGATGGGAAGAACCTTAGAAATGTGGGGTAGGTTTTTATATACAGTAATAATAGCTGCATGTATCATTCTGTCCTAAACAAATATACAGTAATATTTAGAAAATGTTCTCATACAGCTGCATTTGTATTACTTGTAAAAATTATAGATGGACAATATCTCAATCACTAGCTGCCAACCTTGGTCCTCAAAAGCAATCAATAGTCATGTTTTTAGGATTTCTACACTTGAGCGTACATGGGTGGATCAGAGGCTCAATTACTTTAATTAAGGTAAAGGATGGTACTGTTTTAGCCATAAACACAGAGACTGGTAGAATGAAAATTATACCTTTATTGGTGTTAGTTAGCCATTATTTTTATTCTACCTGTCTCCTTCTTTAATTAAGCCAAGAGCGCTTAAGCAGAGATATCCTGAAAACTTGTACTGCTCGAAACTCTTGAGGACCAGAGCTGGCTACCCCTTATCTCTAGACAGCATAATGGACCATATGCACAGAGGTCATTTCTAACCCCTTGAATTAGGGAAGTCTCTAACAAATGTCAAATAAATGCACTGGAAATCTAACATCCAGGGGATTTAATTGTTATATCCCTCAAAAGGTGAAGTTGTTTTTTCCAGTTTAGTTCTACTTTTACATTTGCATATGGTCAAATGCTTTCTGTATTGTTATAAATCACACATCATTTATTTGTTTTATTACTATTACTATTATATTATTATTATTTTTAACAAAAGGGTGGTTGGCATGCAGTTAGTGTTAATCTGTTTCTGATATATCTGGGGTCTGTATATTGGTGCAATGTTGGGGAAAAATAGTTCTATGCAGGTTTTAATGATTGGGAAGGATAGCGTTCAACAACATAATATTTAAGCAGGTAAAATATATTTCTTGAAAATATTAATTTTAATTATTTTCTTTCCACCCAGTCTGGGACAATTGATGGCTCAGGTAGATTTTCTTATCCACACACTTTCTGCTATAGATTTGTTATCTGGTGACATTTTGGGGAAATGTAATTCAGATGAGCTTGCTGCAGATGTGCAGATCCTTGTGTGGAATCATTAAGCCAAAATAATCACAATATAAGAGATATACAAAATGTTACCCACCAAGATGGTAAACATCACGAGACAGCAAACAAGAATACAAGAAATATTAAAGTATTGATTTGATTACATCAAAAAGTTTTTAATGCTAGGACTGAAATGCTGGTGATGGAATGAATACAGTGCATTGGTAATTCTTACATCCCTGTGTGGTGTCATGCCTTAATCATGCCTAAGTTGCCATACTATATTTTATATATACACACTATTATATATATACACATTAAGGGACAAGCACAACCTGCATCTGTATTAAAGCATGCATTGTGTGCTTTAATACTGTGCCTTTCTGGCAGACTGCAGTCAGCTTTCTAAAGTTATATACTGTTAACACTTTTGACACTGTGCAGAGCCTTCCCTCAACACAGTGAGCCTTCCCTCAACACAGGTTTCTGGACCTTCACTGATGTCTCTTCAGATGGTGGCCCTGCCCCCCCCCCCCCCACCACCACCACCACCACACACATACACACACACACTTGACAACAGGCATCTCTCTACTACTACGGAGTGTTTTTGTGTGTCTTCTCATCCTGGACAGGATGTCCCTGCCTCACACTACATTTAAGTAGTACTGAAGTTATTTAAAATCCTTCTTCACACCATTGCTCGATAGCAGAGTAGTGTTATATGTCACATGGGGGGGCAGTGCACAGAGTGATTTACAGCTTCCTCCCCTCCTCCTGAGCCCTTTCAGTATCCTTATTGTTCCCACTAATGACTACAGAAGCAGCCACACCAACAATTTTAAAAGCCCATAGTTTAAAAGTTATTTACCTTTTAGCGACAAGCAATATACGGTATTAAAGAACATTACATGTACTATATTATTGTGTATTGCTAAGATGGGGTCTAGTGGAGGTGTGAGTGTCCTTTAAGCCACTGTCATGAAGTATAGCAACACATCAGATTTAAACCAACATTTCAGTCCCCCCTGGGGACCTATTTAACTACAAAACACATTATCCAATATAATAATTCACTAAATCATGTGTAACGCTGCGACATGCACAGTACACACTGCTGCGCGTGCTGCAGTCATGAGCAGTAGAGACTGCCCGTGCCGCGGCTGTCCGAAGGACCGTCCAGCTCTGTATCAGCCGTGGCGCGGGCAGTCTCCACTGCGCTTGACTGCCCCGCGACCGGGTGGCTGTGACACTGTGGCCCGTGTAACGGGCTGTTCAACTAGTTATTAATATTACATATATATATATATATATATATATATATATATATATATATTAAAATGGGTTTGCAGGTGTTAGTGGGTGGAACTAACCAGATGCTTATAAAAATGACATTTGACAGAACTACATAGGAATCAGTCCAACCCTGCACTGTGTGCTTTTTATACGTGTACTTCATTTAGAGGTATCTGAGGTTCCTTCACATACAGACAAATGAAAAAGTGGAGCAATCTGTGAAAGGTCAGCTGCACTGCAGAACACAAATGAAAACTCCCTTTAATTCTACCCCTTGGAAGCTAGAGATGTCTGTAGTATCCAAGGTTTTTGATGGGAATATTAACCCTTTGAGTGCCAGAGTGCAATGCGTTGGATACCTCCCTGGAACTCAAAGGGTTAAACCCTTCAATTCTAGAAAGCTCTCCAACACATTGTCCAACCCCATTTAACTCAAAGGGAATCTGGGGAAATTTTAATTCTTAGTCTACCCCACAGTCACCCCACAATTTTCCCATGTTTGTCTTTGTTTAAATGGTTCAATATGTACTCAAGACAGTCTACAGAAGAGATAGTTAATGCTTGGCCTTCTAGCTGTTAGGGACTACAACTCCCATCTTCCATAAGTAACTATTTTGTGGTTGGAGATTTTTGTAGTTGTAGTCCCCAACAGCTAGTCTTAACATTTACTAACCATATTCTAGAAGATTGGATATAGTATAGAGGAGGGGTGAGATAACATCACTTCTGGTTTTGTCTGTAGAGGTTAACTCATACATTTTGCCACAAAGCATATCTTACAGAGTGTGAACTTCTGCACTGTATGTGCAGCTGTGTGATCAAAAGCACAAGGAAAAGGCAGACTTAACCTTCTGTCATTTTCAATCACATCTCAGTTAGGTGGATTACTAAATTGGCAGGGGCAGGTGTTAGTCAGAGGTTATGTCTGTGTACGTATGCATATACACATATATTCATTACTTTTGAACAGGCTAAAACAATTGCCTGCCCCCTACTACAGAGGGGTTATTGAGTGCAATCAAATAAAATATTTTGCACATCATTCTGGCAAATCCATCTGTACCTTTAACTGATTTTAAAATTCTAATATGTACTACATGTCAGGAAACTAAACCTAGAAATTAAATTTAAATTAATAACCAAAGGACTTATGCACAAAAGAAAAGTGGAATAATTCTGGAGAAAAACCAGCTGTACATGGGGTAAAAATACACATTCTTAATTACTTGAAGTGTGGCTTGTAACCCCTTATATGCTACAGAGGTCTCCAAGGCATTGTTAAGAAGAATATCGGAGACCTCTCTAGCATTCAAGGGGTTAAAATCACTACTTAAATCAAAGTAAATTTGTATTTCTTCCCTATGGTGCAGTTGGTTTACTGCTGCACCTTTGTTTTGTGCATAAGGACCTCTAATTATTTAGAAACTTTATTAGAGACATAACAATATTTCATTTGCTGCGGTGTGATTAATAAAATATATAACCTGCTTCTGAGGCCTAAATTGCATGGGAAACTCTGTTACATTGCCACATATGAACTACCCCATAAAAACACAACATTCTTGTTGTTGCAACAACATTTCTTCAACAGTCTCTCATGTGAACTAGGCCTAACTCTCTGCTCAGTCACTGACCGAAACCAGATAGATCAGTGGTTCTTCTAAACCCGTGCCCTCAGTGGCAACTAACAGGCCAGGATTTGAGAATTTCCTTTTAACAGCACAGGTGAGTTAACCAATATGACTAAGCCTCTGATCAACACACTTGTGTTCTAGTAGTGAAATTCCTAAGTCCTGGCCTGTTAGTGGCCACTGAGGGCACGGGGTGAGAACCTCTGAGATAGATCATTAAGATCACGGTAAGTGAAACTTAAGTATCTATGGAGTGACGCAACATGGTAACTTCTCTCAAGTGAGAGATACCCCTGCGATGACTATATTATTCTATAGAGCTGCTTATACAAGTTGGAGAGATCTCAAAGGCTTTCATAGGATTTCATGTTCGTAGGCTCTAAAGCAGTGATTCTCAGTGTTAGATCAAAGCACACACCAACAAATTTCATTTTCAACACATCCTTGCTTGATCACAGGTGGGTAATCAGTAGCTCAGTCATTTAGATTGTACTAACTGTGGTAAATTAGGAATATCCCTAAAACCTGACCTGTTGTTGTGCTTCAAGGACCGGAGTTGAGAATCATTGCTTTATAGATAAAATAGGATTTGGAGGGGGGGGTTTCAATGAATTGACATTTTTCACTGGGTTTTATGTAATAAATGAAAGAGGAGGTATATTGGAGCAAACCAACTGTACTATTGGGGACATGTAGTTTGTCCTATTGATTTAAATGGTGTTTTCAAGACCTTGAATTCAAGAGAGTTCTACAATGCATTCCAAAGCCATTTAACCCCTTAATGACAGGGGTTTTTTTTCCCATTATAGCGAATGACTTCCTGGACTTACCAGGTAAGTCACCTGTCACTAAGGGGTTAAATCAATGTGAACTTTGGGGAATTTTTATCTTCCATATGGTATAGAAGTGTTCCAGAATTGTCCTCTTTTGTACATAAGGCCCTCCTTAAAGGGATAGTAATGTTTTGTTATTAATACAATCAAGCCTTTTTTATAGATTTTAATAACTATGTGTAGCAGTAAAACATTATAAAACTTTGCCGTTTTATATTTATTCTCTAATAAAGTTCCCCCCTCCCACCCCTTTTACTTACCTCAGCAGACTCAGGAAGCCAGTCTGGTCAAAAAAACAACTAGGGACAATCTTCTTCCAGCATAAGGAAAAACCTGCCCTCCTTCATCAAGGAGGAAGGCTTTTTCCTTATACTAAAGGACAGAAGATTGTCCCACGCTGCAATCTGTCCGGTCCCAGGAGTGGATTCCAGATCTGAGGGGAGGCTGCTTGAGGTAAGTAAAAGGGGCAGGAGAGGGAAACTTTATTTGAGAATAAATGTAAAATGGCAAAGTGTTATAAGGTTTTACTGCTACACATCGTTATAAAAAAGTAGGAAGAAGACTCGATTGCACTTTAATAAAGAAACATTACTATCTTTTTAATGCATATTCCACAGAGGTGTTACGTACCTTGGTGACCATTGGTTATATATGAAATATATGTAGGCATTTCTAAGCATGTAATGCATTGCACTAATGCAATCACAAGATGTAGCTGTATAATTCAGTGAAGCATTTAATTACTTTCTTTTCTTTGCAGTTTACATCAGCCTTTACTATGTTGCATTCTACATTGTTATGATTGGACTCTTTGCACTGTCCATATTTAGTCTGATGAAAACAGTCAGTCCATATGTACCAGACTATCAGGATCGGTTGACATCACCAGGTAATTGAGTACATTCTCTTATAGAGTATATGACCATGTATCACCAAACAAAAACCTTGAATGTAACTAGGATGCTTGCTTGGCCATGAACAAACAAACAATACAAAAGTGAAAATAACACATGTAAGAACAATAGAAAAAGGTACACTTTATATAGGTTTGCAGTATTCAGTTTATTCAAATGCTACAGCTATAAGAACTGACCAAGTTTAAGCTTTAAATTTCCTTTCAACTTGTTGGGCTGCGTGACCAGTTGAAGAACTGTTAGAGAGCCAGTTACGCATAATGCATCTGAGGTACTAAGAAGAACTGAGGGGTGATAAAGGTGTGGTAAAGAGGCGATAATAGGGTGAATGTACAAATTCACCAGCGCAGCTCCACAGGTGTTAGCCTCTAATACCAGTGGCTGACTTCAGGGTATGCACTATAGTGTATGTGCGCTATATTGCATATGAGTGGACAAATTCTGTCATCATTAGGACTTTAATGACAGAAATCCTCACATGCCAGCCCTCATAGCATGCCTAGGGAAATAGTGTGGAATGCCACCATTTCCTCTACACCTTGTTCAATACATTGCGTTAAGCAAGAAGTAGATGGAAACTCCCCAGAACACCCATAGACTTCTCCACTGTCATTCTCTTTGCACATTTGGCATTGTGGGGAGGATTTCTACATATCTATGTATATATGTATGTTTGCTTTGTCTAATCGTCACTTAACATGTCTAAGACTGACCTAATTCTGTTTCTGCCTAAATCCTGCACAATACCTCAGTTTTCTAGAACTGTTGATGGTTCCACAATTTACACTGTGGACATGGCACATTGCCTAGGGGAAACTCTGGACTCTTCTCTTTCTTTCACCACCCATATTAATGATGTAACAAAAAACTGTTGCTTTGTTCTTTAAAATACAGCAAAAATCAGCCCATTTCTTGCTCACTATTCAGCTAAAACTCTAATGTATGCTCTTATACTTTCTCTCCTGGACTACTGCAACTCCTGACTTATTGTTCTGCCTGCTACCCATATCTCTTCTCTTCAACTGATTCTTAACCCTTTGAGTGCCAGAGGGGTACGGAACGCATTGCAAAGCAATGCTTTCCGTACCCCCTCTGGCAATCAAAGGGTTAACTGTGTCACTAGAAAACTCTTCCTCTCCTCCAGAACAGTACCTACACTTACACTACTACAATCATTGTCCTGGCTTCCCATAAAGCAACATTTAACATTCAAAATCTTTCTCATTAACCGCAAGGCTCCCCAACACGCATCCCCCTTTTCCTCTCAATACATCAGATTCAATGTTATGCATTTGGGAAGCACAATCAGTCTTTTTGTCTTGAAACAATCTTGAGCTTATTTTGAGGAATCATTGATGGATATGATCATTGGCTGTTTGCACTTACTGCTGACACTGTGAACAGGTATACACAGTAAGATTTAATTATCATACACATAAAATTATATACCTGTACATAAAGAGAGTATAATTTTGTTAGAAACCAAAATGCCCATTTAATGTGAAGCATAGGTTAGGATGCCAGATCCCAGCATAACAATGGGACTGCAAAGTGTTCGGAGAACAGCAACAGCAGAAAAAAATGAGATGGAAGATTTTAGTAATGAGGAATGGATAGCCTGATAGGGTTTATTTAGATTACAACAGAGGTTCCTATGAGCAAATATGACAACTTTATACAAATATATTCAAGGTCAATGCCATTGCATTTTCAAGGGAATATTTATCCAATGGCCTCTGCAAATCAAAAAGTAATTCCTAGAGATTAGAGCACAGCAGGTTTCACCTTCAGCAAAGGAAAATAGGAGCCAATATGTGGAACTTAACCCTTTGAGTGCCAGAGGGTAGCACAACACATCACCTCATTGTATAGCCCTCTGGCATTCAGTGGGTTAATATCATGTTAGGTGTGGTGGTAAATGTGGTATATTTTTGGGGATACAAAGTGTAGAGATTGACAATAACAACATGCCTCATTTTAGGAGTAACAAAATTAGTATGAGTTGCTGAAAAAGTCAAGTTGACCTGTCGCCAAAATCAAGTTAATCTTGTTTTACATGGAATTATATTATACATACCTGGGAACTCTCCGGATTTGCCCCGGAGACTCCGGTTTGGACACTGCTTTACCGGGTCTCCGGGGATGTGGGGAGTTTCTATTGAATCTCTACCCACTCCTGCTGCTTCCCCCATTGTAACTCCTTCCCCAGCCTTCTTTTGAGATCTGCCTCACATTCCTCAAAAACTATTTATTTAACAAACAATTGGCTAGCTCAATATACAGGCAGACTTTGATTCTTTTTAAAAGTAACTAAACTTCTTTTGGTTGACATTTTGACCCTTTGAGTGCCAGAGGGGTAAGCAACGCATTTCATACCCCTTTGGCATTCAAAGGATTAAAGGAGAATTATTACAGTCTAATAACCTAAATTTATCTTACTCTGGCCAGAAAATCCTACTGTGCCCTCTGAAGTTTCCCCTTCCTCCTTGATTCAAACGATAACATTGTCAATCAGTCCTAGACGTCATGACCATGGAGGTGGACATGACTTGCCAGCAGAACCACAGGACACAAACTTCACTACACATGGTCCTTTAAGCATTAAAGGACAAGAGGAGTGTGCAACTCATTGTGTCACAATGCATTGCTCTGGATTTAATAGGCTCCACCTCTACTTTTCTTTTAAATTGGAAAACTTCAGGAGAGGAGAAGTACTTACCTACAGCAAAGTCTGTATACATTTAACCCTTTGAGTGCCAGAGGGGTATGGAATGCATTGCTTTGTAAATGCGTTGCGTACCCTTCTGGCACTCAGAGGATTGAACAAATAATTCAAACATTGAAAAATCATGGTAATGCATTGCCCACTCCTCTTAGCTCTGAAATGGCTAAGTGTAAGTTAGTGTTGGGGGGGTTATTGTAGACAGGCAGTGCCTGCACAGTATGCAGTAATTAGCCTAATCTACTAACTGAGAAAACATAAAACTTGCATTCTAAATTAAAATAGGTTAATACAACATATAGGTGATTTTGAAAGCGCTACACCAAAATTGTTTTTCTGTGATAGGGTGCATTTAACCATTTCATTTTTTTCCCTTCTATGTCTATAAAATTGTCCTTGTTCATAGTTCTCTTGATTTCTTAACTTGCAGTCTCTTTTCAGTGGCTAACCCTTTGAATGCTGGAGAGGTGTCCAATAATTTGCAACTCAATGACAGAGATGCACTAAAGGTCGTAGAGGGTTCATAATGTTGATATCCTGTCCGAGCAGTGTCATAGGCACATCAAAAGTATGCACTAAAGTGTCTTCAACATCATATTCCCACAAATTCAACAAAAATCTGCCAACACCGATATCAATCCGACATGTCTGCGACAGGTTTACGAATTTTCACTCATCACATCATCACATCGACAATGGATTATTTCCATATGGAAAATCAGTCATTTCCACATGGAAATGCAGGATAATGAACCATTATAGTAAATATGGGGGTATGTTTATATGTTACTGTGGCATCTCAACAGATGTACTAAATGCTGATAGCAGCCTTATACCTTTGCGCACCATAGGGATGTGCATTGCACAAGTCAATTGACATGGCCCACAAGTCAATATTCGACATATGTTGGCCCACACAAGTTAATATTTGACATGCTGCCCTCCCCACACATAAACACACAGTAATTTTCAACATGCTTCCCCACTCATGCTGCCCCATTCTGTAATGTTACCCTATACACATTCACTTCCATGTATATCTTAAAAAATGCACATAGTGCAGGATCTCTCATCAGATAATCAGACCTCGCGGGGGCATTGGAACCCTTCCTGATGACCCCTGGCATTGATCACCTATCCAATAACTTAGGAAATTAATGTGGTGACCAGGAAGATGATCAGTGCCTTCCTCTAATAAACGTGATATGAGTAGGTCTTGAGGATGCTCCTACTCAACCTGGTAATTCATAGAATGTCGGTTCAATAGGAAGTAGTTATGTAAGGCTGCAATCGCCTTCCTGATCTCTGCATTGATCACCTATTCTATCGGATAGGTGATCAATGTCATGGGGACATCAGGAGGGGTCCCAATGCCCCCCTCCTGGTCTGATTTTCTTTCAAAACACTGACTGACACCCCCAGCCTTGTTCCCTTGCCCAGGCAGTGTCCATAAAGATTTGTGGCTACCAGCAGGCAAGGAAACAAGACTGGCTGGGTCAAGCAAGAACAAGGCTGGGGGTGGGGGGTCAGACAGTGTACATGGGGTTCTATGGCTACCAGAGGACAAGGGAACAAGGCTGGGGGCAGCTGGTAGCTACAAATCCCCATTGATGCTACCTGACCCCCAACCTTGATCCCTTGGAAGTACACAACATGTATGAAATATGATACAGAACTAATGGGATGATTGCGTACTGCTTGGTGTACTTTTTTTTACCCTTTGTGCGCAATGCACATCCCTATGGCACTCAATGTATTATACGAGTGATGCTGCCCATGGTGCTGAAAGGATCTTCTACACTCCCCTACGGACCAAGTGGGGAAGCAGAGAGAGAGAATACTCTCACACTACAGGATTGTCATACTTCTGGTGATGTACAAGGCAGGGCATCACTTCCACATCTATAGAGTTCAACAACCTTGAATGTTAATGAAGACCTTCTTTTCCCCTCCCCTTTGCATCCTAAAATGTTAATACCTATGGCGATGTGTGTCTACATCAAAAAGTCAAAATGCATTGACCTTTATTGCATATCCCCCAATGTTTTGGATACCTCTCACATTCAACAGAAGCAGGTCAGAGAACGTAGGTAAATATTTGACAGAAATTTTTTTAAATGAATTAGTGCCCTTGGAACAATGACAAATTGCTTAAACAAACAAATCCTAAAAAAATGTTACTGATAAATATTTCTCCCCTTACAGGTGTGACTATGAGACCAAATCCTTATGGAGAAGAAGGAATTGAAATTATTTATAACATGTCTGTCAAAGATTCTTATAGCCAGACTGTGAAAAATCTATGCACATTTCTCAAAAGTGAGTACACAGGCCTATCACCTTGTTTCTCATATGCAGAGGCACCGTTCTGATTTATTGAGATGGAAAACACAAATACACAAAATCATTTTGATATGAATGATCATTTGTTAAAAGGGAGAATTCAGTTATAAATATCAACCATATTTTTGACATAATGCCCCTTTTGGTTTTCACCAAACCCTGATGCACTCTTTTTTTAACTTAAATAAATGTAAACCTTTAGATTATTCACTTGTATTTTATTCATTTTATAATTTATTTTGAAGAAACCAATTAATTATATAGCTTTGCTCCAGATATGTCTACAAACCAATATATACAGGGTCCCTGCCAATGTACAAATAATTTATAACCGTGGTCTCTTTTCATCAATATGGATACTGTTAGGTTCCATTGCAAACATCAATGTGGACAGCTGGTGTTCAAACAAAATCACTCCACACACCACCCCACACCCTCTAGAAAAGTTTCACACACACCATAAGGCAGGTATGCCCTCAGTTTGGGAAACACTGAAGTGGACTAAAGTAAACCTATCACCATGATTCAATCATAGCTATGTATCATGTTAGCTATGTAAAAAAAATCAAGTTTTCAGGTTCACTGAACGAAAGAGAAGCAATTTTAGGGTAAATCAACTTACATCAGTGGGACATTGCAGACATATTGCTGAAGAGCAATCTGTGCACCAACGATGTCCGCTCTCGCTGTATACTGAGGGTTATTTGCCAAAGGTGGAGGTGCATTGTACCTTAAGATACAGGCAGGTGCGGACAGCGCAGGTGCACAGATCACTCTTCTGCAAGATGTCTGTGCTGTCCCACTGATGTAAGTTGAATGATTCCAACTCATGCTGGCACTTAGCTTCCACTGAATAAATTGGAGTAGCACATGGCTACAGGCAGAGCCAAAAACTATCAATCCTCCATCAATAGCTACAGACAACAGGGTAAGAGAGCAGGGTGTTTTGCATTTGACCTCTTAATAGTTAATTGCTGAACTTCCATCTGTTGAAGACTGCTGGTTGAGGATGATGGGAGTTGTAGTTTCCAGCAGCTGGAGGTACAACAATTGATTACCTCTGTTCTAATGTTTTATTATATATATATATATATATATATATATATATATATATATATATATATATATATCTCCTGTAAAGCTACTAAATCTATCTTTCCTCCCCTGACCTCTTCCCTTCCCTCCTGTCTCTTTACAGTGTCTTCCTGGGTGTCCTCCGTCATTTAAAACTTAACCTAATGAAAACCGAATTTATAATTTCCCTCCCTTTACAACCAGCCTTACCCCAGATATTTCCCTCACTGTTAACAATGCCACCATCACACCAACTTTCAAATCACATTACCAGGGGTCTCCTTCAACTCTGCCCTATCCTTCATTCCACACATTCAGTCAGTCTCCAACTCATGCCACCTCAACCTACCCAAGAGACTACCAAAAATTCTACTCTAGTCGCTAATCATGTCCCATCTTCACTACTGTAACTCATTCTTAATTGGCCTTCCTCTCACTGAATTAACCTCACTACAGTCCATAACTCTGCCACAAGACAAAATTATTTCATGCATTGTTCCTCTAATACAGCTCCCATTAGCATATAGAATTAAATTCAAAATTCTGGTTCTAGCCCTTACTAAAATGGCACCCCTTTACTTTTCATCTCCTATTTCCAAATACACTCCCTGCTCATCATCTTAGCTCTGCACAGAATCTTCTTCTACTCTTATTACATCTTCATTCCTGTCTAAATTACTTCTCCAGCGCTGCACATGAGCTCTGGAATTCCCTCCCCCCATCCCATCAGACTCTCACCCAGCCTTCAGAACTTCAGATGCTCCCTGAAAACTCACCTCTTCAGGGAAGACTATCAACTACTCCCTAACCATTATGATCATGACCAGATCAACAGGCTGTCCAACTTCTAGAATCTCTTTCCCACCTACAACCCCATCAGAACATTGTTGTTCACACAAAGTCTTTTTCTCAGAAACAGACTCACTACTTGTCTAGACCACTGCACTCAAAAGCACTTCTTTCTCCCAATCACTGACCATCATTTCATGTAGCAGGAGTCACATACTCCATAGCACTTACATTTTCTGTGTCCCAACCTACCTTCTCTATACTGTAAGCTCTCATGTGCAGGAAAGGGCCCTCTGATCCTTTTGTTTTCTATGTTTCATTTTACTGTTTAAGGCCTCTGTATGTCTATTCCCTATACAGCGTTGTGAAATAAGTTGGTGCTATATAAAAAAAGATGACAAAAAGTAATAATACATGTAATCCCAATTGTAGCAGACAGGGTCAAATGCACAAAGTAAAAATTTGTGCTATTCTTGGAAATCTGCTAAACCATAGAGGACAAATAAATATTCTCATTGATTTAAATGGGACATTTAACACCTTCAATAGTAGAGAGGTCACCGACCCATTGAGAAGCAATATGTTGGGGAGATCACTTTCATTAGAGGAGTTAAATTGCCATTTAAATCAATGTAAATTTGGAGAATAAATACTTGTTCTCTGTGGTACACAGTTGGTATAGCCCATAAGTGCTCTACTTTTCTTTGTGACAAAAATTAGATATAATATGTGTTTCCAATAGTGTGCATAAACATGATCAAAAATGTACCTTCTTGATCTCTCAGTAAAAATGATGGAATTAAACTCAAATACAAGGATACAAAGATAAAGGATAGGACTCAGCTTTTGAAATATGTATTTATAATTAGTATTTATAAAACAGACACAGGTGTCTACTCACAAACAAAAAATGCTCTGGACTAGTTTGGACTAGGAGCACATATCACACACATATATATATATATATATATATATATATATATATATATATATATATATATATGACTTATATAATAATTCTTTAGGATGTTTGTCACGATACAGTCATGTGCAGTAGAGACTGGCCATGATTGCATCGTGTGAGTGAGGCAACGCAAGACTGCATCGTATGGAGCAGTGTGGTAGCAGCCGCTTAACCCTGTGAGTGCCAGAGGGGTACCCCTCTGGCACTCAAAGGATTAACATTACCCAGACCTTGGTCCGTGTACACGGTCTTTTACACTAGTATATATATGGTTCATTGTCAGGGGGGAGTGACTGGACAACTCTGGTTGTTTGAGGAGGCCTATGCACTATGTTCTCCAAAGCTGGAGAAATCTTAGTGCATTGGCTCCAAGAATAACATAGGAATTGGAGAAGTGATATCACTGGAGAAGTCATCTCCGGTTTATCACCTCTTTATCACATCTTAGTGCATCTTCCCCTATATGTATGTGCATGTCCACCCCCACCATTCCATTTAAAGGGATCCTTAGTCTTGAAGATGGAGGTTGGGAAGCAGTTCTATTAATGAACGAGTGAGTGCCACATAAGATCAGGCCATTGATGAACTGGCAACTGTAAGGTGAACATTGTTCTATCTGCATAACTCGGTAACCCAAACTCCTTGTACTATGGGGTCCTGAAGTTCAGCATCAAAAAATCATGTTTGTCTCCATGGGAATGATATACAGTACAAATTAAAGATGGATTTTGGAAAATCAATACATTCAGAACTGATTAATAGTCCCAATAGGATTGTCTACACAGATGAAAATTATTATTAAGCAGTGAAATATGTGAAACTTGAGATGCTTAAAATATAAACATATGTACTTCTAAGCTTCTCTTTCTTTTCTTGTGGATTCAAAGCATACAACATAACCAAGCAAAAAGAGATGATGAACAAAAACTGTGCAAATCAAACTAATATTGAGCAATTCCTGTCCTACGGAGAACACACTAAGCGTGCATGCCAGTTTACAACTGATATGCTTGGAAATTGTTCTTTGGAAAAGGATCCCACCTTTGGCTTTGCATCTGGACAACCTTGTCTTCTCATAAAAATGAATAGGGTAAGAATATATTTTCACTGCTTCTCTTTCTGTAAAACTTTCACATTCATTTTTGCACAGATGTCTGGCTACTATTTGTTTTAATTTTAAATCTACATTGAGATCAGTTTTATATGCATATATTCATCCACAAGTAATTTTTTAAATGACTATAGGGGAAATGCAATAAGGCGTGATAAAGAGGTGAAAAACTGGAGATGTCTTCTCCAGTGATATCACTTCTCCAATTCCTGTTATTCTATGGAGCCAATTCACAAAGATTAGTGCATATGCCATATAGAATAACATAGGAAATGGAGTGATGTCACTTTAGAAGCCATTACCATTTGATCACCTCCTTATCACTCCTTAGTGCATAACCCACTGTTTGTGCCATAAGCACAAAAAGAAAAGTGGATTAGTTCTGAGACATACCAACTAACTGCATCATGGAGACAAATAAAAATGATCAGAATTCCCATTGATTTAAAGGGCAAATATCATCAAATAGTGCTTCATCAGCAGACCTGCCCTGGGACCAGACCTGTCAATAAAGCTGATGCTGAACTGTAAACCCTGGTGGACTAAGTGGGCAGTACAATGGTGGTCTGAAAATAGACCTTGTATGCTCTCCCAGATAAAGGCAACTACAAGGTTGAAGTCCCACAGTTGAGTTTCCTGTCCCAAGAAATGTAGGTCCCATAGACCCTAAGTATCAGGCTTGCAATCCCAACACAGTGGGGTCATGGGGATTGTGCACATAACCAGAAGCTTGTGACCGAAAGTTCAAGGTTGCAGCTCAGGGCTTTTTACGAATTCTGATCCCATATGAGCAAAATTGATAAAACATGAGAATTGCTTTTAACCTCAATTGCTAAAAGTTAACCAACTATTTAGCACAATAGGTGATTTACTACCATTTGAGAATCTGCCCAGAATGTATTTTGTTTGGCATGATAACTCGTTTGAATACATATTTAGTTAATTAATATGAAAATATAAATATTTATTACAATGATATACTTATCACCTTAATTTCAGATAATCAATTTTGTACCAGGCAATATGACAGCTCCTCGTGTGAACTGTACATCTGAGGTATGTATGATTCCTATGTCAAAATGTTTTAAGAATGCTAATAACAATAGCATTATTATTCCTCATCAGTAAAAATGATCCAATAATCCATAATGCTGTACAATATGGAAAAACAACTGCAGTCAGTGACATGGAATGATTATGTAGTCAAGATACTGACTAAAATGAGGACTATTTCAAATCCATGGCAACATTACTCTGATATTAAACACATAAAAAATATGATATATACAATCCTAAACAGATAATGGATTTTCTTGAACATAAGTCATGCACCAATTCTTCGCTGACTGGATTGTATCAGAACCCTGGTGATTCATCAATGAGAGGTGGCCAGAAATGTCCACCAACACCATCCATCTGCAACAGGCTGGCAGATTGTACTTTCATGCTGAGTTCAGCAATGTTTGCATTTACTCCATATATACATACATTCTTTCTTTAAAGGAGCAGTAAACTTTTATTTATGAAAACACATGTTTTATAGACCTTTTCCTGCTGAATAAAACAAGGGCCCTCTCACCGATGTTTTATTCAAAATTTATAGCAGTTCAAATAATCAGGAAGTGAATTTACTGTGTTTACTTCCTGATAGTTGTAACTGACAGGAAGTGACAGACATTTTCTATCACATTCTATGGAGAACTGTATGTCTCTGACTTTTCTGAATTTCCTCTCTATTAGAATCAAACAGGAAAACTAATTAGAATTTCACCACTAGAGGGCACAGCTAATGTAAAAAAACATGGGTTTAAACTGTAATAACTCCCTACAATATATATTTTTTCATAAAAAAAGTTTACTGCTCCTTTAACTTCATAATACTAAACAGTGAGGGGGGCTTGAGTTACTCCCAACATAAATGAAAGATAGGGGATGTAATCAGTTTGGATTGGAGTCATCAGGCAGTACACAAGTGAGTTACTAGAGGACTAGTGGTTGTAGTTTCTGCAATTCATGACAGGTTATTAGCATAAACTCACCCACAGTGTCCGGTTGTTCCCAACTTTTTTTAGTTGATTCAATTGTGGCTGGAAAATGAAAATTTAGGTGACACATCCATGTAGAACAAACAGTGTAGATTAATAAATATATTTGTAAAAATGAAAACATGACATATTATGCTAGATACTGTGACACAAAAATGTGTTTACACACTTCTTTTGGGAACCACTGTTATAGTAATTGGTTCTGAGGGATCAGCTGAATGTTACAAATCTGGGAGTATGTCTGATGGGGAAAGTGATACAGGAAGCCAAAAACAATTACAGTTGCATTAGAGCATAAATATTTAATTCATTACATAATTTCGAACTGAAAATAGAAAAATACAATAGCATATCCCAATGATTAAAAGAAAATGAAAATAACATACTCTTGTCAGTTGTAATATATATTTACCCAGAAATTTACAGTACAAATTCAGTCTACCTTGAGACAGAGAAAATATACATTTGCAAAGAATCTAATAAATAGAAGCATGTCTCAGCAGTGGGAGTATCCATATTTTATTCAGCAGGATAATAAACCCTGCAATATATATATTTTTCCATTTTATGCATTACTATACCCTTGAAGACTGAATTTGTGGAGATCTGGTGTAAAAGCCAACATTGTTTAAAACTGTGGGTTTCAAATTGTAGTAGTATATGTGTCACCACAGAACAAATGTAATATTTTTTCTTTATATAAAGTGCTAGAATGCGAAGCTCCCTGTGTGCAGTGCAGTCATGCGTGTAGAGACTGCCCGAATGATGGGAGCATTCTGTGCGTTCAGGCAGTCTCTATGGTGCATGACTGCATCGCGTGCGCTGCCAGTGAGGTGGCGGCAGTACACAGAGCAGGACTGGCCTCTTAAAAGCAATGCCTTGCATACCCCTCTATCACTCAAAGGGTTAACATCACCCAGACATAAGCCCGTGTACGCGGGCTTTTACACTAGTAGCTGATAAAAGAACAAAGCTAATGTGGTATTTCTCTGGAAATACAGGACTATAACCTAGTCCCTTGGAGGGGGAAAAAACTAAGACACCATTAACAATTAGCTAATTAAATTTAGCTTAATAATTTATTCTTCCAATACATATACCAACCACCACTAAAATGCATGATTTCAATACCATATTAACCCCTTGTTTCCATCATGTTATAAAAAAGAATGTATTCAGTATAATACTTTGTCCCAATATCTCTCTCTAATTATAATAAGATTGTTATAAAACCTTCCTGGTCTGTGGATTTTGCAGAAAGGAGAACTGGGAGACGTAGAATATTTTCCACCTGATGGAACCTTCGGCTTACAGTACTTCCCCTATTATGGAAAGAAGGCCCAGGTACTATATCTTCTTGCTATTTGCAGTGCCAATATTTTGTTATAGTTCACTTTCAGATGGGTTTGCAAACTAAAATAACTTGCTCATTTGCTTTGTTTCATAGCCAAACTACACTAATCCTTTGGTGGCAGTGAAATTGCTTAATCCAAGCCTGAACACAGAATTTGAAGTTGTATGTAAGGTGATTGGACATGGAATATCCACAGACAACCCCCATGACCCATATGAAGGAAAAGTGTCATTCAAACTTAAAATAGAAAATTAAGTTGTCCTGTCTCCATCACCAAATTAAACAATGCAAGGTAAGTATATTATTACACTAGCATTTAGTTCATGCACAATGGCTTCCAGAAACAGGAAAACAACAACATTTGAATAACATTTTACTGGGAGTTGCAGTGTACTGTATTGTAGAAATCTTTGGCATTTGCTAGGAGAACAAAATATACATATATTTAATTTGCAAATGAATAATCCCTTGTCCATTTCACGTAATCAACAGATTTGTTGTAAACAGAAATCAGTAGTGTTCATATAGAATGTGTGGATATGGAGTGTGTGTGTGTGTGTGTGTAGTGTGTGTGTGTGTATAGAATGTGTGGGTGTGGAGTGCATAGGTGTGGTGTGTGTGTGTGTCTGTGTGTAGAATGTGTGGGTGTGGAGTGTGTGTGTGTGTGTGTCTGTGTGTAGAATGTGTGGGTGTGGAGTGCATAGGTGTGGTGTGTGTGTGTGTGTGTGTGTGTCTGTGTGTAGAATGTGTGGGTGTGGAGTGCATAGGTGTGGTGTGTGTGTGTGTGTAGAATGTGTGGGTGTGGAGTGCACAGGTGTGGTGTGTGTGTGTGTGTGTGTGTGTGTGTGTGTGTGTGTGTGTGTCTGTGTGTAGAATGTGTGGGTGTGGAGTGCATAGGTGTGGTGTGTGTGTGTGTGTGTGTGTGTGTGTGTGTGTGTGTGTGTGTGTGTGTGTGTGTAGAATGTGTGGGTGTGGAGTGCATAGGTGTGGTGTGTGTGTGTGTGTGTGTGTGTGTGTGTGTAGAATGTGTGGGTGTGGAGTGCACAGGTGTGGTGTGTGTGTGTGTGTGTGTCTGTGTGTAGAATGTGTGGGTGTGGAGTGCATAGGTGTGTGTGTGTGTGTGTGTGTGTGTGTGTGTGTGTGTGTGTGTGTGTGTGTGTGTGTGTGTGTGTGTGTAGAATGTGTGGGTGTGGAGTGCATAGGTGTGGTGTGTGTGTGTCTGTGTGTAGAATGTGTGGGTGTGGAGTGCATAGGTGTGGTGTGTGTGTGTGTGTGTGTGTGTCTGTGTGTAGAATGTGTGGGTGTGGAGTGCATAGGTGTGGTGTGTGTGTGTGTGTAGAATGTGTGGGTGTGGAGTGCACAGGTGTGGTGTGTGTGTGTGTGTGTGTGTGTCTGTGTGTAGAATGTGTGGGTGTGGAGTGCATAGGTGTGGTGTGTGTGTGTGTGTGTGTGTGTGTGTGTGTGTGTGTGTGTGTGTGTGTAGAATGTGTGGGTGTGGAGTGCACAGGTGTGGTGTGTGTGTGTGTGTGTGTGTGTGTAGAATGTGTGGGTGTGGAGTGCATAGGTGTGGTGTGTGTGTGTCTGTGTGTGTGTGTCTGTGTGTAGAATGTGTGGGTGTGGAGTGCATAGGTGTGGTGTGTGTGTGTGTAGAATGTGTGGGTGTGGAGTGCACAGGTGTGGTGTGTGTGTGTGTGTGTGTGTGTCTGTGTGTAGAATGTGTGGGTGTGGAGTGCATAGGTGTGGTGTGTGTGTGTGTGTCTGTGTGTAGAATGTGTGGGTGTGGAGTGCATAGGTGTGGTGTGTGTGTGTGTGTGTGTGTGTGTGTGTAGAATGTGTGGGTGTGGAGTGCATAGGTGTGGTGTGTGTATGTGTGTGTCTTTGGTCACAACTGAAATTCTGAATAACTGAATTAAAACACACAATTTCAAAACTATCATTTTGTAATTAAAAAATAATCATATTGAAGATAAAGGTCTCCCACTGAGCAATCAGTTTTTAAACATTACTTTTCATTTAGCAAGAGAGGCATTTCTAAAGATAATTCGTGTAGCCTTCTTTTCATAAAATGAAAAAACCTTGCTATGTATGCTAACACCCCCAGTAATTGACAAAAAGAGATTCAAATGGTTTGTGAAATTGGGATGAAGTTGTCAGGCTGTACACAGGAGAATTAATAGAGGACAATGGGTTGTAGCTTTTACCAATAAAGTCATGTAATTAGCTCATTCTTACCACATAGAACAAAAAGATAGCTAGAGAACATTAAACAAATTGTTCTAAATAAAAATTGATTAAAAGATACATGATTTAAAATTTTTAACGCTTTTAAAAAAGAAAAATAACCAGTGCTATTTTTAGATTATAGAGTCACTTTAGCAGTGACGTGGAGTCCAAGTTGTAGTACAGTTCTAATGTAAGGCATCAAATGCATTTCACTACTAGTTGATTGGGCATTCCTTTGTACTAATGGACACTGATGGTGTATTAGAATAGATGGACTAGGAAGAAATCTTACTTAGATCTGCATCCATCAAGTGGAGCCGTTGCCAGGTTACCCGCGTTGATTCAGAGTAAGAAAGGAAAACCCTATTGAAGTCAATTCCAATTGGCTCCAAAATACAGTTACATATCTCCCTGGATCAACCTCCCATATGCATTCTGATTTAGAAATATAGCCAGCACATATTTTTTTAAACATCTTCAGTATCTGCAAACACATTCTCCTGAAAGGGATACTAACGTTTCACAATAAAAGCAGCTCCAATTAATCTTCATAGTATTTGGGCCATGGAGAGTGTTATTTCAATACTGTCAGAGTTGTAGTTCAAGAGTAATTGAATGATAAAATATCCCCCTTCTGCCCCTTTTACTGATGTAACACTGCTCACCTCAGAGCAGCAAGGTGGTGTCCAGATGGCTTGCAGTGAGGGACAATGTTTAGTTAGCATAAGGGAAAAACCTGTCAATGGGGGCAGGATTTTCATTGTTCTCACAGTAAGAAGATTGTCCCTTGCTGTGAGGTGTCTGGTCTGTGGACCAGATTCCACATCTGAGAAGAGGTGGCTTACACTAGGTAAAAGGGGCAGGAGGGGGAAACTTTATCATTCAATTACTCTTGAACTACAACTCTGACAGTATTGAAATAACACTCTCTATGGCTCAAATACTATGAAGGTTAATTGGAGCTGCTGTTTTTGTGAAACATTACTATCCATTGAAGCAAAGAATTCCATAACCAAACTGCCCTTACTTTAAAAATAATCCATGCCTTTCTTTTAGTCTTATTGTGTAATCCCTTTTTTTTCCTCAGATCTTTGAGTGAATAGTTCCAAAGGAAGTTTAAATCTCATCTGCCACTTTTTCACCCATTCACTCAAATCTTACTGCAGAGAAAAAACATCCTACTCTGTTTGGATTTCCTTACCTGGTTTAGTATTTTCTGCAAAGATTAAGATGCTACTTTCAATATGCACATCAAGATAATTAATAAACTGTTCAAAAAGCATTGGGCCACTGTACAGCTTTCTTATTGATTAATTAAATATTAAAAAAGGCATGTTAGAACACCATCCCATCAATTTAATACTAAATTAAATGTACAGTCTTAATGTCAATGGACAACATGAGAAAGTGCCAGTGACCTGCTTAAACCTGTCATCTAGTGGGTACATACGTATTTATACAAATCTGTGTAAAATTAACAATAATAATAATATTTCCAACCTGGACATTACAAGGTTTAATTTCTTCCACCATTCCCTTTTTGCATAATGTCAACAAGTCCTATACATATGTTGGCATTGCTAGTCACCTTTCCACTCCTTTAATGCCTCAGTCCTCTTATGATAGCATTGTATTTTTGAGTAATGACATGGCTAAACTTGCCATCAAGAACAGCAAAACCTAAAGTATTCCAATAAATGTAACTATTAACTTAGCAATTAGTTTGATATTAACATTGTTTAACGATTAGTCTTAAATGCTCGATGAATGCTTATTTTCAGCTATATAAAATAGATCTTTATACGCAAAGACCTGAACACTATTGCTAATCATATCTTACTTTCATTCCACAGAACTTCCTATACATCAAACAGTTCTGCAATTAAACAGCAAACAAAGCTAATGGCCTTTATGGAGTCCCATGAAAACCTATACCTTCATTCCACACTATTTTTCATATTACAGGCTATAGAAAATGAGCAGTCGGGAAGACAAATAACATTCTGTGTAATAGTAGACTTAAATGCACTGATATATATTATACTGAAATTCCAGCTGTATGATAAGAAAAATTTCAGCGGATACTTGTAAAAATAAACATGACATATTTACATTGATTTTCTAAATAGAAGCAATACTTTGGTTTTATGAGCTTTGTCCTAACAAATTGTACTAACATCAATATTTTAAATATTCACTTTAAAGTATATTTTATTATAAGAGAAGATATCCAGCTTTTAACATCAACTACAATCATTCTATAGTAATTCAAAAACAAAATTATACAGAAAGATATAAATATATATATAATATTGTGCAAACAAGTTTTTGTCTCAAAGTCTTAATCAGTACAAGAGTTCTGCTACAGCATTACAGTTCCCACGGTACAGCTACAGAATAACAATTCCCATGGCAAAGCTACAGAATTACAGTTCCCACGGTACAGCTACAACATTTCAGTTCCCCAGGGTACAGCTACAGTATTACAATTCCCCAGGGTACAGCTACAGCATTACAGTTCCCATGGTACGCTACAGAATTACAGTTCCCACGGTACAGCTACAACATTTCAGTTCCCCAGGGTACAGCTACAGTATTACAATTCCCCAGGGTACAGCTACAGCATTACAGTTCCCCAGAGCAGGGTTTATCAGTCTTTTTGGTAACAAGTACCCCAATGCTTAGTGAGGCTGACGTGCTAAACAGAACATGGGGGTTATGAACTAAGGAATGATAAAGAGGTGATACGATGACTTCTCCAGTGATATCACAACTTCCATTCCTATGTTACTCTATAAAGCCTATAAACCAAGATATTCAAAGTTGGAGAAATGTTAGGCTTCATAGAATAACATATGAATTGGAGAAGTGACATTACTGGAGAAGTCATCTCCACTTTATCACGTTCCTATCACACCTTAGTGCATCTTCCCCCAGGATTAATTCTGAGACAAACCAGCTGCATTATAGAGGGCATTAACATTCCATAAACTGCCACTGATTTGAGCTGGGGTTTTAACCCTGTGAATGCTAGAAAGTTCTCTAGACCTCCTTAGCATTCAATTGCTCTTCTTCTTCTTAGTATTTCAGCCTCTGCTCTTTTGAAATTAATATTTACAAACTAACCCTTTGAGTGCTCAACACATTGCAATACAATACACCCACTCATAGGCAGTCACTTTTTTATTGTAATGTGTTTTTATTTTTCAAAAAGACATTCATTGTGGAGGTTTTATAGCTCGTAGGAGGTTTAAATGAAATGCAATTGTATGAAATTGTGAAAGATTGGAAATGAGGGATAGAAGAAAGTAATTCTATGAAGTTTCATGATTAATTAAATTAACGCTCACTCAGAATTTCACTAGCACTCAGACTCACCTCTAGCTACTTAAGGTCTCACAATCCAGAGGATATACTCACAGTACAGACATTCCTGGCTGTCCCTCAGATACATAATACAAGTACACCCACACATCACAACTTGCATCATTTTGCTGAAAGCTAGCCAAGCATTGGGGAGTACCCCCTGCCTGTGTCCCATTTACCCCCATGGGTACTAGTACAGCATGTTCATAAACACAGTCCTATGGTGCAGCTACAGAATTATAGTTCCCCACATAGCCATTTAAAATGGTAATGAAACTGTGTTTTGAAACTGGTGACTATGGCATTTATTAAATCAAAACCATTACTTTGATATAACCCTTCTGATTAAGGATTTACAGCACAAGTATGTCAGTTGCCTTCCAGTTTTACATCTCTCAGATTTCTTCTGTGTATCCGAAAATGCATTAATATGCTTATGGGGTAAATAACGCCTGGAGTTTTATACTTATTTTTGGCAGGTAATCTACATTATTTATTGTGATGCAACAGTTTTTAAGGATTGGGTTACTTTGAGGATGTCAGCTGCCTATGAATGAAGCTTTGTGCTCTTCAGCTATTATGTTCCTGTAAGAAACTATGCTATCCTTGCAGACTTACAGAATGGACATTGGAAGAAACTGGGAAATGGATAACATCGGACAACTTTGATGGACTGACATCCTGTACTCTCATTCCTAGACCTATTGTAATGGGAATGAGAGTGCATGGTTTCTCATATAACCTCCTGCCCTGTGGTCCCGTAGGCCATGCTACAACTGTGTGCAAATATTAGTCTCATGAGAAAGTTGCAGAAAATTGCAACTGTTGGCTCCAATGTAACTGTCCACATATGACACCAGCTGTTTGTGGGACTACTTATGACATGTGCAGTTATCCTACTCATATCAAAGGAAATTCCAATAAAATAGACCTATACATTTAAAGGCTGATTTTGTGTTAAAATGAATCATAGGGGAGATGCACTAAAGGTCGAAGAGGGCTGTTGGAACAGTGTCGAATGAACAGTATGCGCTAAAGTGTCTTCGACGTCATATCTCCATCAAGCCAACAAAAAAATCTGCCCACATTGACATCCATCCGGCATGCCTTTGACAGGGTTATGAATTTTCACTCATCAACAATGTCCTATTTCCACATGGAAATGCAGCATAGTGAGTCATTTCCACATGGAAATGCAATATAATGAGCCATTATCATATTCAAGTGGGGGGGTTATATGTTAATGCACTAAACCCCAATATCAGCCTCTGCTGTCGGAGTTCACAGTCGTAACTTCACCTACCTGAGGCTGGCGAAGTTGGGATCTCCCTGTAGTTTCCTATCAGTAACAGCCCCCAATTATTTAATAATCTTGGAGGGTTGTGAACTGCTGTTGATGTGGAAGGGATACTCTCCCTCACACATCACAAGACGTAGACAGCCCTGAAGTCTGAGAGTATTCTCTTTACTTCCCCACTTGGTCAGTAGGGGAGTGGAGAGGATCCTTTCAGCACCACAGCCAGCATCACTACCTTTACCTTTTGAGTGCCATAGTGATGTGCATTGCGCACACCTGAGGACTCAAAGTGTAAAAAAAAGTACATCAAGCAGTAAACAATCATACCATCAGTTCTGTATCATATTTCATACATGTTGTGTACTCCCAAAGGATCAAAGCTTGGGGGGTCAGACAGTGTACACTGGGCTACCGGTGGGCAAGGGAATAAGTCTGGGGCCAGGCAGTGTACATGAGGTTCTGTGGGCAAGGGAACAAGGCTGTGAGGCAGCTGGTAGCCGCAAAATCCCCATAAACACTGCCTGACCCCCTGTCTTGTTCCCTTGGGAGTGCACAACATGTATGAAATATAATACAAAGTTGAGGGGATGATTGCGTACTGCTTGGTGTACTTTTTTAACCCTTTGAGTGCCACAGGGGTGTGCAGTGCTGTTTGTGGTGCTGTATCCTGTCCACTCCCCTATTGACCAAGTGGGGCAGCAGAGAGAATGATCTGGGACTTCAGGATTGTCGTACTGCTGGAGAAGTGCAAGGGAGGGCATCCCTTCCACATCAACAGTAGTTCGACAATCCTGCATGCTAATGGGAACCTTCTCCTCCCCTCACATCTCTACACTGTAGTGCATATGGCGATGTTTGTCTACATCAAAAATTCAAAGTGCTATGCACACATATACAAAATCATGTTGCCACAGCATCAACCTGTAGTGCATCCCGGCCATAGAAGGGTAGAGTTGTGTATAGTGCCATGCCAGTACTATGCTAAATAAATAAATATTTCTTAAAAATCATCAATTCCACATTTCTTCTATAGAAATATGAGGCCTCTATAGGTTATATGGGTCATACTTATGCGTCAAAAGCAGAGTGAATCTTGGTGAAATCAATGACACAATAGAGACAAAATAAGTACTTCCATTGAACACATGAGGTTAATTCAGATGTGTATCGAATACACTGTATTGCAAATCCTCTGGTATTCAGACAGTTAAAAGCCCCATTTAAATAAATGGGAGTTTTTTTTCTCCACTGTGGTACAGCTGGTTTGCCACAGAATTTGGCTTTATACATATGTCCTTGCATTATATTTATGATGAGATTATTGTACTGGTACATGTTTACTGCTGACATTGAATCGATATGATATGTACTGTGTATCTGAAATTGCAATTTATTGTGCATTTATATATTAACTAAAATAAAGTGTACAATTAATATTCTAAGGTCATTGTTATCTTAAAAATAAGTTTTTATAACTCTAGTTGTGCATTTATTTCTTCAGCAGAAGTAAATTAACTGAATCTGCTTAGGACAGGATTTAAAAACAATGACTGCCTAAAGAATACTAACTTGAAAATAAGAAATTCTATGTACTTAATAGCAAGAACTAAAAAGGAATCAGAGACCATGGTCAAAATGCACGAAAAACTACTTTTCCCACATAGTAGGACAAAAGTGGAACAGCTGTGGCGAAAAGAAGTGCACTGTAGAGAAACGTTAAAACCACCAAAATGGCAAGTTTTAAAATTAGGCAATTCATTAATTGTGAAACTAGCTATGTAGTGTAGATGCTATCATGTGGTTGTGCGCGTAAATATATAGGACACCCCACCAGGCTAATTAAGAAGAAAACCAGTAAAAATAGAAGTAAAATCATTAATAAATTGAATCGTGCCAAGGGTGGCTTTAAAAATGTATTGGGTGTTGAGCATACCCCTCAGGGTTCTAGTGGTTTGTTTCAGGGACTTTGTATAAAGGAAACTTTTTGGATCTACACGCTAGGCACCATGGGTGAAGGAGCAGGTACTAGTCTAACTTTTTTGTGGGCCCTAAGGGAAAAATCCACCTGACCCCCGCCGCCCCTTTTATTCCTTTGTCAGCATTTCTAATAAGACGTTGCCATCTGATTTTGTTAACATGCAGTGATGGTCCTGTACAAGTGCTACAGGGCCCTCTGACCAAGTAGGGACCATAAGTAGCTACTTCTTCTGCTTATATGGTAGTGCCACCACTGTGCAGGACGTTTAAATGCTGAGGTAGATATAACATACTAGATTTAAAGCCCGTATACACGGGCCAACACTGGTGGCACTGTAGTCATGCGCAGTACTAATTTGCTCTTCAAGGTTAGTTTTCATTTATACTTTCTATATTCTAATATCTTTCATATCCATGGATCGTGTCTCTTACACACCTTAGGATGAACTTGTTAGCTCACTACATATACCAAGTAGCCACCCTACCTCTACAGTAGCTCATTAAACTGGTGCAATTACACTGATTCAGCTGTGTACGAGACAGATCCGTGGTTTATTTCACAATACTGCCCATCCCTGGTACTATGTATTCTATTTCAATTATACACAAGGTTTAAGATGAGGCAGTATTTGAAAAAGAATCACAGTATCAAATTCAGGAGGTGATATCCTAGAACCAATCAAGCTCAAGCGTAAATCTAGTCTATTATCTCTCCAAAGTCCAAACCCGGTAATCAGCCTGATTCATGCTCTCACCGTGTTAATTTTTCCTGTCCGACATCCAGTAGTTTTCTGAGAATGCATCACGTATTACATCATGAGTCCAGTCCACAACGTGAGGAGCTCTATCTTTAAACAGTGCTGCCAAACAGTCCGGTACTCCATATTCTGAAGAAGGTTTAGCGAAACGCGTGTCAAGACTTAGCTAAACATGACTGTTTAACCATGATTGCAGAAAATTACATATATATCTGTCCCTTTTAGTGTGTGAACTAATTTGAGATCGGTGGTGGGCAATATACTAGCCTTAGGATACGAGATCACCAAAAGGGTGACCTATTAGCATAGGAAACCACCACCCATCTCTTATTTAACACTCCATTACTTACACAGCGATCTAAGTGCCGAAGTCTGGTGTCCTTCTCTCTAAAACACCTCAGAGTCTGGGTATCTATACCATACAGATACAAGGGTGATACTCCACTTCAAATAAATTAACCCTTGCGGACCCTGATCTCCCACATGGATCCCGGAGAATGAGCCCTATCACATCTTATGTATATTTAGATAAAGCTGCTCAACTCTGGTAATATCCGGTTAAACTAGTGGGTAGCTTAATTACCTAACAGTACCCGTAACCCTTCATGTGGGTCCCGGTCGTTTTATATCTAATCCCAGACTGTATAACTAGGACCATGAGGGTGTGCATTCAAGTGGTGACTTTCCTAATCTCTTCCCTCTGGAATATGGGGAAAGAGATTAATTCTCCTCTGTCTATATAGCATTTTTGACTCACCACTGCACCCTGTTTTACCCACTTATTACCTGTAAGGGAATCCTTCATATCATTCCCTGGTGGTGCGATCCCCTGTTTTTCACTGTTCTTTCGCAGTACTGATTCCTCGAACGCGCCGCGGTTGATATGGAGTGGGGCGCTCTGAATTCAGACCATAGTCTGTGCAAAGAGAGGACTCTGGTCTGAATTCGGAGCGCCACGCTCCGTATCAGCCGCGGCATGGGCAGTCTGTACTGCACATGACTGCAGTGCGCTCAGCTGTCTCTATTGTGCATGATGGCTTCTGACAAACATACTTAGCGAATGATAATATAGGATTATATATACAAACTTGGAAAGGTATTTTATTTGTAATAGGTATTATAATTAATAAATTCTATACAAGAAGTTCCGTAGTACTGGATGCTGAAGAAAGTAGTGGCCACATAATTAAAATTGATTTTTAAAATGTTTTATTTATTGTTGAGAGGCAACAGTATTTATTTATTTACATAAATAGTTTAGCAACTTATTCTACATGCATATTTAGGCTTATTTTTATAATTGTTTGTGTGTTCAAGGGGTGAACTCATGACGTGGAGTTTTTTGTTTTTCTTTTGGTGAATGTGAGGAGTGAATACATGGTAATATTGTGTTAATTTTAAACACACCCACATAATAAGAAATAACCATCCCTAAGAGCCTGGTTTGATGGCTCCCATCTTTATGCATTCAATATACAGAATGTGTGCTTTTGGAAGCATTTCATTGCATTTCTTAGCTTTCATTATACCTCTAAAAATATAATGTGATTATTGGACCTTTTGGAATCCATTTATCTTTAAAAACAAGAATAAAATAAAAATAAAAATAGAAGATGGAGGAGCTGTTTTAAAAAAAAACAAAACAAAAAAAAACAGATATATTCGCTGAAGACAAAAGATTATCAGAAAAAATGTTACAGACTGACAAATATCCAATCAGACTCTATATTTGTGTATTAGTTAATTTCCTTTTTGGATATAATTGCCTTTAAATAGTCATGATTTGTAGATATTCAAGTGTTCTCAATATATTATATTCAAATGAAAATGTTCAGATGTATTCCACAGTTTTCGGATAATATCCCATATTTGATCTTAACCTGTGAAGTTCTAGGCTCACACTTAGTTACTCACCCTTTAGTGTTTGTCCCAAGCTGGTATACAATATTCTTATAATACTTTGTGTGATATAATGGATGGTATACTTTTGTTGATGATATAATATTATAATAACTAAATTATTAGTTAATAAAATAAAGTGTACAATTAATATTCTAAGGTCATCGTTATCTTAAAAATAAGTTTTTATAACTCTAGTTGTGCATTTATTTCTTCAGCAGAAGTAAATTAACTGAATCTGCTTAGGACAGGATTTAAAAACAATGACTGCCTAAAGAATACTAACTTGAAAATAAGAAATTCTATGTACTTAATAGCAAGAACTAAAAAGGAATCAGAGACCATGGTCAAAATGCACGAAAAACTACTTTTCCCACATAGTAGGACAAAAGTGGAACAGCTGTGGCGAAAAGAAGTGCACTGTAGAGAAACATTAAAACCACCAAAATGTCAAGTTTTAAAATTAGGCAATTCATTAATTGTGAAACTAGCTATGTAGTGTAGATGCTATCATGTGGTTGTGCGCGTAAATATATAGGACACCCCACCAGGCTAATTAAGAAGAAAACCAGTAAAAATAGAAGTAAAATCATTAATAAATTGAATCGTGCCAAGGGTGGCTTTAAAAATGTATTGGGTGTTGAGCATACCCCTCAGGGTGCTAGTGGTTTGTTTCAGGGACTTTGTATAAAGGAAACTTTTTGGATCTACACGCTAGGCACCATGGGTGAAGGAGCAGGTACTAGTCTAACTTTTTTGTGGGCCCTAAGGGAAAAATCCACCTGACCCCCGACGCCCCTTTTATTCCTTTGTCAGCATTTCTAATAAGACGTTGCCATCTGATTTTGTTAACATGCAGTGATGGTCCTGTACAAGTGCTACAGGGCCCTCTGACCAAGTAGGGACCATAAGTAGCTACTTCTTCTGCTTATATGGTAGTGCCACCACTGTGCAGGACGTTTAAATGCTGAGGTAGATATAACATACTAGATTTAAAGCCCGTATACACGGGCCAACACTGGTGGCACTGTAGTCATGCGCAGTACTAATTTGCTCTTCAAGGTTAGTTTTCATTTATACTTTCTATATTCTAATATCTTTCATATCCATGGATCGTGTCTCTTACACACCTTAAGATGAACTTGTTAGCTCACCACATATACCAAGTAGCCACCCTACCTCTACAGTAGCTCATTAAACTGGTGCAATTACACTGATTCAGCTGTGTACGAGACAGATCCGTGGTTTATTTCACAATACTGCCCATCCCTGGTACTATGTATTCTATTTCAATTATACACAAGGTTTAAGATGAGGCAGTATTTGAAAAAGAATCACAGTATCAAATTCAGGAGGTGATATCCTAGAACCAATCAAGCTCAAGCGTAAATCTAGTCTATTATCTCTCCAAAGTCCAAACCCGGTAATCAGCCTGATTCATGCTCTCACCGTGTTAATTTTTCCTGTCCGACATCCAGTAGTTTTCTGAGAATGCATCACGTATTACATCATGAGTCCAGTCCACAACGTGAGGAGCTCTATCTTTAAACAGTGCTGCCAAACAGTCCGGTACTCCATATTCTGAAGAAGGTTTAGCGAAACGCGTGTCAAGACTTAGCTAAACATGACTGTTTAACCATGATCGCAGAAAATTACATATATATCTGTCCCTTTTAGTGTGTGAACTAATTTGAGATCGGTGGTGGGCAATATACTAGCCTTAGGATACGAGATCACCAAAAGGGTGACCTATTAGCATAGGAAACCACCACCCATCTCTTATTTAACACTCCATTACTTACACAGCGATCTAAGTGCCGAAGTCTGGTGTCCTTCTCTCTAAAACACCTCAGAGTCTGGGTATCTATACCATACAGATACAAGGGTGATACTCCACTTCAAATAAATTAACCCTTGCGGACCCTGATCTCCCACATGGATCCCGGAGAATGAGCCCTATCACATCTTATGTATATTTAGATAAAGCTGCTCAACTCTGGTAATATCCGGTTAAACTAGTGGGTAGCTTAATTACCTAACAGTACCCGTAACCCTTCATGGGGGTCCCGGTCGTTTTATATCTAATCCCAGACTGTATAACTAGGACCATGAGGGTGTGCATTCAAGTGGTGACTTTCCTAATCTCTTCCCTCTGGAATATGGGGAAAGAGATTAATTCTCCTCTGTCTATATTTCATTTTTGACTCACCACTGCACCCTGTTTTACCCACTTATTACCTGTAAGGGAATCCTTCATATCATTCCCTGGTGGTGCGATCCCCTGTTTTTCACTGTTCTTTCGCAGTACTGATTCCTCGAACGCGCCGCGGTTGATATGGAGTGGGGCGCTCTGAATTCAGACCATAGTCTGTGCAAAGAGAGGACTCTGGTCTGAATTCGGAGCGCCACGCTCCGTATCAGCCGCGGCACGGGCAGTCTGTACTGCACATGACTGCAGTGTGCTCAGCTGTCTCTACTGCGCATGATGGCTTCTGACAAACATACTTAGCGAATGATAATATAGGATTATATATACAAACTTGGAAAGGTATTTTATTTGTAATAGGTATTATAATGAATAAATTCTATACAAGAAGTTCCGTAGTACTGGATGCTGAAGAAAGTAGTGGCCACATAATTAAAATTGATTTTTAAAATGTTTTATTTATTGTTGAGAGGCAACAGTATTTATTTATTTACATAAATAGTTTAGCAACTTATTCTACATGCATATTTAGGCTTATTTTTATAATTGTTTGTGTGTTCAAGGGGTGAACTCTAACCATGACGTGGAGTTTTTTGTTTTTCTTTTGGTGAATGTGAGGAGTGAATACAAGGTAATATTGTGTTAATTTTAAACACACCCACATAATGAGAAATAACCATCCCTAAGAGCCTGGTTTGATGGCTCCCATCTTTGTGCATTCAATGTACAGAATGTGTGCTTTTGGAAGCATTTGATTGCATTTCTTAGCTTTCATTATACCTCTAAAATATAATGTGATTATTGGACCTTTTGGAATCCATTCATCTTTAAAAACAAGAATAAAATAAAAATAAAAATAGAAGATGGAGGAGCTTTTTTCAAAAAAACAAAACAAAAAAAAAACAGATATATTCGCTGCAGACAAAAGATTATCAGAAAAAATATTACAGACTGACAAATATCCAATCAGACTCTATATTTGTGTATTAGTTAATTTCCTTTTTGGATATAATTGCCTTTAAATAGTCATGATTTGTAGATATTCGAGTGTTCTCAATATATTATATTCAAATGAAAATGTTCAGATGTATTCCACAGTTTTTCGGATAATATCCCATATTTGATCTTAACCTGTGAAGTTCTAGGCTCACACTTAGTTACTCACCCTTTAGTGTTTGTCCCAAGCTGGTATACAATATTCTTATAATACTTTGTGTGATATAATGGATGGTATACTTTTGTCGATGATATAATATTATCCTTAATCTTCACAGTTATTCCCACTGTGATATATGAAGGTATATGAAGGTGTATGACTTCCATCTTGATTTGTGATCACCCAGACAAATTTCAAATGATTAGGTATGATGCTAAAATTACCTTTAATCATGAAGCCGATCACCGCATTAGCCACTTCTCATTCAGCAGTGCACAGGTATTTGTGATATCGGCGTCTGGCAGACTCCCCTCACCATTTTACATATTACCTTCACTGGGGAATACTGTCTCCTTTCTTGATCTCAAACATGTTGTTTTATATTTATGTCCGTTTCTTCGTCTGGATAATTATTTCCTTTATTATCCAACGTGTTTCAAAGTTGAAACTAACTTCATCAGGGAAAAATTTATGTCCATATGCCTCCATCTTCACACTATATATACCCAAAAACAAGCTCCTCCTGTCTCCCATGGTCTACACCTAAAAATTAACCCTTATGTTCCTAAACAATAAAACTTTTTCACGTATATACAAATAAATGATATCCTTCTTATTATCGCTCTTAACAATGATTTTGTACCATTATAACTGAAATATTCCCTTATACTGCTCACAATTACATATCTATCCTAAATTCAGATATTAACCCTATATCAACCGATATCTATCTATATGTATACGTTAAGATATCAGATAGATATAATCTTGAATGCACTGGCTTTAAAAATGAATTTGTTTTAGAAATAGTGCTAGCATGATAAAATATTATCTAGTCCTGTATGTAATCAATATTAAATAGCGGATAGGGATGGTATATAATAATTATATCCTCTCCCTTATCTGTCTTTTCATTTTGTGTTTCCCACTGCTGTCATACATACATATTGGCCACATAGTAGTATGTGAGCTATTAATCATTTTTATTTTTCTTCAAAAAAAGGACATAGGACTCATGCTCGTCCCCATGATACTGGTGTACCCTAGGACTATCCAATATCAGAATAGCCCAAAGAGTAAGTGTCAGTATACACCGAATGTAAACAGCACACAAGAACATTAACAGGGCTCAAACAAACTGAACAACAGTATGGCAACCAAGTGTGCAGGGTCCTAGACAGGCAAAACTGCCTGCAGGACCTTCCGGCCAAACTTGGCATCAGCCGGTGCAAGAAGATCGACACAGTAGTGCTTTGCAAAAGTGTGCAATGAAGACCAACTTGCTGCCTTGCACAACTGCTCAGCTGAGGCCTGATTCTTGTAGGCCCAAGAGGCCACCATAGACCTAGTGGAATGTGCTGTGACCTTGAAGGGAACAGGTTTCTGCCTGAGTTCATATGCCTGGCGAATGGTTGCCTTGATCCAAGAGATAAGTGTGACTTTGGAAGCAGTCTGATCTGCCCGATGACAAAAAGAGAGTCAGCCTTATGAAAAGGCTCAGAATGGTGCACATAACATCTAAGGCAATGAATGACATCTAACAAATGGAGATCCTTTTCCTTGTCAGACTTAGGGTCAAGACAAAAAGAAGGCACAACAATCTCCTGATTATGGAACTCAGAAACCACCTTAGGAAGAAATTTCTGAAAGGTTTGAAGCAACGCCTTGTCCTTATGAAAGACCAGGAAAGGTGGTTTGCAAGACAAAGCCTGCAACTCAGTGACTCTGCAGACTGAGACCACTGCCAACAGTGAAGCCATCCTGGGTATCGACTGATGCAGAGGAATAGAAGCAAGGGGCTCATAGGGAGGCCTCTACAAAACTCCCAAAAACCAAATTAACTCCTTAAGGACCAGACAACGTGCTATGACCATCACAGTCCTTATACCCTTAAGGACCGGTGACTGTCTTAGCACGTCACATTTTTTACTTACGGCACACTACCGGGAGTACTGTAAGTAAAAACGGGACCTAAAATTAACCACTCCAATACTTAAGCAGTCTCTCTTAGGCTCCAAAGTGGCGCGCCGGTACGCATAACAGGTCACATGTACAGTCGCGTCGGCAAGGATCAAAGCGGTCCTTAAGGGGTTAAGGTCCCACAAAGGAGTGGGAGCCTTAAAGGCAGGGAAGGCATGAGCCACCCCCTGAAGAAAAACCTTGACATTCAAAATGGTGGCAATAAGTCTCTGGAAAAACACAGACACCACTGAAATATGAACCTTCAAGGAGCTCAAGCTGAGTCCTGAGACTCCACCTGCAGCACCTGAAGAAGTTTATCCTGTGGTAAAAAAACCTTCCCTTGGTGGATGTGGAACTTCATGCCCAGGGACACCAATTCTTTGGAGGACTTCAGCATGTTCAGAATCCACCCATGGTGGACCAGAAGCCTAGCACAGTCTTGAACGTGATGGACCAAAAGCTCCTCTGAGGGAGCCTTGAGTAAAAGATCTTCCAGATAGGGTATCATGGAGATGCCCCTGGTGTGAATGAAGGTCGCTAAGGTCTCCACTAGTGATGAGCGAGCATGCTCGGCCGAAGCTCGGTTCGGCTCGAGCATCGCTCTGCTCGGCACATGACGGTACTCGTACGAGTACCGCATGTGCTCGCCCGCCATGTTCGGGTCTCCTCCCCGCACGTTTCGCGGCTGCTGCGCAGCCAATAAACGTGCGGGGAGGCTCTGACATCAGTGTAATGCCAGCAGCCATGTTGGCTGCTGGCATTACACTGATTGGCTGGCCAGAACCTGTGATCGGGTGCTGTATAGCACCCGACGCGCGAGTTCGGCTCATTCTTAGCCAGGGAGAGATGCGCTTAGGCAGGGAAAGTCAGTGTAGGGAGAATAAAATTGTTGGAACTCTTTCAAGACCCAAAAGTTCTTTTTAGGACTGTTGTGTGTGGGGGCAGCATTAATATTTTGTTTGGGGGGGCACAATTTCCTTTTTTTTTGTGGGGGGGATATTAGTAAGGTGACATATAATACTAGATGCACAGGAAGTCAGTGTAGGGAGAATAAAATTGTTGAAACTCTTTCAAGACCCAAAAGTCCTTTTTAGGACTGTTGTGTGTGGGGGCAGCATTTAATTTTTTTTGGGGGTGGCAGAATTTCATTTTTTTGTGGGGGGGGACATGTTCTAAGGTGACATTGTACTAGGTGCACAGGGACAAATATTTCACAGTGCAGTGACAAGCTGACATATTCTGTTAGGTGCACAGGGCCAATTATTTTACAACGCAGCGACAAAAAGGGCCATTTTAAACGTGTGCCTAGCCATAGATTATTGTCACATTCTGTTTAGTGTGCAAATTCACAAATTAACGTCACATATTCCATTCACTGTGCCTAGCCGCAGATTAGCGTCACATTCTGTTTCGTGTGCCTAGCCGCAGATTAGCGTCACATTCTGTTTCGTGTGCCTAGCCGCAGATTAGCGTCACATATTGTTTCGTGTGCCTAGCCGCAGATTAGCGTCACATATTGTTTAGTGTGCCTAGCCGCAGATTATTTTTTATCTTCCTTTTTGTGTGTTTTATGGTCAGTCTGTAAAAATGGCGTACTACGGGCGAAACATCGTTCCCAGCAGCGACGTTGGAGTCCAAGATGCATCCAGACATCCTCCCCATGCTGTCCCTGAACCATTTCTGTGGTGTTTCCATCATTTTCTGACCTTTTCCTATGAACCATGAAGAGCAGGGGGTGCCTGGTGTAATGCTGGAGTCCTCCCATTGACTTCAACGGGGCTCGGGTGCTCGGCCGAGCACTCGAGCCTCCGGGGGCGCTCGGCCAGAGCACCCGAACACCCGAGCATCGGGGTGCTCGATCATCACTAGTCTCCACGGCTCCAGTGAACACGCAAGGAGTAGAATCCAGGCCAAATGGCAGAGCTGTGAACTAGTAAGGGATGTGTAGCTATGCATCCTGAAGGTCCAGGGATGCAGTTACTCTTCTGGACATAGTGGAGCTATGACAGAATGCAAAGATTCTATCTTGAAGCACCTTGTCACCACATTTCTGCTGAGACATTTGAGGGGCAAAATGAGACAACAGCCACCATCCTTCATCATATTATTATTATTCATCAATTCATATTATAAAAATTTATGAAACATGAGAGACTGTAGATGGTGTGGTTTAGTACTCCTGGCACCCCACAAAATGTGTCAACCCATATCAATGGAGTACTGGCTCTCTGGCTCTAGCACTGAATACTGTAGGAAATGCCATGGCCTAGAAGTGTGAAGAACAGGATTATGGTGTTCTTACCTGTTAAATCCTTTTCTCTTTAGTCCATATGAAACACAGGTACCATGCTGCCGAGTTCCTACTCCTGGAGGGCAGGGCACATCAAAAACAGAAAGGATCTGTGGGGTGGAGACTCCCTCATTATCCTCCTCCTCCTCCTCCTCCAACTTGACCCCTCGCCCACTAACTCCCAGGATTCATGTGACCAAAGCCACAAAACGAGAATTAAGTGGGAAAGAGAAGAAGAAAAGCTCCTGTGAGAAAGATTCCTCTGCCCAGGAAAGAAGTACTACAAAGGTCCCTTTCTCGGGGTGAGAGACGTGTTCCATATGGACTAACGAGAGAAGGATTTAGCAGGTAAGAACATTAAAATCCTATTTTCTCTCATGTCCAATATGGAACACAGGAGGATATACAAACACTAGGCTCCCAGTTGCAAGAAACAACCTCATGCATGTCCCCATGATATGAGAGTTCCCCAGGACTATCCATTATCTGAATAACCCAATCAACAAGTGTCAACAGACACTGAACTTACAAAACACACTAAAAGGGCCAACAGGGCTCAGAAACTACTGAATAAGAAGAGAGAAAGAATGCACAGATCACTAAACAGACAGAGCCGAGGTCAAGACATTGACCCGGTAGTGTTTGGTGAAGGTATGCAAGGAGGATCAAGTCATGCCTTGAACAGCTGTGCACAACACAGCTTGTCTTCTCCTCCCACCTCCCTTCCAGCTGCCCCAGGGAGCTCATTCACACTTCCCTTCGATGTGCTGTGAATGGCTACGATCATTATATCAAACTCCGGTTAGCATTATACTGAGGTTGCTGCATTATGCTGACCGACAGAGCTTGAAAAATAGAATATTTGCAAAAGTACTTACATTAAAAAAAAAACAGCTTTCCTGAACAAAACCTATGGTAAAAAATTTTTATAAGGTGATACATCCCCTTTAAATTCTCATATGCGTTGATATCTCTCAATAAATTCAAACACATTTCCTTGTATTGTTCCTGTTATTTCTTGAATAATGGTTCCTTCTATTCTGATGTCGCAACTGTCCCTTCATCATACAACCTTCTTGTTGGTGTTATTATAAGTGTCCCTATTTGGATATTGTCCTGTCTCTTTGTAAGTCAAATCTCTTCTTTGTAAGTCAAATCTCTTTAAAATTTGTTCTAATTTCTAAGTAATATTTCTTTCTCTAATCTTTGAATATTTTCTTTTGTTCTTTAGAGATCAACTAAAATTTGTATTGAGTGCTGGCACTTGAAGGGTTAAGGATAATAGGCATAATAGGCTATATATATGACGTTTGTAAATCCTAAGTATGTAGGTTGTAATCTCATTAAGATGTCACAATGAAAATAATTAAAAAAGTATTAACCCCTTAACGACCAGATGATTGGCATGGCGACTTGAGTAAAGGACCGCAGAGGATTTTTTTTTTTTTCCTGTTCCGGACTCCCCGAATGGCATGCAGCCACGGGGGGAGCCCAGAACTCCTTGACGGTCATAGTACGTCATGGGTTGTTCAGGCAGATCGACCCTTGACGTACTATGACTGTCAAGGGTTGTTAAGGGGTTAAACACATTGCTCACAAAATCATTAATTGACTGTATGTGAATAAAGGGTTAACATATATAGTATATAAACCAAAAGAATCGGATGAGATTGATATGTGCCCCGGAAAAATGAAAGTGGAACTTTCTGAAACGCTTTGGGAGGAGAAAGCTGAAAACAGGTAATATCCTCAGTTAATCATACGTCTAAAAGAGGCCGGAATACCAAAGTACAGGTGTAGACGCCAGTAAATGATAAAAAGGTGAGAGCGCTAGCAATAGCGTAAATAGGAGTGAAAACACTGCAAGGTAAGAGGAGGACATTTGTCTCCTTACAGGATAAATATATTAACAAGTCTACTGCTTCCCCCTTAACAGTAATATGGCGATATAAGTCCTGGCAACAGCTATTGATGTTAATTCAGCGTGTTATACAAAGGAGAGGTTTTAATTGATATTGGAGGGAATATTCAATATCTAGAGTACGGAATTATCCATTTTTAAACTGGTGATCCACATCTCTTTGTTTGTGAGATTAACATCTGTCTTTGTCCTGTTGGATTTATTCATCACTGCGATAGTTTGAGTGAACTCATTCAACCATCTCATGTTTTCATTTCACTATTTTCATTTTGCCATTTCATCGGGAGAATGAATGCATTTATAGAATCATCTTTTCACGTACTGGTTCAACATCACACTTTCTTCATCAGCTTATTGGAGACATATTTGGATGCATTCAATTTGTTTCATCTACTAATATTCATTCTTCATAATTTCTCTATTGTTTGCATGTAACATTTATGGGTTGTTGTTTTTAATCTTTCACAAATCTCTTTGTCACATTAGGATTGGGATCTCACAAGAATTTTTTTGATTGCCCAATCCAACGGATTTATAGAATATTGTTTTCACAATTGTTGTCCTCTAGACTGTGACATTTCACGAGCAGGGCCCTCTGATCCTTCTGTTCTCCACATTTGATTTTTACTATTTAATATCTCTGTATGTCCCTTCCCTATTGTACAACGCTGCGGAATTAGTTGGGACTATATAAAGAAAAATAATAACTGAGTCATGGGATATTTTTGGATGTTTATTATTTTGAGTTAGAGTTGCCAACTATTGTGATATTGCTCCAACAGATAGAGTTGGGTGATTAGCACCAGGACTACAATCTGGGCAGGTGTGTGCCATTGCCTGTTTTTTATTTGAAGCAGTTGTGTGCTAGAGTATAGATTGGTTGACCACAGCTACATAGATTGGGTTGGTGCATACATCTCCAAGTGTTCCCTTTGGTACATACATATATTTGAGTGTCCCGTGTGTGTCCGGCCGATTACCTCTACCTTATATTTTTATGAGGGAGAAGCGAGAACTGGCAACACAACACTACTCTGTTGCAGTCAGTGCTCCCTTGCAATTTTATTTTAGTGTCGTGGTCTGCATATGGGCAATTTACTTTGCGTTGTCTACCATTGTGTTTACTGCTTCAAGCTTAATAGCCAGGGGAGGTGTTAAACACATTCAGAGCAATAATCCTCAGTACATGAATATGTTATACATATAAATACATTTCTTATTCTAGTCTCTGAGGTATCATTGATCAGTCAGCATTTATATAATATCAATGTATTTTATGGCACTTCACGCTGCTATTTTACTTACAATATCCTGCACAAAGGCAGATGCTCCTTGCTCCTCTCCTCCAGATTAACACTTTGCTTGCCACATAAGTGTATTTTCCTGGGCTTTTAAAGGGTGATATATAGTTCTAGGGATACTTCTAGTATATTTCTACTAGTGTTGGGACACTATTGTGCAAGGTCTCAGATCTAAGGCACATGGGAGTAAATATATGGCAAAAGACTCAGGGATTTCCTTACCACCTCCCTCTCTCAATTTGTCCTCCCCACTCCACAGGGGCTCTCCAAGCACCAGTTTGGCTCAAGACAATGTCTTCAGTAGCCCACATCTCCTTCTCTCTACAGGGGGTACTTCAGTCTTGGACACCCCCACTCCCTTTAAATACGTGCCTCCCATTTCTAAGTGATCATCAGATTCTTGTGGTCAGAAGGGGCTGAGGATGATGAATAAGGACATAGATTCTTCCTATTCCTATGAGGCTGGTCCTACTCCCCTCAGATTAGGGATTCATTAGAGCAGTTCTGGAGACCCTCCAGGTCTCTGACAACTCTGATAAGGGAACTGCTTCTGAGGTTGTCTTCCAGAGGTATAAGAAGTTTTCCCTCTTCTTTCTTCCTAATGCTACTCTTGACCAGATTCTTCTGAATGAGTGGAAGACCCCTGACAAATGGATGTTTATCAATAAGGGATTTTTTAAGCAGTATCCTTTTCTGATGCAGCATTCGCGCAGTGGGCATCACCACCTACCGTGGACGCGTCTATTTCACACTTTGACAAGAATACTGTTCTTGCTATTGCAGATGCAGCAGGTCTAAAGGAGCCAGCAGACAAGAAGCTGCCTTTCCAGCTAATGGGGCCACACTTAGACCTATTTTTGCTTCTGTCTGGCTTAACAGGGCTGTTGACGTTTGGTGTAAACAGCTGGTTGAGGCCAACTGTGCTGAAGTCTTCAAGGAGGATCTGTCGGTTTCTGAGGCACTTTTTGATGCGGTCAGGTTGCAAGACAAGGCATCAGCCTTTTGTGTTGCTGTGCGTCGCATACTGTGGCTCAAGATTTGGTCTGAGGACCAATCTTCCACAAGATCACTTTTCTCCTTGCCTTTTCAGGAGAAGTTCCTGTTTGGACCTAAACTGAAACAAATCATCAGTGATGCAACTGGTGGCAAGAGCACTTTGTTGCCTCAGATGCCCTACAAGCATCCGTCCATGGCAAGGAAGTTGCATCTTTTTTCTTCCTCCCACCCCCACCAAACAAGGGTGGCTACAAAGCTCAAAATTCTCTCAAATGGGCATCGCCGCAAAGCTCACACAGCTCTGGCAACCCAAGCAAGCAGCTACGAGGGCTATGTCTGACAAGCAAACCTCCCACTGACTCAAGGAATCCAGTGGGGCTTGCTGGTAGTCTTGGAGGGGTACCGTATAGATTTCTAGTCCCTTCCCCCTTATCACTTCTTTCTGTTAAGAGTGCCAAAAGATCCAGACAAGACACGCTGCTCCAGGAGGCAGTGGATCACTGCTGGAAAAACAGGTTCTGGATCCAGTACCTCCCCCAGATTCCAATCTCTTAATGTTCTGAAGGACGACAACGGCTAACGTCCCATTCTGGACCTAAAATGTCTCAAATATATGGTGACTATGCTCTTCAAAATAGAATCTTTGCATTTTGCCATCTTGGTAGTGTGCCAGAGAATAATATGGCCTCTCTGGACCATCAGGATGTGTATATGAACTTTCCGAATCACCTGTACAGTCAACACTATCTGCATTTTGCAGTGGGCTCCAGTGATTGATTACCAGTTCATGGCCCTGCCGTTTGGCCTGGCTTTAGGCGCCTCACATTTTAGTCAGGGTCATGGGGGGTCTTAAATGACTATTTACACCCAGGGCATATCCATTACCCTTACCTCCTTGGAGGAGCTCTTGGCTTTGCTTTGACCGCACCAGTCTTCAATAGCATGCTGAAGTCCCCTCCAGTGCCAACACTGAAACTCGTGTTTCTGGAGATGACACCTGTTTGTGGAAAAAGTTTTCCTACTTGAGGACAAGATTCTTCTTGTGATGCAGGAAGTATCCCAGGCCGTGGAGTGGCCCTTTGCTATAATAAAAGGATTTTAGGTTTACCTTGTTAAATCCTTTTCTCTTTGTCCATATGGAATAAGAGATACCATGGGAGGTGATCTTCCTTCCTTGCAAAGCAGAACATTTTCAGAAGACAAGGTCTTGAAGGTGGAGTTTTCCCTCTCCTTCAACAGGCTGGCCCCTCCCCTGCCTTTACAGTTTTGATATGACACATACTCACTGGATAGTACAGCGATGGAAGAAGTAGTAAGCTCCTGTAAGATAAGATCCAAGGACGACTCCCATGTCCAGCCATGAAAGACCAAGCAAAGTCCCCTTCCTCTGGGTGGGAGCCCTGTATTCCATATGGACTATGAGAAAAGGATTTAACAAGGTAAGACTAAAATCCTATTTTTTGCTTTTGTCCAATATGGAACACAGGTACCATGTGATATACCAACAGTAGGCTCCCAGTGGTGGGAAATAATCGAAAGGACCTAGCACCAGTCCCTAGAATATTGCAGTTCCCTAGGACTATCCAGAAATAGGAAGAGCCCAAACATAACCATAAGACTAACCATAACAGTCTTACTAAAATACTCTGTTTGTGCATATAAAACTTGAGACTGCATCACATCCAACAAATGGAGATCCCTCTCCTTGTCAGATTTGGGGTCAGGACACAATGAGGGCACAACAGTCTCCTGAGTGATGTGGAACCCAGAAGCCACCTTAGGAAGGAATTCCTGAGAGGTTTGAAGAACAGCCTTGTCCTTGTGAAACACGAAAAGGCAGTTTGCAGGACAAAGCCTGCAACTCAGCCACTCCTCAGGCCAGACAGAGACCACAGCCAAAAGAAAGGCCATCTCCACATCAAGAGACGTAAGGGATTGGTAGCGAGGGTATCAAAGGGAGGCTGCTGCAAGACACCCAGAACCAGATTAAGGTCCCATGGAGGCATGGGAGCTTTGTAGGCAGAGAAGGTTTGGGCAACCCCTTGAAAGAACACCCTGACATCTAGCAATAAAGCAGTATTTCTCTGGAAAAAAACACAGCGATCAGAGGTCTGACCTTTCATGGAACTCTGACTGTCCTTTGTTCACACCTTTCGACAAAAAGGACAGGACCACTGGAAGGCCAAACTCCTGTGAAGACAGATACCTGTCTACACATCAAGAATGAAAAATGGACCAAACCCTGTTGTAGACCTTAGAGGAGACAGGCTTTCTAGCCTGGATCATAGTGGAGACAACCTCATGGGAGAATCCCTTTCTCCTCGGGACGAAGGCTTCAAAAGGCTTGCTGTCAAAGCCAGCTTTTCCACATCCTCCTACCAGAGGTAGCCCTGAAGGAGGATGTCCAGTCTGGGTGGCAGTGGAAACGGATCCTAGATGGAAAGACACACCAGTTCTGCAAACCACGCCCTCTTAGTAAAGTATGGGGCAACCATAATTACCGACATAGTCGATCCGTACCTTCCTGAGCACCTCGAGAATGAGAGGGATTGGAGGAAAGATGTGTGAGGTGAAAGTGCCACGGAATCAACATAGCATCTGGCAAAAGCCAGTGGGTCCCTCCTGGAGTAAAACACTGGAACCCTTCCTGTTGTCCTCAGATAGACCTGTTGGCCACAAGGAAGACCCCACTTCTGCACAATCAGGGCCTAAACTTCTAGATGGAGTTCCCACTCTCCCGTATCCAATTCTTGGTGACTTAGGAAGTCCACCAGGATGTTTTCTCTCTCTGGAATGCGAACAGCGGAGATGGCCAAATGTGAGTTTCGAGTACCCCCTTGCTTGTTGATGTAAGGCATTGCCCAATTGGACTCACTAGATGACCCTTCAACTGAAGGGACCAGTAGACCAGAGCGAGCGGGATCTCCCAGAGCTCCAGAACATTGATGGACTGAAGGGACTCCTCCCAGGTGACCCAGAACTGCACCCCAGCCCCTTAGGCATGCGTCGTGACAAAGGTCCATTCTGAAATCACAAACCATTTCCCTTGCTCCAGATTGCTTCTGTGCAACAAACACTGTAGATCCTGGAGATACAGCTTCCTGTTCAAAGATCGGATGATGAGTCTCTAGAGTTTCCTGGTGTGGGCCATAGAATATGGCACTGTTTCCATGGTAGACACCATGTGGCCTGCAAGCTTCATGAACTTCCGGACCGGAGTTGAGGACCACTCTAAAGCTTGGGAACACTACATGCATGATCTGCATAATCATGTCTTCCAGCAAGAAGATCTTTACCAGATGGGTGTTAAACCTGAGTCTCAGGAAATCCAACTCCTGGAAAACAATTGGGGAAGACTTTGGCATGTTCATGGTGGATCAGAATCTGGGCACAGTCATGGACATGATGGGCCAGGACCTCCCACAATGGAGCCTTCAAAAGGAGGCATCCATGTAAGGAGTCATCTGAATCCCCCGAGTGTGAGTGAAGGCAGCTAAAGCTCCCAAATCTTTGGAAAACCCCCGAGGAGCAGAGGTCAGCCCAAAGGGTAGAGCAGTGAACTGGTAGTGCTCCGAGCCAAAGGCAAAACATAGAGAACATTGACTGTCCTGGTGAATAGGGATGAGCAAGTATGCGTCCTGAAGGTCCAGAGACTCCAGGAATTCTCCTGCGCACATAGCTGCCATTACAGAACGCAAGGACTCCATCTTGAAGAGAGCATTCTCCACCTATGAATTGAGGTCCTTGAGATCCAAGATGGGACAGCTGCCACTGTCCTTCTTGGCCACCACAAGAACCTCACTTGGTGTTGAACTGGCACAAGAACTCCCATGTCCAGAAGAGACTGAACTACTACTTTGAAGAGACACAGCTTTTTTCTGAAAAAATCTGAAAGGAGGAAGGGACTTTTAACCCTATTCTGTACCCTTCCAAAATTACCTGCACAACCCACTGATCCACAACAGTCTGCGCCAACCAGCATGGGCATGCGCACCAGGATTCCGCAAGTCATGCGGAGGCAGGCTTGCCAGACTTGGGCTTAGCAGCAGCCCACTTAGGCTGCCACTGCTGCTTGGGCTTGGTGAGGGGGCTCAGGGTAAAGGTCTGATAGGCTTGCTGCCTTTGCTCCTCCATTTAGAGGCAAAGGAAATGATAGTTTCCTCGCCATGGTAGGGTGTTTGGATATCTGAGGTAACAGAGTGCTCTTGCCTCCAGCAGCATCACTAGTAATCTGTTTAGCTCAGGACCAAAAAGATTTTGCCTGAAAGGGCAAGGAAACCAGTGACTTTTTGGAAAAGAGGTCACTGGACCATATCTTAAGCCATAGTGCATCATGCAGTAATAGAAAAGGCAGAAGCCTTTGCCAACATTCTAACAGTTTCAAAAAGAGCATTAGTAACATAGGTTTAAGCTTCTGACACGTTGGCCATAAAGGCCAAAAGGTCCTCCTTAGGGGCACCATCACAGGCAGCCTCTATAAGTTGTTCACCCCAAACAGTAATATCTCTGGTAACCCAGGAAGATGCAAAAATAAGCCTCAACTCAGTCCCAATTACTGCAAAGTTGGAAGAGAGGATAGATTAAAACTTCTATCCGTCAAGTCCTTACGACCTGCTGCGTCTGGCAGAGCAGTAGATTTAGAAAGCCTGGAAATGGGGGGAAAACCCACAGCGCAAAAGCTGCCTCTGAGAAAGGGTACAGCTTAGAAAATCTCAGAGAGAGACAACAGCATATCGGGTGTCTTCCACTCACAAAAAGGATTTGATCTATAGTGGCACTGGATGGAAAGACAGTAGAAGACTTTTTACATCACTGAAAGACATCAGTAGAAGAATAACCCTCAGTAGGGGTGTTAGAGACCTGAAGGGTTTTGCATAACAGCCCTAATGAGTCCCTCCACAGAGGGAGAAGTGTCAGCTTCATAGGGTCCCCATAAGAATAGGAAGAATCCCCCTCTACATATTCCCCTTCCTCCTCATCCTCAGTGGAGTCCTTTTCAGAGGACTCCACGAGAGCAAAGTCGGGGCCTTAGGGGCCACAAACCTGAAGATGGTAGGGAGTTTCCAAGAATGAAGAACACCTTGCAGAGTGAGGGGATACTATGCCATAGTGGACAAAGTATTTCACCCAGACTGGCTCTTGCTCAAGGTTGGAGGGACACAGAGCATGAGAGGCATAGAGATCCTGAATATTCTCTAGGGAGCCCAGCTTGGCATGAGGAATAGGGGGGTTCAGAGACGCTCCTGAGTCCTTTGCATTAGGTCTAGCCCCGTGTCCCTTTGGATCTGACATCCTAACAAGAGTAGTGTCTAAAACATTATTAAATACTATATCTCAGAATAATAATTCACCCTAGAAAAGCCCAAGTTACTTGCCTGGCAAGCAAATGGTTAATCTGAGAAAAGCAAGGAAAGGAAACATCTGTGTAGGATAAGCAAGAGAAGTAAAATGGCATCTGTAAAACCAAGAGCCAATCTGAACAAAGCCCACAAAATGGACTTCCTGGGAAATGTAGTCTTCTCTATTACGGTTACCTAGAAACACCTACAATTGCATGCTCAGGGCCCCCAAGATGCTGGGGATGTGAACCGGATATCAGGGCATGAGGAGACAAGAAGAATGAGCCCACTCTGAACTCGATGAAATCTATATGTAAGATATCGATTGACTTTCAGAGGGAGCCCACTATATTAATTTGGCATGACATCCTGGTCTAAATGGGTCTCTCTGTTTTGGTAAATTACCCCACCTGTAAACAAAGTATTGTGGATGCCACTTTTATTTTAAGTGGCAAATACCTGTACTCTAATTCAAAGTAAAATGACACCTCAAAAAGTTCAGGAACCCTTAAAAGTGGGGAAGAGGAATAAGAAATGAAAGATAACAAAGGAGATGAGAATGTCAGACTTTTTTTCCATCACAGTCTCCTAACAAGCAGGATAACTTAGAGGTTAGCCTAGCTGGTGGGGGTCATCTTGGTGCTAATGTAGCGGACTTGACTGGGGTATATGCAGAAACAAACCCAGTTTCTCAAGATTAAATCAGAGATTCAAATATGCACCAATGACCTGCAGACAGATATTGCACAAATGACTAAAGATTACTCAAATAGAGGATAAAATAGGATTTTAGTCTTACCTGTTAAATCCTTTTCACTTAGTCCATACAGGTCACTGGTACTTCTGGGAGGCGATTCGCCCCTTTAATAGGCAGGAACAATTATGCAAATGATTGCAGGGGGCGGAGCCTCCCCTCCTACTTAAGCCACCTTCAGGCCAGAGCCACTAGATTGATTTGAGACCCTAAAACTGACCCCAGGTAAGCAAGAAGACAGACTCCTGTGAGCATGCCCCAAAGGTCTCCCACTGAATGCCACAGGAGAGCCAGGTCTGGTCCCATGACAGGGTGGTAGACCAGTGACCTGTATGGACTAAGTGAAAAGGATTTAACAGGTAAGACTAAAATCCTATTTTCACTGTCGTCCAATACAGGTCACTGGTACTTCTGGGATGTACAAACATTGAGCTGATCCAGAGGTGGGAATAAGGCAAGGACCAGAACAAGGCCCAAGTCATTAAAACTGCTATGAACCAGTTAATTACATAGCCCAAACTGTAAGTGTCAACGGACACCAATCAAGGGAACAATCCCTGAACTAACACAGCACACGGAACTAGAGCCAACTGGGCTCAACAGTAAGGAAGCACTAAGGATCACAGAACGGAAGACCTACACAGGCAAAACTGCCTCCAGGACTTTCCTTCCAAAACTGGCATCAGCCGAGGCCAGCACATCAACTCGGTAGTGCTTAGAAAAAGTGTGCACAGAGGACCAAGTAGCCGCTCTGCACAGTTGATCAGCGGAAGCCTGATTCTTGTAGGCCCAAGAGGCCCCAATAGATCTGGTGGAATGGGCAGTCACCCGGAAGGGAACATGCTTATTCCGCAACTTGTAGGCTTCACGGATAGTAGCCTTGATCCAAGAGGCAATGGTAACTTTGGAGGCCGGTCTCCCTGCCCTAGGCCCCTCAGGAATGACGAATAGAGCGTCAGACTTCCTGATAGACTCGGTGCGATGAACATAAAACTTGAGGCAATGCACCACATCCAACAAATGGAGATCCCGTTCCTTGTCAGATGAAGGATTAGGGCAGAAAGAGGGAACCACAATCTCCTGATTGATGTGAAACTCGGACACAACCTTGGGTAAGAATTCCTTGGTAGTGCGAAGCACAGCCTTATCCTTGTGGAACACCAGGTAAGGAGGTTTACAAGACAGAGCTTGTAACTCTGCTACCCGGCGAACTGAGACAATAGCCAAAAGGAAGGCCATCTTCCAAGTCAAGAGACGTAATGGAATGGAAGCCAGGGATTCAAACGGGGGTCGCTGGAGAACTCCCAGCACCAAATTGAGGTCCCACTGGGGAGCAGGACTCTTGAAGGCAGGTCGAACATGAGTCACACCTTGGAAGAAAACTTTCACATCAGGAAGGATAGCAATCCTTTCCTGGAAAAACACAGACAAGGCAGAAGTCTGAACTTTGAGGGAACTCAGACTGAGCCCCTTATCCACACCGTCCTGCAAGAAGGCCAGGACAGTGGGAAGATGGAAGTCAAGGGACAACTTCTTATCAGAGCACCATGCCACGAAAGTTTACCATATGCGATGATAGATCTTGGAAGACACAGGCTTGCGAGCACTGAGCATAGTCGAGACCACAGAAGGAGAAAATCCTTTCTTTGCTAGAATCGAGGATTCAACCGCCATGCCATCAAATGGAGAGAGTGAACATCCTCCTTCCACAGATATCCCTGAAGAAGTAGGTCCGGACGGGCAGGAAGTGGGAACGGATCCGCCACTGACAAGGCCATCAACTCCGGATACCAGGACTGGCGAGGCCAGTTTGGAGCGATCAGGATAACAGGACATCGCTCCCGCTTCAGTTTCTGGATGACTCTGATCAATAGAGGAAGAGGAGGGAAGATGTAAGCCAGAGAAAAATCCCAAGGGATCGACAAGGCATCCACTGCTAGAGCAAGGGAGTCCCTCCGCTGGGAGCAAAACACCAGAACCTTCCTGTTGTGTCTGGAGGCCATCAGGTCCACCTCCGGCATCCCCCACCTCTGGGTGAGCAAGTGAAACACCTCTGGATGAAGAGCCCATTCTCCGCTGTCGACGGTATGACGACTGAGGAAGTCCGCCATGACGTTGTCCACGCCTGGAATATAAACTGCAGAGATGACAGGTACGTGATCTTCTGCCCAAGCCAAAATATCCTTGACCTCCAACCAGGCGGTGCCGCTTCTTGTGCCGCCTTGCCTGTTGATGTAAGCCACCGCAGTGGCGTTGTCGGATTCCACTCTGATCGGACGACCGGTCAGTTGAGATTCCCAGTGTATCAGGGCAAGCCGGATGGCACGTAGTTCCAGAACATTGATGGAGAGAAGAGATTCCTCCAGACCCCATTTCCCCTGAGCACTGAAGCGACCCAACACAGCACCCCAGCCCCGAAGGCTGGCATCCGTTGTGATTGTGGTCCAACAAGGAACTTGAAAGGACCTCCCTTTCAGGAGATGGGAGAGATCCAACCACCAGTGCAGACTCGATGCCACATAAGAAGGTAGAGAGACTGACAGATGCTGATGATCTGGATGATTCTTGCACGTCTGGATCACAAATCTCTGAAGTTCCCTGGAGTGGGCCATGGCAAAAGGTACCGCTTCGATTGTGGAAATGAACTTCCCCACCAGGGACATCAACTTCGTTACCGGCACTAAGTCCAGTTCCAGAATCCCCGCCACTCGGATGGCTATCTGATGAGCCACATCCTCCGGCAGAAACACCATGCATTGGCGAGTGTCGAACAGGAGACCCAAGAACAGAAGCCTCTGAGATGGGACCAAGTCCGACTTGTCCAGATTCAGGATCCAGCCATGGCGGGTCAGAGTGTGGATACACCTCTGCAATTGCTGGTGAAGAAGCTCCGCTGAGGAAGCTTTGAGGAGGGGATCGTCCATGTAGGGGGTCACCCTGACCCCGTCCTGATGAAGCACAGCTATCAAAGAACCCAACACTCTCTGGAAGACCTGAGGAGCTGAAGTCAGCCCAAAGGGAAGAGCTGAAAACTGAAAGTGTCCCCTGTGGCAGGCAATCCTGAGATACCGCCTGCTCTCTGGATGAATAGGGATGTGAAGATAAGCATCCTGAAGGTCCAGGGAGGCAAGGAACTCCCCTGGAGACATAGCTGCAAACACAGAGTGCAGGGACTCCTGGCGGAAGTGGGAAGTCACCACATAGGCATTGAGATCCTTGAGATCCAAAATAGGACGAGCCCCTCCGTCCTTTTTGGCTACCACAAACAGGTTGGAATAAAATCCTGAACCTGTGTCCTCCTGAGGAACCACTTCCAGAACCTCTTTGTCCAAGAGATCCTGAATAGCGTCGTCGAACAGACGTCTTTTTGTGGGTTCCTGAGAAGGACGAGTAAAATGGAACCGAAAAGGAGGAAGGGAGGAGAAAGGGATCCTGTATCCCTCTGACACCACCTGAAGAACCCATGGGTCCGCCACTGACTCCTCCCAAGTCCGGCGAAAGATGCGGAGACGTCCACCTACAGCCGGATGCGGACCCGGGTTCGGCGAGTCATGCGAAGCAGTCTTGGAGGTCTTGGCCTTGGGGGCCACTTTGGGCTTCCAGGACTGTTTGGGCTTGGAGGAGGAGCGCGTAGCGGGAGGACCCGTTTGGGCCGAGGAGCGTGTCTCAGTCTGAAAGGAACGAAAGGACCGATTGCGTTTGGCTGGAAACTTTTTCTTAAAGACTGAGGGTAGAAGAGTACTTTTACCGCCAGTAGCATCACTGATCATTTCTTTGAGCTCAGATCCAAATAGCAAATTCCCCTGAAAGGGCAAGGAAAGCAAGGCTTTCTTAGAGGCTGTATCAGCAGACCAAATTTTCAGCCAAAGGGCACGTCTGGCCACCACAGAAGCAGTGGAGGCCCTCGCCATCATGCGCACAGCATCAAAAGCAGCATCAGCCACATAATTCTGAGCTTCAGTGATATTAGCAAGAAGCTGCAACTGTTCAGATACTGGTGCATCCTGGCGAACTGCTTCAGTCAGTCGTTCAGTCCAGGCCGCAATGGCTCTATTAACCCATGCCACTGCAAAGGTTGGACGCATGGCAGTGCCAATGGAGGCAAAAATAGACTTGAGAAAGCTCTAGCTTTTTATCCGTCCAATCCTGCAGGGCAGAGGCATCAGAGACAGCCAAAGAGGTAGATTTGGATAGTCTGGAAACAGGAGCATCCACCTTGGGGGGATGAACCCATTTTGCCAGCTCAGTCTCAGGAAAAGGGTACAGTTTAGCAAACTTTTTAGAGACAGAGGAGGATCTATCAGGATTCTTCCATGCCTCAGAGACTAGACGGGCAAGAGTAGGGTTAGTTGGAAAACAAACAACAGGCTTAGATGGTTTCTTTTGAAAAACGTCCGTAGGGTCATAAGTGGATTCCTGAGTCAGAGGAAGGTTGAGCGTATTCAGGACAGCTCTAATCAGACCCTCAGCCGAGACTTCAGGGTCACATTCATAAGGGTCCCCAATGGACCTGTTAGACTCAATAACAGTGCGTTCCTCAGCATCAGAATCCTGCAAGAGTTCTTCCTCAGAAGAATCAGACACATCAGGAGCCCCCTGTGGCTTAGTCAGGGAGGTCCTGATTGTAGCGGGGGTCTGCCAGACCTGGAGAGCCCCCTGTACCTGAGAGGGAAAGAGTTGAAGAGTGGATCTGAGATCCCTAGTGGCAGCTTTAAACTCCCTCACCGACGATGGCTCAATAGCATGGCTGGGAAGCCCAGGGTTGCTATCTTGACCAGTGCATTTAGGGCATAGATCCCCCACATTATCACTAGATAGCCCAGTGTGACAAGAGGAGCAAAACGCCATGGGGGGGGGGGCAGACCCCCCATCCTCCTTAGACTTGGGTCTAGCCCCTAGCTCCAGTGAAGTAGACATGCTCACAGCGTCAATATACCCCCACTTTAAACTCTATCACCCAGTAAGAGTGTGGAAGATTAAAGTTTCACCCCAGAAATGCCTAATTTTGGACTTATCTGGCCAGCGAAGGGTTAATCTGTTGAGGGGAGAGAAGGCTCGGTCCCTGCGTAGTGTACTCGCTGAGGAAGAGCTCCACAAAACGGCGGCCGTCAGGATAGCCAATCAGAAACGAGAGCGAACCGGGCGCTCATGGGAAATGTAGTTTTCCCCATACAAGTACCCCAAACAGTGCCCGAAGCCCCCCTGAACACCACACACTAATAAAACACACACCGGATGATAGAGCAGGAGCTTAGCATTAAAATGAGCCCTCTCTGGAGTTGCTGTGACAAGCGGTTCCAGAGATATGTCCCAGACTGTGAAATCTCATAGAGAGTAAAGGAGCCATAGCGTCTAAGCGGGAAAAGCCGCGCTTAAAGGCACGGAACACCATTTTTAATAAAGTTTAACAAAACATGAAAAAGTGCCCAAACATACATTAAACCCATAAATAAACACTACTCAAGGCTCCAAACCCAGAGAATACCACAGAAACTGCATTAAAACATTGAATGCAAATAAAAAACACCCTATGAGTGCTGGAGTGCAAAGCAAACTCCCAAATACAAGCCCAGCAAAGGGACACTGTGGGGACAAGTGGACCTTCAGCACTCAATGGGTGGCTCACCTTTCCTGCAAGGACTTCTGTCTTCAGGTGACCATGATGAAGTGGGAATAGACCAGAGGTAAATTCCCCAGTAGGGAAGCTGCTTCACTCAAGCTGTTCCCTCTTCAGGGCATAAGGTCCACAGAAAATCCCTGGAAGCTGCACCAGCCACTTTAAAGAGGGCAATTCACAGCCATGGTCACCCTCCTAATGGTGGTATTCCATATTTGAATAAAAATAACAAAATACTAAGTTGAATGCATAGATGTTCTCTACCTGGTGTGCACAGCACCCAGGAACAAATCAATCTAGTGGCTCTGGCCTGAATGTGGCTTAAGTAGGAGGGGAGGCTCCGCCCCCTGCAATCATTTGCATAATTGTTCCTGCCTATTAAAGGGGCGAATCGCCTCCCAGAAGTACCAGTGACCTGTATTGGACGACAGTGAAAATAGGTTATCTGGAGTTCCAAAATTAAGAGAAAAAATCTGGAATGCTTATAAAGATAAAACTAATATAGGGGATAGATTTGCTCTTGTCAGGATTCTGCCAGATTTAGCGTGGGCTACTAGAAATAGAAGAAGACAGTTTTCACATATAACTAAAGATCTGAGAGATAAACATATTAAATACAGATGGGGGTTTCCTACAAAATTAATAATATTTTACAGGGATGACTGGCATACACTCATTAACCCAGAGGAGGCCTCTAAGTGGCTGGAAGACTTTTCTGGGAGGTGACTGTGTTACCATATCGTGATTGGAATATGGGATATGTGATAAGTTGATATTTTGGAACATGGAGAATGTGAATACCTTTTCCTTTCTGAAATAATGTAGGGCTATAGACATCTAGTTAGGAGTATATTTACCAGGGGTAATTATTAAATGTTAAGTAAATGGAAGATAATTAGTTTGGGGTAGTATTATCTAGAGGGATATTTGTTCTATATGGTTTGGATACAGAGTTGATTGCGGTGAAATTAGGTAATTCAATATGTTAGGTATTAAAGATTATAGCTGGGTGGTTTGGCTAGATATATTTTAGGGGAAGTAGGATGCTTCACAGTATAAAGAGGTTGGTTTATTAAATATGGATTGGTGCGAGGCTAAACATGTATTTGGATTGAGAGCACTCACTTAAGTAAGAGTTTAAATAAATTGGAAGGTATAGACATACTTTTTGGGGTATATATTTCTCCTCACTGGTAGGAATTATTAAATATTAAATTCACAGAGGATAATTAATAAGGGTTGTAGTAGTAATAGCTTGAGATATTTGTTTTATAAGTTTGGGGCACAATGGTGTATTGTAGGGAAATTTCCTATTCTGAACAGATTGGTTTACTTATTGGAGATTATAGATGGGTGGTTCAGCCAGATACAGTTTAGACAGTTATAGTATAAACTGTTGTCTGTTGGATCATGGAATTGAGGTTAATTTGTATTTATATTGCGGTCCTTTGGGACCTAAAGGTACAGGGGAGGTAAAGATATTCCTTATTAGATGTTAGGACTGAAGGGTAGGGGGAGGTAGAAATATTCCTTATTAAAGAAGAACTGTAGTCAATCAGAATAGGGAAGTTAGAGAAGATAAGATTTTGTATTAAATGGGGAGAAAAGGGGGGAGGGGAGGAGGGAAGATTAGGGAAAAGAGGTTTTTTTTTCTTCCTCTCTCTCCCTTAGTTGGTTGAAATAGACTTATTTAGGTGTCCAGCTGCTGAACTATCACCTCCTGTTTAGCTGCTGGATTGATTGGTTGCATAGGGATCTTGGGGAAGTTGATTTTTCCCCTTTATGCTAGGCAACTATTCAATCGAATAGCTTAAAATTTCAGTACCCGTGGAGGGGGGTACAGTGGTTCCATGGCTGAGGGGTAGCTGAGGCATTACTGATGAATTATTAAAACATGGGTCTAATTAAGACCCTGTTGGAGTGTATGTGTATATATGTTTGTATAGGTGTTTGTTATGTTGCCACTAGATCCATACCACAGTTAAGAGAGGGGTGTAAATAGGACTCTCTGTATGGTAAGATATTTGTCTTTGAATGTCCAGGGTCTAAACTCACCTTATAAAATATTGATGCTCTATGATTTGCTTAAAAAAGGGAGAATTTACATCTGTCTAGTTCAGGAAACTCATTGGCTTTTGAACCCTAGAAGGTGTATGGAAACTAGATTTGCACATGTTATTACTGCTTCCTTACCAGCTAAGAAAGCTAGAAGGCTAGTGATAATGATTGCTAAGGCTGTAAATTTACAGATTATCTAGGAGGAATGTGATATTGCAGCTAGATATATTATTTTGATTTGCAAAATTGACAATGTCTTCCACACTATTGTAAACATATATGCCCCAAATTATAATCAGGTCGTATTCAAGGGCTCACATACCAGTGGGGATATGTGGACCATGGCACTCAAACTGTTACTCACCAATACTCTTCTGGTTACCATTGTGAAGAACAGAGCCTCAGAGAGACCCTGCTGCAAAGGTCCACAACAGCACCTGTATACTGGGCAATCCTCCACGGGAAGCGATTAATGGTAACCCACCAAATGGGGAATTGTGACCGTCCCATATCTAGGAATAAAATAAAAAATAAGCTAAAAACTAAGCAGCAATGTTCCACGCCTGTTCACTCCATGAGGAGCATATCAAAACTGGAAGAGGGGGGGAGCTAGCCTGATGAAAGAGAGGGTAGGCTCCACCTTCAAGACCTTGTCTTCTGAAAATGTTCCACCTTCCAAGGAAGGAAGATCCCCTCCCATGGAACCTGTATTCCATATTTGACAAAAAAAGAGAAAAGGGAGTATGTGAGTTTCTGGGCAGACTTGTTTCAACACTATATGCTGTTCCTTATTCTCAGGTCCACACAAGAAAACTACAGCGACATCATCCAGAGCTGGCCTGGGAATAAAGAGCATCTGGAACATCTCTCTCTCGCTGGAGGCCAGTCGGGACCTCCAGTGGTGGTTGCACTGGTGCAACTTGGAATAGAGGAAACCCTTTGTGATTCCAGAGTGGTCCCTGGTCACGACGGACACCAGCCTTAGTGGCTGGCGTGCAGTTCTGGGACACCTGGTTGTTTAGGCAAGGTGGAAACAAGATGAGTATCTTCTGTCCATCAATGTCCTGGAACTTTGGGCGATCCATCTGGCCCTTGAGTATTAGACTTCACTGCTGTTAGGAAGGCCAGCGAGAGTGCAGTCTGAAAATGCCACAACTGTGGCATACATCAATCACCAAGGGAGCACTCACAGTGCAGCCGCTTGGTTCGAGGTGGGGTACATTCTCTGTTGACTGGAAGACCATGTTCCAGTCACCTCAGCGATTTACATTCCAGAGGTAGAACACATCCTAGTGGACTCTTAGTTGCCAAGACGTAGATCCAGGAGAGTGGAAACTCAACCAGGAAGCATTCTGATTGTGCAACAGTGGGATGTGACAACGATAGATCTCATAGCCAACAGGAAGATTCCTAAGTTCTGCTCCTGGAGGGGAGATCCTCTAGCCTTTGCCTCGGACCAGATATCAATTCCATGGAACTTTCACCTCTTACGCATTTCCTCATTCCAAGGGTACTCCAGAAGATAAGGACAGATGGGATGACTGTCATTCTGGTCACTCCTCACTGGACCAGAAGTGCGTGGTTTTCAGAGCTGGTCAGTCTTTCAATTCAGGATCTATTGTTCCAGGGTTACTTGTGGCACAAGGATGTGGAGAAAACAACATTGACGGCATGCCTCTTGAAGCAAACCTCTTGAGGAGGAAAGGTTTCTCTGAAAAGGTTATTTCTACCATGATTCAGGCCAGGAAGCCTGTCCCCTCCAAGGCATACCATAGAGCAGGGCTCAAAATTTCCACTCGCCACTAGCCAATGGCGAGTGAAAATTTAGCCCTGGCGAGTAGAAATTCAGCTGTGGTGGGTATGTTTTGGCTTGCAGTGGCGAGTAACTTTTCAGGTCTGGCTAGTAGAAAAGGACTTAAAATTATAAGCCCTGCCATAGAGTATGGTCCATCTTTCATAAGTGGCGAGCGGACAAGGCCGTCTCCTCCCAAAATTTTGACCTTCCCTTTGGGTGGTCTTTCATCCAAGATGCAGTGAACAAAGTATTCAGATGGAGCTCCATTAAGGTTCAGATCTCAGCAGTGTATTTTTTTCAGAGACATACTATCACTATTCCAGATGTCAAACTTTTCCTTCAGGGGGTAGCTCATGCATTCTCTCCTTTTAAGGCTCCCATTCCCTTGTGGGATCTTAATATGGTTCTGGGTATTTTGCAGAGGCCTCCTTTTGAGCCTCTTGCTTCCAAGAGGTCTCTGTACAGAGAGTCGCTGAGATGCAAGATTGGTCTTGTAAACCTCCTTTCCTGGTTTTTCATAAGGATAAGGTGGTGCTTAGAACCTCTCAGGAGTTTCTTCCTAAAGAGGTCTCTGAGTTCCACATCAATCAGGAGATTGTTATGTCTTCCTTTTGTCCTGATCGAAAATCTGACAAGGATCACCATTTGTTGAATGTTTAACATTGTCTTAAATTTTACGTGCATCATACTGAGCCTTTTCACAAGGCTGTCATCCAGAGGGTCCTAGAGTGGGTCAGGGCTGCTTCCAAGGTCACCATTGCCTCTTGGATCAAACTACCATATGCCAGACATATGATATCTGGATGAAACCAGTTCCCTTTAAATGATCGTTCATTCCACTAGGTCTGTGGTGTCCTCTTGGGCCTACAAGAATCAAGCCATGGTTGAGCAGTTGTGTGAGGCAGAGACTTGGTCCTCTTGCACACCTTTGCCAACCAATACCGTGTCAATATTCTGGCCCCGGCTGAGGCCAGCTTTGGTCAGAACGTCCTACAGACGGTTCCACCATACTATTTTTCAGTAGTTCTGAGACCTTTTGGCTCGTTATTGTGTTTTGTGTAAGTTAAGTGTCTGTTGGGTTATTCAGATTCCAGATAGTCCTGGGAAAACCGGTAGCAAACGACAGGCCTGAGATCCTTTCTTTCCTTTTTTTTTTCTCACCTCTGGGAGTTTAGTGTTTGTATATCCCCGTGGCACCTGTAGTATTCCACATTGGACATAAGAGAAAATAGAATTTTAATGTTCTTACCTGTTATATCCTTTTCTCTATAGTCCATACACAGGTCTCCCACGCAGAGAAAGGGACCTTTGTGGTCTTGCCTTCCTGGGCAACAGAGTACTTTGAGTATTTTTCTGTTAGATTATTCTTCTCTTCCCTGCTTACTGTGTGTGGCTTCGGTCACATGTATTCTGCCTTCAAGGAGGAAGAACTCAGCCCCATGGTACCTGTGTTACATATGGATTAAAAAGAAAAGGATTTACTAGTTTAGAACACTAAAATCCTATTATCGTGTCAGGTACAAAACCAACTCATGCGCTGTATCTAGTAAACTGCAAACTCTGAAAGTCCCCTTGAATAGGATAGGACTGACTGAGATAATTATGCCCTTAACACACATAGGCTTCTATTTAACAGATAAGAGGGAGAGTACCAGAAAGTTCATAGTCAAAACCCCTTTAAGCAAGAAACAAAACAGCAGAATAAATTTATTTGTATATCTCTAAAATTTCTTGACTGTAAGGGGAGTTAACCTGGCAAGCAGGGTGCAAAAGACCACCTCTACATAACAAGCATAGTCCAAAAAGGAGGTGCGTCAGCCTAGGACCACCTCTTCCCTTGCCAAAAAGGACAGGAAGAATGTAATTGGGAAGAGGATTTTAGTCTTACCTGTTAAATCCTTTTCTCTTAGTCCATACAGGTTGCTGGTAACTTTGGGTAGGCAATCCACACCTTTAATTGTAGGCAGGAACAAATCTAGAATTGTATGCAGAGCGTGGAGCCTACCTTCCATCCTTGGCTGCAGCTAGAAAACCAGCTCCAGAAAAATTTGAGACACTAACTATTGACTACATAGTGGAAGGGAAAGAAGACTCCCATGAGCATGACCCCGAAGGAACCCCATGGACTGCCACAGGAGAGCCAAGCATGGTCCCTTTGACAGGGTGGCAGACCAGTAGCCTGTATGGACTAAGAGAAAAGGATTTAACAGGTAAGACTAAAATCCTCTTTTCTCTGTCGTCCAATACAGGTTACTGGTAACTCTGGGATATCCAACCATTGAGTTTCCCAGAGGCGGGAAGGCAGGCAAGGACCAGGCACAAGGCCCCCATATTCACCAGGTCAGATATGAACCATCAGATCAGAGATAGCCCAACAAAACTAACAAAGTGTCAACAGACACTGAACAGGGGTAACAACACCCCAACTGTTACACAGCACACTGAACTAGAGCCAACGGGGCTCAAAAGTGAAGGAAGTACCAAAAAAATCCTAGACAGTTGAAACTGCCTCCAGGATTTTCCTCCCAAAGCTGGCATCAGCCGATGCCAACACATGAACATGGTAGTGCTTCGATAATGTGTACACAGATGACCAGGAGGCAGCCTTGAACCAGCAGAGGCCTGATTCTTGTAAGCCCAAGAGGCCCCAATAGATCGTGCAGAAGGAGCCGTGACCCTGAATGGGACAGGCTTCTTCCTCAGCTCATAAGCCTTAAGAATAGTGGATTTGATCCAAGAAGCAATAGTCACTTTGGATCCAGGTCTTCCTGCCCTAGGACCCTCAGGAATGATGAAGCGCGTCAGACTGCCTGATAGACTCCGTGCAATGTACATAAAACTTAAGACAACGCACCACGTCGAACAAGTGGAGATCCCTCTCCTTGTCAGAGGTGGGGTCAGGGCAGAAAGAGGGCACCACAATCTCCTGATTGATGTGTAGCTCAGAGACCATCTTCGGGAGAAACTCCTGAGAGGTGCGAAGCACCGCCTTGTCCTTATGAAATACCAAATAGAGTGGTTTACAGGACAAAGCATGTAACTCCCCGACATGGCAGACAGACACAATCGCCATGAGAAAAAACATTTTCCACGTCAACAGGCGTAGAGAAATAGTAGCCAAAGACTCAAATGGAGGGCGCTGAAGAACGCCCAAAACCAAATTAAGATCCCACGGAGGAGCAGGATTCTTAAAGGCAGGATGAGTATGAGCAACGCCCTGGAAGAAAACCTTGACATCAGGAAAGATGGCAATGCGCCTCTGAAAGAAAACAGAGAGCAGAAGTCTGAACCTTAAGGGAACTCAAGCTAAGGCCCTTATCTACACTGTCCTGCAAAAAAGGCCAGGACCATACACAGATCAAATTCCTGAGACATGTCCTTATCAGCACACCAAGATAGAAAGGTCGACCAAACACTATGGTAGATCTTGGAAGAAACAGGTTTGCGGGCACTGAGCATAGTAGCCACCACACCAGAAGAAAACCCTCTTCTTCAATACTGAGGATTCAATTTCCAAGCCGTCAAAGCTAGCCTATGAACATTCTCCTCCCTGTAGAAGAATATCTGGACGGCAAGGGAGCTGGAATGGCTCCGCCACTGACAGATCCAGAAGCTCCAGAAACCAAGCTTGGTGAGGCCAGTACGGAGCAATCAAAATGACTGGACAGCGCTCCAGTCGTAATTTCCTTAACACCCTGTGCAACATTGGGAGGGGAGAAAAGATGTAGGCCAGAGGAAATAACCAAGAAATGGACATGGCATCCACCGCTACAGCTAGAGGATGCCTCCATCGAGAGCAGAACCTCGGAACCTTCCTGTTGTATCTTGTTGCCATCAGGTCGATGTAAGGAAGACCCCACTTCTGAACAATGAGGGCAAACACCTTTGGGTGCAGTTCCCACTCTCCGCTGCCCACTGTGTGCCGACTTAGGAAGTCTACCATGACGTTGTCTATGCCAGGAATGTGCACTGCAGATATGGCTGGAACGTGTTCTTCTGCCCAGGATAAAATAGCCTTGACCTCTAACCAAGCAGCGCTGCTCATTGTTCCACCCTGCTCATTGATGTAAGCCACGGCCGTGGCGTTGCCGGACTGGACAGTCTTCCAGCTGAGATGTCCAATGACGAAGGACATGGAATATCGCCCAAAGCTCCAATATGTTGATGGGAAGGACAGATTCCTCTGGAGACCATAGACCCTGAGCGCTCAGGCAACCCAGGACCGCTCCCTGGCCGGAAAGGATACCAGGAAAGACTTGCCCTTCAGCAGATTGGAGAGGTCTAGCCACCACGACAAACTTTGTTCCCCATGAAGAGGGAGGGACACAGACATCTTCAAAAGGTCCGGCTGACCCCTGCACAACTGGATCACAAACTGCTGGAGTTCCCTGGTGTGCACCATGGCAAACTGTACCACTTCTATGGTACTGGTAACTCGGGGGGGGGGGGGGGAATTCTAGAATCTTGATTCCAAGTGCTTCCCCAGGAGTTACCCACTGAGGTTACTTCTTACTACATGGTAATAAGAAGACAGAAAATCTGCAGGAAAGGTAAGCAACCCTTTGAGTGCTGCAGGTCCACTTGTCCCACAATGCCCCGACAGGGGTGTCTTCACTGGAGTTCCTATTGCATACCCCTGCACTCATTGGGTCTATCTGTATGTCTGTTGGGTGTTTTGCAGCAGGTTTATATAACTTAACCCTTTAGATGCTGGATTGGCACTTTTTGGGGGTTTCTAACTTTTCCTACTAGTTTAGTGTTTTTGGGTGTCTCCACATGTTCTAATGCTATTGTAGTATTACACTCTTAATTTTGTAAAATTTGAGTTTACCGCATAGACGCGATTGCGCTATTCACTTCTATGGGACTGTACTGTTTGGGACATATTGCTGCAACCTTTTAACCTAGCGACTTCATTTTACTTGTCTGCCCTTGCTCGTCATCCGGTTCGTTCCTAGTGTGGTGGGGGGCTCAGTGAGCTTCCGGCACTGTTTGGGGTACTTTTCTGGGAAAACTACATTTCCCATGAGTGCTTGCTTCGCGTGCTAGTTTCTGAATGGCTCTCGCTGTGGCAGCCATTTTGTGATCTTTCCACAATGAGTATCCTACGCAGGGCTTGGACTCTCCTTCTCTCCTCTACTGATTAACCCTTAGCCTGCCAGATAAATCTATTTTAGCGATTTCTGGAGTGAAACTTTAATCCTACACACTATAATTGGGTGATTTCTTATACAGTAAGGTTATTTGACACTGTGAGAATGTCTATACCGCTGGAGCTTGGGGCCAGATCTAAAAATAAGGAGGCTGGGGTCTCTGTATCCCCCATTGCACATTGCTCTTCCTGTCACTCAGGGCTACCTAGAGAATTCTCAGGTCATTTATGCCCAGCATTTTCTGATATCCCTGACAGCATTCCAGGGACCCTCAGCCATGCATTAGAGGCAGCTTGGGTGCAAGAGTTCAAGGCTGCTACTAGGGTCCTTAGGTCCACATTGCAACTCTTTCCATCCCAGTTACAAGGAGCCTTTCAGTCTTGGCAGGCCCCTCCTCAGTCAAGTCTTCCCTGCCCAAACCTCAGGGAGTACCTGACGTGTCAGATTCCTCTGAGAAGGAGCTGTTGAGGAATGTTCTGTGTTGGGCTCCTCTCAGTTTTTTGGGGACCCTTTTGAGGCTGATCCTGAACCCTCCCCACTGAGGGTCTGATCAGGGCTGTCTTAATTACTCTTAACATTCCCTTAGTTCAGGAGGTTCCTTCTGACCCCTCTGATGTGTTCCGGGAGCCTAAAAAGCCCCTTCCTTACTTTTACACCTAACCCCACTCTTAACTGCCTTGTGTCTGAGGAGTGGACAAGAAACCCTCTGTGTCCAAGAAATTTGCCAAGCTTTATCCTTTTTCTGAAGCTGAGCTTACTCAGTGGGTTCATCCTTCCAAAGTGGATGCTCCTGTTTCCAGGCTAAGTCTACTGCCTTACCAGTCTCTGATGCCTCTGCTCTGAAGGACTGGACTGACAAGAAACTTAGTTTCCCTCAAGTCCATTTTTGCCACTGCTGGTTCTGCCATGCGTCCAGCGTCCGCAGCAGCATGGGTGAACCGGGCCATTGCTGTCTGGACTGAACAGCTCACCCGGGCTGTCAGGATGTACCTACCTCGGATAAGTTGCGCCTTCTTGCCAACATTTCTAAGGCACAGCACTATGTTTCTGCTGCCTTATTTGATGGCATCCGTTTGGTGGCTAGGGTTTCCACCATGTCTGTGGTGGCCAGACAAGCTCTTTGGCTCAAGATCTGGTCTGCAGACACTGCTTCAAAGAAAACATTACTCTCCCCACCCTTTCAGGGTACCTCCTTGTATGGGCCAGATCTTAAGGATCTGATCAGTGAGGCCACAGGGGGTAATAGTACTCTTCTACCCTTGGTTCCCAGGAAGAAATTGCCACTTAAGGATAACAGTTTTTTTTCTTCCTTTCAGAATGACAAACGTCTGGTGAACCAGACTGTTCCCTCAGCTCCGCATACCTCCTTCAAAGCCCAAAACAACAATGGAAGCCCAAGGTCTCCTCTAATCAATGGGTCTGCCACTGACATCTCCCAAATGCTGTGATAGTGACACAGACGACCACCCACAGCAGAGTGCAGACCCGGGTTCGGTGATTCATGCCGAAGGAGGCTTGGAAGAGACCTTGGGCTTCCACTGCTGTTTGGGCTTGGAGGAGGTACGCGGAGCTGAAGGAACCGTCTGGTTAGCTGGACGTGTCTTATTCTGAAAGGAACGGAAAAGCTGGTTACGCTTAAGTGCCTTTTTTTTCCCTAGGGACCAAGGGTGGAAGGGTACGCTTACCCCCTGTAGCCTCACTGATCAGATCCTTAAGATCTGGCCCAAACAAAGAAGTACCTTGAAAAAGTAAGGCAAGCAAGGCTTTCTTGGAAGCAGTGTCAGCAGACCAGATCTTGAGACAAAGAGCCAGTCTGGCAACCAAAGACATGGTGGAAACCCTAGCCACCAAACAGATGGCATCAAATAAGACAGCAGAAACATAGTGCTGAGCCTTAGAAATGTTGGCAAGGAGGTGCAACATATCAGAAGTAGGAGCACCCTGACGAACAGCCAGGGTGAGCTGTTCAGTCCAGACCACAATGGCCCAATTCACCCATGCTGCAGCGAATTCTGAACGCATGGCAGTACCAACAATGGCAAAGATGGACTTGAGGGAGACCAAGTTTCTTGTCAGTCCAATCCTTTAGAGCAGAAGCATCAGACACTGGCAAGGCAGTAGACTTGGAGAGCCTGGCCATAGGAGCATCCACTTTGGGGGGGGATGAACCCACTGAGCAAGCGCAGCCTCAGAGAAGGGATAAAGCTTGGCAAATTTCTTGGAGACAGACCGTTTTCTGTCCGGAGACTTCCACTCTTCAGACATAAGGCGGTCAAGAGTGGGGTTAGGTGGAAAGCAAGTAAGGGGCTTTTTAGACTCCTGAAATACATCAGAAGGAACCTCCTGCACTAAGGGAATGTTTAGGGTATATAAAACAGCCCTGATCAGGCCCTCAGCCGAGGGCTCAGGATCAGCCTTAAAAGGATCCCCAAAAAACTGAGAGGAGCCCACCGCAGAACATTCCTCAACATCCAAATCCACCAGCAGTTCCTCCTCAGAAGAATCTGACACGTCAGGTACACTCTGCGGTTTTGGCAGGGAAGACTTGACGGAAGAGGGGGTCTGCTGCCAGAATGGTAGACCCCCTGTAAATGGGATGGAAAGAGTTGCAATGTAGACCTAAGGTCTTTAGTAGCAGCCTTGAACCCAAACTGACTAATGCATGGCTGGTGGTCCCTGGATGACTCTCAGGGACATCAGAAAATGCTGGGCATAAATAACTCGAGAATTCTCTAGGTAACCCTGAATGACAGGAAGAGCAATGCGCAATAGGGGATACAGAGACCCCAGCATCCTTAGTCTTAGGTCTGGGGCCAACGGTATAGACATTCTCACAGTGTCAATAAACTTACAGTATAATAAATCATCCAATTACAGTATGTAGGATTAAAGTTTCACCCCAGAAATCGCTAATTTAGACTTATCTGGCAGGCAAAGGGTTAATCAGTAGAGGAAAGGAGGAGTCTCCAAGCCATGTGTAAGATACTTGTTCTGGAAATAGCACAAAATGGCTGCCGCGGCAAAGTGCAATGATGCCTATGCGGTAAAGTGCGCGGAACTCAGATTATACAAAATTGAAGGTGTAATATTAAAAGACGTGAAACATAACTAGAACATGTTAGCAGGGCTCAAAATTTCCACTCGCCACTAGCCAATGGCGAGTGAAAATTTAGCCCTGGCGAGTAGAAATTCAGCTCTGGTGGGTATCTTTTGGCTTGCAGTGGCGAGTAACTTTTCAGGTCTGGCTAGTAGCAAAGGACTTATAATTATAAGCCCTGATGTTAGGATACCCAAAAAACACTGAACCAGTAGGAAAATTGTCAGAAAAAAACCCCAAATTAATACAAACCCGGCAGCTAAAGGGTTAAGTACCACATAAACCTGCTGCAAAGCACCCAACAGACATACAGATATACCCAATGAGTGCAGGAGTGTGCAATAGGAACTCCAAGGAAAAACCCCTGTGGGACATGTGGGCCTGAAGCACTCAAAGGGTTGCTCACCTTTCCTGCAGAGCTTCTATCTTCAGATTACCATGTTTTAAGAAGAAGCATCGGTGGGCAACTCCTGAGGAAAGAACTTGTAACCAAGATTCCCCCCCACCACCAGGGTTTAAGGTCCACAAAAAAAGCACCTGGTCACTGAGATAGTCACATCTAAGGGCATTGTCAGTTATGGTAATCCGCCTAATGGCGGTATTCCATTTCTAACAGAAAAATAAAAAAACTTCTAAAGCTACAGCAGAACTGTTCTCTTGCCTGTGTTATCGTCACCAATGAACAAATCTTTCTGGAGCTGGTTGGCTAGCTGCAGCCAAGGAGGGACGGTAGGCTCCACCCCCTGCATACAATTCTAGAATTGTTCCTGTCTACAATTAAAGGGGTGGATCGCCTACCCAAAGTTACCAGTAACCTGTATTGGACAACAGAGAAAAGTAGTTTCCCGGTTTTAAAAAATGGTGAGGTGGCTCTCCAGAAGTGCACCTCAAGAAATAGAGGGGGTGTTCCCTGCGGTTACGGTAGCTAGTGTGCAAACAAAACGCTAACAGCCCTCTTACAGCCTCCAAAAAACAAAGGCAAGATAAGTCCTAGATAAGGGTTCTATATTCCATCCATCATTCTTAAAGGCACTGCAACTTAAAAAAGTGAAGTGTATAAACATTAAGCGAACAAAAACACGACTGCCACAATAAGACTTAACTCAATAAGGATAAAGTCCCAGAAATAAAGGTTAAAGGCAAAATAGGAACAAGCAAAAACAAAAAATGCCTTGACAGAAGAGCAGTCCAGGGGTTAAATAAGAACCCCACTGTTATACGGAAATAAGGATAGGAGCACACAAGCATATTAAAAAGGTATGTATTTTTTGTAATGTATGTGCTGCCAAAGCAAACACATGTTAAGAAATGTGGTTGCCAGGAAAAAAAAAAAACAAAAGACATACTCACAGGCCCTGTGGGAATCTGATCTTTTCAGTCTTTAGGCTCCTATGCGACAAGTATGCTCAGATAAAACAAAGAGGAAAAGTTTGATTACGCAAGCCATATTTCAACAGGTTCCTGAAGTCTGTGCTCTCATTCAGTCCTTCTAAGGAGACCAGAAAAGGCCAATTAAGGAGCTTTGACCTGCATCCAACCTGTCGGAGGTCACTTTTAAAACGGATCATGTTCAGGTGGATACAAGGGGATGCTGGCTGGGAATCTCCCCATCTGACAGCTTTTCTATCCAAGTGCCTTATCCATCCTGTGTTCCACATAAGACAAAGATAATAGGATTTTAGTCTTACCTGTTAAATCCTTTTCACTTAGTCCATACAGGTTACTGGTACACTGGGAGGCGATCCGCCCCTTTAAGTAGGCAGGAACATTCATTTAAATGTATGCAGGGGGCGGAGCCTCCCCTCCTTCTTAGGCTGCACCTCAGTCAGAACAAGCCAGAATGATTTGAGACACTAACACTGACCAGAGATAGGAGAGAAGAAGACGACCCCTGTGAGCATGCCCCAAGGACTCCCACAGCGTGCAGAAGAGCACGTGCAGAGAGCCAAGCATGGTCCCTTGACAGGGTGGGAGACCAGTAACCTGTATGGACTAAGTGAAAAGGATTTAACAGGTAAAACTAAAATCCTATTTTCACTGTCATCCAATACAGGTTACTGGTACACTGGGATGTCCAAACATTGAGTTTTCCCAGAGGCGGGAAGGAGGCAAGGACCAGGTGCAAGGCCCCCAGAGTCACCAGAACCTCCATGAACCGACCGGTCAAAGATCCCAACTAGCAGAAGTGTCAACGGACACCAACTAGGGGTAAGAACAAACCCCAAGAACAAAACACGGCACACTGAACCGAGCCAACAGGGCTCAACAGTAAGGAAGCACTGAGAATCTCAGAAGAAGAAGATCCTAGACGGGCAAAACTGCCTCCAGGACCTTTCTCCCAAAGCTGGCATCAGCCAAGGCCAGCACATCCACACGGTAGTGCTTTGAGAACGTGTGCACAGAGGACCAAGTGGCCACCCGGCACAGCTGATCAGCAGACGCTTGATTTGTATAGGCCCAAGAGGCCCCAATTGATCTGGTGGAATGAGCAGTGACCCGAAAGGGCACATGTTTATTCCGCAATTCGTAAGCCTTACACGAATAGTAGATTTTATCCAAGATGCAACGGTCACCTTGGATGCCGGTCTCCCTGCCCTAGGCCCCTCAGGAATTACAAACAGTGCGTCAGACTTCCTGATAGATTCAGTGCGATGAACATAAAATTTGAGACAACGCACAACATCCAACAAATGAAGATCCCTTTCCTTGTCAGAGGAAGGGTTAGGGCAGAAAGAGGGCACCACAATCTCCTGATTGATGTTGAATTTGGAGACAACCTTAGGTAAAAATTCCTTGGAAGTGCGAAGCACGGCCTTATCCTTGTGGAACACCAGATAAGGAGGTTTACAAGACAAGGCTTGCAACGCTGCCACCCGGCGAACTGATACGATAGCCAAGAGGAAGGCCATCTTCCAGGTCAAAAGGCGTAAAGGAATGGAAGCCAAGGACTCAAATAGGGGACGTTGGAGAACCCCCAAAACTAGATTGAGGTCCCTCTGAGGAGCCGGACTCCTGAAGGCGGGCCGAACATGAGCCACACCCTGGAAGAAAACTTTGACATAAGGGAGGATGGCAATGCTAAGCCCTTTCTCAACCCCGTCCTGTAAAAAGGCCAGGACAGTAGGAAGATGGAAATCAAGCGGTAGATCCCTATCAGCACACCATGCAACAAAGGTTGACCAGACTCTATGATAAATCTTGGAAGACACAGGCTTGCGAGCTTTAAGCATCGTAGACACCACAGAAGAAGAAAAAACCCTTTTTCTTCAGAATTGAGGATTCAACCTCCAGGCCATCAAATGAAGACTATGAACATCCTCCTTCCACAGGTACCCTTGTAACAGCAGATCTGGACGAGAAGCAAGCGGAAAGGGTTCCGCTACAGACATTTCCATCAGATCCGGATACCAGGACTGACGAGGCCAGTTCAGAGCGATTAGGATGACCGGACAACGCTCCACCTTCAGCTTCTGAATGACTCTGATCAACAGTGGAAGAGGAGGGAAGATGTAGGCTAGGGAAATGTCCCAAGGTATGGACAAGGCGTCCACTGCCAGGGCTAGTGAATCCCTCCACCGGGAGCAGAACACTGACACCTTCCTGTTGTGCCTGGTTGCCATCAGATCCACTACAGGAACCCCCCCCACATCTGGGTTAGAAGGTGAAACACCTCTGGATGAAGAGCCCACTCTCCGCTGTCGACTGTGTGACGACCGAGGAAGTCTGCCATGACGTTGTGTATGCCTGGAATGTGTACCGCTGAAATGACGGGAACATGTGCCTCTGCCCAAGATAAAATGGCCTTGACCTCTCACCAAGCAGCGAGACTTCTTGTTCCTCCTTGTCTGTTGATGTAGGCCACTGCGGTGGCGTTGTAGGACTCCACTCTGACTGGACAACCCTCCAGTTGAGACTCCCAATGTCTCAGGGCAAGGAAGATGGCACGTAGTTCCAGAACATTGATGGAGAGGAGAGATTCCTCCAATCCCCATTTCCCCTGAGCACTGAAACGACCCAACACTGCCCCCCATCCCAGGAGGCTGGCATCCGTCGTGACTGTGGTCCAATATGGAGTCTGGAAGGATCTCCCTTTCAGGAGATGAGACAGGTCCAACCACCACTCCAAGCTCAACTCGACATGAGGAGGTAGAGAGACTGACAGGTGCAGATGGTCTGGATGATTCCTGCACATCTGGATCACAAACCTCTGAAGTTCCCTGGTGTGTGCCATGGCAAATGGCACCGCCTCTATGGTGGAAATGAACTTCCCCACCAGAGATGTTAACTTCAGAACTGGAATCCGCTCGAGAGCCAAAATCTTTGATACTCTGAGAGCAATCTGATGAGCCACCTCTTCTGGGAGAAACACCATGCACCTCTGAGTGTCGAACAGGAGACCCAGGAAGAGTATCTGCTGAGATGGGATCAAGTCTGACTAGTCCAGATTTACAATCCACCCGTGTCGAGTGAGTGTCTGAATGCAAGCCTGAACCTGCTGGTGAAGGATCTCCACAGATGAAGCTTTCAAGAGTAAATCGTCCATGTAGGGAGTCACCCTGATGCCATCTCAATGGATCACCGCTATCAAAGCACCCAGGACTCTCTGAAAAACCTGCAGGGCTGTAGTCAGTCCAAAGGGAAGAGCCGAAAATTGAAAGTGACCTTTGTGGCAGGCAAACCTAAGATACCGCCTGCTCTCTAGATGGATAGGGATGTGCAGATAAGGATCCTGAAGATCCAGAGAGGCAAGAAACTCCCCCGGAGACATAGCAGCTATCACAGAGCGCAGGGATTCCTGACGATAGTGGGTACTCACAAGGAATTGAGATCTTTGAGGTCCAAAATAGGACGAGCGCCACCGTCCTTTTTGGCCACCACGAACAGGTTGGAATAGAATCCTGAACCTGTGTCCTCTGTAGAAACTGGTTCCAGGACTTCTTTGTCCAAAAGATCCTGAATAGCGTCGAACAGACGTCTTTTTGTAGGTTCCTGAGAAGGACGAGTAAAATGGAACCGAAAAGGAGGAAGAGAAGAGAAAGGGATCCTGTATCCCTCTGACACCACCTGAAGCACCCAAGGGTCCGCTACTGACTCCTCCCAAGTCCGGCAAAAGATGTGAAGGCACCCACCTACAGCCAGATGCGGACCCGGGTTCGGCGAGTCATGCCGAAGCAGTCTTGGAGGTCTTGGCCTTGGGGGCAACTTTGGGCTTCCAGGACTGTTTGGGCTTGGAGGAGGAGCGCGAAGCAGGCGGAACCGCCTGGGCCGCAGAGCGTGTCTCAGTTTGGAAGGAACGAAAGGACCGATTGCTTTTGGCTGGAAACTTCTTTTTAAAGACTGAGGGTAGAAGAATACTTTTACCTCCAGTAGCCTCGCTAATCAACTCCTTTAATTCAGATCCAAATAGGGAAGTCCCTTGAAAAGGCAAAGAAAGCAAAACTTTCTTGGAAGCGGTGTCAGCAGACCAAATTTTCAGCCAAAGAGCACGTCTAGCCACCACAGAACAAGTGGAGGCCCTCGCCATCATGCGAACTGTGTCAAAAGCAGCGTCAGAAACATAATTCTGAGCTTCAGAAATGTTAGCAAGGAGTTGCAACTGCTCTGACACTGGCGCATCTTGGCGAACCGCCACAGTAAGCTGTTCAGTCCAGACCGCAATGGCCTGGTTAACCCACGCCACAGCAAAGGCTGGACGCATGGCAGTACCAATAGAGGCAAAAATAGGGATAGTAATACTTTATTTTAATTTTATTTTATTTTGTAGGCATTAAAAAAACATGGAGAATGATATAAGTCTTATCTCTGAAACCTTTATGGTTTAAGAGATATTCACAAACAAAGTATCCCCCCCCTGTTCAACCAGATCAGAAGGGAGATGCCCAGGTAGACTGCAGAGAGGGACAATCTTCAATTAAGATAAGGGAAAAAGCGGAAAAACTTGTCAAGGGGGGGAAGGGCTTTCATTGTTTTCATACAAAGAAAATTGTCCCCTTCTGTTATCTGTCTGGTCATACAACCAGATTCACATCTGAGAAGAGATGGCTTACACTAGGTAAAAGGGGCGGGGAGGGGAACTTTGCTTGTGAATATCTCATAAACCATAAAGGCTTGAGAGATAAGACTTATATCATTCTTCATGTTTTTTTAATGCCTACAAAATAAAATAAAGTTAAAACGAAGTATTACTATCCCTTTAAGGCAAGTTTCTAACTTTTTGTCCGTCCAATCCTGTAAAGCAGAATCATCAGATACAGCCAAAGCAGTAGATTTAGACAATCTAGAAACTAGAGCATCCACCTTAGGAGGATGAACCCATTTAGCCAGTTCAGTCTCAGGAAAAGGATAAAGTTTAGCAAACTTTTTTGAGACTGAAGAGGACTTAGCAGGATTTTTCCACGCATCAGAGACTAAGCGTTCAAGAGTAGAATTAGTAGGAAAACATGTAACAGCCTTAGAAGGTTTCTGAAACACGTCCGTTGGGTCAAGAGTAGATTCCTGACGCAAGGGAAGATTGAGGGTGGTCAAAACAGCCCTGATCAAACCCTCCGCACAGAGTTCAGGGTCACATTCATAAGGGTCCCCAATGGATCTGGTAGACTCAATAACAGTACCATCCTCAACATCAGAATCCTGCAACAATTCTTCCTCAGAAGAATCAGAGACGTCAGGAGCTCCCTGTGGCTTTGGCAGGGAGGTCCTGACAGTGGAGGGGGTCTGCCATACTTGAAGAGCCCCCTGAACCCAAGAGGGAAAGAGCTGAAGAGTGGATCTGAGATCCCTAGTTGCAGCCTTGAACTCTTTCACCCATGTTGGCTCAATAGTGTGACTGGAAGGCCCTGGGTTGCTGCCATGACCTTCCACACAAGTTGGGCATAAATGACCAGAAAATTCTCTAGGTAGCCCTGCGTGACAGGAGGAGCAAAATGCAATGGGGGAGACAGATACCCCAGCCTCCTTCGTCTTAGGTCTAGTCCCAGGCTCAAGTGGAGTAGACATGCTCACAGCGTCAGATATACCCCACTGATAGGAATCACCCAATTAAAGTGTGAAAGATTAAATATTCACCCCAGAAACGTTTAAAACTAAACTTATCTGGCAAGCGAAGGGTTAATCAGCACAGGAGAGAGAGAAGGTCCGGACCCTGCGTAGTATACTCGATGAGAAGAACTCACAAAATGGCTGCCGCGACAGGAGCCAATCAGAAAAAGAGCGCGAACCAAGCACTCATGGGAAGCGTATTTTTCCTCACAAAGTACCCCATAACAGTAACCCAAGTTCCCCCAGTCCCCCAACACACTCAAACATACAACCGGATGATAGAGCAAGGGAAGACAAATAAAATGAGCCCTCTCTGAAGTCGCTATGTGAAGCGATTCCAGAGATACGTCCCACAGAGTGTAAGTCTATAGAGAGTAAAGGAGCAATGGCGTCTATGCGGGAAAAGAGCGCTTAAAGGCCCGGAACATATTTTTAATAAATTTTACCCTTAACGTAAAAGTTCCATAAAACATAGCAAACATATATACTATAACATTAAACATTACCCAACCAAGGTAAACAATGCAAATGCCCATAAAATAGACAAACCCAGCAGAGAGAGGGTTAAATCCCACATAAACTGCTCCAAAACTCCAACATACACATATACAGTGCATAGCAAAATATACAAAAACACCCAATGAGCGCTGGAGTGCACAATGAGAACTCCCAAATACAATCCCAATGAAGGGACACTGAGGGACAAGTGGACCTTCGGCACTCAAAGGGTGGCTCACCTTTCCTGCAGGACTTCTGTCTTCAGGTTACCAAGATCAGAAAGGAATCACCACAGAGGATAATTCCCCAGGGAAATACTTGAAATCAAGTTATTCCCTCTTCAGGGCAAAAGATCCACCAGAAGTACCCTGGAAGCTGTGCTATCCACTTTAAATAGGGCATTTGACAGCCTTGGTAACCCGCCTAATGGTGGTATTCCATATTTGTAAAAATAACAAAAACTAAAACTTGAAGAGAGCTGTTCTCTGCCTGGTGTGAACACACCGAGGAACAAATCATTCTGGCTTGTTCTGACTGAGGTGCAGCCTAAGAGGGAGGGAAGGCCCCGCCCCCTGCATACATTTAGATGAATGTTCCTGCCTACTTAAAGGGGCAGATCGCCTCCCAGTGTACCAGTAACCTGTATTGGACAACAGTGAAAAGTATTTTCCCTTGCAGCTCAATTTTCTGCACACTAGCCTAGGGGGAGAAATTTGTGTTCACCTCATTTAATGCGACTGGATTTCTACTTTCCAATGTGGTATGCTTTGCTTATCTTTTCTTAATTTCTTTAGTTGCTACAACTGTTTTACTAAATGCAAGTCATATTTGATAACTGTATGAAATGTTTTTAGTTTTCTCCTTAATGTACTGTGGGGAAGGTGCCTGAACTCAAATCTGTGAGTGTGATTTTTCTTCGAAGAACAAAAGCTAATAAATATAGTAGGACATTTCATACTTTTCAAAGATATCAGAAGGGGTGAAAAAATAAACAAAAATAAAACTGCTTTCCCTTTAGCATGACCTTCTGGAAACATTTGCACACACCAGACTGTGTTTAGAAAGGCAAATGACCTCATCTGATGCACTGGGATATATACTTTGTGGAAATGTATACATTTAGTTTTTCATGTTTGGGGTTAATTAAGCCTTCAAAGTATGTCCACAAAAATGTCAGATCAAAATTCTGTTGTGCCGTTACCAATTTGAGGCCCCAGGGAAGGGCGTATAATTGTGAACCTAATCATATAGCATTAATTCTTTTTCCTTGATGAAGACGACAGGAATTCCTCACTTTTGTTGCCAAGGTTTAGACATTAATGGCGGAGTGTTCAGTTATTTTTTTGGGGAACAGCAAATTTACACTATTATACAGGCTGTACACTCACTACTTTACATTGTAGCAGAGTGTCATTTCTTCAGTGTTGTCACATGAAAGATAAAATAAAAATATTTACAAAAATGTTAGGGTGTACTCACTTATGTGAGATACTGTATGCCATTGAATGTGAACAAACTGTCAGTATAATACATGATTGAAATTTGAAGTGCACAAATTGGTATGATTGGCATTATACCACAGGTGTGGTATTCGAGAAACTGGTCCAGCATCGGGTCTGAAAAACCATAACAGGATTGGCAGTGTTTTTATCAAACCGGCTGGTTATTTAACAATATTGCTAAAGTGGGGCTTGAGTGAATGCTGTAATGCATTAGCGAAGCACCTAGAAGATCAGAGAATATACAGCGGCTTCTGGAGCATGATAAATTTAATTTACTACATCATGTTTAAGAGATATTTTTTCTTAACTGGTGACTTATTAGGATTTCAATCAAATAATTTTTTTTTTTTTTGACACTACCCAAATATTCTTTTTTTTTTTTTTTTCTTTATATTTGGCCATGTGTGTATTTCAGGGTATTGATGTTTCTTATGCTTTAGTAACATACACAGAAGGGAGTTACTGGACTCACTAGCTATATTATTGTAATATTAACAGAGCATCCGTTTTGTGCTCCAGGTATTAGATCTAGTAATGTATCAGTATAGATTTTTATCTTGTTTTTGTGGCTCCTATAGATTTTATATCTACTTTTAAATTGGGGGTGGGGGTGGTGGTCTGCTACAGCTTACTGTGTGTCTGACTTAAGTCAAGATATTGGATGTTAACGGTCTCATTTTTTGTATGTTTTTGGTGCACTATCTTCCCAACTATGATTTGGGGGGTTGATTTGTGACACCTTAAGCAGTATCTGTTGGGCCAGGGACACTTATACCAGACGGAACAATTTTCTTTTTGCACAGTGCCAAAGCAGGAGGTAGGGGAGCCATTTATCTATGTATTTGATATACGACATGCATTATGATAGATGAGAATATCTTATCAATGGAGCTGCCACTCATTTATCTATCCTAGTAAAACTACATTTTAGTATATTTCAGATATATTTTTTGTGGTTCTTCAAGCACTATGATTCATAATTTAGTCTATGCATATTTAGTTAGAGCTGATTTAGGGCAGTTTTACCACGTAACAGATGGAATGTACCTTTTAGTTCATAAGCTGAAAAATAGGATTTTAGTCTTACCTGTTAAATCCTTTTCACTTAGTCCATACAGGTTACTGGTAACTCTGGGAGGCGAAGCCATCTAGTAGTAGGCAGGAACAATTCACAAAGTGTATGCATGGGGTGGAGCATCCCCTTCCCTCCTAGCTGCACCAGCCAATGAGCTCCAGATTGAATTGAGACACTAACCATGACTAGTTAAGGGAAGGAAGAAGACTCCTGTGAGCATGCCCCGAAGAACTCCCACGGCCTGCCACAGGAGAGCCAAGCATGGTCTCGACAGGGTGGGTGACCAGTAACCTGTATGGACTAAGTGAAAAGGATTTAACAGGTAAGTCTAAAATCCTATTTTCACTGTCGTCCAATACATGTTACTGGTAACTCTGGGATGTCCAACCATTGAGTTTCCCTGAGGTTTGAAGGAGGCAAGGACCAGGCGCAAGGCCCCCAAAGTCACCAGTACATCTACGGACCAACTGGTCAGAGATAGCACAACAAACTGAAGTGTCAACCAACACCAAACTGGGGTAAACGAACCTGGAAATATCACACAGCACACATAAGAGCCAACAGGGCTCAACAGTTAAAGAAGCACTAAGAACCAAGGAGATGATCCTAGACAGGCAAGACTGCCTTTAGGACCTTCCACCAAAGCTGGCGTCAACCGAAGCCAGCACAAAAAAAAAAAAATAAAACCGGAGGCAGCACACCACACCCAACAAGTGAAGATCTCCCTCCTTGTCAGAGGAGGTGTTAGGGCAGAAAGAGGGCACCACAATCTCCTGATTGATGGGAAACTCAGAGACCACCTCAGGAACTCCCTGGAGGTACGGAGCTTCGCCGAATCCTTGTGAAACACCAGATAAGGCGGCTTACAGGACAAGGCCCGTAACTCCGCAACACGGCGAAAGGACACAATCACCAAAAGGAAGGCCATCCTCCACGTCAAGAGACGTAAAGGAATAGTTGCCAAAGACTCAAAGGGGGGAAATTGAAGAACCCCCAGAACTAAATTGAGGTCCCACTGAGGAGCAGGACTCCGGAAGACAGGGCGGACATGAGCAACGCCTTGGAAGAAAACCTTGATATTAGAACCGCAATGCGTTGCTGAAAGAACACAGAAGGCGCAGAGGTCTGCACCTTTAAGGAACTCAATATCCAACCCATCACGCATGAATGCCAGGACATTGGGAAGGTAAAACTCAAGTGACAGATCCCTGTCAGCACACCAAGAGGTAAAGTTAGACCAAACACGGTGGTAGATCTTAGAGGAAACGGGCTTACGAGAGCCAAGCATGGCAGCCACCACCCCCGAGGGGAATCCTGTCTTCCGTAGAATTGAGGATTCAACCTCCAAGCCGTCAAAGCCAGACAGTGGACATCCTCCTTCCACAGGTATCCCTGCAGAAGATCCAGTCGAGAAGGGAGCCGAAACAGCTCCGCTACAAACAGAGCCAGAAGCTCAGAAAACGAAGAATGTTGACACCAAAACAGAGCAATGAGAATGACTGGACAAGATTCCAGCCGAAGCTTCCGAATGACCCTGATCAACAAGGGTAGAGGAGGCTAAATGTAAGCCAGTGGGAACATCCAAGTGATGGACAGAGCGTCCACTGCTAGAGCTAGAGGATCCCTCCATCGAGAGCAGAACACAGGAACCTTCTTCCTGTTGTGTCTCATTGCCATCAGATTGATGCAAGGAGATGCCCATCTCTGAACAAGGAGTTGAAACACCTCCGGATGCAACTGCCACTCCCCGCTGTCCACAGTGTGCCGAATGAGGAAGTCCGCCATGACGTTGTCGACACCTGTAATACGAACTGCGGATATGGCAAGAACGTGCCTATCTGCCCACGGCAAAACAGCCTTGACCTATAACCAAGCAGCGAGACGTCTTGTACTGCCTTGCTTGTTGATGTAAGCCACAGCCGTGGCGTAGTCTGACTCCATTCGGACCGGGCAGTCCTCTAACTGGGCCATCCAACAGCAAAGGGCATGGAAGATCGCCCGTAGCTCCAAGACATTGATCGGAAGAAGGATTCCCCGGAGACCATCGGCCCTGAGCACTCAGGCGACCCAGAATCGCGTCCCAGCCGGACAGGCTGGTGTCCGTGGTCACCTTGGTCCAAAAGGGAATCAGGAAGCACCTGCCCTTCAGCAGGTTGGTTAGGTCGAGCCACCAAGACAGGCTCAGTTCACAAGAAAAGGAAGGAACACCAACTTTGTCTGATTTAGAGGTAGACACCCTCTCATCTGGATGACAATCCCTGTAGTTCCCTGGTATGCGGCATAGCAAAGGGAACCACCTCCACTGTAGAGGGGAACTACCCCACCAGGAAGGACAGCTTCAGAAGTGAAACTGGATCCCAAGACAGGATTGCAGAAACTCCGTGAGCAATCTCGTGAGCTACCGCCTCTGGAAGGTACACCATGCACATCTGAGTATCGAAGAGAAGGCCAAGAAACACCAGCCTCAGACGGAATCAGATCTGACTTGTCCAGGTTGACTATCCACCCGTGATGGGATAGGGACTGGGTACAGGTCTGAAGCTGTTGAAGGAGGAGGTCCACAGACGTGTCCTTCAATAGCAAGTCGTCCATGTAGGGAGTCACTCTGATGCCCTCCTGATAAAGGACAGCAATCAGAGCCCCAAGCACCTGCTGGAAGACCTGAGGAGCCGTAGTCAGTCCCAAGGGGAGAGCAGAGAACTGGAAGTGTCCCCTCTTGCAGGCAAACCAAAGGTATTGGCGACTCTCTGGATGGATGGAGATGTATAAATAGGCATCCTGAAGATCCAGAGAGGCAAGAAACTCCCCCGGCGACATGGCAACGATCACTGCGCACAGAGACTCCTGGCGATAGTGAGTTCTGAGTCACAAAGGAGTTGAGGTACTTCAGATACAAAATAGGGCAACATCCACCGTCCTGTTTGGAGACCACAAAGAGGTTCGAATAGAACCCGCAGCAGGAACTGGCACTAGGACGTCCTTGTCCAAAAGAGCCTGAACCGCGCTATCGAAAAGACAGCGTCTCTCTGCACTTTGAGATGTAGGAGAAAGAAGAAAGCGAAAGGGAGGAAGAGAAGAGAAAGGGATCTTGTACCCTTCAGACACCACCTGTAAAACCCATGGGTCCGCCACAGACTCCTCCCAAATGCTGTGAAGGGGGCACAGACAGCCACCCACAGCAGAATGCAGACCCGGGTTCGGTGAGTCATGCCGAAGCAGTCTTGGAAGCCTTGGGCTTGGTGGAGACCTTGGGCGTCCATTGCTGTTTGGGTTAGGAGAAGGGACGCGGAGCTGAGGGAACCGTCCGGTTCGCCTGGCGTCTCACCCTGAAAGGTACGAAAATACCAGTTGCATTTAAGAGGTACTTCCTTCCTAGCCACTAAAGGCAAATGAGTACTCTTGCCCCCAGTGGCCTCACTGATCAATTCTTTAAGATCAGGCCAAAACAAAGGGGTACCCTGGAAAGGCAGGGATAACGGAGCTTTCTTGGAAGCGGTGTCAGCAGGCCAGATCTTGAACCAAGGAGCTCATATGGCCACTACAGACATGGAGGAAATCCTAGCCATCATACGGACGGCACCAAAGGCAGCAGCAGAAACAATGTTCCAGATATATTAGCTAGCAAGCGCAATTTCTCTGAAGTAGATGCATCCTGACGGACAGCTGTGACGAGTTGACCAGTCCAGACTGCAATAGCCCGGTTAACCCACGCAATAGCAAAGGCAGGTCGCATGGCAGTGCCAGTGGTCGCAAAAATGGACTTGAGAGTAACCTCAAGTTTCTTGTCAGTCCAATCCTTAAAGGAGGAAGCATCAAGCATCAAAAACAGGAAAGGCAGTAGATTAGACAGCCTAGAGACAGAAAAATCCACCTTAGGCGGATGAACCCATTTAGCAAGCGCAACCTCAGAAAATGGATGAAGCTTAGCAAACTTTCTGGCTACAGAAGTAGTCTTATCAGGGAACTTCCACTCTTCTGAGACCAGCCTGTCCAGAGTGGGAGGAAAATAAGTCAGGGGCCTATTGAATGTTAAGAGTGGTTAATACAGCTCTGATTAGGCCCTCAGCAGAGGGGTCAGGGTCAGCTTCAAGGGGGTCTCCAATATCCCAGGTAGATTCTAACACAGTACTATCCTCCACATCAGTGTCTATGAGCAATACCTCGTCCGAGGAGTCAGAGACAACAGGTGCTCCCTGTGGTTTAGGCAGGGAAGATCTGATACCAGAGGGGGGCTGTCAAGCCTGGAAGACCCCTTGGATCTGGGATGGAAAGAGTTGAAGCGTGGACCTGAGGTCCCTAGTTGCGGCCTTGAACTCTTGCATCCAAGCTGGCTCAATAGCATGGCTGGAGGGCCCTGGGTTGCTGTCAGGAACATCAGAACATGCTGGGTAATAGGACCTGAGAACTCTCTAGGTAGCCCTAAGTGACAGGAAGATTAATGTGGAACGGGGGATACAGAGACCCCAGACTCTCAAGTCACAGTTCTAACCCCAAGCTCCAGCGGTATAGACATTCACATAGTGTCAATAACCATACTGTACAATAAATCACCCAAGAAACAGTGTTAAAGATTAAAGTTTCACCCCAGAAGACATTAATTTGAGCTTATCTGGCAGGCGAAGGGTTAATCCTCGAAGGGGATTCCAGGCCCAGTGTAGGATACTAGCTCAAAACAGCCCACAAAATGGCTGCAGCGACGGGAACCAACCAGAATTTAGGCGCAAAGCAAGTGCTCATGGGAAATGTAGTTTTTTCCAAAAACGGTGCCCGAAGCCCCCTGAGCCCCCCAAAACACATGAACTGTAAACTGGATGAAAGAGCAAGGGTAGACGAGTAAAATGAGCCATCTCTGAAGTCACTGTGTCAAGCGGTTGCAGATATGTCCCAAACAGTGCAGTCCCATAGAGATGAATGGAGCAATGAGTCTATGTGGTAAAGCGCGCCTTAAAGGCGCAGTACTCAAAGTAAAACTAAGTAAGGCATAAAAACATGGAAAACAGCAAGTGAACATGTAAGAATACTATAAAAACACCAGTCCAGTAGGAATAGTGTCATGAAGCCCCCTAATAAAGTGCCAACCAGCAGCTAAAGAGTTAAGTTACCACAGAAACTTGCTCCAAACACCCAGACAGACATACAGATAGACCCAATGAGTGCAGGAGTACCCAATAAGAACTCCAAACGTCCACCCCTGTGTGGAGGGGTACAAGTGAACCTGCAGCACTCAAAGGGTCGCTCACCTTTCCTGCAGATTTTCTGTCTTCAGATTACCATGGGTTAAGAAATTACCTCAGTGGGCAACTTCTGGGAAGCACTTGGATACCAAGATTTTCCCCTTCAGGACTAAAGGTTCACTGAAAAAGTCCTGGACACTGAGCTAGCCACTTTGAAGAGGGCATTTGTCAGTCCTGGTAATCCGCCTAATGGTGGTATTCCATATCTGACAGAAAAATAATAAAATTTCTAAAACTATTGAAGAGCTGTTCCTTTAGCCTGTTACTCCAACGAGGAACAATTCAATCTGGAGCTCATTGGCTGGTGCGGCCAGGAGGGAAGGGGAGGCTCCACCCCCTGCATACACTTTGTAAATCGTTCCTGCCTACCACTAGAGGGCTTCGCCTCCCAGAGTTACCAGTAACCTGTATTGGACGACAGTGAAATATCCTTTTGCTCTCCTGTGAATTGAATTTAAAGGGGATCACCCCTATACAAGTTTTCTAAAAAGTTAGGTTACATAGCGACTAGGTGGAATACTGTATTCATTTTTTTTTTTAAATAGTTATTTGGCCAAAATTAAACGTGAAAATATTATCCTGTTCCTTACTTCCGGACAGACTGCAGTTACCAGCTCTGTACCGCAGTCTGTCACTTTTCCTCTACTTTATTCCATCTAGCCTCCTCCAGTGACTGAGGATTTCTCCTTGTAAGCTGGAGCGCTGTCTGGCCAATAAGATCGCTCCAGCTTACATGCAGCCACCGTCATCGGAGGAGGTGGATAAAGGGAGGAGAGCAGAGGCAGAGTGACAGACTGGTACAGAGCTGGTAACTGCAGTCTCTCTGGAAGTAAGGGACAGGATAATCTTGGCCAAATAATGATTAAAAAAAAAAAAAAAAAAAAAAAAAGAAGAAGAAGAATACAGTATGCCACCTAGTTGCTATATAACAACTTTTATAGTAGTGATAGATCCCTTTTAAGCAAAACTACATATTTTTTATTAATATACTAAGGGGATGCAGAGCCTTAAAAGAAATATTTGAGATTGTGGCACTTTTTTTTCTTTTTATATATCTCTGTACTTATGACAACTTGCCACACAATGCAAAACTTACATTCTGTGACGTGTAATGAAAAAATTGCATTTTTTCTGGAATACACAATATATAGTTTTCCGTGTACAACTAGAACGTTACCTAAGGGAATTGTACCTTAACAGATGGATAGTAAAAATGTTGAAAAGGTTTCTGGCTTCAAGGCGACAAAAAATTTCAAGAAACATACAGAGTTAAAACAGACACACATTTGGTAGCAGGAAGGTTTATATAATTCTCATTTTTCTAGGTTTTGAGGAAAAGGCTGAACTTTTTTCAGACTAATTTACTGTGTTACTATGTTTTGCACTGAAATGGTTAAGAAACCTTAAGTGAGAAACCTTTCCAAACAATTTTATCTTAATTCTATATTAACCACTAATGCGAGCAATGGAAAGAAAACTATACCAGAACATCTTGACAAAGAAAAATGAAACTACTACAGAGAAGTTTTATACTAGAAAAACACAGGAGCTTATTTTAAATGCCCATGCATTTTATTAATGGCTAACAGTGCCAAATGAAACAAATCATTTAGAAGTCTCTGTATTAGTTCATAAAATTACATAGGTATATTTATATTTCAATAAAAAGAATATGATCTTTCAACAGGCAGCCAGCAATATTTGTGCAGTTTATTATTTTGTGAATGTTTCTATCTCAAACCACTATAACCTACCCTGAAAATTTTCGTATATAAAATATGAACTGTTATTTCACAAATCTGGGTAAAAGTTAAAACTCTGTAATTCCAACATTATAATAGATTACAAGTAGAGGCTTATGAAACAAATGCATTTGTCTCAGTACATGTCTTAAAGATACTTGTGTAAACAACTATATAATAGAATAAACAAATTCCAAAGATTACCTGTAAGAATTCAGGCAAATTATACTATAAGCAATATATAGAACCTTCAAGACATTGCATATAGCATCACCAGCATCATATTAAAACCTTTCACATAAAATGTAATTCATTCTCCCAAAATATACAATAAAAAGCATACAAAATGTTAATAAAACTATTTTTTTTAAACTTCCAATGAGTATGAAAAAAAGGTTTATTTCTTTGGACACTGCATGATCTGCAAACCAGATTTCCTTCTCTTTAAATTCCTGACTAAAACACTTCAAATAAATGGCCATTCATTGAAATAATTTATTTATGTTTACGAATAGAATTTTATTTTGTATTAATGTGGATGAAATACATTTAGTTTAGAAAAAGTCTAAGGGGCAAATATAACTAAAATATGGGAAAGGGGTTCGTGAAAAACACTATCAAATCACATCCACACACAAAAAAAAGTTTGAACATTCCTTGTTTGTTTATGAGAAACAATAACCTCACTATTTCCTCAGGACTGGTGTTAAACTGAATGGGGAGAAAAACAGAAGAAAACAGAATGCTGAAGTTTAAGTGACTATAGAGACAAAATTGTTTGCACATCAGTCATCGTCATCATTTTCATTAAAGTCATCATCATCATCATCATCTTCCTCTCCAACATAAGAAACAGGAGTTTCCACCCTGGAGCTACTGTACTGAGATCCATTCGAACTAGTTGCTAGAATTCCATCCGTACAACCTGTCAAATCACTGTAACAAGAGAAAAGCAATTACCAGGAGATAGTTTAATGCAGTAACAAATTTTCTTGCGATTTGCTAGTATAAAATATAATTTTAACCTTTGTGTACAAGTTTATTTATTTTTATTATACAATCCGCTTGCACAGGATATCTTATTAAGTATCTTTTTATTAAAACAAAACAGGTCAACCACTGATCACGTAATTGTAAAAGTACTATGCTTTTGAGGCCATGCTTGGTAAAATAAGTTGAATTCTGGGAAAAATCAACTGCAACATAGGGGAAAAACTATATATTTGACAATTTCCTGTGGATTAAAATGCAACTTCAAGAACTGTAACATTTAACCCCTTAAGGATGTGCCCGGACCGTCACGGGTTAATTTGCCATAAGGACCATGACGGCCCTGGCACGTCATGAGTTCTCTCTCCCATCGCCGACGCACAGTGGGATGGGAGAGTGCTAAATTTCAGCAAGTAGATTAGCAAAATCAAATGTTGCAAAAGCAGAATGACAGGGATAGTGTTTACAAACACTGTCCCTTTCACTCTCGGTCTCCCTCCGTCACATACACTTTTGAGGTGTTGAGACACAGAAGACATATTGCAAAAGTGTCCCATGACATGAACACACAACCGGTTCCAAAAAGGATTCAAAAACTCATTCTAACACCTTTGATCACCGTCCTTACAATGATCAATTAACCCCCCACCCCCGATCACTTTAGTCGTGATCAGTTGCTGCAGTGATCAGCATTTGCTGATCTGTGGTATTTTTTTTTTTTTTTAATTTATTTTTTTTTTGCAGAGACTGAAATCATGAACCATTTGGAGGGGTATCAATTTGAAAGGTCACATGTAAAAGACTGTGCGGGTACACACCACATTAAGCATGTCACAGGGCTGAAAAGGGTGACATGAAAATCTTGCCCACCTCAAAACCGCGATATGCTCATGTCGCGGCCTTAAACAGAGCTTTAACCCAACAATCCACATCCATTATATGTTTTAGTGGCCACATACCAGAGACTGGTATGCAACTGTCATTATGCTGAGGTTGCCAACAAAATAACTAGCAATCAGCTGTAAGACACGTGTGTCCTGTGTGTGCTTGTTCTGTTCACAATACCATGCTTCCACATTAAATGAAGAAAAATCAGATAACACAGCAAGGATGGGCACAGCGCTGCTTCAAATGGTAATTTCTGAAAGAAAATGTATTTGTATCCCTGTCTCATTCCTGCTCTCCTTCAGTGATAACAGTTTGAAAGTGGATGCTTATTCTCTAGTCGGCTTGAGAACTGCAGTCCAAATGTTATCCTCCAACTTGCTTTAAATGTTTGCCAATGCAGGTCATTAACTTGCTTTATTATTTTCTGTTATGTGCACTGGGTAGCTATTGTACGAATCCAAGTAGTCCCAAGACAGACTAATAGATCTCTGTCTCACACTGGTTCAGGGACTTGTGCTACTTCATCGGAGAATCCGATGCAACATTTATTTGCTGTTTTTTTAAACTGATGTTAAATGTTTTTATACTATAATGGTCCACCACTAGATGGCAGTGAAGGGGTTAACATTCTCCGATGAAGCAGCGCAAGTTCATGTGACAAAGAGACATAATTCCTCCCAAACTCCTATTTTTTTAATATGGTGGCAATATTTATGCTGTACTTTTGCAGCCAGGGAGTTAAATCCTGGACTGCTGTTGTGTGGATATTGTACAATGCTTGTGAATGCTCTGGGCTGCTCAAATGTATAAACCAACACTGAACATCTGTAAGTTCTCATTTTTTTCCAATTCAAAAACAGAGAACAGGTTGTGTACTTAAGGTATGGCAGCCAGGTGGTTAAATCCTGGCCTGCCGCTGCCTTGTACATACCCTCTGGAAAGGTAAGCTTGATACTAATATTGGCGAGATTAAGCTGCTAGTGTTTTCTCTCTCTGCAGGGCAGTGCCACACTAATTAGCTAAGATTTCTGTTTACACCCTTCCAGGATCAAAGGGTTGATCAACACATTGAAAAACAATGTTTTGTGCACCCCTCTGATCCTTAAAGGGTCAAAGTTAGTTTGGCCAAGTTACTCAAAACAGCACGTTATTGGTTAAAAGTAAGGCATGAAAAGTACCATATAATGACAATAGGAGCACTGTACCACTGGAGGTGTCCTCAGCAGCCCGAGAGTGACTAGCAACACCAGTAGAGCCCTCACCTCATACCCTGGATGCACTGATCACATACTCGGCGAGCAGCACTACCTGTCACTAAACAGAGAGGGGCTGGGCGCAAATGATGCCATGACGACATATAGCATTTGCATCAAAAGGAAAAGAAGCACCGCAGCAGCCATGATTGTTTTGGGCACAAAGCGGTCACAGTTGGTTTTACAGTAATACATAAATTGCAGCCCCTGTCAAAGTGCCGCCTGGGTCCCATGGAAATACTGGGACCCATGTAAGGACCAGCTCAGCATGCAAGTGTTAGCTACGCATACAGGGTTTCAATTTTCATTTGCCCTCACTCAGTTTCTCCTCGCCAAATGTGAGGAGGTGAATGGAAATTTTGAACCCTGGGATTTACATAATAATATTTAAGTAGGTTAGTAAGTGTGGTGGGGTTATTATTTAGGAAAAATTAGACATTTATTTAGTTTAGGGTAGGTGTACATAATGCAGTGAAGGTATACTGCAGAAGAGGGGTATGCCTTTTTGGCATCTGATTCAGAAGACACAGACACTGCATCAGACTTTGACATCACGCAGTTTTCTGAGAGGGATAGCTCTAGTGATCAAGACATACTGTCCAAACAACTGCCCCAAGACATGCCACAAGTACTACCACTCCTCCTGATCCTAATGAATGGGCATCACCAACTGATTTATGCCCACAAATTCCTGAATTCATAGGCAACCCAGGAATTCAAGTGGATGTGGCAGGATTTATCCATGATCAGTTTTATTTATTTAAATTTGGGGGAAATTGTGTCACAAACCAATTTGAATGCAACCCAATATACTGCTGCTAACCCATCAGCATTCCTTGCTAAGCAATAAATATGGCAACCCACAGACCTCTTAGAATTCAAGCAATTATGGGCCCTAACAACAGCAATAGGGATAATAAAAAAAAAAAAAAAAAAAAAAAAAAAACACAAGTATAAGGTCATACTGAAAGCAAAACCCTCATATGCGATACCCCTATAGTCTCCAAAACAATGACCAGGACTAGATTTTAAATTATTTTGCTCTTTATGAATTTTTGGTCCCTGCACCATGTCCTGAGAATGTCCCTCTGAAGTTCCCTTGTAAAGAACTGTGAGTAGGAGACTGCCTCCAGAGCAAAGACCAAACAAACCCAGGACTCTCATGTAGTCTCTAATCGTGGCTGATGGCCACTCCAGTGCCTGTGACACATCCTGAAGCAAAAGCTGAATCTTCTCCTCCATGAGAAACACCTTCCCCTGAAGAGTGTCGAATCTCATGCCCAGGAACACCAGAATCAGGGATGGAGTAGTGGAGGATTTTTCTTGAGATTGAGAATCTGACAATGATGCACCAGAATGCGGGCACAGTTTGATATGGAGACCGAGGTGTCTTTTAAATGCACCTTGGACATGGATGTACACGGCTAAGGCAGCAATGATCATGGTGAAGATTCTTGGAGCAAAAAAAGAGTCAGGTAACATTGACAGTCTGGGAAGATTTGGACATTTAGATATACCTCCTCGAGATCCAAGGAAGCTAGATACTCCACAGGGCACATTGCTGCAATGATAGAATACAACTATTCCATCTTGAAAAACGTAGCGACTAAGAACCTGTTGAGATTTCAAGTCCAGAGTAGCATGGCAGACGCCATCCTTTCTGGATGGAACAGAAACAATGGAGACTTCCATAGAAGATCCACGCCTTTTCTGGATTCTGAGGAATGTGACGAAAAGAAGCAATATGGAAGAGGGATCTGAAATCTATGCGGTACCCTTCTCATATCACCCGCCAAACCCACTGGTCAATTGCAAAAGATGCCAAGGCGCCTCTATTAAAAAACAAACAAACAAAAAAAAAAAAGGGAGCGATTACCGCCTACAGGCAATGATCAGGATTCTGCAAGTCATGCAGTGGTTGATGTGAAAGACTCACACTTTGCAGCTGATTGCTTGTGCTGCACAGTCTGACTGGGCTTGGAGATGTGGGAGATCTACCCTGTTTGCGCCCTCTGTTCCCTGGAGCGGCAGGGGGACTGAAATCCATGTTTTTCTTGCAAAAAAAGTACCACTTAGTTGAAATCTGGGGCATCAAGGTGCTTTTTCCACCCGTAGCATAGATAATGATCTGCTTCAGGTCTGGCCCAAAGTCAGCCTTTGCCCTGTAACAGCAAGGACACCAATGGCTTCTTAGAAGATTGGGCCGCAGACCAAATCTTGAGCAACAAAGTGCGATGCTCAGAAACAAAGAATACTGAAGATTTCCCTGAGAATCTGGGCAAATCAAACAGAGCTACAGTAATGTAAGCATGTTAGATACCAAAATAAGCATGTCCTCCATAGGGGCTTCAGTTAGGGCTAGTGCTGTGTGGGGAGAGCAACTATCGACCCAGGCAGAGGTGAAAATAGGACTCAATGCTGCCATAGTGGCCACAAAGGCACACAAAGGTACAAAAGTATACTAACATTTTTATTAATGAATACAAGGAAAACGAGAACCTAAACACTATGAAAACCATGTAGAAGGCAAGTCATATTCTAAATTTAAAAAAAAAAAAAAAAAATCAGTGTACCCAAAGGCTCAAATATGATACAGCACTGCAAGTAAATTCCCCCAAATTAAAAAAAAAAAAAAAAAAAAAAAGTATCGAAAATATATAATGGAAAAGCCTACAAAGTAACAAAATGATTACATAAAAATTTATTATATATATATATATATATATATATATATATATATATATATATATAAAAATATAAAATTTATTATTATTATTTTTTTTTTTTTTACATTTGTATTCACTTATTTATGATTCTATATGTATACATATTTGTACTTTTTTTTATACTATACTCCTCTTCGGGGAGATTTTAAGTTACTTTGTATGCTTTATTATATATCTGTAATATATGGGTTCTAATTTGAGGGAGTTTGCAGTGCTGATCATATTTGAGCCATTGGGTACACTGATTTATTATATTTAGAATATGACTTGCCTTCTACATGGTTTTAGGATGTCTCATTTTGCATTAATAAAAATGTTGGCATACTTTTGTAAGCCTTTTTGTGCCTAAATTTATTGGTTGGCTACCTACGTTGTATAGCAGTTATCCATATTGCGTTGTTTGTTGGTTTAGCCCTAGAGTACACCAGTATTATTATATCCTTATAATGGGTTTATTAAGATCTTTTACTGGTGCAAGCCATTTCTTTCTAGCTTACTGAATAGGGAATACAGCATGGTCTTTGAGGCCTGTGGCATCTGCAAGGTGAAGGGCAGCATTTTTTCACAAATGTGAAATGGGGGGATTGGGGGGGTCAACACCAGAGGGAGAAGCCCATTGTGCCAGTACCCCACAGCCTTAAAGCATATAGCTAAGATTTTTTTTTTTTTTAGGAAAATTCTTATCTGGAGTTTTCCCATTTATCCATAAGGATCTGATAAAAAAAAAAAAATGTTTGGGGGGGAGGAATCTTTCTTATGGGTCCTGAAAATATCTGAAGAGGTATACCCCCCATGTTTGGCCTCAGACCTGAAGGTTAACCAGCACCACCTGGATGAGCCCCTTAACAATGGGGACAGTATCAGCCTTTTAGGAGATTGAAAAGTCTGACATCAACCTCTGGACCCAGTTCTTCTTCAGAGGATACCACAGTAACCAGTGTGTGACCCTTCAAAACAGGTTCAAACTGTTTAAAGTTGGGCACAGTTTTCCAGGAATGGAGAACCCCCTGAACTGAAGAATGGATAGCTGCCACTGAGGATAGTGTTTTAACCCAAGTGGGCTCTTGTTCAGTGCTTGAGGGGCCCAGATGAGTGGTAGGGACCACAACACAAGAAGGGCAAACAGAACAGGAATAATCCTTTGAATGACCAGTATGCATGAAGAACAACAGGGGTAAGGGGAGTAGGGGATGCCCTTGAGTCCTTAGTACTTCCCCATATACCCCTGAGAGACAAACGTGTCCAAGGAAGAGTATCTAAACGAGTTGAACTAGATTAAATATCCCCAGTTTAAAACAAAGTGCCCAGGAAGACCTAAAAACTGATTATCTCATATGCAAAGGGTTAAACTGGAGAAGAGAAAAAGAAGAGCCCCTGAGTAGTAAGCAAGGTAGAAGCAACACTATACCAGTATTTGCCCTTCCTTGTTGCCTAGCAATGCCTGTTACTCATGCTGTGGGCTGCAGCGTGCTCTGTGGACACTCAAAGTGAACCAGATAGAAGAGCACTCTCTGGCCGCTGTAACCCATACGGTAGCAGAAATATGTCACAAATAAGTTTCTCCCATAGAGGTCAATGGAGCAAAGATTACCCCAAGAGGGCTCCCGTTCTTAAAGGGGTCACAACCTAAAATTTGATCTGAAATAAAGAAAAGCTGAATTGACCAACATTCCCCTGGGGATGCCAAGAGAGAGATAGTAAAGTAGTGGGGGAGTACAAATAAGCCCCTAAACCAGTATAACTCCCACAATAAATAGTAAGGAAAGGGTTAACCTATCAACCTGAACTGCAGCCATTTGTGAACCAGACCCAATGCAGAGAAAGAGAGCCATAAATGCACAGAATATAACTTACAAAAAAATTGTATGAGACAGCTCAACATGGCAAATATAGTGGACAGAGGTACTCAAAGGATTACTTGTTAGCCTTCAGGCACCAATCTTAACCGTTTGAGTGCTAGAGTGGTATGGAATGCATTGCTTTGCAATGCGTTCCGTACCACTCTGGCACTCAAAGGGTTAAAGAAAGTGCAGAATCTCAAAGAGACTCAGACATGAGGAACAGACATCAAAGTAAACCTCCACAGGGTGTAACACATTCTACTTATTTCAGTGATGACACCACTAACTTGTAAATTTTTATCCTGGGATGTGCGTGGCCTGAATGTTGCTATAAAACGATCTTTAGTTTTAAACCACGTCAGAAAGCAGACTCCAGGGGTGGTTATGTTGCTGGAGACCCATCTTACTGCAGGTAGAGTTTTGTCTCTTAGGAGGCACTGGATACAGAGTCATTACCATGCCACGTATTACACGTATGCCAGGGGTGTTTCCATTCTTATCTCTAAACTGGTTTCTTTCGAATTCATTGACCTTAAGACTGATCCACAGGGACGTTACCTCTTCCTAACATGTAAATTACAGGGAGCTCTGTTTGTCTTAATGAATGTTTATATACCACCGCCTTTTGACCCATCAATTCTCAAGGACATGCTTATATGTCTCTGACAAGACACATCACCATATAATTTGTATGGGTGACTTTAATATAGCTACTAATCCTGATATGGATAGAATTGGTGGGACGGTGGTTGATTCCAAATTACATAGAGATGCCTTCCTCAATCTTGTAGGTGATATGGGACTTGTAGATGTATGGAGGACTTTCCACCCGCAGGACCGTGAATTCTCCTGCCACTCCGCCACTTATAAAATGTTATCTAGAACTGATTATGTGTTTGCTAACCAGTTGACCTTGAATTGGGTTACGGATTGCTGTTTTCTAACCAGGGTGGCCTCTGACCATTCCCCGTTATTATTGTCTTTACAGTGAGACCAGAGACCTAGGTCCAGAGTCTGTAGGTTTAGTCCCGTATAGTTGACTAATATGCATCTGGTGTCTAAACATAGAGAAGATCTCTGTGAATATTTTGCCAAAAATGTTAATTCTGCTGCTCAGGGCATTGTTTGGGAGGCTGCCAAGGCAGCTGCAAGGGGCTCTCTGATATCTCTTATATCTATGCAAAATAGACTTAGATCTAGGGAAGTGGAGGTTATGGAATTGGAGGCTGCTGAGGCGGAAAAACAGTTTGTGGGAAGTGGGGATTTGGCTTCTTACACTAAGTTTGTTTCCTGCTCGTTACAATATTCTGTAAAACTCTCTGAACTGAATACCAGTCATGTTTTTCATATGAAACAAAATATTTTTGAAAATGGGGACAAGGCGGGGAAGCTCTTGGCTCATCTTGTTCGACAGCACAGGGGGACTCCGTTGCTTTCTTCACTCCGGGATTCTGGGGGTGAATTGATACTGGACCCGCGGATGATTAACTTGCGGTTACAGAGCTTCTACTCTCATTTATATGAGTCTCGACTAACCTGCTCTGAGTCTCAGATATCTCATTCTATTGATCAATGTGACCTTCCGCAACTTTCCTTAGAACCCCAACGCATGCTAGATGCTCCTATAGTTCTTAGAAAAGTGATGGAGGCGATTTGTGGTTTGCCCGCGGGCAAGGCCTTGGGTGTGGATGGTCTTCCTGCAGAGTGGTATAGGGAATTTGCGGATATCTTGGCCCCTCATCTCTTGAATACTTTTTACGCTGCCATTGACGACTGACATCTTCCGGATTCCATGAATAATGCTTCCATTATTGTATTGCCTAAGCCAGGAAAGGATCCGGAGATCTGCAACTCTTACAGACCTATTTCCCTTTTGACTACGGATGCAAAAATTGTGGCGAAAATACTGGCTACCAGATTAAATAAAGTGTTGGAAACCATCGTACATGAAGATCAAACTGGCTTTATCCCAGGCAAATCTACGTCCCACAACCTTAGAGGACTATTTTTGCACCTGCAGCTTCCACATGATACCATCGGAATTCGGGTGATAGCGTCACTCGATGCATCTAAGGCCTTTGACTCTGTCGAGTGGCCATATCTTTGGCATGTACTCCGGGGTTTTGGATTTGGTCCATCCTTTATTAATTGGATACATATCTTATATAGTAACCCCAGGGCTTCTGTGGTGACGGGTGGACAGAGTTCACAACCCTTTTCCTTGCATCGTGGCACTAGACAGGGCTGCCCGCTCTCACCATGCTTGTTTGCCCTGGACCTGGAGCCTTTGGCTGTTCTGATTCGTGCTAATCCGTGGACTCAGTATTGAAGGCAGGGAGGAAAAGTTTGCACTGTATGCTGATGACATTCTACTCTTTCTTGGTGATGGGGATTCCCTGAGGACCACGTTGCAGTTGGTGGACGATTTTGGTACGTATTCTGGATTTCAAATCAATTGGACTAAGCCCTCTTTGGTTCCGATTGATGGTGGTCTGTGGGAATCCCGCTCAACGGAAGTCCCACTTTCTTATGTGGCTGACTGTACATATTTGGGGATTCGGGTGGCAGCAACGACGGACTCCTTTTTGTAGATGAATTTGTTACCTGCTATTCAATCTTTTAATGATAAAACAATGGAATGGTTTCACTTGCCCTTAAATGTTATTGGTAGATCGAATCTTATTAAAATGATTTTTTGCCCAAATTTTTGTATATTTTTCAGAATACACCGGTCCCTACTCCTAAAAAAATATATCCGACAAATAGAAAAGATTATTTCAAATTTTACATGGCGGGGACCTCGAGCTAGACTCAAGTTAACTACTCTTATGAGACCAAAACGTGAGGGGGAAATTGCCTTGCCCAACATTTATGTATCAGACATGCTCTTAGAGCTCAGTGAGATGATAGAGTAAAGATGATTGCTACGTTCCCACTTCTTACTAGATTGATGACCCTTGAGCCTCCGAGACCTCTCTCTTATTTACCAGTGGTTGGAATCTCACATGAGGTATCAGGAATTTCCTTCACTGAATAAATGGGAACTGGATTTGGGTCCACTGGAGGACTGGGAATGGGACATGGCTAAAGAGATGCCAGCTCTGGTGGCGACATCGACTAGGCATCAAATGATACAGCTGAATATTCGAAATAGAATTTATTATACACCAATCAGACTGTTTAAAATGGGGAATTCTGGCACTGACCATTGTCTTCGATGTGACAATGTTCAAGGCACATACTTGCATATGATTTGTGAGTGTCCTGAAGTTGGGAGGTTTTGGTCAGAGATAATGCGTATTGTGACCCTGGTGTTGGGAAGACCTGTTCCTGTGACTCCAAAGATTTGTTTACTGTCTATCTTCCCCGATGAGATTGAGGATGCAAATGACAAATCTCTTCTGCGTGAGCTCTTGGTGATGGCCTTGAACTGGATGTCAAACAGAGCTCCCAATTGTAGAGCGTGGATAAACCTGGTTTCACAGTGTTTTCCACATTATAAATTGGTTTACTTACACCGAGGTACTCCGGCTAAGTTTGATAAGATCTGGGGACTGTGGCAGATCTGGTGGACAGCTAGAGCAAGCACTACTGTAACTCCCGGCGATGTGTAACTTTTTGGAGCTGGTTGACTGAGATCATATCTGCTTGCCATGTGGATGGTTGTGACGTATATTTGTTGTACACCTTTGTGTATGACTCCTGTACATAACGGGATTTTGTGGAATCACTGGCTGGTGGGTGGGGTTGGGGGGGTGCTGCGGGCTCGGGAGAGAGAGGAACTGGGATCGAGGAATACAGTTTTAGCTCAGTCAGGTTAGATGTTTGGAGTTTGGGTTGAATTATAAAAATCTCAGGTCGACTCTGTACGCCCTATTAATATGCATCTGTTCTTTTTATTGTTATAAATGTTTGCATACTCTTGCTGTACTTGAAAGATTTTACATGTACCTTTTTTCTTTGTATGCGTATGGAGTGATCTGATAAATTATATTTCAAAAAAACAAAACAAAAAAAAAAACAAACAAAAAAACAAACACAAAAAAAACCTCCACATGGTAATAGATCCACAAAGCACCTGTGAACTGGGCAATCCGACTCCGGGGAAGCCCATTGACGGGAGCCTGCCTAATGGGAGACTATACAGTTACCTGTTAAATCCTTTTCTCTTCGTCCATATAACTCCTAGGTACCATGGGGAGGTGACAGCTCCTCCCAGTGGGCTGGAACAATTCTAGAAGTAATACAGGAAGGAGCCTCCCCTTCCTCCATACCAGGCTACCCCACTAGCCCCGTCCCAAACAGACTTGTGAAAAGCCTCCTAAGTAGGACAGCAAGAAAGAAGAAAGGAAAACTCCTGTGAGCAACTAAACCAAGAGGATCCTCATGTTCAGCTACAGGAGACCGAGCATGGTCCCTTTCGGGTGGGAGAGCTTTGAGTTATATGGACTAAGAGAAAAGGATTTAACAGGTAAGACTAAAATCCTCTTTTCTCTGTCGTTCAATACAGGTTACAGGTACCATGGGGATATACCAACATTGAGCTCCCAGGGTGGGAATAGACGGAAAGGACCAAGCGCCGGTCTCTATGATAACAGAATTCCCATGGACTATCCAGGACACGGAACAGCCCAAAGTGTCAACGGACACTGAATAACATTCAGCAGCATACAAGGACAAGAGCCAACAGGGCTCAAACAGTTAAAGAGCTACAGGGCACAGGAATAACAAAGTTCTAAACACGGTAGGGTTTGGCAAAGGTGTGCACAGAAGACCAAGTGGCTGCCTTGCACAGCTGTTCAGCAGAGGCCTGATTCTTGTAGGCCCGGGAGGCCCCAACAAACCTGGTGGAGTGTGCGAGTATATGGAAAGGAACTGGTTTCTTCCTAAGTTCAAAAGCCTTGCAAATGGTAGACAATCCAGGATGCAAGTGTGACCTTGGGCACAGCCATACCAGTCCTGGGACCCTCAGGGATGACAAACAAAGCATCAGTCTTACGGAAAGACTCTGTACAGTGCACACAGAACTTAAGGCAGCGCACCACATCCAATAAGTGGAGATCCCTCTCGGGAGGGAAAAAAGGAAGGCACAACAATATCCTGATTGATGTGAAACTCAGGAAGGGATTCCTGGGAGGTACAGAGAACAGCCTTATCCTTGTGAAACACGAGGAAAGGTGGTTTGCAGGACAAGGCCTGCAATTCAGCAACACTGCGGACAGAGACCACAGCCAAAAGTAAGGCCATTTTCCATGTCAAAAGATGTACAGGAATGGAAGCCAAGGACTCAAAGGGAGGCCACTGCAAGACTCCAGAACCAAGTTAAGGTCCCACTGGGGAGTTGGAGCCTTATAGGCAGGGAAACCATGAGCGATGGCCTGAAAGATGACTGGCATCTGGCAAGATGGCAATGCGTCTCTGGTAGAAGACGGAGAGAGCTGAGGTCTGAACCTTCAGTAAACTAAGGCTGAGACCCTTGTTCACACCATCCTGTAAAAAGGACAGGATCGCCGGGAGAGCAAACTCCAGAGAGGACACAACCATGTCAACAGAAAATGGACCAAACCCTATGGTAGGCCTTGGAAGAGACCGGTTTCCTAGCCTGGATCATGGTGGTGACAACCTCTGGAGAAAAGCCTTTCAGCCTCAGGATGGAGGCTTCAACAGCCATGCTGTCAAACTGAAGCACTCCAGGTCATCTCTCTAAGAGTAACCCTGAAGGGGGAAATTTAGACTAAGCTGCAGAAGAAACGGATCTTGAACAGACAAGGCCACTAGTTTAGTTCTGGGAACCAGGGCTTCCTGGTTCAGCAAGGAGCAATCATGATGACCTCCACGATGTCCATCCAAATCTTCCTCAGCACCCTGGGGTTGAGAGGGAAAGGAGGAAAGATGTAGGCCAGATGAAACAGACATGAAATCGACAGGGCATCAACTGCAAACACCAGAGGGTCCCTCCAGCGAGAGCAAAACATCTGAACCTTCCTGTTGTCCATCAGCTCTATCTAAGGAAAACCCCACTTCTGCACTAACAGGTCAAAAACATCTGGGTGGAGTTCCCAATCTCCTGGGTCCACCATCTAGCAACTGTGATAGTTTGCCAGAAAAGTTTTCTACCTCTGGGAAGTGCACGGCCCGGGATGTGTTCTTCTGCCCAGGCTAAACTAGCCATTACCTTGGACCGAGCAGAAGCGCTTCTTGTGCATCCTTGCTTGTTGATGTATGCCACTGCCATGGCGTTGTCCAACTGTACGCAGACTAGACAAACCCTCAGTGGAGAAGACCAGTACACCAGAACGTGCTAAATCGTCATGAGCTCCAGGACATTGATGGGCTGGAGGGTCTCCTCCGCAGTCCATCTGCCCTCGACCCCCAGATGAACCAGGACAGCTCCCCAGCCACTGAGGCTAGCATCCGTTGTCACCAGGGTCCAGTACTGAATGACAATGGGCTTCCCCTTTCTCCAGGTTGGATCTGTCCAACCAAAGCAGGTTGCTTATCACCTCCTATGGGAGACACAAGACTGTCCAAGAGATCCGGATTCCCACGCCAAGCATGGATGATGAACCTCAAGCTCCCCGGTGTGAGCCATGAAGTACGGGACCACCTTCATGGTAAACACCTAGCGGCCCGTCAGATGAGAACTTGTGCATTGGAGCCGCTTTGTTTCAGAGTTTGCTGTTGCAAGGATTTCGATATTGAGGACTGAGCATCTGATTCAGAAAAGCCTGTGTGGGTGCAGTATAGTATCCTCCACAAGCAGCTGTTGCTACTTGGATCACAGGTAGCACAAATATGTGAGTACAATACTCATTGATCACACTTCAATCACCTTGATTCATCAAATATACTACATTACATATTGCTCCCATTACCCTTCTCTTTTTCCCACCTGAAGATAGTTTAATAATTTTCTCTAGTTCTCCACTGAAGTACCATATGAAAAATTGCTTCCTTCATGGATGAAATCATAAGTAATTTTGATCTAGATACTGAAGGTTCCACTTTTTCTTTGAATTCAGGAAGCCATATTCATAATGTATGAAATACACAGGCCAAGGATGCTGCCGCTTTCAGATTCTGACATATGACATTAAACAGTTTTGTCAGGGCACGATCAGCCCTCTTCTCCATGGAATCCTGTAAAGATGTACCATCTTCCAATGTAATCTTAGTTCTCCTAGATACTTGAGCAACAGCTGCATCAACTTTAGGAGGGGTTACACAGGAAACCATTTCATCATCCTGTAAGGGGTACATCTTCTGGAAGTTTGGAGATGGTTGCATGATCACCCCGGTTCCATTCCTTCTTAAAGACATCCTGAATTGAATGATGGATTGGGAAAACTGGGGCCGATTTTTGTGCCCTAGAAAAGCTGCATCCATTTCCCACATTTCTTTATGAGTTTCAGACAAACCCAATGTTTTCTAAAGGATTTTATTAATAGATCCCATATATATATAAATTAAAGGCTCCTGAATCCTTTGTTAATTCACCACCTTCTACAGAGGAGATAGAAAAACTACAATCCTTGTCGTCTTCAAAATGCACATATGTACCTTCCTCAGGGTCAGAAGGTCTGGGGAGCTCTCATCAAGCCAAGAAACTCTTTAAATTGAGAAGGGATGTCAACAGAACCCTCTTTTTTAATGCAGTCTGAACATAATGTTGCTGGCTCAGAAGCACTTCTTTTAGCCTCACATCCAGAACAAGTTTTACATTTTTGGGGAGTGTTTATTATTTTAAGTCCTGTGAGTGCTCACCTCTTGTAATTGAATATTTTATTTGCCAAGCACCCAGGCAGTAAACTCCCTTTCTCAAGTGTAAAGCATTTCTGAGCACAAGGACACAGAATTCACAGTTAAAACAGTTAATACATTGAATTCAAAGCTGTGTTGTTTGCTGGGGTTAACACAGTGGGACTGCTGATAAGACGGGGACCAAGAGAAAATCCACTCTTTTTGCAGAGGGTCGTAAATACCCTGTGCAAGGCAGAGTGTGTGTGTGTGGGGGGGGGGAGAAGACAAATACAGGAGAGGGAAGTGGCATTAAAGCTGGTACATCACTTCCCTCATAAGGAGTAAAAGTGTAGCAGAATGAAATGGAGAGAGAAACAGTCTGCAAACAAAAGGACTTTGGATGGGAACCACAACTGCTCAGCAAGTAAAGGGCCCACAAGAATCTGATAGACAAGAGGGAACTCAACAGACTAGGGCAGTGAACAATGGATAGTGCAACAGACAACGTGGTACATAAGTGTAACAATCCACCAAAGGGGCATTTGACTGCAGACAGTAACAGTCTGGCAGTCAAAGGGGTGTGTAAGAGCGCAACAGCTTGGGAGACCAAACAGAGTGTGGCACACACTGACTGGGCAACCCATGAGACAGTCAGACCGTGAACGTTCACATGAAAGACTCCATAAAGCTCCTTCAGTAAAAAAACCCCGCTTTATTAACGTGTAAAATCATTTTCTGGATGTGTGGCAAGACCTTGTGCTGGGGTTCTGTACCACATGAAAAGGACAGAACAGCGAGAATACATGGGACACAGTGACAGAATACTTGCTTGGGAGACAGTCCAAAAAACTCGGAACACACAAGACTGTTCCACAGTCCACAAATGTCCATGTGATGCCAGAGTACCCCATTGTTTATGTGTCCTACAGACATCACATACAAAATTTACAGTCAGGCACACTGTGAGCTTGAGTTAGACACACTGCCTAACAGGCCAAGATCGAGACGGGGAGGGAGAGACAGAGAGAGGGTGAGGGCGGGCAAGGGCGAACCAGCCAGAGGGCGGGCAAGGGCGAGCCAGCCAGAGGGCGGGCGAGGGAGAGAGAGCAAGCGATGGAGGGAAAGCAAGAGAGACAGAGTGAGGAAGAGAGAATGAGGGAGCGAGACCCAGACCCGGGGAGAGACAGACACCCAGACCGCGAGACAGACACCCAGACCGCGAGACAGACACCCAGACCGCGAGACAGACACCCAGACCGCGAGACAGACACCCAGACCGCGAGACAGACACCCAGACCGCGAGACAGACACCCAGACCGCGAGACAGACACCCAGACCGCGAGACAGACACCCAGACCGCGAGACAGACACCCAGACCGCGAGACAGACACCCAGACCGCGAGACAGAGAGAGAGACTGACACATTCCTTAATATCTTACTTGGTAAATACAAACACTATATGTTAAGTCCTTACCTGGCTGAAAACCTTCTGCCATTTGAGACGGAACCCGCTGATGAAGAAACATACACACTGCTGATTGATCCCTGAGCCATTTCTGCAGAGTTGAAAATTTAGAAACATTACAAATAAATTCTGAGAAATGATTCTCAAGATACCTGTCTATATAACCCATTAAGGACCAGCAGGGTCTGCAATGCACTGCACACCCCTCTGGTCCTTTAAGGGCTAAGGGAGCTACATAAACATCTGAGGTCACCTTTTGTTTTGTTTTTTAAAACTACTCCAATGACTATTTGGGTTTGTTGGTAAAGAAGTCTTGTGTTTTCTGTCAACATTATCCACATCACATATGCAACATGACACTGACCTGTCACATATGGTTCTAGAGCCTTTGGCACCAGGCTTCGTGCGGTCTTCAGGTCTTCTGCTGAACAGCTTCCAGATTCCAGCCCACAAGCCATGCCCATTCTTTTTAGTACTTCTATATCATCATGGATTTCAAAGGTGTTGTCAAAATTAAAAAGGTATTCGAATCTAGCATAAACAGACATTTTATGTTAGTATGTGTTATATAAACACCATCCCTAAATGAAATGCAGAAATTGATTGTTATATAATTTAAGCTAACACATGTATTATCTGTCTTACCAATGCCAGTGTTTTGCAACAGTTGAAGGAATACCAACACATAAAACTGAACTGGGGTTAAATATCCTCAGTGTTATATACAAAGATCTGTAAAAAGTCTATTTGCTTTTGAGGCCTACAAACTAGTTATATATGTCTCTATGCATACACACACAGTTTAGCAGGAAAGACTGCACTCAGAGTATCCTTTTGAGTGAAATGAAGTTTGCTTTACTGAATCAATGCTTCTGCCAGAAATGCGGCCTTTATCAAGATTACACAGCAAGAGACAAACTTGCCCTTAGATAGTAACATAGTAAATTAGGTTGAAAAAAGACACAAGTCCATCAAGTTCAACCTACGCCTCATACCCCAGTAACTGAGAATTTTATAGCTTTCCTGCTACCAATTAAATGAGTCTTTATCAGACCTTCCTGATCAGCCTACTGATAAACAGTATAACTCTATGTTCCCTTTTGAAAGATATGTATCTAATCTTCTCTTAAATGTATCCATTGTATCTGCCATAACTACCTCCCTGGGCAATGAATTCCACAAGTTAACATACCTTACCGTAGAAAAACCCTTCCTCTGCTGAAGTTTAAACCTCCTTTCCTAGTCATCTTTTCTCTAGAGTAAATAAATCAAGTTTGTTTAGTCGTTCTTCATATGTCAAGTCCTCCATTCCCTTAATTTTGTTGCTCTCCGCTGTACCCTCTCTAGTTCTAGTATTTCCTTTTTCAGAACCGGTGCCCAAAATTGCACTGCATACTCAAGGTGAGGTCTTACCAATGATTTGTATAATGGCAAAATAATGTTATCCACTCTTGCTTCAATACCTTTTTATGCAAGACAGGATTTTGTTTGCCTTTGCTACTGCTGTTTGACACTGGTCACTGTTTCCATATTTGTAGTTGACAAGGATACCCAGGTCTTTCTCTAGCAATGAGTCACCTAAAATTATTCCATTAAGTTTATAAGTAGCCTTGGGATTGTTTCCTCCCAAATGCATGACTTTACACTTCCCCACATTAAACTTCATATTCCACATGTTTGCCCAATCTGACATTGTATATAAGTCCCTCTGTAAAGAAAATATCCTGTTCTGAATTAATGACTTTGCATAATTTAGTATCATCTGCAAATATTTATATTTTGCTTTCTATATCTATTTCCAGGTCATTTATAAACATGTTAAAAAGCAGCGGACCTAATACTGAACCCTGAGGTACTCCACTCTCCACTTTAACTGTACTGGAGAATTTTCCATTTACAACCACATACTGTTCCCTATCCTTCAGCCAGTTTTGTATCCAATTGCAAAGGTTATCTCCTAGCCCCAATTTCCATATTTTATACACCAGCCTTCTGTGTGGCACTGTATCAAATGCCTTTGCAAAGTCTAGATATACTACATCTACTGCCTTGCCATTGTCAAGGTTGCTGCTTACCGCCTCATAGAAGCTGAAAAGATTAGTTTGGCATGATCTATTCTTCATAAAACCATGTTGAATTGCGCTAATGATTTTATTTTTTGTGTTGTAATCCTGAATATAGTCCCTTATTATCCCTTCTAACAGTTCTCCCACTACAGAGGTCAAACTTACTGGTCTATAATTCCCAGGTTCTGTTTTAGTTCCCTTCTTAAATAGAGGCACTATGTTAGCTCTTCGCCAATCCTGTGGCACTGTGCCTGTGGTGATAGAATCTTTAAAGAGTAAATATAGGGGTTTTGCTAACACTGCACTAAGTTCCTGAAGAACCCTTGGATGTATACCATCAGGACCCGGTGCTTTGTCGATCTTAATTTTGTTCAGTCTTCCCATGACATCTTCTTGAGTTAACCCAATATCTATTAATTGTATTGTTTTATTTGTTACTTGCGGAGGCTTTTCTACCATTCCTTGCGCCCTTGTATATACCGATGCAAAGAAAGTGTTTAAAACATCGGCCTTTTCCTTATCATCACTAATCAACTCACCCATCTCATTTTTGAATGGTCCAATGCACTCCCTCTTAAGTTTTTTGCTATTTATATATTTGAAAAACTTTTCTGGATTAGTCTTGCTTTCCCTTGCAATTCGAGTTTCATTATCTATTTTTGCTACCCTAATTGCCTTTTTGCAATCTTTGTTGCACTCCCTGTATTTTAAGAAAGATTGTTCAGTTCCTTCAGACTTAAATAATTTGAATGTGTTTTTTTCCTTGCCATTTCCTTCTTTACATGTGCAGTTAACCACACTGGCTGTGACTTACTTCTTTTGCATTTGTTCCCCATTGGTATATACTGTTGGGTACATTTCTGCAACCTAAATTTGAATTCTGACCATTTTTCCTCAGTATTTTTGCCTTTAAATAAAATATCACAGTCTATGTGTTGCATTGAAGCCCTTAACAATTTGAAGTTAGCTTTTTTAGAATTAAGAGTTTTGGTTGAACCTATTTTTTGCTTTGCCAGACTGATCTCAAATGTAACCATGTTGTGATCACTGTTTCGCAAATGTTCTCTTACCTTAATATTGGATACCATTTCTGTGTTATTAGTGAGCACTAGGTCCAATACATTGTTATTTCTTGTCGGCGCTTCCACCATTTGTGACATGTAGCTTTCACGAAGTGTGTTCAAAAACCTGCTACCCTTAGCACTCTGACAGGCCTCATTTTTCCAGTTGATATCTGGATAATTAAAATCTCCCATAAATATAGCATGCCCAAACTGGGCAGCTTTCCTCATTTGCAATAGCAGTTGGGCCTCATCATTGTCATCAATATTTGGTGGTTTGTAGCATATGCCCACCAACAACTTTTTTTTTTTTTTTTTTTTTTTTTTTTTTACCTTTTACACCACATTTAGTCTCGATTTCTACCCACATGGACTCCACAGTTTGTCCAGTTTCCTCACTAATATCACCTAGCAAAACTGGATTTAGCTCTGTTTTCAAATATAAGCACACACCTCCCCCTTTTCTATTAATTCTGTCTCTTCTAAACAGGGAATGGCCCTCTATATTTACAGTCCAGTCATGTGCATCATTCCACCATGTTTCTGTTATTCCAATTATGTCCAATTGCTAATTAACCTCCAGCAATTCTAGTTCTCCTATTTTATCTACCATACTTCTTGCATTTGCTAGCATACAATTAATTCTGAAGTCTTTACATATATTAATTCCTACATGCCTTTTTTCTACACCTTCATTTACTAGGAGTTCTTCCCTACTGACTAAATTTTTCCCCACCCTTTCTCCACCCCCCTGGTCATTTACTTGGACCCAGTTCCTATCTGCTCTATATACCCCATTTTTGCTATCTATACCCCCCCTTTTCCTGGTTTAAAAGCTCCTCCAAGCTTCCTAGCATTCTCTGCCCTAGCAGAGGCTCCTCTACCATTTAGGTGCAATCCATCTCTTCCATATAGATTGTACCCAAGAGCAAAGTCAGCCCAGTGTTCTAAAAACCCAAAACCATCCTTCCAACACCATTGCTTGATCCATGCATTAAGCTCCCTGAGCTCCCTCTGCCTACCTGCACTGGCGCATGGCACAGGTAGTATTTCAGAAAATACTACCTTAGAGGTCCTTGCCTTGAGTTTGCACCCTAAATCCCTGAAATCATTCTTTAGGGACCTCCATCTTCCTCCTACTTTGTCATTGGTACCCTAGGTACAAGTTCGACCAGGGAACGTGCCAACTTCAGCTTGTGCCTGATTGGATAATTCACAAAACAAGTTCACCTCGTGCAGTAAATTGATTAGCATTCCCCATGCAATCATACCAGTAAATAAAAAAAAAAAAAAAAAAAAAAAAAAAGGTAAACAATGATATGCACAGAAACATACTGTGTTTAACTTACATGTGTGGCCAGAAGAAGAAACAAAAACTATGTTATATGTAGCAAATGTAGAATGCACTTAAATAAATGAAACAATACCATACAGCATATACATAGAAAACTACCCTAGGAAAAAAAAGTCTAAATAATATCATATGGTCAGTAAGAGTACCCTATGCGATAAGGTACCATCCTATTTACAAGGTACCTTATACATGGGTAAACACCTAAATAGTGGTACCAGGGCAAGGACAAAATGAGTCCAAGCAACAAAGTGCAAAAGGTGTAACCTGCAGCCATAGAAGTCAATACTTAAAGGGATAGTAGTGTTTCACCAAAACAGCAGCTCTAACTAATCTTCAAAGTATTTGGGCCATGGGGAGTGTTATTTCAATGATAAAAGGGGCAGTAGGGGGATACTTTACCTAGTGTAAGCCACCACCCCTCAGATACGGAATCTGGTCCCTGGACCAGACAGATCTCAGAGAGGGACAATCTTCTTACTGTGAGTATAATGAAAACCTCGCCCCCTCTTGACAGGTTTTTCCTTATGCTCACTGAAGACTGTCCCTCTCTGCAATCCATCCGAACAGTCTTGCTGCTCTGAGGTGAGCAGTGTTACTTCAGTAAAAGGGGAGGGAGGGGGATACTTTATAATTCAATTACTCAAACTAAAACTCTGACCATATTGGGATAACACTCTCCATGGCCCAAATACTATGAAGATTAATTGGAGCTGCTTTTATTGTGAAACATTACTATCCCTTTAATATAAAGAATCAGTTATCATCATGATGATCTGGTCATTGGTCAGTTATGAAGACCTGCCACTATATTTAAAGTATTGTAGTTAATAAAAGCACTCACAGATTGATGAACTGTACCATAAAGGGTAACAAGTTGTAGCAGAGGTGGGGATAGATCCAATGAAAATTGTTCTAGAATGCGCAATAAAATTCTTGTTTGCGCATAACAAGCTCTTAGAAAAGGATGTTGGTGAATAAATATTGCCATTGTGCAACTATAATCAACGTGTGCCTCTGGCACCGATTCAAGGGCTTAGCGATGTTGCATTACTTGGCAAGATGTATAGATATGAGTAAATGCAGAGTAATTGCCATGCATGTCGCATTATGCACATGTTGATTGGACAGATACTTTTGCTATACATTTGCTACATACTACATATTACATAGTTCTTGTTTCTCAGTCTGGCCACACAAATGCGAGTTATACACAATATGTTGTTTCTGTGCATGTCATTGTTCTTAAACTGGTATGATTGCTTGGACAATGCCAACCAATTTATGGCACAAGGAACTTGTTTTGTGAATTATCCCATCAGGAACAAGCTGAATTTGGTGCTTTCCCAGGTTGAACTTGTACCTAGGGTATTTAAGGACAGTTTTGTCTTTTCCTGTGTAATCAAGGCCACAGAGCTTTGCCTGAAACATCAAATTAATAAAGCAAACTTCATTTCACTTGAAAAAGGATCCTGTGAGTACCATCTTTCCTGATGAACTGTATGTATCCATCATCTTTTATGTGCATCCAGGTCATGTTAATTTATATTTAACAGGGAGTACACTACACCTCTCCACCGACAGAGATTTTATATATATAATATATACACACACACATTATACACACACAAGCAAAATTAATGGAAGGTCATCTGAATACTACAATCACCACATGCAATTAATAAAAAAAAAAAAAAAATCAAATGTAATTTTTTTTTTCCTCCGGATGCTAGCTTGAGGATTTTAATGTACTTGCCATAAATGCACTCCATTGCAGACCTCTGTAGATTTAGCAGTTGCATGCAGTGCCAGCTAACAGCTGCAAAGGCCAATAAGATATTTGCATGTATTAAAAGGGGTATTGACTCACAGGGGGAAGATATCCTGCTTTTTTACAGGTCCATGGTAAGACCCCACCTTGGAAATGCTGTTAAATTCTGGGCACCTTTTCTGAAAAAGGACATTATGGAACGAGAGAAAATACAGAGGACAGCTACAAAACTAATAAGGGGAATGGAAAGTTTGTTATGAAGAAAGGCTAGAAAACTTACATTTGTACACACTAGAGAAACGCTGTCTTAGAGGGGATATGATAACATTATATAAATATGTTCAGGGCCCATACAAAGGACTCTCCAACGACCTGTTCATTAACAGAACAGTACAAAGGAAAGGGGTCACCCACTAAGACTTGAGGAAAGGCGATTATGTCTACAACAGCGGAAGGGATTCTTTAAGGTAAGATCAATAAAGGTATGGAATTCACTGCCTGAAGAGGTGGTGCTAACGAATATATTAGATGCCTTTAAAAAGGGCCTGGATACTTTATTAAAAGAGCAGAACATAGAGGGCTATGTATGTTAGTATTGGGATTTATATTTATTTAGCCTTCTTTTGGATCAACAATGGTAAACTGAAATAGGTTGAACTTGATGGAAGCAAGCCTTTTTTCAACCTAAACTACTACATATTAAATATAGTAAAACACTATATACCAGTATTCCACTATAAATTTCAGATATCTACGGACACCAAACAACTGGAGAAAAAAACAAACCAAAAAAAAAACAAAAACAAACAAACAAAAAAAAAAGAACCAGCAAAGTTGATCATTCTTTAGCAAGAAGGATAGAAAGATCCTTAAAAACAGACACCACAGACTGAAGGACATTCTGGGTAAAACCAGCCTTGGCCAAAGCCTTGACATTTACATGGTAGTGTTTGGTGAAGGTGTGCAGGCCCAAGAGGTTCCAGCTGATATGGTGGAGTGAGCTGTGACTCAAAGGAACAAGTTTGTGACCACATAGGCTTATCGGATGTCCCCTTAATCCAGGAAGCCATGGTAACCGTGGACACAGCCTGGCTAACATGAGCGCCCTCAGGATGGCAGAGGGGAGATCTCCTAAAAGGCTGCTTGCAGTGAAGTTAGTCCTTTCGACATTTAAAGAGATGAAGTTCCTGCTCACTAGAAGGCTCAGGACAGAAAGAAGAACCATTTCCTGGTTAATGTGAAAATCCGAGATGACCTTCGGCAGTAAGCCACCGGGAGTATGTAGAACCGCCTCCACCCTGGTGTAAGACCCGGAAAGGGGGTAGGGTTTGCAAAGCCAAAGCCTGTAGTGAGTCCAATCCATGCACAGATACACTGCTAAGGAGGATAGTCAACTTAAGCATAAGAAGATGCAGAGAAGCAGCTGAAAGAGGTTCAAAGGGAGGATTCTGGAGAACTTCTAGAACCAAATTAAAATCCCATGGTGGAGTGGGATACATAAAGGCAAGATGGGCATCTGCCACTACCTGAACAAAGGTCTTTACATTGAAGAAAAGAAATACGCCTTTGAAAAAGAACAGAGCACCGAAATGTGATCTTTCATAGAACTCTGGCTAAAACTCATGTTGACTGTCATGAAGAAAAGCCAAAACCATACGGAATCTGATGGGGAGGAGGGTCATAAACAGTGATGGCATACAGTCAAGATCCATGCTGTCAAAGCCAACCTCTCCACTTAAAGGTCTGTTTTGCCATACTTGTGTCTGAAGATCCATCCTAAGGGGAAGGCAAAGGGGATCTATGACTGCTAGATTGAGAAAATCTGAGAAACAGGCTGGATGGGGACAGAAGGGAGCTATCAGGATAACGGTGCTCTCTCCATATTGAAATTTATGAGCACCCTGGGTTTCAGGGGGATTGGAAAAATATGGTAGGTTAAAGTTCCATGGTATGTACATTGCATCGATCACAAAGAAAAGTCCTTTTACTTGGCACAGAAAAGAGGACCTTTTCGATTCACACTGGAGGTCATGAGATCCAATTAAGGTAATCAGAGAAGGACGATTGTGTCCGTCACACTCTGGTTCCCATTTTACTGGATCCAGATTCTGACCACAGTTTCCACTCCTGAGATGAGAACTGCAGAGATGGCCAGAATGGGAGTTTCAGCTCACCGGTGCAGCTCCAGAGCCTCTGTAGAAGCTCACCTTTGGTTCCTCTTTTACTATTGATATACAATTGTTGTCGTATTGTCCGATTGGACCCTCACTGGTGTCAGGATATGGGATCAGAAACGAAGAGCCACACAAATGTCTCACATCTACAGTTGATTGAAAGAAGACATTTCCCTACAGTCATGTGCCAACATGGGGCCAAGGATCACACTCCCCACCCATCAGGCTGGTTTCTGGGGTAATCACTACATATTTTGGGATGACAAATCAACATCACTCTTAGATGGAACGGATGAAGCCATCAGCAAAAATAATCCTTCGTCCATTGAGACAGACATGAGGGGTGAAATGAGTGCTGCCTTGACCAGCTCCTGATGATGTCCAGTTGCAGCTTCCAAGTGTGAAACTGAGCAAGGATGACTGCTTCCAGATCAGGAAGCCTAGCAGTCTTCTGTACTCCCTCATCATCGCAGACAGCCAGAAAATTGTCCAATTCAGAGGGACAGATATTAGATAGTGCTCTAGCAGAAACACCCTCCCATGGAAAGTACTGAATCTCATTCATATCAGAGAAGGCTTCTTGAAATGGAGCCTATAACCATGTAGCTCTAGTATGTGGACACACTCCTAACTCTGAGAAGACAGAGTAAAAAGTTTGTCTAGATCAGGAGTTCAGGACATTCCTTGAACGTGGATGTGAGCTGCCAAAGCATACCGGACTGTAAAAAAAAAAAAAAAAAAAAAAAAAAAAAAAAAAGAAGAAGAAGAGTAGGAAGCAATAATGAGGCATATCAATTGTAATGTCAAGGTAAGTGTCTTGTGGGTCCAGTGAGGCAACAATCTACCCCAGACCCCCCGATGTCACAGACATAATTTTGAAGTGTGGAGCTAGCATAAAGTGGATGAGGCACTTCAAGCCCAGAACAGAATGGCAGTTGCAGTCCTGTGTTCCTGGGCTGGAAAGAGACTCAGCATCTACTTTTCCAGAAGAGATGACAGAATCTTTATGACAGGTTTGTCCCAGAACAGGAAAGAAAGTGTGTGAGGTAGAAAGGATTTGAAGTCTATGCTGTAGCCTTCCAAAATGGCATTCAATACTCTCTGGTCCATTGCTGAAATCTTCCACACGTCTTGAAAAAATGGGAAGCAACAAACAACTGGCAGAGATGGACCAGGACCCCGCCAGTTATGCAGAGTTGGGATTTTTAGTTTTTAGCTTCTGAGCAGACTTCTTGTTCTGCCAAGCCTATTCAGGGGGCTTTGTGGCAGGCTTGAAAAACCTGAGGTGGTTGAACCCTAGCCTCTCTGAAATGGGGGTGGGGTGTAACTGAAACCATGCTACTTTGAGGGAAGAAGTCATGCTTTGGAGGCTTGTGAGGCACTAGTGTGCTTTTTACTCCAGTACCAGTTACGGATTACTGTTATGTCAGGTGCAAAAAGTGTTTCCCCTCAAACAAAAGTTTTTGGAAGATTGGTCAGCCGATACAATTTTAAGCCACAAAGTGTATAATGCAGCTAAGAAAGGCTCAGGATTTACCAGAAAATGCAGCGGAGGCAAAAGGACCCTCCTGTAATTTATGCATCGACCTCTAAGAATCTGGTTTAAAAAAATAAATAAATAAAAAAAAAAATAAAAATAGCATTTCCTCTTTGGGAACATACCCATGGAAGGTGTATAACATCTGAGCACTCCAGACGCTTATAGCTCTAGTGATCTAAGCAGCAGAAAAGATGGATTACAAAGCAGTCCCATTGGCAGCAAAATTAGCTTTCATTAAAGAACCCAATTGTTTATCTCACTGATCCTTAAGAGCCACAGCATCTGCCAGAGAGAGTGGTGTTCTTAGCAAGGAGAGATATTGGTCGATAAACTACAGGTAGAAAAGCACACTGTGACAAGGCCACAGACAAAAAGGTATAGAGACTGGAAATTAGTTTGTTAAGGAAGAGTCTATCAGAAAGTACTTAGAAATAGACACAGATAGTATTTCAGTGACATTTACTGTTAGAAAATTTTCTTTTACTCCATATGGTACACAAGAATCATGGGTTAAAGCTCACCTCCCCCAAAGGGCAGGGCACTTTAAAAAAAAAAAAAAAAAAAAAAAAAAAAAAACTCCCCTCTTTTCCTCCTGCTTCACCCCCACACCCCACCCCTCTAGTTTAATGTATCACAAAGTAGCACAAGAAACAATTGGGGAGAAAGGAAAAAAAAACCCTGACCAAAGAACAAAAGGAGTTAAATATTTTGTTCTCCATGTGGGAGTCCTGTGTTCCATATGGACTTTATGAGAAATAAAAACTTATGAAAAATTGTATACATGGCACAGATCTTTGTATTATGCTATCCATTATTAAAGTAATAGTCTGAGATATTTAACTTTGTCAGATTGTGCTGACCAACCTGCGCAAATACTAACAAATTTATATCTGTCCCTCCCAAAATCCACTCCCTCATGCTCTGTTACTGAAAGGGTTAAAATACAATCTACTAATTTAACTAGAGAGATGTCTTATTAACCCCCTTTCACCAGTTACTAAGAAATAGGAAAGATGAAGAAAAAGATGGAGTACTGGAAGTTGGGATAAGGATTATAGAATTATCAGATCTGGCATACCACTGTTCCAGCCAGTACAGTACTCTTTCATAAAGGGACAAATAAAACTAATTATTTTGCTGTAAATAAAAATAGGCCAACAACCTATAATTTATTTTGAAAGCCCTTTCAAATGAAGATAAGTTGTCTTAAGGTGCTACTTTCACTTTAATATGTTAACAAGAGCTGGTTTACCAATACAATTGTTCTTGCTCCATTCACTTGGAAAGCATAAATACAGAGGATAGCTTTATTACTTATACATTTTGAAAGTATTAAATTTGCATATTTGAAAAGCATGCAAAACTGCCTATGCATTAGGCGAGCCAAACTCTAGCCGATGTACAGTTTAGACGATACTTTTGAAAAGTGAAACGCTCAGTGCGGCACCATATGCTAATGGAGCTTTGTGCTGCATTGAGAGCTTAAATAGTATACTATGCTGCACTGTCAGTTAAATATTCAGAAATAAAAAGACCAATATTACCTAAACTATGTATCTGCTAGCCTTTCAGCAGACATTCCATAGACAGTTCTGAAAGAAGTTTTCAAGTACACATACATAATACAAGAGAACAGGTGCATGAATATGCTTACATGTGCACGAGTATGGAGTGGAGGGGGAATATAAAGGAATATTTTATAATTTTATAAAACACCAGTATGACAAGGTACCCAGAATCAAGTGCACACAAATTTGTATTTGTTGTATTACTAATTTTAACGTAGGGCTTCCTGCTCATTACTTTTAGAATTCATTTGACGCTGGCAAGGAACACAGAATTTTATTTCTACAAGCTTATTACTATATTAGCAATTCTACCACATAACTTACAGCTTTTATTTATTGAATGTACTTTTACATTCAGGAAACAGTACAAGTCCACAGTACCAGTGTCATATTGAACAAGGTGACCTTATGGAGATAAACATTTTACACAAGCAACACTAACTGCGCAAGGAACATGCAATGTCATCTTATCAAACTAAGGAATTTAATCATAATGCCATTGCACCCACCAACCAAACATTATGTACAAGAATAGCCTTTGACCTACTTGTCATTTGATATACTGCAGTCAATGACTGTCTTCTTGCTGGTGTTCACAATGATGAATGGTAAATGTATGACCGAATTGGATGGAGGTGGTCTGTTTGCTTGCTGCTCCATCTGACGATTTCTCTGAACTAGGTTCTTAAAGGCAATTTGCTGAAATGAAAATAACAGAAGGAAAAACTTAAAATCTGGAAAATATGATATTGAACATAAAATGTTACATAAAAAAAAAAGAAAAAAAAAAAGAAAAAGAAGCCAATAATTAAGAAGTAGTAGCGGTGGTAGTCATGTACCTACAGTGGTGTGCCACAGGGTTCAGTCCCAGGGCAAACACTTGTTAATGATTTAGAAGTGGGAATACCATTTACAGATATGTTTGTGGTCAATGCAAAGACCTCTCCAAGGACCAATTTACTCAAAGTGACGACCAAAGAACAAAAGGCATGGATTTTTTTTACAATATGGGAAATAATGGAGTTCTTTGTTTCAGTCTGATGTGTTTGCAGATGCTGTAGTTGCTTTATAAAAGTAATGGATACCTAACTAGCACAGAACAATATTGTGAATTATGACAGTTGGTTTGAAAGCAGATAGGATGTTGATCAGGTGAAATAGACTGCGATTTCAAGTCAGGGAGAAAATTTTCAGCCACCAAGGGCTTAACTGGAAATTGCGTCAATGTTGCCTCCCCCCCATCTCCCTCTGTCTGGATCAGTAGGGGTGATATGGCATGGGCTGAACTTTATGGAAACGTCTTTTTTTCAGTCTCATCAACCATGTTAAAGAGAAAATCAGGAATACTATGTTAACTTCACTTTATGAAGGGCCTGAACTGGAAAATGTGCAAGGGTCTTCAAGAAAGAAAGTGAACGTGATCTGTTATTTCCAATCTGAGATAAACATGTAGCCCAAATTGTCCAGAACAAATAAAAATACCAAATTAACTATTTTGTGATGCAAAATATAAGTTAACACAAAAACCAAAGCATTTTGTAAAGGAGTAGCTTAGGACATACAACACGATGCAATGTCTAAGAACCTAGTTGCACACCCACCTGTGCCAAGAATGCTTTCACATTTTTGCTTACAGTCAAATTATTATTTTTTTTTTTTTGTTTATTTTCTGTGAACACTGACAGTTTTTTCACCACTTTCAAAACTTAGCAGAGGTTTGGGGATACCCCAATAACATTACCAAGAACTGCCTCGAAGTTTATTTTTCCTATTTCACTGGATTTTTTTTGATTTTTTTTTTAAAGGGGAACATTCACCTAAAATAAAGATGTAACTATGTGTTTTAATCATTAACACAAGATTAGCACTGGGTTTGTTTTTTTTGTAACTCACCTGCTGGTGGAGAAATGAAGCCTTCAAAATCAGGCACTTCCGCATTCTGTGGGACCCTGTATGTCCCGCATGACGCCTCAGTACTTCCCAGCTGCCCCAGGGAGCGCACTGACGTTCCCCTTCGTAGCTGTATTTCTGTGGGTTAATGTTACAGCAAACTCCGTATACCATGCTACCAACTGCCCTGAATCCCCAGTTGTCCCAGAACTACGTCCCAGCCCCTCAGACTGGCATCTATTGTGTCCATTCTGCTCCACGTTGTGCTGGTGGAGAGAGGGGGAGGGAGGGAGGAAAAGGGAGGGAGGAAGAGGGAGGGGGATTTCCATGAGCTGAACTTCGGGACCAAATCTGGATGACATGTCTGAAGTTCTGTCGTGCACCTGAGTAAAGCACAGCTTCTAGTATTGACACTACACTGCCCAGCAGCCTTATGTACTCCATTATAGTGGCCAAAGGCCACGCCAGAGTCTGAGACACCTCCTGCAGTACCAGAAGGATTTTCTCTTCTGGTAAGAAAACCTTCCCTTGGTGGGTGTCTATCTTCATCCCAAGGAACACCAGTTCAGAATCCACACATGGTGGACCAGAAGCAGAGTCCTTGAACGTAACAAACCAAAAGTTCCACCTTTAGTAAAGATGGTCCAGATAGGGTGTCATGGAGATGCCCCGGGTGTGAATGAAGGCCGCTAAGGCCTCCATGATCCTGATGAACACAGGAAGGGCAGAAGCCAGTCCAAATGGCAGAGCTGTGAACTGGCAATGATCCGGACTGAAGGCAAATCGCAGGCAGCAGATATGCATCCTGAAGGTCCAGAGATGCCAGATCCTCCCCTGGCCACACTGCCGCTATGACAGACCACAAAGATTCCATCTTGAAGAGCACAGTGAACACATATTAGTGGAGACATTTGAGGTCCAAAATGGGACAACTGCAGCCATCCTTTGATACCACAAACAGATTGCAATAAAAACCTGGACCGAGCTCTGGAATAAGTACTGGAATCAGAACCTTCTTTGCCAGAAGTGAAGTCACTGCCACTTGAAACAGCTGTGGCTTATCCATCTCCTTTGGCACCCTTGACAAAAAAAACTATGCCTAGGAAGAGATGCAAAATCTATATGGTACCTGCAAAACCCACTGGTAAGTGACTGAGGAGTCCCAGGATTCTGAGAATCATGCAGAAGATTTCTTGAAAGGCATAGCTTTGTTGCTTCTTGCTTGGGCTGACACTGCTGTGTGGACTTGGAGGAGTGTGGTTAAGAGATCTGCAAACCTTGTGCCCTCTTCATCTAAGTTTGGCCGAGGAACGAAAAAGAAGCAGTTTCTTCGCCATAACTGGATGTTTGGTGGGCATCTGAGGCAACAAGGTACTATTGTCCCCAGTAGCATCACTAATAATCTTTTAGTTCAGGTCCAAACAGGGACTTGCCTGAAAAGGAAAGGAAACCAGTGACTTCTGAGAAGACTGGGCCGCAGCAACTGAAAAGGTTGAAGCTTTAGCGGACAACCTGACCACCTCAAAAAGAGCCTCAAACACAATTGTTAGCCTCCTTAATGTTGGCCAAAAGGACCAACATATCCTCCTTGGAAACCTTGGCACAGACAGCTGTTCTCCCACATGGCAAGAGCCCTATTAACCAAGGCAGATGCAAAAACAGGTAGTGCTGCACCAGTAGCTGCAAAATTGGCCCTGGGGATAGAGATCAGCTTTTTGTTAGGTGGATCCTTAAGTCCTGATTCATCTTCTAAAGACAGAGCAGTAGTCCTAGCCAACTAGGAAACAGGAGGGTCTGCGGTTGAAAAAGAGGCTCGCTGCACCAAAACTGCCTCAGAAAAGGGAAACTCACTGTTGACTAGGTAGTAAGAAGGCAAAAGACGACTCCTGTAAGCATGAACCCGAAAGGACTCCCACGTTCGGTCACAGGAGGACCAAGCATGGTCCTTTGAAAGGGTGGGAGACCAGTAACCTACACTGACTAAGAGAAAAGGATTTAACAGGTAAGACTAAAATCCTCTTATCCATGTCAACCAATATAGGTTACTGGTAACTTTGGGATGTCCAAACATTGAGTTTCCCAGAGGTGGGAAGGAAGGCAAGGACCAGGCGCAGGTCCCCAAAGGCACCAGAGCATATATGAACCATCAGGTCATAAAGTAGCCCGACAATAACAACAAAGTGTCAATGGACACAAAACTGTGGTATAATTGTACCAGGAACTGTAACACAGCACACTGAACTAGAGCCAACTGGGCTCAACAGTTAAGGAGTACTGAAGAGATGAAAAAGATCAGAGACAGACAAGACTGCCTCCAGGATCTTCCTACCATGGAGGCTGAGATCCTCCTTGGAGAGCAGAACACATTCTCAAATGACAGTCTTACAGGTAAAGACTCCCAGACTCTCCTCCAGCTCAACCCTTGCCACGCCTCCAGTTATGATTCGATCAAACCACACCAACAGGGAAAGCAAGAGAAGGAAGCTCCTGTGAGATAAATCTAAATAGGGACTCCCACATCCAGACAGGCAAGACCAACAGAGATCCCTTTCTCTGGGTGGGGGATCTGTGTTCCACATGGACTAAGAAAAGGATTTAACAGTTAAGGCTAAAATCATATTTTCTCTATCGTCCAATATGGAACACGGGTACAAATAGATATTTCAACATTCGGATCCCACAGGAGGGAAGGATTAGAAAAGACCTCATGTCTTTCCCCACGATACCGGAGTTCACTAGGACTATCCAGAACCTGAACAGCTCAAACCAAACCGAGTGTCAATGGACACTAAAACCTGTACAGCATACAATAACAAGAGCCAACGGGGCTCAAAAGAACAGATGAACAACAGTAAGGCCCAAGAAAAAGACAGGTTGCTAGACAGGCAGAACAGCCTGAAGGACCTTCCGGCCAAAGCTGGCTTCAACTGATCCATGAACATCCATACGATAGAGCTTTGCAAAGTGTATGCAAGGTGGACCAAGTCTCTGCCTCGTAGGCCCAGGAGGTACCCACAGACCTAGAGTGTGCCGTCATCTTAAAGGGAACAGGTTCCTTTTCAGATGTCATACGCCTGTGGTATGGTAGCCTTGATCCAAGAGGCAATGGTGACCTTGTAAGCAGCCTGACCAGCTCTGGGACCCTCTGGGATGACAGCCTTGAGAAAAGTCTTAGTACAAGACACATAAAACTTAAGGCATCAGATCGAACCCTAAACAAAGACTGACCAGGTCCGCAAATCACTCCCACCTGGGCCAGTAAGCAGCAATTAGAATGAGTAACACCTCATCCATTCTGATCTTCCGGATCATCCTGGGGATGAGCAAATCAAGAGTAACAAAGAAATGAAAGCTCCACGGAATAGACGTAGCAAGCCAGAGGATCTCCTGACTGGGAGCAGGATGTTGGAACCTTCTCCCTGGTTGGCATGAGGTCTATTGCTGGCACACCCCACTTTCGGACAATCTGGTAAAACACTTATGGAAGGAGTCTTGGCGACTTAGAAAGTACACCAGAAAGTTTTCTGCTCCTGAAATGTGAATGGCTGAGATGGCTAGAACATGGGCTCCCACTCAATAGAGAAGACCCCTTCCCCCTCCAGGCCGCCTCGCTGCAAATTCCTCATGGTGACTGATGTATGCCATAGCCATGCAGTTGGCCGCATGCACCCTCACCGGAAACACTGAAAGGAGGAGAGCAATGAAGGGCTAGTCAAATCTCTGGAGTTCCAGGATGTTGCATGGGCAGCAAATCTTTGTCCTGGGTCCACCTGTACTGGGAACAGAGGTGACTAAGGACAGATTACCTGCATCTCAGGCTGGCATCTCTGGTGACCAGATCCAGGGCCCCCCCTGCTCAAGGTTCGGCCGATTCAACCACCACTGGAGATCACCCTGTTCGAGAGAGAGAGAGAGAGAGAGAGAGAGAGAGAGAGAGAGAGAGAGAGAGAGAGAGAGAGAGAGAGAGAGAGAGAGACGTCTGCTGAAGAAAATGCTCAGGATTACTGGACCAATTACTGAAAATGTTCCACACAAGGTAACTGCAGAGGGACACAGAGTATGGGACTGCATCCAGGGTCGACACGAGCCTACTCAACACCATCATGAAATCCTTGATCGTGGCCTAGGATCGATCTAGGGCCCGAGACACATGCCGAGGAAGATGCAGGATCATCATCTCCAGGAGGAAGGCTTTTCTCTGATGGGTGTCAAACCTCATTCCCAGGAAAACCAGAACCTGGGAAGGGTTGGAAGAAGACTTCTGCAAATTCAGTACACATCCAAGGTAGACTAGAATGTGGAGCGAAGTTCTGAATATGTCAAGCGAACAGCTCCTCAAAAAGGTGTCTTGATGAGGAAGTCTTCCAGATATGTATTCAGCAAGTCATGCGAGACACACTGTTCGGCAGGCAGCAGCAGCAGACCTTAGTTGAAAATCTGGCGGAATCAAATATAGCCTCAAAGACAAATATTGGCCCACTGATGTTAGCCATCAGAAACAACAAGTCTTCATTTGCCACATCAGCACATGCTCTTTCCCAAACAGGAACTGCTCTGTTAACTCAGGGAAAGGCAAATATAAGTGTTGGTGCTGCCCCAAGGGAGGCCTTGAGAATCTAGCCTCTTACCTGCCAGCGTGTGGGCGGTGGTCTTTGTGAACCATGAAATAGGGTGGTCCATGGTCGGGGGAGAAACCCACTGCATCAAATCCTCAGGCAAAAAAAGAGAGTATAAGTAATTATGGAGGAAAAGCCTTTTAATCAGGAGTTTTCCACTCATACATAAAGATCAGATCAAGTGTGTTATTGGGTGGAAAAAATGGGAGAAGACTTCTTACACCTATGGAAAATATCCAGAGAGGGAGCTTCCTCAGACTGCCCCCTCATGAGCCCCTCAAAATAAGTGAGTAGACCAGCCTCATAGGAATCTCCATAGAAATAAAAGTCCTCATACTCCCCATCATCCTCTTCTGAGGGCAATACTTCCTCAATGGGAAACCAACTAACCCTCAGAAATGGGGACAATCCATGCATGTAGTACAACTTGGACAGATGAAGGGGATTTGAGCCACTGAAGACCATAATGTATTGACTTGTGCTGGCTCTTAAATGTGTGCTAAAGGGGCCAGTGGAGAAGTAGGGGCCACTGCCCATGAGGGGTATAGAGACCATGAAAACTCTCTCTCTCTCTAGGTAGTCCCTTGTGGCAAGAAGAACAGTGTGTGTGTGTGTGTGTGTGTGTGTGTGTGTGTGTGTGTGTGTGTGTGTGGGGGGGGGGGGTGACTGGGGGGGGAGTGACTGATTTACATCCATGACTCACAACACACTTCCCACTAGAAAGTGTCCCAAACAATAGTAAACACTAAAGAATGTCCCCAAATTAAAAGGGAAGCCTTACTAGCCCAGAAATGCAGTTATCTGGCAAGAGGAGGGTTCATCTGGAGAAGAGCAAGGAGAGTCAGCATCTGCATAGGAAAAGCAAAAGAGAAGTAAGATGGCCACTGAAAAAGTGTCAGCCAATTGGAAGAAAGCCTGCTAAATGTGCATTCTGCTTGTTACATAGCAAGGCCTACAACTCTGTTCAGAGATTGCCACAAGCCCCCTGGGCACTCAGTAAGCTGACCGCACGATTGGGCATTAGGAGACACTTTTAATGTGGCAAGAGAGGAGGGAGAGAGCAGCCTCTGCATAGCAGTTTCAGTCCAGAAAGGAAGATCATCACATCACTGGACCATCCTTTCCTAGTACCAAAAAAAGGCACAGTGGCTCTCCAGTCATATCACTCCCAATAACAGGGGATCCCAAAAGCACATCACTAGGTATTTAACATTAGCAACTCCAGCCCCCAGACAGATGGTGAAATACAAAACAAAAGCAAAATAAGTCCATTATGTGTGATCTAGGTTACATCAAATATGGCTGCCGAGCACACCTGTTCTTAAAATTGCTGCAAAGAAAAAAAAAAAAAAAAAGTATTTAAAACTACATAAGGTGGTTAGAAAATTCACCGCAACAAGCAAAAAAACGAGTCAAAACATACAAAGTTATAAGAGTAAAATAAGCAAAACACAAGGAATAAGGAAAAGGAAAGGGTTAAATGAAAGGCGAAAACCCACTGTGTAGCAACAGAAGAATGAAAGAATACAAAGATGTAGTAATATATATTTCCCCAATAACAGAGTGCTCTTCAGGCTGGGACACCATTTAACAATGAAATGTGGCTGCCAGACAAATGGGGACATACTCAGTACCTGTGCAAAAACCAGTCCTCTTCAGGCTCCTATATACCAAGAATATAAACTGCTCAGATAAAACTATAGGGACAGGACTAATACAAACCATCCTCGACCAGACTGAGGTCCCTGAAGACTGTTCTCTGGTTCAAACAAACAATGGAGATGGGAGTCCACCTACTGGGAGTTTACATAGCCTCATCCTAGCAGAAAACAAGAGAGATAATCTTTGTCCTGCTTTCATCCTCTGGAACATCACTTCTAAAACAGGGCTTGTCTAAATGCAGGTAGAGAGGATCAGAAGGGTGTCTTCACCTCTGAAAGCCTTTTGAAATGAGTGCCCTAACCTCCTGCTGGAGGATAATTTACCCCATGGTTCCTGTGTTTCACATAGGATATAAAAGAAAGCAGGTTATTATGCATTTGCATAAATTAAAGCAGTTATTTCTGACAACAGCTTATATTTCGTAATACATTCTGAAACATTAATGTCTTTAGCAACAAGAAGTGCCTTTTCCGGACAGGTTGAACAAACTGGCCATACTTTACTAAGAGTAATGCAGGAAGGATGATCAAAGCTCTCCTGCTCTTGGCAAGCCCTTACCTCCAACAGAGCCTATGCACTTCCACAAGAACAAGATTTAATACACACCATTGTGAAAGTAAGCTGGAGTTAAAACAAGTACATAGGATCATACTAGTTATGTGTCTACACAATAGAACATTCATGCTGAAAGGAAAACAAATTTGCCATTGGTGCAATTTGACCAGCTGGTGCCTTGATATTGGTGGAATGTTAATGGGACACTAAAGACCTTCTTAATAAACCCCCACTAACCTTATTAAAGGCAGAAAACCGTAAAGGCCACTATGAACAAATTCAGCATGGATTGCTTCCAAAGATGAGACTTACTTAATCAGTACTGGGTATGTTGTCCATGGAGATGGACATGTTGCCAGAACCCAGATTCAACCCTCTAATATCCTAGGAAAAAAGCTTTCAGTGGACATGATCTACAACAGATTCTGGGGAACCAATCAACACAAAACTGATTCATAGTGGCCACAGGATTTCTGCCTAGCTATTAGCGGTCCTTTTAGGGTGTTATACCAGACTTGGAAAAGATTTTGTTTACAGCACACATAAGCAATCTTAAAAAAGGTCAAAATCTAGCCATTAAAAACAGGAAACAGTATCACACCTGATCAAAACAGTTTTTTTTTTATAAATGAAGTCACAAGCAAATAGAAGTAGAACCTTATAACAATTATAATTAAAATAATTACCTGTAGTATTAGTTCTTGCAGCTGAGATTGTTTTTGCTTTATTCTTTCTAGTCTTCTTTGTCTTTCAACCTACATGTATTGAATATTTATATTAGGTGCACGCCTGTAAAGCAGTAAAGGACATGGAAAAAAATAGATATATACTCATTGCAGTGCTTAAGGAAGGTTTTCCCCTATTTTATATTTGCATGGTTTATGTACCATTACTAGTAACACGGATGTGTTTAAAAACTGTTTAACTACAATAACTGCCATCCCACTGGAATATCACTGAGAGGCTATTGAGTATGCATGCCCATGTTAGAAGAAATCATGAAACATTGGGCATTACATAGAATTAAATCTATCAGCAATTCTGGAACAAATGTATTTATTTATTTTATAAATGCACACATTAGCAAGCATGAATGACTTCATCTGGATATGGCATACATATTTAAAGTCAGGATAAAAGACCTGCTTCAAATTAGTGAGTGAGGAAAGCCCTCAGAAAGTAACATATTGGCATGTGATTCACTGTATGCTCTGGATGGGATAATATTCCACCTCTGCTCTCAACAAAAGTGTTGAAGCTTTGAGCGATATGTTGGTTCTACAGGTTATATTCCACTATTGGGACCAGCCTATCCTCTTTATACACAGTAATGTATTTGCTGTGAACTGATTTAGTGTGGTGTCTCATAAAAATTCACCTTCTGCCATTAAAACAGATAAAGTTTTCTACCACAAGGCTGCTACTACCATTTATAAAGGACAATGTGGGGCAATTGTTGAGAATACATCTTAACATCAGAAACAAATTTTTTAACATCTCTAATGTTTAAGTGGTTTCCAGCTTATTGGGAGAACATATTTACTCAACAGGAGAAGACCAAAAAAAACAATCACACTGACAGGATACTACACCCGCTACCAGACAAGTAGGCCCTGCACTAAGCTCCCTTTGGTATTTGGCCACTAAACCCATAAGAGCAGGCCTGAAGATGAGGAAGTGTCATGTGCTTACAGAACACTGCTACTTAGACTGATGCAGGTTATCCCCAAAGCAATACTAGCAAAGACAAAGGCAAGGTTCAAGTGCAGGGATAAAACTGAATATGCCTCAGATAGAAAGAGTAAGAATAAAAAAGTATAGTTATAGTAGGAGGAGCTATAGCAGAAGCTATACAAGCAAGGTCAAAGCCAAGAGAGACTACTAAAAACACAAGGCACTGGGCAACTGCTTTGAGAAGGTCACTGGTCTGCCAGTGCGTGAAGTTTGTAGCAAACAGCTCAAGTCAACAACATTAAGACCCAAATCTCCAGGTCCAGTGAGGACTCTCAAGCCTAGGCCAACCAAAATTCAAATACAGGTAGGTAAGTGAAATGTAAGCTGGCTGACAAGGACAGAACACAGGCTTATTACTGTTGTGGTGCACCGAACCCCCTCCCCCAACCAAAGTATAAGAGGCCCCTCCATTATCAGAGGTAGCGGATAAATCCTGATCGCAAACAAGTTCCAATTCAGACCACTGGCACTTCATTACTGATCTACCCTGATGGCTTAACACCTTGTATGCTGGAGTGGTCTCCAACACATTGCAAAGAAGTGTCAATGGTCTTGGAATGTAAATAGACCTATGTGAACAGTGTGAAAAGTTGTGTCGACATTCTGAAGTCACCCTTTTGGTAGTAAAATGAGTAACAGACAGTATATGAAAGTTTGCATATTAGTGTGTGCGTATGTACGTGAAATTTGAAAGACACACACACAGTGTCTGTAAATGTGTATGTGAATGGGGTGGCCTCACATTTTGTCCCAGAGGCCAAAATAGCTTACATCCCTCTTACCACACAGACAAAGCTGTGGGAGAGATGGATGTGTGTCCACTCACCAATAAATCTTTGGTTACGTTGCAACCGCTATGACGCTGCACACTTACATGCAAAGCTTTCTGGAGAAGGATATCCCCCCCCCCAGCTTACTTACACCCACTCCACCCCCCCACCCCACACACCTTTGTTTTGTAGTTAGGCAACATACAGAAAAAAAGCAGGACAGGAAGGCAGAAAACCTGAAGGACACCCTGCCCAGAATATAAGCCATATGAGGAACGAATGGCCTGTGTTCCAAAAGGAGCAAGAGAAGGATTTATTGGTAAATACACAAAAATTCCCTACTTTTCATCAGAACACAGGAACCATGGGATCATACCAAGACATTTCCAACAGTAATTCCAGGAAGGGGGTGGGGGCAACAAAACATCCAGCCAAAAACCTATGAACCTCCTGTGTCAGACACCACCACTACAGAACTAAGCAAAAAATGTTACCAGAAAGCGCCCCCCCACACACACACACACCTCTTACACAAACACTACTGCCTGGGGGACCTTCCTGCAAAACTAGCCATAGCCAAGGCTAGACGCTGACTTTCACGAAAAGAAAGTGATAACCAAGTCACCACCTTACACCTTTATGATGACATAGGCCTGGTGAATTGTCAGCCATCTTAGAAACAGCTTGGCCACACGTGAGACATTGGGAATAACAGTCTAACTTGTGAAGAGAGTCAGTAGGATGAACATAGTATTTGAGATACCAAAGTTCAAACCATGCAGACACCATTCTCGCCTTTAGATGGATCAGGACAAAGGAGGAAGAACAATCTCCTGATTTATATGGCAGTCAGAAGCCATTCTGGGTAGACACCCAGAGAGTATGCAGAACAACCTTATCTATGTGATCATGCAAAGAACCTTAAAAGACATGTCTGAAGATCTAGCAACAGAGCTATACACTTCTGATAAAGAAATGGATAAGACCAAAATTGATGAAGATCATTGTGGAGGGGTCCTGGAGAAAGGACATAACCAATGGAAAGCAAAAAGGACAGATACGAACCATGTTCTTCACACCAACTGAAGACCAGATCCTCTAGTCAATCTATTTAAACAGTTACTCTGCCAAGGTTAACCTTGCTAGGTCTAAATGACAAAGTGGACCCAGAGAGAGGATGCCATCACTGAATCTACTGCTTGATCACATCCATGAACTAAGTCCTGCGAGGCCAGTGTGGCACAAAGAGAATGACTTCTACTTGGTCCATCTTGATCTCTAAACATCTTGGGGATCAAGGGAAAAGGAGGAGACATATGCCAGTGGAACTCCATGGAATCACCATCACATTCACCACTAAGGCTTGTAGTAACCTAGAGCAAAACTAGGCAACCCTGGTGTAACACTGTCCGCTCCTGAGACATGAATGGATATCACTGAAACATGAACTTCTGCCCAGGAGATGATTAACTGAACCATGGACAATGCTGCCACACATTTGGTAACGCCTTGACTATTTACATACTCCACCTCTGTAGTGTTTTCTGACTGGCTCTGAACAAGGCAACCATGAAGCAACTGGAACAGATTCTGGAGAGCCAGATAGATTGGCCAAATTTCTAGTACACTGATGAAAATATTGCTCTCAGGGCTTGTCCAAACACCAGAGCCACTCTTTGACTGAAGGATGCCCTCACAACTAGACAGGCTGGACAAAGCCACTACAAGTTTTTTGAACAACTATAAAGTAAATGAGAGGAAATTGACGAGAAGTAAATTGGAAACAGAAACCTTGAAAAGCAGAAAGGATATGGAACGGATGCGTCGTGTGAATGGGAAAGTGGCAATACACATCCTGTGTGTAGAGATGCCAAGAACTGCCCTGGACATGCAGCATCAATGACTGAATGTAGGAATTCCACCTTGAACCTTGGTGTAAGGGATGTTTTGGTTTTTTTTTGTGTGATCTCCTCATGGTTAGTTGGGGGTTAATTCTCTGCAGTTTTGGCTGGCAACAGCAGAGGGGCAGGCCATGCTTGCTTACATAGTGTTTATGAGAGACAGGTAGTGTCATCTCCAATATTCTGTGTTATATAACAAAGCACATACGCATGCGTAGTGTTAGACATCCCTTGTATCCTAGAAGGGCGTAGTCTGTATTTCACCCTTTACTCAACACAACAGAGCTCAGAGCCATTTTGGAGACTTAGGGAGTGTGTACCTGGTCTCAAGTCTGAGAGGTAGAGATTGTACCTCATCCAAACCTGTGTGTTGCTGTTTCGCCATTTGGGACGTCAGGTCTGTTTGGCTGTTCAACTGTGTAACGATACTACGGAGTTTAGTGTGGACGGCTCTCCCACACTCATGTGCAGCTCCCCGTAGCCAAGTATCTTTTAAGTTCTCTTTTTATATCCCAGAGTTGGAATGTCTCGCATACACCTGTGAACTCTGGCAGAAAGTTCTCTTTTTATATCCCGGAGTTGGTATGTCTTACATACTAATGTGAACTCTGGCAGGATGTTTATCTCATAACCGGTTTAATTATTGCATGTTTAATAAACTGTAGTGCTTAACCTGTTTAATTTTTAATTATTGCATGTTCAATAAACTGTAGTTTATAGTTTTCACTGCAGTGTGTCTATCTTTATTCTGAAATTCCAGACCTCTAATTATAACACTTGGCATATTTACAAAACGATAGCGATGTTTCAAGACTTGCTCCGAGCTACAGACCCAGTACTTCTTGTGAATTATAAAGAAGTAAAATAAAATCCCAGAACACACTGCTGATGGGGGACTGGAACTAAGACTTCCATGTCCACCAGAGCTTGGACTGATTCCTGGACATGTAGAGCTCTCACAGGGTCTCAGAGAATTCTTGACAAAGAATTGGAAGACGTTCCTTGAAGTCTATCCAAAAACTCTCTGAAGCTACCGATAAACACGGATCCAATATAGATACAGGCCATGCTGCTTGGAGCTGCCACAGAAGTCCTACCATCTGGGGCAGCTCCGCACACCTTGAATGATGCTGAAGGATTCTCATCAGAGGAATGTTTTAGGGTGATTATTAGCTGTTAAGGTTGACTTGGATTTCAGATGAAAAGGGGATTGGCTCAAAGACACAGGGGAAGCCAGCTAGATTGCTTGGGAGTAGTAAAAATAAGTGAGGTTTTGGGATGGGGGTGGAGATTACAGAGTATAGCGGACATAACTGACTAGAACCATGGAACTCAAAGGGTTAAATTAAGTCTTTTCTTCTTGCTCCCATTTTTAAAATGCAGAACTTCAAGGAAGTTCAGAAATGAACCCCCAAGAGGGTTAATAACTCGTTAAGGCTATTTCTATTTCACTATCTTTTCCATTTATATTGTGATCCAAACAAGTTGTTTACCTGACTGATTCTTAATTATAACATCAGTACTTTACATTTCACAATGTGTTGACGGGGGGGGGGGATTTGCAATACACTAAGCAAGATTTTAAGAACCCGTCAATGTCGATCGCCTGATGCATATATATTTCCGAAATATGTACATACTAGTTGAAAAGCCTGTGTACTCGGGCCACAGTGCCACCCAGCAACGGCTGCTGTGCAGTCATGCATAGTAGAAACTGCCCGCACTGCGGCTGATATGGAGTGGGGAGCTTCAAATTCAGACCGTAATCTAGGACTATGGTCTGAATTCGGAGCCCCACTCCGTTATCAGCCGCGGCGTGGGCAGTCTGGAGTGCACGACTGCAGCTTGCGCACATGATGGCGTCTGACAAACAATTTAGAGATTATATTGGATGGGGATATTAATAATTTTACTTGAAGTGAATTTTAACTTCCAGCATTTTATCACTCGTTCCAACCCGATTTAGTCCGGATGGACCTGTTTTTTTATAGTACATTATCGGTATGTTTATGTGTAGGTATATCCACATAGTTGTTTCAAGTACAATTCATTTTTGAGCATTTAACAGATTTCAGTTGGTTGTGTCAGTCAACTAACCTGTCAGTCACTAGATTTGAAAGAATATATCAATGATTGGTTGTTCAATTATTCAATCAATCTTAACACTTCTCCTTTGGACCAGTATATATATATATATATATAAAAATAACGGTTATCTCAAACATTTTGATAGCCTCCTGAAGAAATGGTCAGTTAGGATCATGAAATGAGTTGAGGGTTTTTAGGTTTCACGTTTCATCTGTACATTCTTATACGTGTTTTATATTTACCTTTTTTTTTTTTTAATTTTTATCGATATGTATTTTTTGCATGTTAAATTTTAGATTTTTACATCCTTTTGAATAAACTCTTTGGATGGAGCCAGTTTACTTGAATTCCTGTTCCTTACATATTGGACAAGTCATCTACATCTAGTGCCGCTTGCAGAGAGGTCTGAGTGGGGAGGACCAGCACTATTCATCCCCATGAGCCTTTAGACAGTTTGTGAATTTAACACCGGTCCCTGCATTTCGAAGTACGTGTATGAATTTATCTTATATTTATCTGGAAGTTGTTCATATTATTTATAAGGCACATCAGCACTCTCCTGTTTGTTTTCTTGTAATCTGTATCTAGAGAAACCCAGTGGGGATGTTTCCGATTTTGTGGATTTCGCTACTCAACATAAACACCTGTATGGAAGCAGTACAGTATACTCCCATAAGCCTGAGATGCTACTTTTGAGAGATCTTAGTAGCCACATTAATATGAGAGTATAATTCTCACCAACACTGTATACTTTTGATTATTATTCTCTCAAATAATGCACCATATTACGCCCCTTTCTCTTTTTTCTCATTTCAAGGAAGAAAATGGCTTTCAAGCCTGTAGCACAATATAGCAAAGAGTCAAAAAACATTCCTTTCTCAAGATCCTGGCCAAGCCATAAAAGCCAAATTTCACATGCTCAGGACACTATCTGGGGGCAAAAGGTCCAGACAAAGATGGAAGAAACCCATCTCAAACAAGGAGAGATTGAAAAGATATGAAGACCAGCTCTATGGGATCAGAACAGGGTTAGGCCCTATGAGGTCAGAACAGGGTTAAACAGACTGCAATGAGGACGCTCCATCCTGATTTTCTGCTAGAAGTTACCACATAATCCAGGGGAAATGCGATCGGATGACCATTTTCTAACCTCAACAGTCAGTGAATCCCAGAACCTGGCACAGAATTGTGGAACCTTGTGGTTTAGCAGAGAGGTACTCTGTCAGGAGACCCCATAGATAAAACCATCCAGTCAAGTGCCCTCTGAAAGAGCTCAGCTTTGCCAGGCTTCTGTCTCTGGCAACTGATAGTCTGCCACAAAACTGTTTACCCCTGAAACGTGAAGGAGGAGAGAGATGGCCGGTGAGCCTCCTCCCACAAAAGTCAGTCAACATCTGCCCATGTGGCTGCACTAGTGGTCCCTCCCTGGTGGTTGATGTAAGATACCACTATTGCACTGTCTGACTGGATCCACACCAGGGATTCCTAGAAGGACAGACATGGGCCACAGGGCAAGATGAATCACTAGATGCTCCAGAACACTGACTGATTGCTCTCTGCCCTAGTCCAATATACCCGAGCAGTCTGAGAACCCACTGTGGTGCCCTGGTTTGCCAAGCTGGTGATCGTCATGGCTATGACACAACTTGGGATAACCAGTTGCTGTCCCACGGACAGAGGCCGTCTGTAAAGGTACAGATACAGTTCTGCCTTAGACCTGTTGGAAAGATTAATGACACAGGAAATGTGACGTGATGCTCTGGACAAATTTCAAGCTTTAGCTTTTGTATATGGATTTGAAAAATTAGGACCACTTCCAGAATTGAGACTAGATAGCCTAGTACATTCATTTAGTCCCACACCATCACAGCCAGGATACCATCTGAGTCTCATATTGCCTAGTAGAAAAACCTTCCCCAAAAGAGTGCCGAATTTTGAATGTAGAACATGAAGGACCTAGGACAGAACCAGAGATGATTTCTTCCAATTGAGAACCCAATATTGTTGCTCTAGAATGGACATGCAACACTAAGCTGAATGTGCAAAGTTTCCTCTGAAGTATTTAGTAAAAGGTTATCCAGGTAGGGAGTCAAAGGGCGGATATGAGCTGCCAGGGCTGAAATGACCTTTGCAAAAACATGCACAGCAAACAGTAACATAAAAGGAAGAGCGATGAACTGAAAATTAAAAGCTTCAGGAAAAGCTGATCTGCGTGTATAGGGATGTGCAGATGAGAGTTCTCTAGGGAAGCCACAATGTCCCCTGGGCACACGACAGCAATAACAGAGCATGGAGTCCCATCTTGAAAGGTTAAGGCACTGTAAGTTCAGAAAAGTACAATATCCTCTGTCTTTTTGACAATGAAAAAATTGGAAAAGTACCTTGGGAAACTTTCCCAAGAACAAACGGCATGTGTTGCAGAGAACAAACTGCATCCAAACAGCTTTGTCATGAAGAAGTGACATGGAGAAAGGGACTTGAAATCCAGGTGGTTACCCTTTCAAAACCACCCACAAAACACAGAAACTACATGCGTGGAGGAAATAAACAGAACCTTGTATACCCTGAGGCATACCTGACTACCAGGAGTCATGCAGAAGGAGTTGTCAGCTTTGGGCTTCTGCACAGGATTCTTGCTCGACTAAAGCTGCTTGGGTTTTTGGGCGGAGAACACTTGGGTTGCAGAGGGAAGCACAGCCCTGGTGTGTACCCGTACTGATGGGGGTAACAAACCACAAGTCCTCAATGGAAAAGAGAATGTTTAGAAGTAACCCGAGGCAACAAAGTGCTCTTGCTTTGAATGGCATGACAGAGAACCTTCTCCAGTTATGGACAAAACATCTGTTTATATTGAAATAACTCTCCGTGGCCCAAATACTATGAAGATTAATTGGAGCTGCTTTTATTGTGAAACATTACTCTCTCTATAATTCCACCCGAAGAACAATGACCAGACCATATGGCGGACCTTGGACGAAACAGACTTAAGGTCATAAGCATATCTGAAATGACTAGCTCAGAGAAGCCCTTCCTTCACAGGATGTTGGCTTCAAGACCAATGCTGTCAAAGACTACCCTCTCTGCGTGGATAAAAAAGCAAAAACTAAAGAGGAGGTGGTTATGTAATACAACTCAAATAAAAATAAAGCAAAACAGAGATTATATAACGGCACTCATACTTCTCCAGACTTTATTAGAGAAATAATCTAAAAATAACACACAAAAATCAATCACATATCATATAATGCTATAATGACCCATGAAGCCCCCAGAGAAGAAGGAGGTCAACTCCACCTCTCCCCCCCATAAATACTAAAGTCAAAACCCCCCCATAAAAATAGCTACACACAGGAAAGAAGAGCCACTCCACATATAGAAAAAATATATAAATAAACAAGCCCTAGAATGGAAAAATATATAGAAAAGCTTGCAAGCATGAAGTTAGTAATGGCCATGCAAAAAGCAGCAGTGGTTAGCTTCCTTACAGCAACAGTTCAAATCCAGCCGTTGTAATATATATCTATCCAGATAGAGAAAGTCAGCAGTAAGCTAACACACACACAGAGGCAGCAGTTCCGTGGAGAGTAGATAGACACAAAAATCAGCCATAAAGATGCACATGATCCCGCATAGGAGATTACAAACGCACATTATAACACGGGGGACACTTATAACAGACCACCTCACCACTCGATATAATCATAATCCAGATAGATATCAGGTCAGGTCCACTCCCGGTCTCTTCAGCGTTTACTCCAAATCCGGCTGAAGCATTATGATTCGAAACATCTCCAAACATCGTCACGTGTCCATAGTAACTTCACGTGACCGTGACTGCTCAATTCCACCGCTCCGTGAATACGCTGAAACATAGTATCTACTCATGTGTGTATAGCCTTCTCCATATGTAGTAGCAACAATGTCTACACCATCATCAACGCGTTTCGCCCCTACATCAGGGCTTTTTCAAGATGAACTAGCATTAAGAGTTACCTCCGCTTCCTTATATACTCTTAAAGCGGAAGTACATACACATTTAAATTATTCAATCACCTACCGATTCCTTACTCCTTAAAGGGATACAACCCAACACCAAACAGACATGGACCAGATTGTTATATATTTCTTAAAGCAACAGCATCTACTCTCCTAAACAGTTAAGAAACCAAAAAGAGTTCAAACCCAGGGAATCAGAGGAACATGTTAAACTTCATCTCCTCATTGAGGCCATGTTGTCCCATAGCCCCCAAAGTAAATATCCATCTAGTCTCTTTTTGTAATAGTATTTTATCCAAATCACCCCTTCTTATACCTTTCTTTAATTGTGATATTCCCATTACTCTCAATCCTTCCGGAGACCCCATATGGGTCTCACAAAAATGCCGAGCAATGGGACTCTCCATCCTTTTGTTACGAACATCCCCTACATGTTCCAAGATTCTCCTACGTAATTGTCTCTTTGTCTTCCCAACATAAATGTATTCACAAGGACATGTTAATATGTAAATTACTCCTTCAGATTTACAGTTCAAAAATTGTCTAATAAAATATATCCGTGTTTTCATAGCATTATGGAATTGAGCCCCAACTTGCACAAACTTACAGGCTCCACACGTACCACATCGGTACATCCCCTGACCACCAAACTTACCTAACCAATTAGGAGATGGTTGTCGAGTAAATTCAGAACGAACCAAGATGTCCCTTAAATTACGGGATCTTTTTGCCACCATCGAGGGATATGACCCCATAATATCCCTTAGAACATTATTGGAACTCAGGATATGCCAGTGTTTACCCAAAATCCCTCTCAGACTAGACCACTGATTCCCATATTTAGATATAAATCGTACACACTCACTTTGATTCTTATTCATATTTTTATTTTTATTAGAGTTCCCAAATATAAGATGATCGCGGTCATGTTGCAAGGCCCTTCTATAACATCTCATTAGTAATTTTTTGGCGTATCCTCTTTCCCTAAACCGTTTAATCAATTCTTGGGCCTGCAATTTATAGTCTGAAATATTAGTACAATTTCGTCTAAGGCGTAAAAGTTGGCCCCACGGAATTCCCCGTTTTTGTTGTTCAGGATGATGACTATTAAAATGTAGAAGGGTATTGCAAGATGTCTCCTTTCGATAGGTTGATGTTTTAATCACATCATCCTCTTTAAAGATACGCAGATCCAGAAATTCCACCATTTTAGTACTTATATTCATAGTTAATCTCAAATTCAATGAATTAGAGTTTAATTTATCAACAAACTCAACTAATTCCTCCTCCAAACCATTCCATATCAAGAAGATGTCATCGATATAGCGTAACCAGAGGACCACGTGCTCCCCAAATCCACGCTCACCCACCACTACATGCTGCTCCCACCAGCCGAGGTGTAGGCAAGCATAGGTCGGGGCGCACGTGGCCCCCATAGCCACACCTCTACACTGTTTATAGAATTTCCCATCAAAAACAAAATAATTGTTCGTCAACACAAAATCCAACAATTGCAAAATAAATTCATTTTGTCCTGTAAATATGTTACTTCTTGTGCTAAGATATTCACCACAAGCCCGCAAGCCACATTCATGGGGGATTGATGTGTACAGGGACTCCACATCTAGCGTAACCAGAAGTGAGTCCCTGTCAACAACCAAATCCGCCAAACGGCGTAATACATCCCTAGTATCCTGAACATACGAGGGTAACGAGACCACAAATTGTCTGAGTCGAACATCAATATATCTACTGACCTGTTCAGTAAGCCCCCCGATTCCTGCCACCACCGGTCTCCCCGGAGGAGAGACCAGTGATTTATGGATCTTAGGGAGAATGTATATTGTGGGGATCCGTGGATTCTCCACATACATATATTTAAATTCATCCTGAGATATTAAATTAGTTTCCAAAGCAAATCGTAACATAATCAGTAGTTTCCTCTGAATTTGATCCGTCGGATCACAATCTAATCGTTGATAACATTTTTTATCCCTCAATTGTCTCAGAATCTCCTTGATGTACATCTCAGATTTCATCAGCACCACGTTACCGCCTTTATCAGATGGTTTTATCACTAGTTCTTGGTTATTCTTTAAATCTTGTAATGCAATTTTTTCTTGTTCTGATAAATTAGGGGGAAACGTGGTCTGACAAGAAAGATTGATCAAATCTTTTTCGACCAAGTCCGTAAATACTCTGATATTGGGGTTTAAACTCAGAGGGGGCATGACTTTTGATTTATCTTTCAGATTGGTAAATATTTTTTCTTTCTGTTGTTCTAATTGACCCCCAGTTCCTTCAATGTTATCTAGCAGTAAGTCCTGTAAATGCAACAGAACCTCCTTATCTTGATCATTCAATTGATGAGGGTTGGAGTGCATGTACCTAAGCAAAACTTTACGAGAGAATAAATGTACATCCTTTATCATTTCAAAGATGTCATTATTAGATGAAGGAGCATATGATAAACCCTTTTTAAGCAGGGACACATGTGCCTCACCCAACTTAAAGTCTGTTAAGTTAATGATAACCTTATCTTCCATTGCCTCTAAATTGCCAGTATCGCCCAGGTTACCAAACACCTCAATGCCCCCATCAATTTTCATTTCGCCTTTTTGCTGCCTCTGTGTGTGTGTGTTAGCTTACTGCTGACTTTCTCTATCTGGATAGATATATATTACAACGGCTGGATTTGAACTGTTGCTGTAAGGAAGCTAACCACTGCTGCTTTTTGCATGGCCATTACTAACTTCATGCTTGCAAGCTTTTCTATATATTTTTCCATTCTAGGGCTTGTTTATTTATATATTTTTTCTATATGTGGAGTGGCTCTTCTTTCCTGTGTGTAGCTATTTTTATGGGGGGTTTTGACTTTAGTATTTATGGGGGGGAGAGGTGGAGTTGACCTCCTTCTTCTCTGGGGGCTTCATGGGTCATTATAGCATTATATGATATGTGATTGATTTTTGTGTGTTATTTTTAGATTATTTCTCTAATAAAGTCTGGAGAAGTATGAGTGCCGTTATATAATCTCTGTTTTGCTTTATTTTTATTTGAGTCATTTATTAGATTATACTGGCACCCTGTGTGTATGTACACACGGTTTCACTTCCCAAGTATACTATACTAGTGCTCACCTATTATCATTATTTTTTATGTAATACAACCCCACAGCCAGTCTACCGCTAGGATGAATACATACATGAACCAAGCCCTGTAAGGCCAATGAGGCTCAATCTGAGTGAAGTAAGCACAGCCCATCTTGATCTGGGGATTAAGGGAAGAGGAGGAAAGACATAAGCAATGGGGAGACTGATACAAAACAACCACCCAGTCCACCACAAAGGTCTGCCAATCACAGGACCTAGAGCAAAACTGAGGAACCTAATGGTAAGGCCAAGATACCATAAGGTCCATAACCATCAGACACCACAACTCAACTATGGAATCAAAAGCAGACTGCTTTAGTTACCATTCACTGGGATCCGGGAGTTGATGACAGTCTATCGTTATAGTGTTTACATTCTGGGATATGAATTGGAAATATGGCCCTGCGCATGAGCCTTCTCCTAGGAGTATCAATATGACTATGTTGCCAAGCTTCTGGCCCTTCACCGACATCTGCCTTAAGCTACCGCCTATGCAATGTCAGACTGGATCTGAACTGGCAGCTCACAAAGCAACCGGCACTACTGCTGAAGAGCTAGACAAATTGCCCAAAGTTTCTGCATACTGATAGAGAGCTGGCTCTCATGGCCAGATCAAAAGCCAGCATCCGCTGTCATTACTGAACAGTACCCTATGGCAAAGAAGAGGCCCACTGGATGTACGGCACTGCCTCTAGCAATTAAAACACAGATTCCAATATCTTCATGAAGTTAGGTGGATAGGTGGGAAATGGCCCACAACAAAACACAGGGATCAAGTCAAAATCAATCATCGGTGGTGGTGGGGGTGGTTGGGGGCACCAATAAATTGGTAACGGAGATCCTTAAAGGCAAAGAGATCTCCTATGCTGCACATGAATTTTATGTACAGAGAGGCCACCTAATACCTGGATACACAGGGGTAATGACTGAACACAGGGAATCTGCCTTGAACTTTGGCTTATGTAATAAATGATTGAGACATTTCAGGTCTAGTACCCAACAGCCTCCATCTGTCACTAGAACTTTAAAGAGGTTGTTGTAAAAACACCACAAGCCTTTGTTGATGGAGTACTGAACCCAAGACCTCCACATGTCCAGCAAGGGTTGAACCACCTGCCAAAACTAAAGAGTCCTCAAGGGATCTCATGACCCCCCCAAGATGAAGCAGCACAGTGAAGGGTGTCCTTGAAGTTTATCCAATACCCCTACAAAACTACCTTTAAAACTCCTGTGTCCAAAGACAGTCCACTCATCTTGGTACAGATGCAGGTGTCCTTCCAGCACCTGAGGCTACCCAGTATACGAGTCATGCTGATGAAGTCTTATCAGAGGAATGATTCTGAGCTGTCTTCTTGGCTGTCCAGTTCATCTTGAACTTGAGGGAAACAGTTCTGGTTTGAAGAAGGAGGATGTGCCTTAGTCACTTGTGAGTGGGAGTGAGGGGGCTAATTATCCTATCCAATTTAGAGCCAAATAGTTTGCCCATTAGGATTTTGCAGAAGACTTATCTGCTACCCAGCACACTGCAGGAAAAGCAAACATCTTTTCGAAACACAATCTTACAAGCTTGAAAAAGTAGAATGCTCTCAATATCTCTCCCTCTCTCTCAATATCTCTCCCTCTCTCTCAATATCTCTCTCTCTCTCTCAATATCTCTCTCTCTCTCTCAATATCTCCTCTCTCTCTCAATATCTCCTCTCTCTCTCAATATCTCCTCTCTCTCTCTCTCAATATCTCTCTCTCTCTCAATATCTCTCTCTCTCTCAATATCTCTCTCTCTCTCAATATCTCTCTCTCTCTCTCAATATCTCTCTCTCTCTCTCAATATCTCTCTCTCTCTCAATCTCTCTCTCTCTCTCAATCTCTCTCTCTCTCTCAATCTCTCTCTCTCTCAATCTCTCTCTCTCTCAATCTCTCTCTCTCTCTCAATATCTCTCTCTCTCTCAATATCTCTCTCTCTCTCAATATCTCTCTCTCTCTCAATATCTCTCTCTCAATATCTCTCTCTCTCTCTCTCAATCTCTCTCTCTCTCTCAATCTCTCTCTCTCTCAATCTCTCTCTCTCTCTCAATCTCTCTCTCTCTCTCAATATCTCTCTCTCTCTCAATATCTCTCTCTCTCTCAATATCTCTCTCTCTCTCAATATCTCTCTCTCTCTCAATATCTCTCTCTCTCTCAATATCTCTCTCTCTCTCAATATCTCTCTCTCTCTCTCTCTCAATATCTCTCTCTCTCTCTCAATATCTCTCTCTCTCTCTCAATATCTCTCTCTCTCTCTCAATATCTCTCTCTCTCTCAATATATTAATTATATATATAGATACATATTCTGTTAGTTGGAGTGGAGCACTCCTATATAAATGCAACTTGCCTGGGTACCAGCCGGGAAAAATTGCAGATACTGTTTGAAGAAAACCGCACTCATAGGACTTCTTAAAGTGAAATGAGGTGCTGATTTATTTAAATCGATGTTTCGGCCCTACTGTGGGCCTCAATCTTGAGAAAGGCCCACAGTAGGGCCGAAATGTCGATTTCAATAAATCGGCACATCATTTCACATTAAGAAGTCCTGTGAGTGCGGTTTTCTTCAAACAGTATTATAATTATATATATACACACACACACACACACACACACACATATATACACATACATATACACACACACATAGGGTTCTACTGTTCTTATCCGTAAAATCCTTTTCATTTTCATCCATATGGAACACTGGAGACACCTTGGTAGGTCTGTGTGGGGAAGAGATTCGACTTGGCAGACACTTAGGGAGAGTAGAGCAACAACTGACCACTGCAGGAGAAGCTCATGAAGATCTGGTGGTCCTATGCTTCTATATAGGCTCTGACACAGCTAAAAACCCCCTTCACATATGAAGTAGCCCCACATTCCAGAGTCCATCAGGATCTTTGAGGAAGATAAAAAGCACCCCCAACTGCAGAACAACATGGCAGCCATGAGAGATAAAATGAAAAGACACAGCGACGCAATATAATTTTAAGGGTTCACAGTTCCCATATAATTGCCTCAGAAATCCCAAAATTACAGAAGGGAAGGGTAAGGGAAACGGATATAAATTAAAAGAAAACAAGTGGAATACAACACAGACTTTAGACCGTGGCCATCTGACAGACATATGACATATCAGCGCCTTTGATAAGGGACTAAAGAGTGGCCTTCTCATAGGGCAGGCTATAACCCTGGACAGATATTAAGCTTTTTCTGTGTCCTTTTCAGCACTGCATGCAAGAGGAAATTACATTTAAAGAAACAGTAATGTTTCACAAAAACAGCAGCTCCAATTACTCTTCATAGTATTTGGGCCATGGAGAGTTATTTCAGTACTGTCAGAGTTGTAGTTCAAGAGTAATTGAATTATAAAATTTCCCCCTACTGCCCCTTTTACCTAGTGTAAGCCACGTCCCCTCAGATGTGGAATCTGGTCCACAGACCAGACAGCTCACAGCAAGGGACAATCTTCTTACTGTGAGAACAATGAAAGCCCTGCCCCCATTGACAGGTTTTCCCCTTATGCTAATTTAAGATTGTCCAGATGGATCACAGAGAGGGACAGTCTTACTGCTCTGAAGTGAGCAGTGTTATATCAGTAAAAGGGGCAGGAGGGGGATAATTTATCATTCAATTACTCTTGAACTACAATTCTGACAGTATTGAAATAACACTCTCCATGGCCCAAATACTATTACGATTAATTGGAGCTGCTTTTATTATGAAACATTACTATCCCTTTAACAGAAGCCAACCATATGGGGGAATAACTTACTGAAAAAGGAAATAAAATAGATTCAAAGAAATTAAAGAGAGCAATAGAGGACTCTCACTCCTGTAGGAAGAAAATGTAAAACTAATGTTGTTGCTAATGGGTAAAAGTTACATGGAGCTGGGAGGGAGCCTCCTTCTCCCAAAAGCAAATGTCCTGCCTTTGAGTGGTAGCTACTTAACCCCATGATTCCTATTTTCCACAACGGACTAAAGAGAAAAAGCTGTACATTGCATAACAAGCCAATCTTTGGTTACTGGGAAAGTACTTTGTATGAAACAATTTCAATCATCTCCAATTCAGAGCATAAGAAACCATTCAATTAAGTCAATACACATTAAAATTCAAGTCAACTTCACTCATCTACAAGCCAATTACCTCTAAATTTTGACATTCCTGAGCAGAGTTTGTAGGTAGGCCAATCCATTTAATTTCTTTCTTTTCTTTAGAAATAATGTTCATGGCCATAAGCACATTTAAGGCATCATAGACACGGCGTCTTATATTCTTCTGGTCATATGCTTGCTGAAAGGGAAAAAAAAAAAAAGAGAAAAAAAAAACGGAAATCCATAAAGATGACAAAGGATATTTGGCAAAAATTTATTAACGGAAATACACTGCCAAGTCTACTATACTGAGCAATCACATACTTACCGATTCATTTGGTGATATATGGTTATCTGCTGAGCTGAATTCTGCAACCAGTTCATCAGCCACCTCATTATAAGATGTTGTACCTTTCTTCTGTACCTTCTCACATACCTTCATGGAGAAATGCCGCAAGCCCTTACCATTCTTTTCACCTTTTTTATTTCTCTTCCTGACAAAAGTTAGAAATATATAAGGTCATACTCTGTAATTGCACATGAGCACTTTTTATTTATCGGGGGGGTACTGTTCAGAAAAAGTTTATTATTTATTAGACAATGTAATTTTAGTGGACTTACCATTAAATACTTCTCGCTTTAGACCCTATGGAACACAGGAACCATGTTGAGTTGAGCTCCCTGCTCCTGGAAGGCAGGGAACTGCAAAAAGACAGGGTATTTGGCAGAGACTCCCTCATTCTCCAGCTCAACCCACTGCCAATCAGATTCATGTGTGATAAGTACAATGGAAAAAAACTGAAGCTGAAAAAGAAACCCATTAGACTAAGACCCTAAGAGGATTCCTCTGCCTGCACAAGGAATGACAGGTAATTTTTTTCCTCTGGGTGGGAGTCCTATGTTTAATACGGACTAAAGAGAAAAGGATTTAACAGTAAATAAAATTCTTTTTCCTCTTATGTGCAATATTAAATGCAGGAACCATGGGGGTATACCAAAGCATCCAAAAGAGGGGAGGGAAAAGAAAGACTCCCAAAGTATACAAGTATTCCATAGGAATGACTGGATCTGCATAATCTCATGCGTCAACAGACACCTGACTAGCAACCCAAACAAGAGCCAACGGGGCTCGCACAAATTAACAACTGAGCAATAGAAATTATAGAAAAAGGGAATCTTTGTACTTTACAATAAATCTCTCTCTTAGTCCGTTTAGGGATGCAGGTACCATTAAGGTATAAGAGGGTACCTAAAAGAGGCAGGGCACGCTAGTTGAAATTCTTCCCACTTACATGTGCCTATACCCCTCCTCTGTCGCTTTTACCTCAACCAAAGTGAGAAATGTTACAGACACTAACAGCGCAGTCAAATAAAAGCAAGGCATCCCGATCCAAGTTAGTTTTTTGTTGGAAGGATGCCCAGCATCCCTCAATGGACTAAGAGAAAAGGATTTATCAGCGAGTTAAAAATCACTTTTTTCCTCTAGAGTCATTGAGGAATGTAGAGAGCATGGGGAGGTCCCAAAAAACTACTGAGAGGGAAAGACAAATAATGAACAATGGCCTCCAAAACTGGCATCTTGAGATGGAAACATTTTAACTTTGTGAACGTGCAAACAGATGACCTCATTGCTGCTTTGCATAAATGGTCAACAATTCAATTCAATGCCCATGAAGTACTGATGGGCCTCATTGAACAAGCTGTCGTTCCGAATGGTGCTGGAACAGATTTCACTCAGTATGCTTGTCTTATAGTCTGTTTGAGCCATGAAACAATATTTGTCTTAGATGCTGGTCTGGCGTTCTTAGTGACATCCAGAAAGACAAAATGTATTGGTCTTCCTAAAGGATTGTGTGAATTGGACATATTGTTGTAGACATCTAACTACATCAAATGTATGAAGAGATGTGTTTTTGGTAGATGGGTTAGGACAAACAAGGAAAGTAGACTCAATTTATGTGAAAAGCCGAAAATACTTTGGGTTGGGAACAGAAACAGTCCTCAGCTGGAACCGAGGCCTTAGTCAGGGTGGAGGGAATTATGAACAGTTCCAAATACCAGGCAATTTTAGCACAAAACCTTCAGGCGTCCGTTAGAAAGCTGAAGATGAAGTTCACCTTTCAGCACGACAACGACCCAAAGCACACATCCAAATCCACACAAGCATGGCTTCACCAGAAGAAGAATAACATTTTTAAATGGCCCAGCCAGAGCCCAGACCTGAATCCAATTGAACATCTGTGAGGTGATCTGAAGAGGGCTGTGCACAGGAGATGTCCTCGCAATCTGTCAGATTTGGAGCACTTTTGCAAAGAAGAGTGGGCAAATATTGCCACGTCAAGATGTGCCATGCTAATAAACTCCTACCCAAAAAGGCTGTAATAAAATCAAAAGGTGCTTCAAAGTATTAGTTTAAGGGTGTGCATACCTATGCAACCAGGTTATTGTGAGTTTATTTTTTTATTTTCCTCCCTCAATGATTTGTTTGTTTTGCAATTGAATCGTTCACGTTATAGGTCACATTAAAGGTGGAAAAAGTTCTGACATGATTTATCTGTCTCATTCTTTAACATCACAAGAACCTGGCATTTTAAGCAGGGGTGTGTAGACTTTTTATATCCACTGTAGGTAAATGCTGTCCTAATGGAACTAGCATATGTGAGCAGTGAAGTATACCACCCAATAATTCTCCTCACTACAAAAGGAGGGTCCTATGTTAACAAATAAAATTAAAGCAATAAATAAAATAAATAAATTAATTTATTTTCTTGTAGAAGGAAATCCCTGTACCTCCTGAGGGAGACACTTTAAAAAAAGACAGTTGGAGGAGGGGTATAGGCATCAGGAAGTGGGAAATGTTTTGTTCAGAGTACCCTGCCTCCTGTAAGCACACTTCTATATCCCATTGTCCCTGCAGCCCTCAAGGACTCTAGAGAAAGAAGACAGGCTGCAATGTCTGAAAGACTTTCCAGCTGAGGACAGGACATTGGCACAGTAGAGTTTGGTAAATGTGCGCAAGGGGAAAGTGTCCCAGGTTTGCACACCTGTTCAGCTGAAGCCTGATTTTAGTATGCCCAGAAAGCACCCACAGACCTGATGGAGAATGTATTGACCCTGAAAGGGGCAGGTTTCTTCCTAATCACATATGCTTGGTGGATGGTAGCCTAGATCCAAGAGACAATGGTGACCTTGGATGCTTGCTGACCAGCCCTAGATCCTTCAGGAATGAGAGGGAATTGGCTTTACGGATAGGCCAAGTACAATGAATGTAATACTTAAGGCTTTGCAACACAGATGGATATCCTTCTAATGTCTGTATGAAGGGCCAGGACAAAGGAAAGGCAAAATGATCTTCTGATTTATGTGATAACCTGAGAACCTTTCATAAGAACTCCTGAGAAGTATAAAGTCCTGCCATACCTCTAGAAAAAGAGGTTTGCAAGACACAGCTTGCAGCTCAGCCACCAACTGAACAAAGGCAGTGGTAAGGAGGAATGCCATTTTGAGCGTTAGGAGTAGCAAAGGGACCAGACGTTCAAAAGAACTACTCTAGAGGACACTTTAGAACAAGTTGAGGTCCCACAGTGGTATGCAGTCCCCAAAGGTCCTGAAATTAAGTAAAGGCAGTAGAACAGTAATAAGTCTGAGGGGGACCGAAAGGGCTGAGATTTTTACCTTAATGGAGTTCAGACTAAGGCTTTGGTTCACCCCATCTTGAAGAAAGTCCAAGATGGCGAGGATATCAAAGGTCTCAGCAGACACATCCTTGTCAGCATACTGCTGGTGAAGATGGTACAAATTCTATAGTATGCCTTTAAAGCTACAAGCTTCCTGGCACATCGAGGAGATTACTATCGGAGAACCCCTTTCTTCTCACAATGGTGGTCTAAAGAGCCACGCCGTTAAAGAAATACTCTCCACGTCCTTGTACCATGTGTGACCCTGGAGGAGGAGATCCAGTCTTCGTGGAAAATGGAGCAGCTCTTGAATGGATAAGTTGAGAATAAAGTGATCAGGACAACTAAAGTATTCTCCATGCAGATCTACAAGATTTCTCTGGGAATTAAGAGGAATCAGTGGAAACACATTGGACAAATGGAAGTTCCACGGGATGGATATAGCATCCATCTCAAAAGTCCAGTTATCCATTGTCCCAGAGCAGAACATGGGGACCTTCCTGTTCTATTTCTGGGATACTCCACAATTGAACTCTTTGGTAGAATATGTCAGGATACAGCCCAGTTTCCTGCATCCACGTCTTGATGGCTGAAGAAGTCTGTGACCATATTTTCTATTCCTGGGATGTGGACCACTGAGATGGCTGGTACCCGGTTCTCTGCTCAGAGAAGAAGCCCCTTCAATACCTTCCATGCTTTCTCAGTCCGTGTTCCATCCTGCTGGGAAATGTAGCCGCCACTGCTGGGTGGTCCGACGGAACCTTATCTGAGGATGTACCCCAGCCCCTCAGGCTGGCAGCTGTCATGACTAGTTTGCACCCTGGAGTCACAAATGGGCACCCCTGAGTCAGATGGGGTTATTAAGCCACCAGTGGACGTCCTCCCTTGCTTGAGGACATAGGGTCATGTAACGAGAAAGATGGTCCCACTGACAGGAGTACGTCATGAGGATGTCCTGCTTAAAGGGATAGTAATGTTTCATAATAAAAGCAGCTCTAATTAATCATCATAGTATTTGGGCCATGGAGAGTGTTATTTCAATTCTGTCAGCTGTAGTTCAAGAGTAATTCAATGATAAAGTATCCTCCTCTCACCCCTTCTACTGATGTAACACTGCTCAGCTCAGAGCAGCAGAGAGGTGCCCAGGTAGATTGCAGAGATGGATCTTCAATTAAGATAAGGGAAAGAGCTGAAAAACCTGTCAAGGGGGGCAGGGTTTTTATTGTTCTCACAGTAAGACTGCCCCTTGCTGTTATTTGTCTGGTCAAACAACCAGATTCCACATCTGAGCTGAGCAGTGTTACACTAGGTAAAAGGGGCAGGAGTGGGATACTTTATCGTTCAATTACTCTTGAACTACAACTCTAACAGTATTGAAAGAACACTCTCTATTGCTCAAATACTATGAAGATTAACTGGAGCTGGTGTTTTTGTGAAACATTACTATCCCTTTAAGTTTCCTTGCGTGAAACGGAGAATAACGGACTGTTTCCAGTGCAGACAGCAGAACTCACATGTAGTACCTTATCAATTCTGAGGGCAACTCTAGCATTGTGACACATCCTGAGACAGGAGTTTAATCTAATGTCAAATTATACTGCCCCATAACGAAACAAAAAAAAAAAAAAAAAGTTCCATTTCACCTGTCTTCTTGGATGCATAACACATGAATCTGGTGGTGGTGATGGGGGAGAGCTGGAGGATAAGAGTGTCCACCCCAAAGACCATGTCTTTTTGAAGTGCCCTGCCCTCATGGAGGGATATTAGACATGAGAATTAGACATTACACATACATACAGTATGTCCATACATCCATCTAGATATAAACATACATATGCAAGTGTTATAAAAAATAAATCATGTTTCTGGTTTGCTGTTAGCCACTCCCAGGGTGACAAAGGCAGAGTTAGGGGGGAAAAATTAGGGTGGGGCTCTGCAGAAGCAATCTGCCTCACACTGTTCTCTGTGATTAGGTCTGCCTCACAGTATAAGCTATTGGAAATGAGGAAGCATCCAAATCACTCCAACACTTGACTCACGGCAAACTCACTACAAATTTGCCCTCATGCCCAAAATGGGGGAATTTACTTACAGATATTCCTAGTGTCTTTCCACGGTAGTAAAATTAATGGGTTGTGATTTGGCTATTTTACTACAGCCCCATTTGAGGTTTGCCTCCTTAACTAAAGGAGCAGTAAATTTAACATGGCTCTCTAGAGGCCAGATCTCAGTGTTTCTGGAGTATTCTATAGGAGAGGAGCTGCTGACCATAATTCTGTAAAATGTATTGGTTTTAGAACATTTCTGGCAGTAAGCTTGCTTTATTTCCAGAGTATAACACGTGAATGAAACAGTTTTCAAAAAGTCTACTGTTCCTTTATAGGAAGGAGGCTGGATTCGCTGAACCCCATAACCACAGTAAACATTTTAAGGGCCAATTTATTTGTATCTTATATAATACGCCAGCATCTTTGTGCGTGCGTAAAAAAAGAAAATGTATGCACTCAAGAAAAAAAAAAAATTATGACCAGATTCCACGTCTGAAGGGAGGTGGCTTGCACTTGGTACAAGGGGTGGGAGGGGGATGCTTTAGCATTCAATTACTCTTGAACTACAACTGACAGTATTGAGATAACACACTCCATGGCCCAAATACTATGAAGATTAATTGGAGCTGCTGTTTTTGTGAAACATTATCACTTTAAAAACCTGTCTTCAGCCAAAGATTGAATATCTAGTCTTTAGATTATAAAGTGCTAACCTATGAAGCTGTGTGTGTGTGTGTAACCGCACATGTGCAGTAGAGACTGCCAGAACGATGCAGTCATGCGCAGTAGAGACTGGCTGAAAGCGCTGTTCCAGAGCGGGGCGCCCCGAAAGGCTCACCGTCGGGACCGCTGGGTGGCACTTTAGCCTGTGTACACGGACTTTCATACTAGTTGATAATCGAGATGGAAGCCCACGTAGATGCTCTGCAAATTTATGATGAAGAAGCAGCCACATTCTTTGCCCAAGATGCAGAACTGGCCCCAATGGAATGAGTCTTAATTTTGGATGGAGCCTGAACTCTGGCTTCCCTACATGCTGTACATTCTGTAATCCACTGGGAAATAGAAGCCATTGATGTTGGGAGATCCTCATTCTATCTCCCTTGAAAGTATACGAAGATTGCTTGAGCACCTAAAGTCCTCCACTGATTACCAGAGATGCATCTTATCAAATCGCATCTCAAATGTCCCCTCTGGGATTAGGACAGAAGGATGGTAAAATAACTTCAGATACCAATTTAGATCAAACCACCACCTTGCCATGACAAATAAGTATTTTAGTCTTGCCTGTTAAATCCCTTTCTCTTCATCCATATAGGTTACAAGTCACTTTCGGAAGGCGACTGCCCCTTTAATTAGGTAGGAACAATTCTTGAAAAGAAGTGCAGGGTGGAGCCTTCCTTCTCTCCTTAGCTGTGCACCAGCCATCCCCATCCAGTAAGATTTGAAACAATGCTATTGACTAGGTAGCAAGAAGGGAAAAGAAGACTCCTGTGAGCATGAACCCGAAAGGACTCCCACGTTCAGTCACAGTAGAACCAAGCATGGTCCCTTGACAGGGTGGGAGACCTGTAACCCTGTAACCTATATGGACTAAGAGAAAAGAATTTAACAGGTAAGACTAAAATCCTCTTTTTTTTTTTTTTTTTTTGTCGTCCAATCTAGGTTACAGGTAACTTTGGGATGTACCAATATTGAGTTTCCCAGAGGCGGGAAAGAAGGCAAGGACCAGGAGACAGTCCCCAAAGTCACCAGAGCATATATGAACCAATCAGATCATAAAAACAGCCCTTATGAATAAAGTGTGAAGGGACACAAAACTGGAGTCTTACACACTAGGAACTGACAGCACACAAAACTAGATCCAACGAGGCTCAATAGTTAAGGAGTACTAAAAAGTAGAGAGGAAAACCCTAGACAGACAAGACTGCCTCTAGGACCTTCCTAACTAAGCTGGTATCGGCCAATGCCACGACATCAACACGGTAGTGTTTAGAGAAGGTGTGCACAGACGACCAAGTGGCCGCCTTGCACAACTGATCAGCTGAGGCCTGATTCTTTTAGGCCCAAGAGGCCCCAATAGACCTAGTTGAATGAGCAGTGACGGAACAGACTTCTTCCTCAGTTGGTAAGCCTTACAAATAGTAGACTTAATCCAGGAAGCAATGGTAACCTTGGACACTGGTTTACCTGCCCTAGGACCCTCAGGAATGACAAAGAGCGCGTCAGACTGACGAGTGGACTCCGTGCGGTGCACACAGAACTTAAGGCAGCGCACCACATCCAACAAGTGAAGATCCCTTTCCTTGTCAGAAGGAGGGTCAGAACAGAAGGAGGGCACAATGATTTCCTGATCGATGTGGAACTCTGAGACCACCTTCGGGAGAAATTGGAGAAGTGCGAAGAACCGCCTTGTACTTGTGAAAAAACAAAAAGGGTGGTTTACAGGACAAGGCATGCAACTCGGCGACCCTGCGAACAGACACTATTGCTAGGAGAAAGGCCATCTTTCAAGTCAGCAGGCGGAGAGGCATAGCAGCCAAACACTCAAAAGGGGGGGGTGCTGAAGGACCCCCAAAACCAAATTAGGATCCCACTGAAGAGTTGTGTTCTTAAAGGCAGGACGAGCATGAGCCATGCCCTGAAAGAAAACCTTATCAGGAAGAATGGTGATGTGTCTCTGAAAGAAAACAGAGCGCAGAAATCTGAACCTTCAAAGTACTTAGGCTAAGCCCCTTGTCAACTCAGTCCTGTAAAAAAAAGACAGGACCGTAGGAAAGTTGAAGTCCTGGAAGGGAAGATCCTTATCAGCATACCAAGAAAGAAAGATAGACCAGACTCTGTGGTATGCCTTAGAGGAGACATGGTTCCGAGCACTAAGCATAGTAGCCACTACGCCTGAAGAGAAACCCTTTCTCATCAATGTTGAGGATTCGACCACCATGCCGTCAAACACAGATGGTCCACATCTTCCTTCCACAGATAACCCTGTAGAAAATCCGGCCTGCGGGGAAGCCATAAGGGCTCCGCCACTGAGATATCCAGGAGCTCAGGAAACCATGCCTGCCGAAGCCAGTACGGAGTGATCAGAATTACTGGAGAGCCCTCCAGACATAGCTTCCTCAACACCCCGTGAAGCATGGGAATGGGAGGAAAGATGTACACTAGAGGGAAGTGCCATGGCAGGAGTATGAGCAACGCCCTGAAAGAAAACATTGACATCAGGCAGAAGTGTGAACCTTAAGGGAACTCAAACTGATACCCTTATCCACTCCGTCCTGCAGTAAGGACAGGACCGTTCGAAGATCAAAATCCTGAGAAAGATCCTTATCAGCGCACCGAGAAAAGTGGACCAGACTCTGTGGTAGGCCTTAGAGAAGACAGGCTTGCGGGCACTAAGCATAGTGGCCACCACACCAGAAGAAAAACCCTTCTTCAGTACTGAGGATTCAATTTCCATGCTGTCAAACCCAGACAGTCCACATCCTCCTTCCATAGGTAACCCTTTAGAAGAAGGCCCGGGTAGTGAGGCAGTGGAAAGGCTCTGCCATGGAGAGATCCAGAAGCTACGGAAACCAAGTCTGATGAGGTCAGTATAGAGCAATCAGAATGACTGGAGAACACTCCAGACGCAGTTTCCACAACACCCGTGTAGCATGGGTATGGGTAATAAAACACCATACCCTGCTTGTTGTCAGAGGAAACCCAGGAAGACTAGTCTCTGAGATGGGACAAGATCCGACTTTTCCATGTTGAGGATCTATCCGTGATGGGTCAGTGCATGAATGCAGTACTTGACCTGCTGATGAAGGAGTTTCGGAGAGGGGGCCTTCAGAAGAAAGTCGTCCATGTAAGGAGTGACTCTGACACTGTCCCGATGGAGGACAGACACTAATGCACTCAGGATGTGATTGAAGACCTGGAGAGCTGTCGCCAGACCAAAACTGAAAATGCCCTTCGTCGCAAGCAAACCAGAGGTACTGGCAGCTCTCTGGATGGATGGCAATATGCAGGTGTGCATCTTGAAGTTCAAGAGAAGCGAGGTATTCCTCCAGGAGACATGGCAGTGATCACGCAGGGACTCCTGGTGGTAATGAGTCTTGACCACAAAGGAATTGAGGTCCAAAATTGCATGACAGCCTCTGTCTTTCTTGGAAACCACAAACAGGTTGAGTAAAAACTCAAACCCATTTCTGGCACTGGGACTGGTTCCATAACATACTTATCCAAAAGGGTCTGGATGGCACCGTGAAACAAACAGCACTTCTCCACTTCCTGAGGAGTGTGAGAAGGAAAAATCTTAACGGGGTAGAGAGACAAAAAGGGTTCCTGGATTCTGCACCCGTCTGACAACCTGTAAAACCCACAGATCCCCTTGGGTGTCTGTCCAGACACAGAGGAAGTGGCACAAATGACCACCCACTGGATCGTGGGGACAGGGATTTGGTGAGTCATGCTGAAGCAGGTTTGGAGGTCTTTGCCTTGGTGGAGGGCTGCTTGGCCCTCCATTGTTGTTTGGGCTTGGAGGAGGAGCGTGGAGCCTGGAGGAGGAGCGCGGAGCCTGGGGAACCACCTGGTTCGCAGCGCTCCTCAGCCTGAAAGGGACAAAAAGGCAGATTCCAGTTGACTGGAGGCTTCTTCCTTGGCACTAAAGGCAGCAAAGTACTCTTACCCCCTGTGGCCTCGCTGAGCTCCAACCCAAACAGAAAGGTACTCTGAAAAGGCAATGAAAGCAAGGCTTTCTTAGAGGTAGTGTCTGCAGACTAGATCTTGAGCAAAAGAGCCCATTTGTCTACCAGAGACATGGTAGAAACCCTGGCCACCAAGCAGATGGCGTCAAAAATAGCAGCAGAAACATAATGCTGAGCCTCAAATGTTGGCAAGAAGCAGCAACATACCAGCAGAAGGAGCTCCCTGACGGACAGCTACAGTCAGCTGTTCAGTCCAAACTACATTGGCCCTGTTCACCCAAGCAGCGAACGCTGGGCGCAACGAAGTACCAGCTGTAGGAAGGATGGTTTTTAAGGATGTCTCAAGCTTCCTGTTAGTCCAGTCTTTGAGGACAGATGTGTCTGCCACAGGCAAAGCAGCGGACTTAGAAAGTCTACAGACTGGAGCGTTCACCTTGGGTGGATGAGACCACTGAGCTAATGCCGCTTCAGAAAAGGGGTACAACTTGGCAAACTTCTTAGAAACAGAAGATTTCTTGTCAGGAGCTTTCCACTCGACAGACACCAGATAAGGTCAAGAGTGGGGTCAGGAGTAAAACAGGTAGACTGTTTCTTGGTTTCCTGGAACACATCAGAGGGGTCCACAGGAGCCTGCGAAACCAAAGGAATGCTTAGGGTGTTTAACACTGCCCTGATCAGGCCCTCAGCAGAGGGATCAGGGTCAGCAGAACATTTCCCCTCGTCAGAATCTATCAACAGTTCCTCCACCTCAGAGGAATGTTATACATCAGGGACTCCCTGCGGTTTTGGCAGGGAAGACCTGATAGGAGTAGGGGGCTGCCAAGACTGGAAGACACCCTGCAATTGGGATGGAAGGAATTGTAAGGTAAACCTTAGGTCTCTAGTAGTGGCCTTAAACTCTTGCACCCAAACTGGTTCTTATGCATGGCTGGAGGTCCCTGGGGGAGACGCAGGGGCAGCAGTGCATGCTGGGCATAAATGACCTGAGTATTCTCTAGGCAACCCAGATTGACATGAGGAGTAGTGCACAATGGGGGACACAGACACCCCAGTATCCTTAGTCTTACGTCTAGCCCCAATGGAGTTGACATCCTCACAGTGTCAAAACATCCCAAGTATAAGGAAACAACCCAATACATTGTGTATGATTAAAATTTCACCCCAGAAATTGCTAATTTGCACTTATTTGACAGGTGAAGGGTTAATCTCCTAAGAGGAGAGTCGAAGCCCTGCGTACTCATGAAGGGAAAGCAGAAAATGGCTGCCGCAACAGAAGCCAATCAGAAACAAGCGCGCAAAGCAAGCGCTCATGGGATATTTTGTTTTTCCTAAAAAAGTACCCCAACAGTGCCCAAAGCCCCCCGAGCCCCCCAAAGTGCACAGAATATTGACCAGATCATAGAGCAAGGGCAGACAAACAAAATGAGCTGTATCTGAATTTGCTACGTTAAGGCGTTGCACAGATGTCCTATACTGTAAAGTCCCATAGAGGTGGATGGAGCATGGCGTCTATGCGATAAAGTGTGCGGAACTCAAATTTTCAAAATTTTACAGTGAGGTAAAAAAAAAAAAAAAAAAAAAAAAGTTGTAAAAACACCAGAAAGAATGTTAAAACGCTGTACCCTGAAGGGAAAAGTACGTAAAAAAAACCCAAAATATGCCAACTGACAGACAAAGGGTTACATTTACCACAGAAATGCAGCTCCAAAACCCTGACAGACATACAGACGAACTCGATGAGTGCAGAAGTATGTAGTAGGAACTCCAAAGGAGACCTCTGTGAGGAGAGGAAACGTAGGACAAGTAAACCTCAGCACTCAAAGGGTTGTTCACCTTTTCAGCAGGTCTTCTTTCTTCAGATTACCATGTATAAAGAAGAAGCCTCAGTGTGCAACTCCTATGGAAAGAACTTGCCAAACAAGATTTTCACACAGGGCTAAGAGGTCCACCATAGCGCTTGGAAACGGAGCTATCCACTAGGGAATGTTAGCAATGGTAATCCACCTAATGGTGGTATTCCATATCTAACAGAAAACAAAAAATAAGCTACTGTTCTCTTGCCTGTATCTTCATCAAGGTACAAATCTTTCTGGACAGGGGTGGCTAGAAGTAGCTAAGATGAGAAGATGGGCTCCACCCAGCATTCTCTTCAAGAATTATGTCTGCTACTTAAAGGGGTGGTCGCCTACCCAAAGTTACCAGTAACCTATATTGGACGAGAGAGAAAAGAGGATTTTAGTCTTACCTGTTAAATCCTTTTCTTAGTCCATACAGGTTACTGGTAACTCTGGGAGGCGATCCGCCCCTTTAAGTAGGCAGGAACATTTCTCTAAATGTATGCAGGGGGTGAAGCCTCCCCTCCCTCCTCAGCTGAATCCTAGCCAGCTAGCTCCAGAATGATTTGAGACCCTAATAACTGACCAGAAATAGGAGAGAAGACGACTTCTGTGAGCATGCCCCGAAGGTCTCCCCCGTATTGCCACAGGAGAGCCAAGCATGGTCTCTTGACAGGGTGGGAGACCAGTAACCTGTATGGACTAAGAGAAAAGGATTTAACAGGTAAGACTAAAATCCTCTTTTCTCTGTCGTCCAATACAGGTTACTGGTAACTTTGGATGTCCAACCATTAAGATTCCCAAAGGTGGGAAGAAGGCAAAGACCAGGCGCAAGGCCCCCAAAGTCACCAGGACCTCTATGAACCAACCGGTCAGAGATCCCAACAAAACTGAAGTGTCAACGGACACCAAACAGGGGTAAAAACACCCTAGGAACTTTAACACAGCACACTGTACTAGAGCCAACAGGGCTTAACAGTAAGGAAGCACTAAGAACCTGAGAAGAAGCTCCTAGACAGACAAGACTGCCTCCAGGATCTTCCTCCCAAAACTGGCGTAAGCAGATGCCAGCGCATCAACACGGTAGTGCTTCGAAAAGGTGTGCACAGATGACCAAGTGGCAGCCTTGCACAACTGATCAGCGGAGGCCTGACTCTTGAAAGCCCATGAAGCACCAATAGATCTAGTAGAATCAGTCGTGACCAGAAAGGGAACAAGCTTCTTCCTGAGCTCGTAAGCCTTACGAATAGTGGACTTGATCCAGGACTCAAGTCACTTTGGAAGCAGGTCATCCAACCCTGGGACCCTGAGGAATGACAAACAGTGGTCAGATTGCCCGACAGACTTAGTGAGATGGACATAAAACTTGAGATGCACCACATCTAACAAGTGAAGATCCCTCTCCTTGTCAGAGGTAGAGTCAGTGCAGAATGGCGGCACCACAATCTCCTGATTGATGTGGAACTCCGAAACCACTTTTGGAAGAAACTCCTGAGAAGTGCGAAGCACCTCCTTGTCCTTGTGAAACATCAAAACAAGTGGTTTACAGGACAGAGCATGTAACTCCATGACACTGCAAACGGACACAATCGCCAGAGAAATGCCATTTTCCACGTCAACAGGCGTAGAGGAATAGTAGCCAAGGACTCAAAGGGAGGGCGCTGAAGAACGCCCAAAACCAAGTTAAGATCCCATAGAGTAGCAGAAATCTTAAAGGCAAGATGAATATGGAGCAACGCCCTGGAAGAAAACCTTGACATCAGGAAGGATGGCAATGCGCCTCTGAAAGTAAACAGAGAGCAGATGCCTGAACTTTAAGGGAACTCAAACTGAGGCCCTTATCCACACAGTTCTGCAAAAAAGCCAGGACCGTAGGCAGATCAAATTCCTGAGACAGGTCCTTGTTAGCACACAAAGATAGAAAGGTCGACCAGACACTATGGTAGGCCTTAGAAGAAACAGGTTTGTGGCCATTGAGCATAGTAGCCACCACACCAGAAGAAAACCCTCTTCTTCAATATTGAGGATTCAATTTCCAAGCCGTCAAAGCGAGCCGATGAACATCCTCTTTCCACAGGTAACCCTATAGAAGAAGATCCGGATGGCAAGGGAGCCGGAATTTGCTCCGCCACTGACAGAGCCAGAAGATCCTGGAAACCAAGCCTGTCAAGGCCAGTACGGAACAATCAGAATGACTGGACAGCGCTCCAGACTCAACATCCTGTGCAACATGGGGAGGGGAGGAAAGATTTAAGCATGAGGAAATAACCAAGGAAAGGACATAGCATCCACCACTAGAGCTAGAGGATTCCTCCAGCGAGAGCAGAACCTCGGAATCAAGTCAATGCAAGGAAGACCCCACTTCTGAACAATGAGGGTAAACAGCTCTGGGTGCAGTTCCCACTCACCGATGTCCACTGTGTGTCGACTGAGGAAGAAAGCCATGACGTTGTCTACGCCAGGAATGTGCAGTGCGGATATGGCAGGAACGTGTTCTTCTGCCCACAACAAAATAGTCTTGACCTCTAACCAAGCGGCGAGACTTCTTGTTCCGCTCTGCTTGTTGATTTAAGCCACGGCCGTGGCGTTGTCGGACTGTACCTGGACTGGGCAGTCTTCCAGCTGAGGTGTCCAATGATGAAGGGCATGAAATATCGCCCGAAGCCCCAACACATTGATAGGAAGGAGAGATTCCTCCGGAGACCACCGACCCTGAGCATTCAGGTGACTCAGGTGGTCCAGAAGGATACCAAGAAGGACTTGCCCTTCAGCAGATTGGAGAGGCTGAGCCACCATGACAAACTCAGTTCCACATGAAGAGGAAGGGATACGGACGTCTTCAGAAGGTCTGGCTGAACCTTGCACACCTGTATCACAAATCTCTGGAGTTCTCTGGTGTAAGCCATGGCAAATGGGACCGCTTCTATGGTGGAGATGAATTTCCCCACTAGAGGGGACAGCTTCTTGGCTGGAACTGGATCGTGAGCCAGAACAGAACACTGTGGGGGATCTGATGAGCTACCTCGTCTGTGAGAAACACCATGCTCTGCTGAGTGTCGAAGAGAAGGCCCAGGAAGACCAGACGCTGGGATGGGACAAGATCCGACTTGTCTATGTTGATGATCCACCCATGATGAGTGACAGCATGAATGCAGTCCTGCTGATGAAGTTCCGCAGAAGGGGCTTTCAGAAGCAGGTTCTCCATGTATGGAGTAACTCTGATGCCATCCCGGTGGAGGACAGACACTAAAGCTGCCAGGACACGGTTGAAGACTTGAGGAGCTGTAGTCAGATCAAAAGGAAGAGCTGAAAACTGAAAGTGCCCTCGGTCGCAGGCAAATCTGAGATACTGCCGGCTCTTTGGATCAATGGCGATGTGTAGATACACGTCCTGAAGACCCAGAGAGGCAAGGAATTCCCCCAGGGACATAGCAGCAATCACCGTCCTTAGGGACTCTTGGTGATGAGTCCTGATCACAAAGGAATTGAGATCCTTCAAATCCAAAATGGAACGACAACCGCCGTCCTTCTTGGAGACCACACAGAGGTTTGACTAAAATCCCATACCTCTGTCTTGAACTGGAAAAGGATTTAAAACATCCTTTGTCCAGAAGGGCCTGGATAGTGCCATTGAACAGACGGCGTTTCTCTGCGCCCTGGGGCGTATGAGAAGGAAAAAAGTGAAAAGGAGGAGAAGAGACAAAAGGGAACCTGTAACCTTCCGCCACCACCTGTAAAACCTATGGGTCTGCCACTGAATCCTCCCAGTCGGTCACCCACAGCAGAGTGGGGACATGGGTTCGGCAAGTCATGCAGGAGGAGGCTTGGAAGCCTTAGCCTTGGAGGGGGCACGCGGAGTTGAGGGAACCACCTGGTTCGCCGGACATGTCGCAGTCTGGAAGAAATGAAAAAAAAGATTACGCTTGAAAGGCGTTTTCTTCCTGGGGAACAAGGGCACAAGGGTACTTTTACACCCGGTGGCCACACTAATCAGATCCTTGAGATCTGGTCCAAACAATGAAGTGCCTTGAAAAGCCAAGAAGAGCAAGGCTTTCTTGGAAGCAGTGTCAGCAGACCAGATCTTGAGCCAAAGAGCCCATCTAGCAACCACAGACATGGTGGAAACCCTAGCCACCAAGTGGATGGCATCAAATAAGACAGCAGAAACACAGTGCTAGGAGCAGCCTGATGGACAGCCAGGGTGAGCTGTTCAGTCCAGACCGCAATGGCCCGGTTAACCCATGCCTCAGAGAACACTGGACGCATGGCAGAACCAGCAGTGGCAAAAATGGACTTGAGGGAAACCAAGTTTTTTGTCAGCCCAGTCTTTCAGAGCGGATGCATCAGGCAGTAGACTTAGATAGCCTAGAGATAGGAGCATCCACTTTGGAGGGATGAACCCACCGAGTAAGCACCGCCTCAGAGAAGGGGTAAAGTTTGGCAAATTTCTTGGAAACAGGTTTCCTGTCTGGGGATTTCCACTCATCAGACACAAGGTGGTCAAGAGTGGGGTTAGGTGGAAAACAATTAAGGGGCTTTTTAGGCTCCTGATACACATCAGAGGGATCTGAAGAAACCTGAACTAAAGGAATGTTTAGGGTAGTCAAGACAGCCCTGATCAGGCCCTCAGCCGAGGGGTCAGGATCAGCCTTAAAGGGGTCCCCAAAAAACTGAGAGGAGCCCGCAGCAGAACATTCCTCAACATCTGAATCCACCAACAGTTCCTCCACAGAGGAATCTGATACGTCAGGTACTCCCCTGCAGTTTTGGTAGGGAAGATTTGACTAAAGAAGGGGTCTGCCATGAATGGAAGACCCCTTGTAACTGGGATGGAAAGAGTTGCAATGTAGACCTAAGGTCCCTAGTAGCAGCCTTGAACTCTTGCACCCAAACTGGCTCTAATGCATGGCTGGAGGTCCCTTGGAGGGACTCAGGGACATCAGAACATGCTGGGCATAAATGACTTTATCATTCTCTAGGTAACCCTGAATGACATGAGGACCAACGTGCAATAGGGGGCACCGAGACCAAAGTGTCCTTAGTCTTAGGCCTGGCCCCAAGCTCCAATGGATCAGACATTCTTACAGTGTCAAAAACGTTTAGAGTATTAGGAATCACCCAAATACAGTGTGTTGGATTCAAATTTCACCCCAGAAATCACTAAAATACAGTTATCTAGCAGGTGAAGGGTTAATCTGCAGAGGAGTGAAGAGTCCAAGCCCTGCATAGGATACTCGTCCTCGAAAAGGCACAAAATGGCTGCAGCGGCGGGAGTCAATCAGAAATGAGCGTGCGAAGCAAGCGCTCATGGGAAATGAAGTTTTCCCAAAGTACCCCAACAATGCCTGAAGCCCCCTAACACACTTAAAATGAGCCATCTCTGAAGTCACTACGTTGAGTGGTTGCAGAGATATTTCCCAAACTGTACAGTCCCATAGAAGTGAATGAAGCAATGGCGTCTACGCCAAAGATGCAAAACCAGCAGCTAAAGGGTTCAGTTACCACACAAACCTGCTCCAAAACACCCGACATACAGATAAACCCAATGAGTGCAGGAGTGTGCAATAGGAACTCCAAAGGAAAACCCCTGTGCGGAGGGGCACTGTGGGACATGTGGACCTGCAGCACTCAAAGAGTTGCACACTTTTCCTACGGATCTTCTGTCTTCAGATTATCATGGTTAAAGAAGAAGCCTCGTGGGCAACTCCTGAGGAAAGAACTTGTACCCAAGATCCCCCCCCCCCCAGGGCTTAAGGTCCACAACAAGCACCTGGTTACTGAGCTAGCCACATTTAAGGGCATTGTCAGTTATGGTAATCCGCCTAATGGTGGTATTCTATTTCTAACAAAAATAAAAAAAAAAAATTCTAAAACTATAGCAGAACTATTCTCTTGCCGGTGTCTTCACCAAGGAAGAAATCTTACTGGATCTGGTTGGCTAGCTGCAGCCAAGGAGGGAAGGTAGGCTCCACCCCCTGCATACAATCTAGAATTGTTCCTGCCTAATTAAAGGGGCGGATTGCCTACCCAAAGTTACCAGTAACCTGTATTGGACGACAGAAAATGGATTTTGACCATAAAGGAATTGAGATCCTGGAGGACCAAGATCTGACTAGAGCTGCTGTCCTTCTTGGAAACCACAAACAGATTGGAACAGAAACAAGAAGCTTTTTCCAGCTCGGGAACCAGTTCCAGAACCTCCTTGTTCAAAAGGGTCTGAATGGCACCATTGAAAGACGGTGCTTTTCTACTCCCTGAGAAGTGTGAGAAGGAAAGAACCTGAAAGGAGGAAGAGAGGTGAAGAGAATCCTGTACCCCTCTGAGACGACCTGTAAAACCCATGGATCTGCCACAGTGTCTGTCCAGACACTGAGGAAATAGTGCAGATGGCCACCCACAGGCGAATGGTGTCCGTGGTTTGGAGAGTCATGCTGAAGGAGGTTTGGAGGTCTTGGGATTGCTGGAGGACTGCTTGGGCCTCCACTGCTGTTTGGGCTTGGAGGAGGAATGCATAGCCTGGGGAACCACCTGTGACGTGGCACACACCTCAGCCTGAAAGGGACGAAAAATCTGTCTGACCTGAGGCTTCTTCTTGGAAACTAAGGGCAAGAGGGTGCTCTTGCCGCCAGTGGCCTCACTGATGATGTCCTTAAGCTCCGGCCCAAATAAGGACGTTACCAAAAAGGGCAACGAAAGTAAGAATTTCTTAGAAATGGTATCCACAAACCAGATCTTAAGCCAGAGCGCCCATCCTGCAAACACGGACAGGATAGAAACCCTAGCAACCAAACAGATAGGATCAAAGATAGCTGCAGAAACATAATGCCGAGCTTCAGAAGTGTTGGCCAAAAGCCGCAACAAGTCACAGGTAGGTGCACCCTGACATACTGCCACAGTAAGTCCAGATAGCAATGACCCTGTTCACCCAAGCAGCGGCGAATAAGGGACATAGGGATGTGCCTGAAGTAGCAAATATGGCCTTCAGAAAAGCCTCAAGCTTTTTATCAGTCCAATCCGGGAGCATTCTTATAAATCGGGCATTAGAGTATGCCCTGATGGAAGTACATGAATTTGTGTCTATCTAGTTGAACCTTAACATTACCATACTCTTCATCTTTTAAAGGGGAAACATATCTATTAAAAAAAAAAAAAAAAAAAAAAAAAAAAATAAAGTGGCTCTTATTGTTTTAAGTTCTCTCTCTATAGGCCCACAATTCACCTCTGCTCCTACTCTTTGCTCACTTTCCCCACAAGAATATTCCCTCTCGATTCCCTTCCTCCTTCTTTGCCCCTTCACCCTCACCTTTCCATGCCTCGTTCCACAAACAAAATCCTTGCCAGAATACTTCATTGCCCACTAGCATTTCAGTTAAACAATATAGACACTTAAAAATCATAAAAATATAAAATAAAACCCACTGGTGCATGTGATGTCCCAATATTGATAAACCATCTCCTGAACTGTGTTTTGATGCATCTCCCCAGCATGCACAAGAGCAATTAAAGTTCTCTGGTATATACAAAAGATAAGGATCATTAAGTCACGTTTTTTCCTCTTGTATATCCACAAGAGAAGGATAGTGAAAGCGTTTGTGCTGGCTATTTTAGTTTCCAACAATTTTAAGTAACATGTAACTAATTTCTTGCAACGTGCTGGAAACATTTTAAAGCTTAATTTACTTTAAGTATTATCTGAGAAGGTGTGATACACCAAAATGAAGAGACAAATGTAGCACATTCGGGAACTAGGATATTTAATTGGACACTAGGAAAAACATCCACCTGCCTACCCAAGTATGAATGTCTATCTCAGCCAGGTACTGAACACTTCATATAGGAACAACATATTTCTTATAAGTGGAGGAGGATCCTGAAGTATCTATTCAGGGGTTGCCTAGAAAAAATTATTCTACCCTGCAACTTCTAATTATTCTGTACACCTCACCTGATTCTGATGCAGATTATCCCTATGTTCTGCTACACAACTTTTTCTGAATCATATTTCTTTGCTCATGGTACAGCAGAGTTCCCCATCTACTCCTGCTTGACAATTGTTGTGCACTTAAGTTAGATTTTCAGCCCCTCCTCCCAGTGCTCACCACAATCCAATTCTCCTTCACTCATTTCAGGCAACACACCTTGCCACCTTCACCCACATATTTTCCCTTCCACACTTAAGTAAGCTGGCATTCATGTCACCAGAATGCCCTTACTAGGAAAGAATACTCAATGCTGCTGCCAAGCAGAATTTTAGCCTTCACTCAATACTGCACTCATCTGTCAGGCCTTTCAATGATTGATTGTATCCTTCAGTACTCCAAATTCTAGCGCTAATACTTTAAACTTAAGTAAATTCTGGTCTCTCCATCTCATGGATTTGCTCAGCATTGCCCTTTCAGTTGTAGTAGTCTAAGAACTCTAGAGCCATTTAAAACTCAAACATCAAATTTTACAAAGTCTGGTCCAAGTACAGCAGACTTCATAAAAAGCCTAGGGCTGCTTTTAGCTGTTGGGGTAAGCAGAAAACTGGCCCCTCAGCTGGAACCTCTATATCAGTTTTTTTTTTTTTTTTTTTTTCTTTCTAGTAAAGAGCTCCTATGTAATGCATCAGCGATGTACCAGAGGCTCATCAGAGCAGCCTTTAGATACTCTTGTTCTCCTGTTGGTACTCTGGGGTTCACAATGCAGTCATGACTTCATTGGCAAGGCTGCTGATAGTTTACAAGTGGATGACAGTTGCCCTTTAAAATTTAGTGCAACTTGCTAGCCAAATTAGTTCAATTATCGGAGCAAGTCCACGAAAACACATCTGATGCCACCTTGGCCAAAAATAAAATGACTATACACTATAATCAAAAGGTGCAAGGTTAACTTAAAAGATTCACATTAAGCAAACATTTTAAAGGGAAACTATGCTTATTGCCTGTATTTGCTATATACAATTTAGGCTCGTATTTATTTTCACCTTCAAAAAATTCACAGACTACCCAATTAATGATATTAGGCATAGAGAGCTCCATTTGTGATTTGAAAGTTAGTAATATGTCCCTGTTCAGTTACAGACTACAGTAGCATTCAAATGACAAACCAAAAAGATATAATTGCTGGCTATATAAATGACAAAATCTAAGCAATTCATTCTATTAAACAAATAAAGAGTCACTTATTAAGGGCATGGTTCCCTTATTAACTTCTCTTACCCTGCCGACCAAGGTGAGGAGTCTGTAGCTTGGTTCTGGGATACAAAGTGCGTGTTGGGAGTATGAGGACTTCCTATTAGGATGGTATTTGGCGCAGACTGTCTCTGTGGTGTTCCAATAACCTGCAGTTAAAATAAATCAGAGAATCAAGAATAATTCTTAAGAGGTCAGAGACTGGTTTAAACTGTGATTAAAGACCATTACACAAGGTATTCTATCTTTATCCTCTTCCTCTGCTGAAGTCAAATTAAGAAATACATTTCAGATGTTTATAGTATAGGTTAGACAGACATACCGTGCCCAGAAATGTGTTCTGGTGGGTTGCAGACACTGTATATTGCTTACGGCAGTGAACTACTGGTTTGTATGTATTGATGAGTATACAAAACTACTTCTCTTTCGTCCAATGTGGGATTTCGGGAACCATGGGGACATACCAAACCTATCCACCAAGACTGCAGGGAGTGAAAAAGGAAAAAGCCCTCCATTACAGACCAGACATCTGAGGTACAACAACTCTCAGGTGTCATACTCCAAACTAGAAAACCAAAGAACAGGAAACAAACAGCTAGTAAGACCTTCCATCCAAAACTGGCTTTAGCATAAGCAAGCATATAAACACTGTAGAGTTTGGCAAAGGTCTGAAGAGCCTGCCACCTTACACAGCTGCTCAGCAGTGGCCTGATTCTTATAGGCCCCATGACATGCCCACCAACCTGGTAAAATGTGCCATGAGCCAAAAGGGTAGAGGTTTCTTTCTGAGGAGATAAACCTGTCAAATTGCCATCTTAATCAAGGATGCTACAATAACTTTAAATGCGGCCTGGCGTGCACACTTGCCCTCAGGAATAGCAAAAGCCTAATTAGATTACTAAACAGGTGACATGTGATGAACACAGTAATTCAAGCACCTAACCACATTCAGCAGACTACAATGGTATACTATCAAAATGTTCCCCTCAATTTGGAGATTAATCCAGGGGTGTATTAAACATGTCGCATGGTTGCAAATGGAGACATTCGAATCTCACCCGCATAACAAAGTCGAAATGCACACAAAGGAAAATGGGCAAAAAGTGTACCAAGCTGAGCCAAATTAGTGAATGAGATTTACATGCAGCAGAAGCAGAGGAGCAAGCATGGCTGATACCACATTGGTGCGATTGCAGGGGGTATGATGCGGCATTAAAGGGTTAATAGAAAGTATTCTGTCCATTATCCCTTTAAGTGCTGCACCACAGCTCCTGCGGCATCACAGTCATGCTTGCTCCTCTGTTTCTGCTGTATGTAAATCTCCTTCGCCAATCCGGTTCTGCTTGCTACACACTTTGCCCATTTTCTTACGCATGTCACCCTTGGCATGCGGGCAAGATTCTTATGTCACCATTTGCAACCTGGCGACATTTAATGTGAAACCTAAAAAGAAATAGACCAGTGCTCAACACTTATTGGGTAATCCAACAGATAACACTGATCAGCATGGATGCACAAAAAAAAAAAATTCACATTCAAATATTAACACTATTTTATATAGCAACACACTTTCAGGGTTTATACATGTAGTCCTTTTAACCCCTAAAGGACCCATGACGGTCCAGGACCGTCATGGCTAAATTGATAGCAGCTTGCCTCCGTGCACGCTGCTATCATTAATTCCAGGCTGAGACTGAGCACTCCGAGACCGGGGCGTTCAGTCTAAGCCCTTCTTGCTTGTGCCAGTTCATGCGATCTCTGTAGCAGCGATCACATGTACCGGCATTCTGAGAAACAGAAGCAACATGCAAAGCATGCTCTGAGTGTCTCCTCTACCTCTGTCTCCCTTGCTATCAATGTAAGGGAAAAAGAAGTAGAGAGGAGACACCTAGTGGTAAAAAAAATACAGCAGCTGGGGGTATTAACCCCTTCACTGCTGGTGCAGGAGGCTGGCTAAATGCAGGTCAATTTTTGACCTGCAATGATTTTTTTTTTTTTTTACAAAGTAAAATTTTATTAAAAAAAAAAAAAAAAATCATTAAACAATACTGGAAGTTTGTGATTGTTGTGGAGCCATGTAATACACACCGCCAAATGTCAGGGATAAAAAAAAAAAGTGTCAAAATAGGGTGGGAAAAAGGGACATGGGGATTTTCACCCGGGGGGGCAGTGGCCACTTTAAACTGCGCATTGTGTAGGTATGACCGACAGTCATACTTTTCAAGCAGTCTCCATAAAAATTTAACCCTTTGTGCCCAATTGATCCCAAGAGAAAAAACAAAAATGGTGTTTTTTTTTTGTTTTGTTTTTTTAACTTTTTTTTTTTTTCATAAAGTAAATGGTGGATTATCCATATGTGTGGGGCATCAAAAGAAATCCAGTATATAATTTTTGGGGGTGGAATAAAAGACTTAGAGCGAAAGCACTGTTGAACAAAGACAGTCAAAAAGGTCAGAATTGATCCGGTCCTTAAGGATAAATAGGATTTTAGTCTTGCCTGTTAAATCCTTTTCACTTAGTCCATACAGGTCACTGGTACAATGGGAGGCGATCCGCCCCTTTAAGTAGGCAGGAACATTCATCAAAGTGTATGCAGGGGGTGGAGCCTCCCCTCCCTCTTAAGCTGCCTTCAGCCAGAACAAGCCAGATTGATTTGAGACACTAAAACGGAGCAGAGGTAAGAAGGAAAAGGAAGACTCCTGTGAGCATGCGCCTAAGGTCTCCCACTGAATGCCACAGGAGAGCCAAGCATGGTCCCATGACAGGGTGGGAGACCAGTGACCTGTATGGACTAAGTGAAAAGGATTTAACAGGTAAGACTAAAATCCTATTTTCACTGTCGTCCAATACAGGTCACTGGTACAATGGGATGTACAAACATTGAGCTTTCCCAGAGGCGGGAAGTAAGGCAAGGACCAAGCGCCAGGCCCGAAAGTCACCAGAACTGCTATGAATCAATTAATCATAGAGCCCAAAAACAGAAACGTCAACGGACACCAACCAGGGGTAAAAACGAACCCCCGAACTATCACAGCACACTGAACTAGAGCCAGGAGGGCTCAACAGCAAAGAAGCTCTAAGAACCACAAAGTAGAAGATCCTAAACAGGCAAGACTGCCTCCAAGACCTTCCTCCCAAAGCTGGCATCAGCCGAGGCCAGTACATCTACACGATAGTGCTTCGAGAATGTGTGCACAGAGGACCAAGTGGCCGCCCGGCACAGTTGATCAGCAGACGCCTGATTCTTATAGGCCCAAGAGGCCCCAATTGATCTGGTGGAATGAGCAGTAACCCTGAAGGGAACGTGCTTATTCCACAGCTTGTAGGCTTCACGAATGGTAGATTTTATCCAAGATGCAATAGTCACCTTGGATGACAGTCTCCCTGCCCTAGGCCCCTCAGGAATGACGAACAGGGCGTCAGACTTCCTGATAGACTCAGTGCGATGAACATAAAATTTAAGACAACGCACCACATCCAACAAATGGAGATCTCTCTCCTTGTCAGAGGAAGGGTTAGGACAGAAGGAGGGCACCACAATCTCCTGATTGATGTGAAACTCTGAAACAACCTTGGGTAAAAACTCCTTGGAAGTGCAGAGCACAGCCTTATCCTTGTGGAACACCAAGTAAGGAAGTTTACAAGACAGAGCTTGTAACTCTGCTACCCGGCGAACTGAGACAATAGCCAAGAGAAAGGCCATTTTCCAGGTCAAGAGACGTAAAGGAATAGAAGCCAAGGATTCAAACGGGGGTCTCTGGAGAACCCCCAGCACCAAATTGAGGTCCCACTGGGGAGTTGGACTCTTGAAGGCAGGCCGAACATGAGCCACACCTTGGAAGAAAACCTTAACATCAGGAAGAATAGCAATGCGTTCCTGGAAAAATACAGACAGAGCAGAAGTCTGAACTTTGAGAAAACTCAGGCTGAGTACCTTTTCAACCCCATCCTGCAAAAAGGCCAGGACCGTGGGAAGATGGAAATCAAGTGATAGATCCTTATCAGCACACCATGCAACAAAAGTTGACCATATGCGATGATAGATCTTGGAAGACACAGGCTTGCGAGCTCTAACCATCGTAGACACTACTGAAGAGAAAAACCCTTTCTTCTTCAAAATTGAGGATTCAACCTCCAAGCCGTCAAATGGAGATGCTGAACATCCTCCTTCCACAGATATCCTTGAAGAAGTAGATCTGGACGGGCAGGAAGCAGGAAGGGATTCGCCACTGACATGGCTAGCAGTTCCGGATACCAGGACTGACGAGGCCAATTCGTTGTGATTAAGATGACAGGACAACGCTCCATCTTCAGCTTCTGGATGACTCTGATCAGCAGAGGGAGAGGAGGGAAGATGTACGCTAGGGAGAACTCCCAAGGGATTGACAAGGCATCCACTGCTAGAGCAAGAGGGTCCCTCCACCGAGAGCAAAACACTGGCACCTTCCTGTTGTGCCATCAGATCCACCACAGGTACCCCCCCACACCTGGGTTAGAAGGTGAAACACCTCTGGATGAAGTGCCCACTCTCCGCTGTCGACTGACGACTGCTAAAGTCTGCCATGACGTTGTCTACTCCTGGAATGTGTACTGCTGAAATAACGGGCACATGAGCTTCTGCCCAAGATAAGATGGCCTTGACCTCTAACCAAGCAGTGAGACTTCTTGTGCCGCCTTGTCTGTTTATGTAGGCCACTGCGGTGGCGTTGTCGGACTCCACTCTGACTGGACAATCCTCCAGCTGAGATTCCCAGTGTCTCAGGGCAAGAAAGATGGCACGAAGTTCCAGAACATTGATGGAGAGGAGAGATTCTTCCAGTCCCCATTTCCCATGAGCACTGAAACGACCCAACACTGCCCCCCATCCCCGGAGGCTGGCATCCGTCGTGACTGTGGTCCAATAGGGAAGCTTAAAGGACCTCCCTTTCAGGAGATAAGACCGGTCCAACCACCATTCCAAGCTCAACTCGACATGAGGAGGCAGAGAGACTGACAGATGCTGATGATCTGGATGATTCTTGCATGTCTGAATCACAAACCTCTGAAGTTCCCTGGTGTGCGCCATGGCAAATGGCACTGCCTCTATTGTGGAAATGAATTTTCCCACCAGAGAAGTCAACTTCGGCACTGGAACCCTTTCGAGCTCCAGGATCTTGGATACACGGAGAGCAATCTGATGAGCCACTTCCTCCGGTAAAAACACCATGCACTGCTGAGTGTCGAACAGGAAACCCAAGAAGAGGATCTGTTGGGATGGGACCAATTCTGACTTGTCCAGATTCACAAGCCAGCCTTGGGATTGAGTGTCTGGATGCACAACTGAACCTACTGGTGAAGGATCTCCGCAGATGAAGCTTTCAGGAGCAGATCGTCCATGTAGGGAGTCACCCTGACAACATCTCGATGAAGCAGTTATTAAAGCTCCCAATACTCTCTGAAAAACCTGAGGAGCTGAAGTCAGTCCAAAGGGAAGAGCTGAAAACTGAAAGTGGCCTTTGTGACAGGCAAACCTGAGATACCGTCTGCTCTCTGGATGAATAGGGATGTGAAAATATGCATCTTGAAGGTCCAGGGAGGCAAGGAACTCCCCTGGAGACATTGCGGCTATCACAGAATGCAGAGATTCTTGACGATAGTGGGAACTCACAACAAAGGAATTGAGATCTTTGAGGTCCAAAATAGGACGAGCACCTCTGTCCTTTTTGGCCACAACGAACAGGTTGGAATAAAATCCTAAACCTGTGTCCACTGAAGGGACCAATTCCAGGACCTCTTTGTCCAAAAGATCCTGAATAGCGTCGAACAGACGTCTTTTTGTAGGCTCCTGAGAAGGACGAGTAAAATGGAACCGAAAAGGAGGAAGGGAAGAGAAAGGGATCCTGTATCCTTCTGATACCACCTGAATTACCCAAGGGTCCGCCACTAACTCCTCCCAAATCGGGTGAAAAATGTGGAGACGTCCACCTACAGCCGGATGCGGACCCGGGTTCGGTGAGTCATGCAGAAGCAGTCCTGGAGGTCTTGGCCTTGGGGGCAACTTTGGGCTTCCAGGACTGCTTGGGCTTGGAGGAGGAGCACGTAGAGGACGGACCAGTCTGTGACGCAGAGTGTGTCTCAGTTTGGAAGGAACGAAAGGACCGATTGCGTTTGGCTGGAAGCTTCTTTTTGAAGACTGATGGTAGAAGAGTACTTTTACCACCAGTGGCCTCACTAATCATCTCCTTAAGTTCAGATCCAAACAGTGAGGTCCCTTGGAAGGGTAATTAAAGCAAGGCTTTCTTAGAAGCAGTGTCAGCAGACCAAATTTTCAGCCAAAGAGCACGTCTAGCCACCACAGAGGAAGTGGAAGCCCTCGCCATCATGCGCACAGCATCAAAAGCAGCGTCAGAAACATAATTTTGAGCTTCTGATATGTTAGCAAGAAGCTGTAGCTGCTCAGACACTGGCAAACCGCCTCAGTAAGCTGTTCAGTCCAGGCCGCAACAGCCCGGTTAACCCACGCCACTGCAAAGGTTGGACGCATGGTAGTGCCAATAGAGGCAAAAATGGATTTAAGACAAATTTCTAACTTTTTGTCTGTCCAATCCTGCAGGGCAGAAGCATCAGATACAGCTAAGGCAGCAGATTTAGATAACCTAGAAACTGGAGCATCCACTTTAGGAGGATGAACCCATTTAGCCAGTTCAGCCTCAGGAAAAGGATAAAGTTTAGCAAACTTTTTGGACACAGAAGAGGATTTATCAGGATTCCTCCACGCATCAGAGACTAAACGAGCAAGAGTAGGATTAGTAGGAAAACATACCACAGCTTTAGACGGTTTCTGAAAAACGTCAGTTGGATCATGAGTAGATTCCTGAGTCAAAGGAAGGTTGAGCGTGGTTAGCACAGCTCTGATCAAACCCTCAGCAGAGAGTTCAGGGTCACATTCAAAAGGGTCACCAATAGACCTGGTAGATTCAATAACAGTGCCTTCCTCAGCATCAGAATCCTGTAAAAGTTCTTCCTCAAAAGAATCAGGCATATCAGGAGCCCCCTGTGGCTTGGGCAGGGAGGTCCTGACTGTGGAGGGGGTCTACCAAACCTGAAGAGCCCCCTCAACCTGAGAGGGAAAGAGTTGAAGAGTGGATCTGAGATCCCTAGTGGCAGCCTTGAACTCTTTTCACCCAAGTTGGCTCAATGGCGTGACTGGAAAGCCCAGGGTGGCTGTCATGGCTTTCTGCACATTTTGGGCATAAATGACCAGAAAATTCTCTAGGCAGCCCAGAGTGACAAGAGGAGCAAAACGCAATGGGGGAAACTGACGCCCCAGCCTCCTTAGTCTTGGGTCTAGCCCCTGACTTCAGTGGAGTAGACATGCTCACAGCGTCAGATATACTCCACTGACAAGAATCACCCAATTGAAGTGGGAAAGATTAAACATTCACCCCAGAAATGTCTAAAATTAAACTTATCTGGCAAGCGAAGGGTTAATCTGCAGAGGAGAGAGAGAAGGCTCGGTCCCTGCGTAGTATACTCGCTGAGAATAACTCACAAAATGGCTGCCGCGACAGTAGCCAATCAGAAAACGGGCGCGAAACCAGCGCTAATGGGAAACGTAGTTTTTCTCAGAAGTACCCCAAAACAGTGCCCGAAGCCCCCCTAGACCCCAAACACACCGAATCATGTAACCGGATGATAGAGCAAGGGAAGACCAACAAAATGAGCCCACTCTGAAGTCGCTGTAACAAGCGGTTCCAGAGATACGTCCCAAACTGTGTAAACCCATATAGAGAGTAAAGGAGCAATGACGTCTATGCGGGAAAAGCACGCTTAAAGGAGCGGAACATTAACTTTTAATAAATTTACCCTGACAGAAAAAAGTTACCAAACACACACAAAACACATGTGAAACATGATAAAACAATATCCCAATGAGAGAAATAGCAGGAAAAAGGTTAAAACCCCCATAAACTGCTCCAAAACCCAGGGAATACACAGACATTGCATAAATACAGGCAATATGAAGAAAACACCCTATGAGTGGTGCTGGAGTGCATAATGAGAACTCCCAAATACAAGCCCAAAGAAGGGACACTGTGGGACAAGTGGACCTTCAGCACTCAAAGGGTGGCTCACCTTTCTGCAGGACTTCTGTCTTCAGGTAACCATGTTAAAAGGGAATTAACCAGAGGAAAATTCCCCAGCAGGGAAGCTACTTGACTCAAGTTGTTCCCTCTTCAGGGCATAAGGTCCACCAGAAAATCCCTGGAAGCTGCACTAGCCACTTTGGGGAGGGCAATTGTCAGCCATGGTCACCCGCCTAATGGTGGTATTCCATATTTGAAGAAAACAATAAAAAAAAACTAAAGTTGATTGAGAGATGTTCTCCACCTGGTGTGCACAGCACGCAGGAACAAATCAATCTGGCTTGTTCTGGCTGAAGGCAGCTTAAGAGGGAGGGGAGGCTCCACCCCCTGCATACACTTTGATGAATGTTCCTGCCTACTTAAAGGGGCGGATCGCCTCCCATTGTACCAGTGACCTGTATTGGACGACAGTGAAAATGACCTCAGATGTTCCTGGTTCTTAAGGGGTTAAAAACACAGATGTAACTCAAGGTCCATCACAGGAGGTGATATAAGAGGGTTTTAGTCTTACCTGTTAAAGGGATAGTAATACTTCAAAATTACTATCCCTTATATTGAAGCCCTTTAAAAACTGAATTAAATGCCATCAGTGGCATCTCTCAAACCTTTATTGTTTGCGAGATAATAGGATTTTAGTCTTACCTGTTAAATCCTTTTCACTTAGTCCATACAGGTTACTGGTACACTGGGAGGCGATCCGCCCCCTTAAGTAGGGAGGAACATTCTCTAAATGTATGCAGGGGGCGGAGCCTCCCCTCCCTCTTAGTCTGCACCTCAGTCAGAACAATCCAGAATGATTTGAGACACTAACAACTGACCAGAGATAGGAGAGAATAAGGAGACCCCTGTGAGCATGCCCCAAAGGACTCCCACAGAATGCCACAGGAGAGCCAAGCATGGTCTCTTGACAGGGTGGGAGACCAGAACCTGTATGGACTAAGTGAAAAGGATTTAACAGGTAAGACTAAAATCCTCTTTTCACTGTCGTCCAATACAGGTTACTGGTACACTGGGATGTCCAAACATTGAGGTTCCCAGAGGCTGGAAGAAGGCAAGGACCAGGCGCAAGGCCCCCAGAGTCACCAGAACCTCTATGAACCAACCAGTCATAGATCCCAACAATCAGAAGTGTCAACGGACACCAACTAGGGGTAAGAACAGACCCCAAGAACAAAACACAGCACACTGAACCAGAGCCAACAGGGCTCAACAGTAAGGAAGCACTGAGAATCTAGAAGAAGAAGATCCTAGACAGGCAAAACTGCCTCCAGGACCTTCCTCCCAAAGCTGGCATCAGCCGAGGCCAGCACATCCACACGATAGTGCTTTGAAAACGTGTGCACAGAGGATCAAGTGGCCGCCCGGCACAGCTGATCAGCAGACGCTTGATTCTTATGGGCCCAAGAGGCCCCAGTTGATCTGGTAGAATGAGCAATGACCCGAAAGGGCACATGTTTATTCCGCAATTCGTAAGCCTTACGAATAGTAGATTTTATCCAAGATGCAATGGTCACCTTGGATGCCGGTCTCCCTACCCTAGGCCCCTCAGGAATGACAAACAGAGCGTCAGACTTCCTGATAGACTCAGTGCGATGAACATAAAATTTGAGACAATGCACTACATCCAACTAATGAAGATCCCTCTCCTTGTCAGAGGAAGGGTTAGGGCAGAAAGAGGGCACCACAATCTCCTGATTGATGTGAAATTCGGAGACAACCTTAGGCAAAAATTCCTTGGAAATGTGAAGCACAGCCTTATCCTTGTGGAACACCAGATAAGGTGGTTTACAAGACAAGGCTTGTAATTCTGCCACCCGGTGAACTGATACAATAGCCAAAAGGAAGGCCATCTTCCAGGTCAAAAGGCACAAAGGAATAGTAGCCAAGGACTCAAAGGGGGGTCGTTGGAGAACCCCCAGAACTAGATTAAGATCCCACTGAGGAGCGGGATGAACATGAGCCACACCTTGGAAGAAAACTTTGACATCAGGAATAACGGCAATGCGCTCCTGGAAAAAGACAGAGAGCGCTGAAGTCTGAACCTTGAGAGAACTCAGACTGAGTCCCTTATCAACACCGTCCTGTAAAAAGGCCAGGACAGTAGGAAGATGAAAATCATGCGATAGATACCTATCAGCACACCATGCAACAAAAGTCGACCAGACTCGGTGATAGATCTTAGAAGACACAGGCTTATGAGCGCGTAGCATCGTAGACACCACAGAAAAGGAAAAACCCTTTTTCTTCAAAATTGATGATTCAACCTCCAAGACATCAAATGAAGACGATGAACATCCTCCTTCCACAGGTAGCCTTGTAGCAGAAGATCTGGACGAGAGGGAAGCGGAAAGGGCTCCGCCACAGACATTGCCATCATATCCGGATACCAGGACTGACAAGGCCAATTCGGAGCGATTAGAATAACCGGACAACGCTCCATCTTCAGCTTCTGAATGACTCTGATCAACAGTGGAAGAGGAGGGAAGATGTAGGCTAGGGAGAATTCCCAAGGGATTGACAAGGCGTCCACTGCCAGGGCCAGTGGATCCCTCCACCGAGAGCAGAACACTGAAACCTTCCTGTTGTGTCTGGTTGCCATCAGATCCACCACAGGAACCCCCCACATCTGGGTTAGAAGGTGAAACACCTCTGGATGAAGAGCCCACTCTCTGCTGTCGACTGTGTGACGACTGAGAAAGTCTGCCATGACGTTGTCTAAGCCTGGAATGTGTACCGCTGAAATGACGGGAACATGAGCTTCCGCCCAAGACAAAATGGCCTTGACCTCTAACCAGGCGGCGAGACTTCTTGTTCCGCCTTGCTTGTTGATGTAAGCCACTGCTGTGGCGTTGTCGGACTCCACTCTGACTGGATAACCCTCCAGTTGAGAATCCCAATGTCTCAGGGCAAGGAAGATGGCACATAGTTCCAGGATGTTGATGGAGAGGAGAGATTCCTCCAATCCCCACTTCCCTTGGGCACTGAAGCGACCCAACACTGCCCCCCCCATCCCAGGAGGCTGGCATCCGTCGTGACCGTGGTCCAATAAGGGATCTGGAAGGATCTCCCTTTCAGGAGATGAGACAGATCCAACCACCATTCCAAGCTCAACTGGACATGAGGAGGTAGAGAGACGGATAGCTGCGGATGGTCTGGACGATTCCTGCACGTCTGGATCACGAACCTCTGAAGTTCCCTGGTGTGTGCCATAGCAAACGGCACTGCCTCTAACGCAGAAATGAATTTCCCCACCAGAGAAGTCAATTTCGGGACTGGAATCCGCTCGAGAGACAGAATCTTTGATACCCGGAGAGCAATCTGATGAGCCACCTCCTCCGGCAGAAACACCATGCACAGGTGGGTGTCGAACAGGAGACCCAGGAAGATTATCTGCTGAGATGGAACCAAGTCTGACTTGTCCAGATTCACAAACCATACATGGCGAGTGAGTGTCTGAATGCAAGCCTGAACGTGCTGGTGAAGGATCTCTGCTGATGAAGCTTTCAAGAGTAAATCGTCCATGTAGGGAGTCACTCTGATGCCATCCCGATGGATTACTCCTATCAAAGCTCCCAAGACTCTCTGAAAAACCTGAGGAGCTGTTGTCAGTCCAAAGGGAAGAGATGAAAACTGAAAATGACCTCTGTGGCAGGCAAACCTGAGATACTGCTTACTCTCTAGATGGATAGGGATGTGCAGATATGCATCCTGAAGATCCAGGGAGGCAAGGAATTCCCCCGGAGACATGGCAGCTATCACAGTGCGCAGAGATTCCGGTCGATAGAGAGTACTCACAACAAAGGAATTGAGATCTTTGAGGTCCAAAACAGGACGAGCTCCACCGTCCTTTTTGGCCACAACGAACAGGTTGGAATAAAATCCTGAACCTGTGTCCTCAGGAGAAACTGGTTCCAGGACTTCTTTGTCCAAAAGATCCTGAATAGCGTCGAATAGACGCCTTTTTGTGGGGTCCTGAGAAGGACGAGTAAAATGGAATCGAAAGGGAGGAAGAGAAAAGAAAGGGATCCTGTATCCCTCTGACACCACCTGAAGAACCCAAGGGTCCGCCACTGAATCCTCCCAAACCCGGCAAAAGAGGTGAAGTCGCTCACCTACAGCCGGATGCGGACCCGGGTTCGGCGAGTCATCCTGAAGCAGTCTTGGAAGCCTTGGCCTTGGGGGCAACTTTGGGCTTCCAGGACTGTTTGGGCTTGGAGGAGGTGCGCGGAGCAGGCGGAACCGCCTGGGAAGTGGAGCGTGTCTCAGTTTGGAAGGAAGGAAAGGACCGATAGCGTTTAGCTGGGAATTTCTTCTTAAAGACTGAGGGTAAAAGAGTACTTTTACCTCCAGTAGCCTCGCTAATAAATTCCTTTAGCTCAGATCCAAACAGGGAAGTCCCTTGGAAGGGCAAAGAAAGCAAAACTTTCTTGGAAGCGGTGTCAGCAGACCAAATTTTTAGCCAAAGAGCGCGTATAGCCACCACAGAAGAAGTGGAGGCCCTCGCCATCATGCGAACTGCGTCAAAAGCAGCATCAGAAAAATAATTCTGAGCTTCAGAAATATTAGCAAGGAGTTGCAACTGCTCTGACACTGGCGCATCTTGGCGAACAGCCACAGTAAGCTGTTCAGTCCAGACCAGAGGCAAAAATAGACTTAAGACAAGTCTCTAACTTTTTGTCAGTCCAATCCTGTAAAGCAGAAGCATCAGATACAGCCAAAGCAGTAGATTTAGACAACCTAGAAACTGGAGCATCCACCTTAGGAGGATGAACCCATTTAGCCAGTTCAGTCTCAGGAAAAAGATAAAGTTTGGCAAACTTTGAGACTGAAGAGGACTTAGCAGGATTTTTCCACGCATCAGAGACTAAGCGTTCAAGAGTAGAATTAGTAGGAAAACATGTAACAGCCTTAGAAGGTTTTTGAAACACGTCCGTTGGGTCAAGAGTAGATTCCTGACACAAGGGAAGATTGAGGGTGGTCAGCACAGCCCTGATCAAACCCTCAGCAGAGAGTTCAGGATCACATTCAAAAGGGTCCCCAACCGATCTGGTAGACTCAATAACTGTACCATCCTCAACATCAGAATCCTGTAACAATTCTTCCTCAGAAGAATCAGAGACGTCAGGAGCTCCCTGTGGCTTGGGCAGGGAGGTCCTGACAGTGGAGGGGGTCTGCCATACTTGAAGAGCACTCTGAACCCGAGAGGGAAAGAGCTGAAGAGTGGATCTGAGATCCCTAGTTGCAGCCTTGAACTCTTTCACCCATGTTGGCTCAATAGTGTGACTGGAAGGCCCTGGGTTGCTGCCATTACCTTCCGCACAAGTTGGGCATAAATGACCAGAAAATTCTCTAGGTAGCCCTGAGTGACAGGAGGAGCAAAAACGCAATGGGGGAGACAGATACCCCAGCCTCCTTCGTCTTAGGTCTAGTCCCAGGCTCAAGTGGAGTAGACATGCTCACAGCGTCAGATATACCCCACAGATAGGAATCACCCAATTAAAGTGTGAAAGATTAAATATTCACCCCAGAAACGTTTAAAAACTAAACTTATCTGGCAAGCGAAGGGTTAATCAGCAGAGGAGAAGGTCCGGTCCCTGTGTAGTATACTCGATGAGAAGAACTCACAAAATGGCTGCCGCGACAGGAGCCAATCAGAAAAAGAGCGCAAACCAAGCGCTCATGGGAAGCGTAGTTTTCCTCACCAAGTACCCCAAAACAGTGCCCGAGGCCCCCCCGAGTCCCCCAACACACTCAAACATACAACCGGATGATAGAGCAAGGGAAGACAAATAAAATGAGCCCTCTCTGAAGTCGCTATGTGAAGCGATTCCAGAGATACGTCCCACACAGTGTAAGCCCATAGAGAGTAAAGGAGCAATGGAGTCTATGCGGGAAAAGCGCGCTTAAAGGCGCGGAACATTATTTCTAATAAAATTTTCTCTTAAAGTAAAAGTTCCATAACACATAGCAAACACATGTTCTATGTAAGCAAACATTACCCAACCAAGGCAAAAGTTGAAAATGCCCATAAAATTGGAAAACCCAGCAGAGAAAGGGTTAAATCCCACATAAACTGCTCCAAAACTCAGACATACACATATACATTGCATTAGCAAGATATATAAAAACACCCAGTGAGTGCTGGAGTGCACAATGAGAACTCCCAAGTACAAGCCCAATGAAGGGACACTGAGGGACAAGTGGACCTTCGGCACTCAAAGGGTGGCTCTCCTTTCTGCAGGACTTCTGTCTTCAGGATACCAAGATAAGAAAAGAATTACCACAGAGGTTAATCCCCAGGGAAATACTTGAAATGAAGTTATTCCCTCATCAGGGCAAAAGGTCCACCAGAAGTACCAGGGAAGCTGTGCTATCCACTTTAAAGAGGGCATTTGACAGCCTTGGTAACCCGCCTAATGGTGGTATTCCATATTTGTAAAAATAACAAAGAAACTAAAACTTGAAGAGAGCTGTTCTCTGCCTGGTGTGAACACACCGAGGAACAAATCATTCTGGCTTGTTCTGACTGAGGTGCAGCCTAAGAGGGAGGGGAGGCTCCGCCCCCTGCATACATTTAGATGAATGTTCCTGCCTACTTAAAGGGGCGGATCGCCTCCCAGTGTACCAGTAACCTGTATTGGACGACAGTGAAAGCCGCTTTTAAACTTCGCTCCTCCTGCCTCTCCCCTGACGTCAGTGTTCTTGCTGCAGCAGGGGAATCTGTTCATTGAATCAAGCGGAGGCTCTTCAGCAGAGCCAGATCTCGTTATAGAAGAAACGATCCTTCACTAAAACGGTCTTCTACGTGTGCTTGGTTACCAAGTGAAGGATCTTATTTTCCATAATGAGATCTCAGCTCTGCTGAAGAGCCTCCGCCAGTCCCGGGACCGGATTTCCCTGCTGCAGCAAGAATGCTGACGTCAGGGGACAGGAAGGGGGAAATTAGTTTAAAAGCGGCTATCTCGCAAACCATAAAGGTTTGAGAGATGCCACTGGTGGCATTTAATTCAGTTTTTAAAGGGCTTCAATTTAAGGGATAGTAATTTTGAAGTATTACTATCCCTTTAAATTCTTCTTAGTCCATACAGGTTACTGGCAACCCTGGGAGGCGATCCACCCCTTAGCAGGCAGGAACAATTCTCAAAGTGTATGCAGGGGGTGGAGCCTCCCTTCCCTCCTTGGCTGCAGCTAGCCAACCAGCTCCAGAAAGATTTGACACACTAACTATGACTAGATAGTAGAAGGGAAGAAGACTCCTGTGAGCATGACCCCGAAGGACTCCCACGGTCTGCCACAGGAGAGCCAAGCATGGTCTCTTGACAGAGTGGGAGACCAGTAACCTGTATGGACTAAGAGAAAAGGATTTAACAGGTAAGACTAAAATCCTCTTTTCTCGGTCATCCAATACAGGTTGCTGGTAACTCTGGGATGTCCAACCATTAATTTTCCCAGAGGCGGGAAGGCGGCAAGGACCAGGCCCAAGGCCCCCAAAGTCATATGAACCATCAGATCAGAGATAGCCTAACAACAACAGAAGTGGCAACGGACACTGAACAGGGGTAACAGCACCCCAGGAACGTTACACAGCACACTGAACTAGAACCAACAGGGCTCAAAAGTGAAGGAAGCACCAAAAAACAAGGAAAATCCTAGACAGGCAATAATGCCTCCAGGATTTTTCTCCCATAGCTGGTATCAGCCGATGCCAACACATCAATATGGTAGTGCTTCGAAAAGGTGTGCACAGACTACCAAATGGCCGCCTTGAATAAATGATCAGCGTAGGCCTGATTTTTGTAACCCGTGACCCTGAAGGGACAGGCTTCTTCCTCAGCTCATAAGCCTTGCGAATAGTGGACTTGATCCAAGACGTAATAGTCACCTTGGATGCAGGTCGTCCTGTCCTAGGGCCCTCAGGAATGACGAACGCCGCATCCAATTGCCTGATAGACTCTGTGCGATGTACATAAAACTTGAGACAACGCACCACGTCTAACAAGTGGAGATCCCTCTTCTTGACGGAGGTGGGGCCAGGGAAGAAAGAGGGCACCACAATCTCCCGATTGATGTGGAACTAAGAGACCACCTTCGGCAGAAACTCCTTAGAAGTACGAAGCACCGCCTTGTCCTTTTGAAACACCAAAACAGATGGTTTACAGGACAGAGCATGTAACTCCACGACACGGCAAACTGAATCAATCACCAGAAGAAATGCCATTTTCTACATCAACAGGAGTAGAGGAATAGTAGCCAAAGACTCAAAGGGAGGGAGCTGAAGGACACCCAAGACCAAATAAAGATCCCACTGAGGAGTGGGAGCTCCCTGGTGTGCACCATGGCAAATGGAACAGCTTCTATGGTGGATATGAATTTCCCCACCAGAGATGACAGCTTCTGGACTGGAATTGGATCCTAAGACAGAATCGCTGAAACCCTGTGGACGATCTGGTGAGCCACCTTGTCCGTGAAGAACACCATGTTTTTCTGCGTGTCGAAGAGAAGGCCCAGGAAGACCAGATGCTGGGATGGGATAAGATCTGACTTGTCGAAGTTGATGGTCCACCCGTGATGGGCGAGAGCCTGTATGCAGTTCTGAACTTGCTGATGAAGTTCCGCAGAGGGGGCTTTCAGAAGCAAGTCGTCCATGTATGGAGTAACTCTGATGCCGTTCCAGTGGAGGACGGATATCAAGGCACCCAGGACACTGTTGAAGACCTGAGGAGCCATCGTCAGACCAAATGGAAGAGCTGAGAACTGAAAATGTCCCCTGTTGCAGGCAAACCGGAGGTACTGCTGGCTCTCTGGATGAATGGCAATGTGTAAGTACGCGTCCTGAAGATCTAGAGAAGCAAGAAACTCCCCCGTGGACATGGCAGCAATCACTGTGCGCAGAGACTCCTGACGATAATGAGTCCGGGTCACAAAAGGATTGAGATCCATCAAGTTCAAAATAGGGTGACAACTGCCGTCCTTTTTGGTGACCACAAAGAGGTTTGAGTAGAAACCAGAACCCCTGTCCTGGATAGGTACTGGCTCTCGAACATCCTTGTCCACAAGAGCTTGAACAGTGCTGTCGAGCAGACAGCGTTTCTCTGCACCCTGAGGTGTGTGAGAAGGACAAAAGTGAAAGGGAGGAAGAGAAATGAAAGGGATCGTGTATCCTTCCATCACTACCTGTAAAACCCATGGGTCCACCATTGAGTCCTCCTAAATGCTGTTATAGTGTCACAGACAACCATCCAAAGCGGAGTGCGGACCCGGGTTCGGCGAGTCAAGCCGAAGTAGTCTTGGAAGCCTTGGAGGAGACCTTGGGCTTCCATTGTTGTTTGTGCTTGGAGGTGGTACGCGGAGCTGAGGGAACCATCTGGTTCAACGGACGTGTCTCATGCTGAAAGGAACGAAAACACCTGTTACGCTTAAGCGGCAATTTCTTCCTGGGAACTAAGGGTAGAAGAGTAATCTTACCCCCTGTGGCCTCACTGATCAGATCCTTAAGGTCTGGCCCAAACAAGGAGGTACCCTGAAAAGGCAGGGAAAGTAAGGTTTTCATAGAAGCAGTGTCAGCAGACCAGATCTTGAGCCAAAGAACTTGTCTGGCCACCACAAACATGGTGGAAACCCCAGCCGCTAAAATGATGGCATCAAATGAGGCAGCAGAAACAGTGCTGTGCCTCAGGTATGTTGGCAAGAAGGCGCAACTTATCAAAAGTAAGTGCATCCTGACGGACAGCCTTGGTGAGCTGTTCAGTCCAGACTGCAATGGCCCAGTTCACCCACGCAGCGGCAAACGCTGGACGCATAGCAGAACCAGTAGTGGCAAAAATGGACTTGAGGGAAACCAAGTTTCTTGTCAGTCCAGTCCTTCAGAGGAGAGGCATCAGAGACTGGCAAGGCAGTAGATTTAGATAGCCTGGATACAGGGGCATCCACTTTGGGAGGATGAACCCACTGAACAAGAGCAGCTTCAGAAAAGGGGTAAAGTTTGGCAAGTTTCTTGGACACAGAAGCTTTCTTCTCCGGGGATTTCCACTCCTCAGACACAAGGCGGTCAAGAGTGGGGTTAGGTAGAAAGTCAGTAAGGGGCTTAGCAGGGGCTCCTGGAATACATCAGAGGGATCAGAAGGGACCTCCTGAACTAGAGTAATGTTAAGAGTAGTTCATACGGCCCTGATCAGGCCCTCAGCGGAGGATTCAGGACCAGCCTCAAAAAGGTCCCCAAAAAACTGAGAGGACCCCAACGCAGAACACTCCTCAACATCCAAATCCACTAGTAGTTCCTCCTGAGAGGAATCTGACACGTCAGGTACTCCCTGAGGTTTGGGCAGGGAAAACCCGATTGAGGAGGTGGCCTGCCAAGACTGAAAGGCCCCCTGTAACTGGGATGGAAAGAGTTGCAATGTGGACCTAAGGTGCCTAGTCGCAGCCTTGAACTCTTGCACCCAAGCTGGCTCTATGGCATGGCCGGAGGTCCCCGGAATGCTGTCAGGGACATCAGAACATGCTGGGCATAAAGGACCTGAGAATTCTCTAGGTAGCCCTGAGTGACAGGAAGAGCAATGCGCAATGGGGGATACAAAGACCCCAGCCTCCTTAGTCATAGGTCTAGCCCTAAGCTCCAGAGGTACAGACATTCTCAGAGAGTCAAATAACCTACTGTACAGTAAGTCACCCAATTACAGTGTGTGAGATTAAAATTTCACCCCAGAAATCGCTCACAAAACAAGGGCGCAAAGCAAGTGTTCATGGGAAATGTAGTTTTTCCCAAAAAGTACCCTTAACAGTGCCCGAAGCCCCCTGAGCCCCCAACATACTTGAAACATGAACCAGATGATAGAGCAGGGGCAAGAAGCAACAGTCACCATGGATGCAGGTCTTGCTGCCCTAGGACCCTCAGGAATGACGAATAACACATCAGATTGTCTGACAGATTCAGTGTGATGTACATAAAACTTGAGACAACGCAATACGTCTAACAAGTGGAGATCCCTCTCCTTGTCAGAGGCGGGTCAGGGCAGAAAGTGGGCACCACAATCTCTTGATTGATGTGGAACTCCGAAACCACCTTTGGGAGAAACTCCTGAGGGGTGAGAAGCACCGCCTTATCCTTGTCAAACACCAAATAGGGTGGTTTACAGGACAGAGCATGTAACTCCACGACACGGCAGACAGACACAATCGCCATGAGAAAGGTCATTTTCCACGTCAACAGGAGTAGAGGAATAGTAGCCAAAGACTCAAATGGAAGGCGCTGAAGAATGCCCAAAACCAAGTTTAGATCCCATGGAGGAGCAGGAATCTTGAAGGCAGGACGAGTATGAGCAACTCCCTGGAAGAAAGCCTTGACATCAGGAAGGATGGCAATGCGTCTCAAAGAAAACAGAGAGAGAAGACGTCTGAACTATAAGGGAACTCACAATGAGACCCTTATCCACACCGTCCTGCAAAAAGGCAAAGACCGTAGGCAGATCAAATTCCTGAGACAGGAAGAAAACGAAAGGGATCCTGTACCCTTCCGTCACTACCTGCAAAACCCATGGGTCCAACACTGAATCCTTCCAAATGCTGCGATAGTGACACAGACAACCACCCACAGCAGAGTGCAGACCCGGGTTCGGTGAGTCATGCCGAAGGAGGCTTGGAAGCCTTGGGCTTCCATTGCTGTTTGGGCTTGGAGGAGGTATGCAGAGATTAGGGAACCATCTGAAAGGAACGAAAATACCAGTTACGCTTAAGCGGTGTTTTCTTCCTAGGAACTAAGGGTAGAAGTGTACTCTTACCCCCTGTAGCCTCACTGATCAGATCCTTGAGATCTGGCCCAAACAAAGAAGTGCCTTGAAAAGGCAAGGAGAGCAATGCTTTCTTAGAAGCAGTATCAGCAGACCAGATCTTGAGCCAAAGAGCCAGTCTGGCAACCACAGACATGGAGGAAACCCTAGCCACCAAACGGATGGCATCAAATAGGGCAGCAGAAGCATAGTGCTGTGCCTCAGAAACGTTGGCAAGGAGGCACAACGTATCCGAAGTAGGAGCACCCTGACTGACAGCCTTGGTGAGCTGTTCAGCCCAGACCGCAATGGCCCGGTTCACCCATGCTGCTGCGAATGCTGGACACATGGCAGTACCAAGAGTGGCAAAGATGGACTTCAGAGAGACCTCTAGTTTCTTGTCAGAGGCATCAGACACTGGCAAGGCAGCAGACTTGGAAAGTCTGGAGATAGGAGCATCCACTTTAGGAGGATGAACCCACTGAGCAAGCGCTGCCTCAGAAAAGGGATAAAGCTTAGCAAATTTCTTGGAGACAGAATGTTTTCTGTCCGGAGAATTCCACTCTTCAGACACAAGGCTGTCAAGAGTGGGGTTAGGTGGAAAACAAGTAAGGGGCTTTTTAGACTCCTGAAACACATCAGAGGGATCAGAAGGAACCTCCTGAACTTAGGGAATGTTAAGAGTATTCAAGACAGCCCTGATCAGGCCCCTCAACGGAGGGCTCAGGATCAGCCTCAAAAGGATCCACAAAAAAGTGAGAGGAGACCACAGCAGAACATTCCTAAACATCTGAATCCACCAGGAGTTCCTCTTCAGAGGAATCTGGACACATCAAGTACTCCCTGAGGTTTGAACAGAGAAGACTTGACAAGAATGGAAGACCCCCTGTAACTGGGATGGAAAGAGTTGCAAAGTGGACCTGAGGTCCCTAGTAGCAGCCTTGAACTATTGTACCCAAACTGGCTCTAATGCATGGCTGGAGGTCCCTGGAAGACTCAAGGAGATCAGAACATGCTGGGCATAAATGACCTGAGAATTTTCTAGGTAACCCTGAATGACAGGAAAAACAATGCGCAATAGGGGATACAGGGACCACAGGATCCTTAGTCTTAGGTCTGGCCCCAACCTCCAATGGTATAGACATTCCCTTACTGTATAAGAAATCACCCAATTACAGTGTGTATGATTAAAGTTTCACCCCAGAAATCGCTAAAATAGATTTATCTGGCAGGTGAAGGGTTAATCAGCAGAGGAGAGAAGCAGAGTCCAAGCCCTGCGTAGGATACTCTTTCTGGAAATATCACAAAATGGCTGCTGTGGCGGGAGCCAATCAGAAACGAGCGTGCGAAGCAAGCGCTCATGGGAAATGTTTTCCCAGAAAAGTACCCCAAACAGTGCCCGAAGCCACTTGAGCCCCCCGATACACTAGAAACATGAACTGGATGATAGAGCAAGGGCAGACAAGTAAAATGAGCCATCTCTGAAGTCGCTAGGTTAAACAGTTGCAGAGATGCCCCAAACTGTACAATCCCATAGGAGTGAATGGAGCAATGGCGCCTATGCGGTAAATCACACCGGAATTCAATTTTTACAAAATTGAAGGTGTAATATTAAAAGACATGAAACATCACTAAAACATGTTAGGATACCCAAAACACACTGAACCAGTAGGAAAAGTGTAACCCCCCCCGAATGCCAAACCAGCAGCTAAAGGGTTAAATACCACATAAACCTGCTCCAAACACCCAACACACATACAGATAGACCCAGTGAAAGCTGGAGTGTGCAATAGGGACTCCAAATGAAAACCCCTGTCTGGAGAGGAACTGTGGGACATGTGGACCTGCAGCACTCAAAGGGTTGCTCACCTTTCCTGCAGATCTTCTGTCTTCAGATTACCATGTTTAAAGAAGAAGCCTCAGTGGGTGACTCCTGAGAAATGAACTTGTAGCCAAGATTTTCCCCCCAGGACTTAAGGTCCACAAAAAGCACCTGGTCACTGAGCTAGCCACATCTAGGGACACTGTCAGTTGTGATCAGGTATGGTCATCAGTAAGTGTGCCAACCAATCAGAAGAAAGCCCAGAAAATGAGGCCTTATGGGAAATATAGTCTTCTCACTTGTTTGTTGACAAGCAAAGGCTGTTAAAGTGGACCTTTCATCAACATTACATTTAGCCCCAAATCCTTAATATGTTAGCAATATACATATAAATACTTCTAATTTACAGTTAAGTCCGGCATAAGAGACAGAACTTTTTCAGCAAGCAGCAGCGGGGAATAGCGCAGACATCTTGCAGAGACAGCATCTCTGAGTTTGCGCTGTCCGTCCCCCCTTCACCTCCGGGACTGGAGAGTTGAAAGCCTTGTGCTTTAAGGCACCAGAATGGACTGACAGCGCATGCAGAGAGAGCGCCTACAGCAAGATCACAGTCGGAGCCTGCCTGCCGAAAACGCTCTCTCCAACTTATGCCGGACTTATACTGCAAGTTACAAGCATTTATAAGTATACTGCTAACATATTAAGAACTTGGGACTAAATGTAATGTTGATGAAAGTTCCGCTTTTATCTTGCCTGGGGCTGCGACATGCTCCCTGGACACTCAAAGTGGACCAGATGATAGAGAATGAATAGACAAGAAGATAGAACGGTCTGACAGTTGTTATCTAAACTGTTGGATATGTCCCAAAGAAGCTTCTCTGATATAAGTCAACGATGCAAAGATGGCCACGTGTGAGCCCCGGGTTCTAATCTAAAATTAAAACTAAAAGGAAACAGCCCAAAAACCCCTGTGAACACCTGGAGAGTGAAAAAATAAATGCTATATTAGTGAGTGAGCAGAAGTAAGTTCCCCAATACACCCTAACCTGATCAATTGTCCAGTCACAGCAGGCACACTTTTCTGTAAATCTGTAAAATGTCTGGATATACTAGGTTTACAAAATCCCTTAATGTTTCAGTGCTCCCCTATTCTAGTTTTTCCTTTCTGTGAGGTACTCCCTAATTAGTGTCCCTATGAGCAAGTATTTTTGTGTTTTTCCGTAGTAAGAAGTTATTTTGCAATTTATGAATAACTGAGCATTCTATATTAGTTAATTTAAAGGGATAGTATTAATTCAAAATTACTATCCCTCATATTGTAGCCCTTAATAAACTGAGTTAAATGACACCAGCGGCCTCTCTCAAACCTTTATGGTTTAAGAGATAGCTGCTTTCAAAGTTTCCTCTCCCCTGCTGTCAGCGTTCTGCTGCCAGCAGGGGAATCCGGTCTCTGAATCAAGAGGAGGCTCTTCAGCAGAACCAATATCTCGTTATGGAAGGAAAACCAAGCACACGTAGAAGACTGTTTTAATGAATCATTCTTCCTTCCATAACGAGATATAGGCTCTGTTTAAGAGTCTTCGTCTGTCCCGGGACCGGATTCCCCTGCTGGCAGCAGAACGCTGACAGCAGGGGAGAGGAAACTTTTAAAGTGGCTATCTCTTAAACCATAAAGGTTTGAGAGATGCCGCTGGTGTCATTTAACTCAGTTTATTAAGGGCTACAATATGAGGGATAGTAATTTTGAAGTAATACTATCCCTTTAACTTAGAGAACAGGAGTTTGATTACATAAGTGAATGCATACACCATATATTTATTAAAGATTGTGCTTTTAGATGTCACCTCCAGCATGTAGTAAGAGCCTGTGAGGCTACAAACCTCACCAACATGATGGATATACAAAGCCTAAGATTAGTTGACCTCAAAATGTCACTAAACCTCAGCAGTAGAAAATCAAACTGCACGCAGTCTATATTAAGTTATTAACCCTTCAAGTGGCCATGCTTTGAAGGGAGTGAGATCACCAAGCTCCCTTACCTCCTATTTTTTTTTTTTTTAAGCAGGGCAACAGTAAATAGTACCACAATCCTGGCTTTTCTGTTTAGAAAGTGTTGGAGTGGGGCTCCTCCTCTCTAAAGGCATCTGAAGGGAGATGCCATAAAAGGCAATACTTTTTTTTTTTTTTTTTAATTAAATAAAACTATTGCTAGGTGTTCTGACACTTCCATTAAAAGGGAAACACTAAATCCAGTACAGTAGATCAAGAATGACTGCCTCAGTAACAGTAGGAAACAAGTTGAGCAAAGACTATACCTTTACTCAGAGCACAAGTTTCAAGATCACACTTTTCCATTGTACAATAGAAGTGAGAAAGTTTATAAAAACTGTTCAACTAAAGCAACAGATAAGGAAAATATTTAAGTACACCGGTCACCTTCATTCAAGTTTGCATATTTGAGATCGTCATTAAAAACCGCCTCTTGTTAGCCAAGAGATCAGCAAATGTACACTAAGATATTCCTACCTGGTAACCGTATGCTAATTTCTGTACCAATCAAGTTTCCTATGCTAATTAAATATTTCCAGTGATGCTTCACATGCACCAGTAGACTAATTTTTCCCTAGAAGTGTGAATGTTTCCTTAACTATATATCTGGTGGACTTTTGGTTTGATAAAGGCAGTTTTGAATGAAGGCTGACAGGTCCAATTTAAAAACTATAATCTTTAAAATTACATATTTATTTTTCCCCAGCTACAAGGCACTATTATACCATAAAAATCTGAAGAAAAAAAAAAAGTTTTCAACATGTCAGTTCAAGGAAATAACATGTTTAATGAGCAAAGACACAAAACCACTACACCAACAAAAAAAATTGTAGACCTGTTAGAATGCATATATGTGCTGAAAGCTATAGCTGAAGACCAAGGTTAAAAAGGAAATGTAGGTTCATAGAAGATAATATCATGAGATACTTTAAGCTAGCTATCCTTTTGTTCTCCTCCTTAACTGGATAAATGAACTACTTACCATTACCCTATTAGTTGCTGAGAGAGGATTTTTTTTTTCATTATTATCTTCTTAAGTCCAGGTGACCTCGTTCAATGTTAACTGCTCAAAACCAGGTTAAAATTAAGAATCCCAATTGATCAAGGAGTTCTTGTTTAAAAAAAAGAATAATTTTTCATATGTGCAACAGATGTGAAATACATTGTTTAAACATACGTCATACAACTTGCAGCAAGCTTTAAATGGTTTACTTGTATGTATTAATTAGATTAGTACAGTGGCCCAGTGTTCAGTTGTATTCTGCTATACCATTAAAGGGATAGTAATACTTCAAAATTACTATCCCTTATATTGAAGTGTATTGTATTGAATTAAATGCCACCAGTGGCATCTCTCAAACCTTTATGGTTTGCTAGATAGCCGCATTTAAACTTCACTCCCCCTGCCTCTCCCATGACGTCAGCGTTCTTGCTGCAGCAGGGGAATCCGTTCATTGAATCAAGCGGAGGCTCTTCAGCAGAGCCAGATTTCGTTATAGAAGAAACGATCCTTCACTAAAACGGTCTTCTACGTGTGCTTGGTAACCAAGCACACGTAGAAGACCGTTTTAGTGAAGGATCTTGTTTTCCATAACGAGATCTCGGCTCTGCTTTAGAGCATCCGCCGGTCCCGGATTTCCCTGCTGCAGCAAGAATGCTGACGTCAGGGGAGACCAAAGTTTAAAAGCGGCTATCTCGCAAACCATAAAGGTTTGAGAGATGCCGCTGGTGGCATTTAACCCCTTAATGACAGGGTTTTTTTTTTCCTATTATAGCGAATGACTTCCTGGACTTATCAGGTAAGTTGTCTGTCACTAAGGGGTTAAGTCAGTTTTTAAAGTGCTTCAATATAAGGGATAGTAACTTTGAAGTATTACTAGCCATTTAAGGTGCAGTATCAAGGCACAGGTTGAGTAACATTTTTACCAATTGACAGCCACCAGAATCGGATGATAGGAGCTTTGCATTTCATAACCAATGTAGTATTCCAGTAACAAAATATAATTAAAGCTGCAGAGGTTCTCAACCTTATTTTGCTCAAAGCACCCCTAACAAATCAGCCTATAATTTTTGGGGCACCTCATCTCTTATAGATCAATCGTCAAGGCGTAAGGAAGGGTTCCAATGCATAAATATGGTTATTTTTAGGTTTCTCCATCAGAATAACAAAATCAAACATGTTGTAAATAAAAATGTTAATAAATACACAACTGAAACTCGGCATTCTGATTTTCACCAAAGTCATTATAAAAAAAGAAGGAGCACCCTAAGTGAATGCCTGCAGCACACTGTGCCACAGCACTTTGGTTGAGAACCACTGACCTAATTTAATCAAGGTCTGGAGAATTTGACATCCAAATGTATTTGCAACGTCTGTTTCACTAAAATATTGTAAAAAAAACATTAATGTGATCAACAAAGTTGACCTAAGATAAGTTTAGCATATTAAAGAACTGCCTATACGTTGTACTAGCCATGTTTGCAAATAGAAATTAATCTTTCTAGATGGCATAGCGTACCATACTGACACCAAAACAAAGGTTTTCCACAACCTACTCTTTGCTAGTACAATACACAGGCAAACATCATCATTTCCAGATATGTGTTTTCAACCTTGCTGCTTATGCAATACTTTGCTGTAAGCAGGGCATAGATAGTTTTCTTTTATAAAGTATGGAGGACCAACCTTACAGAAAGTTCATAAGTAACAGAATGCCAAATAAAATTCAAAGACATAATAGTTCCAATATTTAACAGATCAATGAGGCACTGTTCAGTGTTTAACTCCTTAAGCTCTTCGGCACAGGGAAAGGACTTAACATATTTGCTTACCACTTGTTGTGAAATGTTAACACTGGACTGTCCAAACGTTTTTGGCAGGAGCTGTTTACCAACAGAATTGACAGATGGATGAACAGTCAATAAGGACACTACACCTAGAAAGAAAATAAAAATCTTTTAACAAAAAAAAAATACAGGAGCTATTCATCAATCTCTATTATATGGCAAAGTGAATCAAGAACATAAAAAGTGTATATGTGAAATCCAAGGGGGCCAGAAGGTAACTTCAAGCTGCAAGAGGGATTTTAGTGCACTTACAGATAAATCCTTCTCTTAGTCCATGTGGAACAAAGGCACTATGGGGTTAAGGTCCCCCCTCCAAGGGGGGTATGGCACTAACATAAAAAGGTCTCTGAGGTGGACTCCCTTCTACATCCAATCAATACCCATCTGGACATACTCATTTTAACATACAGTAAAGATGAGAAAAGAAGAATTAGAACAAGAAAGGGAATCCCTTGAACCAGAGAATCCAAGAGGACCCCCTTACCTGGGATATGAACTATTTGTTTTTCCTCCAGGAAGTCCTTTGTTCCACACAAACTAAGAAAAAGTAGTAATCTGTAAATTTACACAAAAATCCCCTTTTCTTTTATGTTTAATGTGGAACACAGGAACCACTGGGTAAACCAAAGTATCCAGCAAGATTCCAGGGAAGGAAATACCAGTTAGCACTGCTGCCAGGAAAAGAATTAGCTCCTCTCTGTATAAAAAAAAAAAGTAGGCATATCCTATATTATAATTCGCTAGGATGTTTGTCAGAAGCAGTCATGCGCAGTACAGACTGATTCCTACACTGCACTAATGCGCAGTAGAGACTGTCCGCGCCGTGACTGATACGGAGCAGGGCGCTTCAAACTCAGACCACGGTCCTCTCTGCGCACCTTCCTGGGACCAAGCTCTCCCAGGAAGGTGCGCAGAGAGGACCATGGTCTGAATTCGGAGCTCCCCGCTCCGTATAAGCCACGTCGCTTTCAGACAGTCAGTACTGCGCATGTCTGCAGCACCGCCAGTGTTGGCCCCGGGCTTTAAAACTAGTACACAAATAAAATACACATAACAAAAAAAGGTTTTAATGCTCATGTAAAGAGCAACTATCAGATACAACTGTACCCTCCAACAGAAGCTGTGGCTGAACTGTGAGTTGTGGGGTACCAATGGTGGGAGGTGCCCTCTGTGCACCCACATCTGTTCAGTTTAATGCAACAAAGGTCCCTATAGAATCTGTAAGGCTTGAGAGGCTAACACAGCTGGTCCCTGGAGGCTGCACACATTCTGCAAAGCATCATTGCCCTTTAAATGACCATGCAAGAACAAAATATAAAGTTTTTCAGAAACAAAAACCCAACCGCGTCATTTTAAATTGAGGTCATTTTGGATTTCTTTTTTTAATTTTTAAATGTTTTCTAAACCATCAGGGAGAAGGTGGGGTTACAGAATGAAGAAAACGGAGGAGGTAGGGAAGGTTAAGGTCAAGAGAACGACTGCGTTATATCAAAAAGACTTAATCAATATGGTCTAATGAAAGGTAAGAAAAATAGGATTTTAGTCTTACCTGTTAAATGCTTTTCTCATATTCTATATGGATTATTGGTCACCCATCAGAGAAAGGGGGAACTCTATTTGTTTCGCCTGTCTGGGCGTGGGAATCCTTACTTAGGGTCTTATTCTCACATGAGCTTCCTCCATCTTCTCTAGCTGTCCCTGATTGGGGTGGTTTGCTCACACCATAACTGGAGGCGGGGCTAGGGTTGAGCTGCAGAAGGGGCTAGGCGTCTCCACCCATAAGACTGTTTTTTTTTTTTTTTTTTTGTGTAATGTGTTCTGCCACCAAAGGAGGATCTCAACCCCATGGTACCTGTGTTCTATATGGACTAAAAGAAAAGGATTTAACAGGTAAGACTAAAATCTTACTTTACTGTGAACTGTACATTAGTTTCTGTATCATACAGTACCATGGGGATGTACCAACAGTAGGTTACCAGAGGTGGGAAGGAGAAAAGACTCACGCCTGTCCCCATGATACCATAGTTTAGTAGGACTAGTCTTACCTGTTAAATCCTTTTCTCTTAGTCAATATAGGTTACTGGTAACTTTGGTAGGCGACCTGCCCCTTTAAGTAAGACAGGAAACTTTCTTGAATAAGAAGTACTGGGTGGAGCCTACCTTCCCTCTCAGCCTGCAGTAACCAATAGTCTCCAGTTAGATTGATGAAACTAACTATTGACTAGATAGCCAAAGGGAAAAGAAGACTCCTGTGAGCGTGAACCCGAAAGGACTCCCACGTTCTACCACAAGAGAGCAAAGCATGGTCCCTTGACAGGGACGGAGACCAGCAACCTATATGGACTAAGAGAAAAGGATTTAACAGGTAAGACTAAAATACTATTTTCTCTGTCGTCCAATATAGGTTACTGGTAACTTTGGGATGTCCAAACATTGAGTTCCCTGAGGTGGGAAGTAAGGTAAGGACCAGGCGCAGTGCCCCCAAAGTCACCAGAGCATACATGAACTAAACAGATCATACACAGCCCTCTAAAAATAAAGTATCACCAGACACAAAAACCGGTGTAAACACACCAGAAACTGTAACAGCACACTGAACTAGAGCCAACAGGACTCAACAGTTAAGGAGTACTAAAGGTACCTAGAAAGACCCTATACAGGCAATATAGCCTCTAGGATCTTCCTGCCAAAACTGGCATCAGCTGATGCCAGCACATCAACACGGTAGTGTTTGGAAAAGGTGTGCTCTGACGACCAAGCAGCCACCTTGCACAACTGAACAGCCAAGGCCTAATTCTTGTAAGCCCAAGAGGCTCCAATAGACCTGGTAGAATGAGCCGTAACCTGAAAGGGCACAGGCTTCTTCCTCAATTAGTAAGCCTTACAAATGATGAACTTAATCTAGGCAGCAATGGTAACCTTAGAAGCCGGCTTACCAGCCCTAGGGCCCTCAGGAATGACGAACAATGCGTCGGACTGGCGGATGGACTCCATAGGATGTACATAAAACTTGAGGCAGTGCATAACATTCAACAAGTGAATATCCTTTTCCTGTTCAGATGTAGGGTCAGGACAAAAAGAAGGCACCACTATTTCCTGGTTAATGTGGAACTCAGAAACCACCTTCAGGAGAAATTCCTGAGAAGTGCGAAGAACCGCCTTGTCCTTATGAAAAAAACAAAAAAGGGGGTTTACAGGATCAAAGCATGTAAATCCTCGAAACGGCAAACAGTCACAATAGCCAGGAGAAAAGCCATCTTCCAAGTCAGGAGACAAAAAGTAGCCAAGGACTCGAAAGTGGACTCTGGAAAACACCTAAGATCAAACTGAGATCCCACTGGGGAGTGGGCCTCTTAAAAGCAGGGCGAGCATGAGCAACACCCTAGAAGAAAACCTTGACATCTGGGTTAATGGCAAGACGTCTCTGAAAGAAAACAGAGAGCTCAGAAATCTGAACCTTCAAGTAACAAACTGAGACCCTTATCAAACCCATACTGCAAAAGAGACAGGACCGTAGGGAAATCAAAGTCACGGGAAAGATCCCTATCAGCACACCAAGAGAGAAAGGTAGACCAAACCCAACTGTATGCCTCAGAAGAAACAGGCTTCTGAGCACGAAGAATAGTAGCAACGACCTTAAAAGAAAAGCCATTCTTCAAAATTGAGGATTCAACCTCCAAGCCGTCAAACCCAAACGTTCGACGTCTTCCTTCCACAGGTATCCCTGTAGAAGAAGATCCGGATGGTGGAGAAGTCAAAACTGTTCCGCCAACTACAGATCCAGAAGCTCCGGAAACCAAGACTGGCGAGGCCAATATGGAGCAATCAGAACAACTGGAGATCGCACCAGACGAAGCTTCCTCAATACCCTGTGCAACATGGTAAGAGGGGGAAATATGTATGCCAGAAGACAACTCCATGGACTGGACATTGCATCCACTGCTAGAGCCTAAGGGTCATTCCAACGGGAGCAGAACAGCGGAACATTCCTGTTGTGTCTCGTCGCCATCAGGTCGATCTGAGGAAAACCCCACACTTCTGGATAATGAGATGGAACACCTACTGATTAAGTTCCCATTCTCCGCTGTCGATGGTGTGTTGACTTAAGAAGAAGTCTGCCAGGACGCTGTCCACACCTGGAATGTGAACTGTGGAAATAGCAGGAACATGATCTTCTGCCCAGGCCAAAATAGCCTTGCACTCCAACCAAGCTGCAAAACTGTTTGTGCCACCTTGCTTGTTGATGTAAGCCACAGCCAAGGTGTTATCTGATTGGACTCGAACACGTCAACTCTCCAACTGGACCGTCCAATACAGGAGAGCATGGAAGAAGATTGCTCGAGAAAGCATGGGAGACATCATGAACGAACACCTTGACATCAGGTAGAGTGCCAATAAGTTTCTGAAAAAACACAGAAAGAGCAGAAATTTTAACCCTTAAGGAACTCAGAGTCCTTTGTTCACACCATTCGAGAGAAAGGAGAGCACGACTGGAAGGTCAAAAACCTAAGAGGACAGATCTGTGCACACACGAGTAGTGAAAGAGGGGCCTAACTGAGGATACATACTTTCAAGTCTGGATCATAGTGGAAATGATCTCAGTAGAAAAACCTTTTCTCCTAAAAAGGCGTGCTTCAACAGCCATGCCAGAGTCAACTTTTTTGCATCCTCTTTCCAAAGGTAGCCCCTGAAGGTGGTGGTCCGGGTGGCAGTGGAAACTGATCCTGAATGGAAATGCTCACTAGTTCCTCAATCCACGCCATCTTAGCCCAATAAGGAGTGGCCAAAATCACTGTGCACCATACATACTGATCTTCCGGAGCACCACAGGAATAAGAGGAATCTGAGGGAAGACTTGAGAGGTGGAAGTGTCAAGGAATCGACACTGCGTCCATGGCAAAGGCCAGAGGATCCCTCCCATAGAAAGCAGAAGACTGGAACCTTCCTATTGTCCCTCGTGGCCATTAGGATGATCAGTGGCAGTCTCCACCATAAAACAAGTAGGTGGAACACACTTCTGGATAGAGTTCCCACTCCTCCGGATACACATCTTGACAAACTTTTTCCACCCCTGGAACGTGAATGACGGAGGTGGCCTGGAACTTGGGCCAACCCAGAATGTACCTCATCTCTTTCCAGGTGGTGGCACTTCGACTGCCCCCAATGGCTGATGTAAGCTATAGCCGTGGAGTTGCCTGAGTGGACTGGTTCTTCAACAGAGGTCCAGTACACCAGAGCAAGACAGATTGCCCTAAGCTCCAGAACACTGAAGACTGAAGAGATTGTTCCACAGTCCACCTGCCCTGGATTCCCAGGTGACCCAGCACCACCACCCAGCCACTCAGGCTGGCATCCGTCTCGATCAGAGTCCATTCCGGCATCATGTTTCAGGTGGCGCTGTTGCTACCACCGCTGTAGGTCCTGTCTGGCTTCCGGAGACCGAGATCTGCCGATACAGAAGTGCCAGATTTCCATGCCACTTCTGGATGACATGCTTCTGAAGCTCCCTGCAGGATCTTTTCCTCTTGCAAAAAAAAAAAAAAAAAAAAAAAAAAAAAAAAAAAAAAAAAAAAAAAAAAAACACAACAACTTTCACTAGGTGGCACAGGAGAAGACTTCAAAATGCTTAAAATCCACCCATGGTGGACCAGGAGTCTAGCACATTCTTGAATTTGTTGGGCCAAGAGCTCCTCTGAAGGAGCCTTGATCAACAGATCTTCCAGATAAGAGTCATGGAAATGCCCCAGGTGTTAATGAAAGTTAAGGCCCCCATGACCCTGGTAAACACCTGAGGAGCGGAGGCAGAGAGAAGAACTGGTAGTGCTCTGAGTCAAAGGCAAAATACAGATAACGTTGACTGTCTGGATGGATTAGAATGTGTAAGTAAGCATTCAGAAGATGCAGAGATGCCAGATAATCCCCAAAGCACATGGCTGCAATGACAGAATGCAAGGATTCAATCTTGAAACGTGCAGTGTCCTCATACAAGTTGAGACACTTGAGATCCAGAGTGGGATGGCAGCCACCATCCTCCTTCGGAACCTCAAGCAGGTTGGAATAGAAACCAAACCTTGCTCTTGGAAAGGTACTAGAACCAGAAACTTCTTCACCAGCAGTGACTGCACTGCATCCAGGAACAGCTTTAACTTGGCCAGTAGGGACTCTGGATGGTAAAACCGAAAAGGAGGAATGGATCCAAAACCTATACTGCAGCTATGTGAAATTACCCACAAAATCCATTGGTTTGCAGTAGAGTATTTCCATGCTTCCAGAAAAATGCGAAGACACCGCCTTCAGGAACCAGTGGACTAGGATTCAGCTAGTCATGAGGAAAGCTGGCTTAGCCCTTGAGGCTGTTCGCTTGAGTTGCCACTGCTGTCTGGGCTTGGCAGGGGGGGCAAGTTGAAGGCAGGAGACGTTTTCAGCCTTTGGATCGCCATTTGGCGGGGACAAAAGAGACAGTTTTCTCGCCATAGTAGGACATCTAATGGGCATTTGAGGCAACATTGTGCTCTTGCCCCCTGTAGCATCGCTAATAACCTGCTTTAGCTCAGGTCAAAACAGGGACTTGCCTGAAAGGGGTAAGGAAACCAGTGCTTTGCGCAGTAACAGAGAAGGTGAAGGCTTTAGCAGACAATCTGACTGCCTCACATAATGCCTCCAAAACATAATAGTTGGCCACCTTCATGTTGGCTAAAAAGACCAACTCCTCCTCCTTGGAAGCATCTGCATGGACAGATTCCACCATCTGTTCACCTCACACGACAACAGCCCTGTTAACCCAGGCAGTGGCAAAAAATTGGTAATATGCAAGAGTCATGTGAGAAAGAAGTATGGAAAATCATGAAAGTTTGAGAGGGTGTCAGTGTTACAATGACAGCATTAGGATGCACACCTCTAAAAAAAGGTCATGGCAGGTCTGTAAGAGGAAGCACCAAGTGACCTTTTTCAAACTGAATACCAAATTCCAAGTGTTTTGGAAAAAGTCTAGGAGTGAGCGCACAAAGGTGCAATAAAGTAGAGAATTTTTCCAGTGAAATCAATATCCAGTTCCGCATTCTTGTACTAGGTTGGAACAGACTTACATGATTTAACCTTTTGAATGCCAAAGGGGTACGCAATACATTGCAAAGCAATGTGTTATGTACCCCTCTGGCACTCAAAGGTTTAATCTTTGACTCCAGCTGTGTCGTAAAGATTTAATTACAGTGGACCATACCATAAAATTAAACCTACAGTACAAAAGTTTTTATGCATGAGAATCTATGGAAAAGGATATCCATGTTAAGAATGTGGTATATAGCAGTGTTAGACTGAATCTTCAAAGTTAAGAGACATAGTGTCTGTGTTTACGCTTATAAATTTTCTCTGTATTTGTATTTAATGTAGATTTGTTTTAGTTTTTTTTAGGTTTTATATAAAACCAGCTTCTGACACATACTTAAGCTTGTCATCACACTTAATTTTGACAGTTTAAACTAGGATTAACTTATTTTTTATAATTCCAGTCACAGACTTTCTTCCTGCTTTGTTTATAAAATTATAGAAGCTGACTGGATGTTTAAACCTGCATTTTGATATTTAAGAACAGTGATTGTGGTGGACAGTTCATTGTAGTAGTTGTATTATGAGGAAAGTACCATTCATCCTGAAACATTTTGATGTGTTTAAGTATTAGTATAACTTTTTTCATAAGCTACATATGATTATACTAGCAAAAAGGCACAGTGATGCCCGTAGGGATTTTGTCTTGAGTGGTATTCAACAGATTAATTCACAAGGGTTTTAGTACGTTTACACCACTGAAAGGGTTAAGTGTTTGACAGCCAAAATGGCATCCATGCAGTGGAATGTGCTGGATACCTCTTTGGCACTAAATGGGGTTTAAAGAAACCAAAGAAAATGGGCAATGGGAAATGACTGCACTCGGGAAAGAAGCTGGCTCACAGATCACGCAACATATAAAAACAAATAAAACTAAGTGCAATGTGCTTTAATAGGTGACAACTGCACAAGGAAACATTAACCCCTTAAGGTCCTACGATCCAGCGGTGTCTGGTCCTTTAAGGACCAGATAGACACGTGGGGTGGCACATCGGTATTACTCACCGCGCTCCTGCAGGAGCGCGGTGAGTAAAAGTACGTGAAGTACCAGGACCGTCACTGGTCCTTAAGTGCCGGACCAGAATGAAGGTCCGGGTACATCACAGGACGAGAAGGGGTTAATGCACTTACTAGAACCTAAAAGGTTACATGGCATATCAGAGTCCCTATGCTCACTTATAGTCTTGTTGCAGTGTCCTCCTAGAGTTAAAATCCCTTGTAGCCTTGTCCTTGTAGATCGCCGATAATTGTCCTTTCTGGCTGGTGTTTGCTCAATGGGTACAACCCCTGAGGGGCGTGTGAACCATACGACAACTCCAGATCACCCAGAGCTACCTTTCTGATGTGATTTAGAAGGAAGTACTATTTTTATTTTCACTGCACTTTTAATTGGCTATTAAAATTAGCTAGACTGGAGAATGAAAAAAATATTGCTAAGGAGAGCACAAGCAACTCAAAAAAATTCTTTAAATACATTAATGGCATAAAAAATTAAAGTCTGATAATGTTGGGTCCTTGTTATCTGAAACGGGTGAGATGGTCATGGGGTACAGAGAGAAGGTAGATATTTTAAATAATTTCTTTTTTTCTGTTTTTACCAAGGAAGACCCAATGGACAAGAATCTGCAAACTATTTTTACAGAACAGTCACAGCAAGCATGGGAATGGCTAACACAAGAAAGTGTTAAAACAATTGAATGGTGTTAAAGGGATAGTAATACTTCGTTTTAACTTTATTTTGTAGGCATTAAAAAAACACGAAGAATGATACGTCTTATCTCTCAAACCTTTATGGTTTAAGAGATATTCACAAGCAAATTTTCCCCTCCCGCCCCTTTTACCTAGTGTAAGCCATCTCTTCTCAGATGTGGAATGCAGTCCATAGACCAGACAGATAACAGAAGGGGACAATCTTCTTTCTAGAAAACAATGAAAACCCTGCCCCCCATGACAAGCTTTTCAGTTTTTTCCCTTATCTTAATTGAAGATTGTCCCTCTCTGCAGTCTACCTGGGCACCTCCCTTCTGATCTGGCTGAACAATGTTACATCAGTAAAAGGGGCGGAGGGGGATACTTTATCATTGAATTACTCGAACTACAACTCTGTCAGAATTGAAATACCATTAATTAGAGCTGCTTTTGTTATGAAACATTACTATCCCTTTAAGGGAGACAAAGCCCCGGGGCCAGATGGTATACACCCACGGGTACTTAAAGAGTTAAGCCAGGCCCTGGCCAGACCGTTATATTTGATTTTCAGGGATTCTTTTATTTCAGGTATGGTGCCCATGGATTGGCGTAAAGATAATGTGGTGCCCATATTTAAAAAGGGATCAAAGTCACAGCCAGGAAATTACAGACCTGTAAGCTTGACATTTGTGGTAGGGAAGCTGTTTGAAGGGTTGCTAAGGGAATATATTCAAGAATTCAGCTGGAACAGGAGTATCATTAGCCAGAGCCAACATGGCTTTGTGAAAGACAGGTCTTGTCAAACTAACTTGGTTGCATTTTATGAAAAAGTGGGTAAAAATATAGATGCGGGAGCGGCGGTTGATGTGATCTATTTAGACTTTGCCAAGGCATTTAATACAGTTCCACACAAGAGGTTACTGTACAAATTGAATGAAAAAGGCATAGGGGAAACCGTTTGTGTGTGGACCAGAAATTGGCTGAAAGAATGCAAAGAGTGGTAGTAAATGGCAAGTTCTCCAATTGGATAAACGTTATAAGTGGAGTACCTCAGGGATCTGTCCTGGGTCCCCTTCTTTTTAATTTATTAATGACCTCCCAGAGGGCAAAGGGAGCCTCTAGATTGTAAGCTCTCATGAGCAGGGCCCTCTGATCCTCCTGTTCTCCACATCTGATTGTACTATTTAATACATCTGTATGTCTATTCCCAATTGTACAGCGCTGCGGAATTAGTTGGCGCTATATAAATAAAGAAGAATAATAATAATAATTCAGTGTTTGCCGATGACACAAAATTAAGTAAGGTAATAAAGTCTGAACTGGATGAGTCCATTACAAGAGGATTTGGACAAATTGAGTAACTAGGCAGGCAAATGAGATTCAATATAGACAAGTGTAAAGTTATGCATTTTGGGTATAATAATAAAAATGCAACATATAGTTTAAATGGTGTTTCTCTGGGGAAATATACTAATGAAAATGATTTTGGAGTAATGGTAGACAATAAACTTAGCAGCAGCATGTAGTGCCAGCTGGCAGCTGCAAAGGCCAATAAGATATTGGCATGTATTAAAAGGGGTATTGACTCAAGGGAGGAAGATATTATTATGCCTCTTTACAGGTCCATGGTAAGACTCCACCTAGAATATGCTGTTCAATTCTGGGCACCCTTTCTGAAAAAGGACATTATGGAACTAGAGTGCAGAGGAGGGCTACAAAACTAGTAAGGGGAATGGAAAGTTTTAGTTATGAAGAAAGGCTAGAAAAGTTAAAAGTGTACAAACTAGAAAAACGGCATCTTAGAGGGGATACGATAACACTATATAAATATGTTCGGGCCCATTCAAAGGGCTCTCCAAAGACCTGTTCATTAACAGAACAGTACAAAGGACAAGGGGTCACCCGCTTAGGCTGGAAAGGAGATTTCATCTACAACAGCGGAAGGGTTTCTTTACAGTAAGGACAATAAAGGTATGGAATTCACTGCCTGAGGAGGTGGTGCTATCGAATACATTAGATGCCTTTAAAAAGGGCCTGGATACATAGAGGGCTATGTACGTTAGTATTGGGATTAATATTTAGTTAGGGCTTGTTGATCCAAGGAGAAATCGGATTGCCATTTGGAATCAAGAAGGAATTCCCCCCCCCCCCCCCCTTTCAAAGCAGAATTTGAAATTGCTGTATTGAGGGTTTGTTTTTTTTTTTGTTTTTTTTTTTTTTTTTTGTTTTGGATCAACGATGGTAAACAGGAATAGGAAGTGTTGAACTAGATGGACGCAAGTCTTTTTTCAACCTAAATTACTATGTTACTATGTAATTCTGGTCCCAGCCTCACATCCCCTTTGGGATATTTCCCTTGGACTTATCTCAGTACTCATAAGCTACCCCCAGTTGAGCCAGTCTTGTTCTTCCTTGTTCTCTGGGTGACTTGGAGTTGGTGTGTGGTTCACACACCTCTCAGGGGTTAATCTCATTCAGCCAGATAGGACAATTATCAGCAATCTACAAGGACAAGACTATCAGGGATTTTAACTCTGAGGGGGGACACGGCCATGAGACTAAGGGAGCACAGGGAGCCCGAGATTCCATATACCCTTTTGTGTCTAGCAAGTGCGTTCGTGTTTCCTTGTGCAATATTGTGTAACTAGTGTGAAAGCCCGTGTACATGGGCCAAGGTCCAGGTAATGTTAACCCTTTGAGTGCCAGAGGGATGCACAACGCATTGCGCCACGTGTTGTAGTCTTGTGTCGCCTCACTCACGTGATGCAATCATGTGCAGTAGAGATTGCCCATGACTGCATCGTGACAAACATCCTAGCGAATTATTATATAGGATAATTAAAACATATTACACTTAGTTTTGTTTGTTTTACTTGTTTTTTTTCAGGCTACGTGGTCTGTGAGCCGGCTTCTTTCCTGAGTGCAGTCATTCCCCCATTCTCTCTGGATCTCGTTTGTTGGTCAATTACAAGACCATCAGTTTGGACCAGCAGCGCAGGAAAGGTCAGCAAGAGACTACAATAAGATCTATCAAGCCTTGTATGCTTATGTCACTCAGAATTTTGTCCAAGCCTGTTGAGAGAGATTGTTTATTCTGGTCACTTATAAGGTGCAAGGTACTTTACATTGAAAATATATATTTTGCTCTTCCATTTAAATTTGTTCACATTTCTTTCAGACTGGATGTTTAGTCTCTTTGGGACTGTTCTACTCCGTTATTTTCCATTTTATAGCCAATATTTGTTGTCCAGTACCACGGTATAATTATATTTGTATTGTACAAGGGTATTGTGATTTTGCGCTCATCATTGCCTGTTAAAACAGGCAAAGTGCTTGGTTCCTTCAGCGACAAAGTAGGATCAATACATTGCACTGCATGGATACCTCTTTGGCTCTCAAACACTAAACCCTTTCGCTGCCAACCGTAGAAAAAGCACTGTCAATGCGCTGAATACTCCTCAAGCACTCAAAATCCCCAAGGTCAACGTCGTGCCCCATTTGCTAGTATCTATATACTTATTGTGTACTCTGTGCAGGGTACAATGTATTGGGAGACAGCTCCTTTTCTCACACACGCAAAAAAAAAAAAAAAAAAAAAAAAGGGGGGGGGGTGAACCTTCCTCCCTACATAGCAATCCCGCCACTTGACTGGCCCTCACCTTCAACAAGTAGGCTATTCAAAGAGGAGGATATTAACCCTTTGAGGTGCCAGAGGGAGACAATGTGTTGCATCTTGCGTTGGCACTGAAAGGGGTTAATATCCACTATATAGCCTTCTCAACCTACTAGAAGGTAAGGGCGAGTCATTTGGCAGGTGCAGTTTGATGAAAAGCAGCCGTCTCTGCCAGGTACAGTTTTATGAAAAGGAGCAGTCTCAGACCCTCTGGTTGCATTCATTAACACATCAGTGCCTATTTTCCACCTATTGTATCTAGGGTTGATGGGTGGCTTATACTGGACATGCACATAATGGGCTTTTGAGCCAGTGTATTTTCTACAGCTTTGACCATGCCCCAGTTTACTCTTCAGTATGGTTTTCCACATTTTAATATTAAAATGTTAGTAATGCCCATATTTAAGTTCATGAAATATGGTAGATTTAAAAAAGTACCTGGAAAAAGTCCTCACTCTCAAACCATTATGGTCAGATATTCGCAGCTAAATTTCCCCCCTCCCCTTCTCCTGACGTCAGCGCTCTAATGACAGCAGGAGATCCCAGTCCTGGGACCAGAGAGCAGCTCTTCAGCAGAGCAGAAAGAGTGACCGTTAAAAATAATTACTTTATTAGAACGATCTACAAAGTTTGCCTGGTTTGCAAGCACACTTTGTAGACCGTTTCAATTAAGTAGTTCTTTTTAAAGATCAATATTTCAGGTCTGCTGAAGAGCCTCGAGTCGACTGACACAGATCTCCTTCGGTCAGCTGTACAACTTAAATTTGGGGTTCACTAACCCTTTAAGGTTCAATCGCAGTGGTAAAATTGCTGACTAGACGTGGTTGTAATGTCTTGAGCGGTGTATGGGGCCGCACCTCGGATGGACATGCGACAACAGTGTCACCTGATGGGTCTAGCCTTGTGTTAGTCAGATATCTTTTTAGCGTATACACCATTGGTGACTGCTGAGGTACTATTACCCTAGGACTACTATATCCACATATATCTTGTAGGGCCTCCGGTTTATCTTTGTAAGAACCTAATAGAAGCCCCTCTTAGCAATATTTTTGCCATTATGAATGGACAAATTCACAACAATTGTTCCACTTGCTGAACTTACTCTGCTATTCACTATAAAACCACTTTTACAGGTGGATTTCAACTAACCCTACATCAGCTCATTCCTAGCATCCTACTCGAACAATCTAGGGCTTGTCCCATCTATCTGAGCACATTATTGAACAAGAATTCTTTAATGTTCTTTTTATGAGATATCAGAGCTATGCCATATTGATGACTCTCTGCAACCCTGTAGCTCCAATGAACAATACTGTATTGACTTCAAGGGATAGTAATACTTAAAATGTAAAAAAAAAAAAAATAAATGTTGTTGTTTTACTCAGGAGGATAAACCCTACAGTACTCCCACTGCTGAAAGGTGTTTCATTCAAAAGTTATTAATTTTCAAAGTTGAATTTTTAGGTGCAATATCACAGTGGCCTGAAATTGTACAGTGGCGCTGTTGCTACACGATCCTATGGACAGCTCTGGTCCCGGGGACCATAAATCTCCATAGGATGGTGTAACAGCACCACTGTACAATTTCAGGCCACTGTGATATTGCACCTAAAAAAATTCAACTTTGAAAATTAATAACTTTTGAATGAAACACCTTTCAGCAGTGGGAGTACTTTTGTTTCTCAGGAGGATAAACCCTACAAACTTTTTTTTTTTTTTTTTTTACATTTTAAGTATTACTATCCCTTTAAATGGAGCACTTAAACGACACTGACTTCTATCCCGGATGAGTTGTGAACCCTCATCTGACACTTCTGCTGAGACATTGCAATGTGCCAGCAATTACGGACTCTAAAGGAGCCACCACACTATCAAGGACTTGCCGTAATTTATTTATTTTTATTTTATTTTTTTTAAACATGTCTCTCAATATACTAATTTTATTCAATGTATTTATACTTTAATATTGCACTTTTATTTGAGTGAATAACAGTGTGTCACAATGTGGTGGCAACCAGTGTCTCGTGAGCTGGTTGATATGCCATTTGCTTTGCAGTAGCCAATACACCTAGGAGATCTCTGTATATGTACTAGCCTTGGGTTATAATCATCAGAAGGTGGGTTTGCCAGTTCGCTGCTGCTGTGGGACCAACGGACAAGGCGTTTCATTTACACAGCGTAAGCCGGTTTTGTGATGCATCAGCAATGGCCAACTGTCCAACTCACCTCCATTCTTTACATAATTGCCTCGCGGGTGCCTCTGCTATGCAATTGGCCACCTAGGTGCAATACTTACACACAATAATGGTCAGCACGCTACACCTACTGCTTGGGTCAAACATTCTGCTCCCTATTTTGAGGAGCTTGACCTTGTGTGACCCCTTAGTGTCGGTAACCATGACACTCCAACTAGCATCAGCAATGCTTGTCTCATGTTAACCAGGAGTCTTGCATGAGTCTCTGTGCTGTTCGAGTTCCAGTATGTGTGACGAGTTCATCTCATTCATTTAGGTTGAAAGGAGCAGTAAACTTTTATGAAAACATTTTAGAGCTTTTCCTGCTGAATAAAACAAGATCCCATCGCTGTCAGATGTTTTATTCAAAAATTATAGCAGTTTAAATAACCAGGAAGTGAATTTACTGTGTTTACTTCCTGATAGTTCTGACAGGAAGTGACAGGCAGTATCTACCACATTCTATGGAGAACTGTATGTCTCTGACTTTCCTCTCCATTAGAATCTAACAGGAAATCTAATTAGAACTTGACCACTAGAGGGCACTGCTAATGTAAAAAAACATGGGTTTAAACTGTAATAACTCTGGAAATATAAATCTCTTCGCAGTGGGAGTGCCCTTATTTTACTCAATAGGAAAATCCCTACAATATATATTTTTTCATAAAAAAAGTTTACTGCTCCTTTAACTACCATGATTACTCTCTGTTCTGGTGCTTCCCACTACAGTTGATATTTATGTTTTTCATGCACTGGCATTTTGTGTATTGTTCTCACAGACCGACAATGCTAACATGTCCACGAGTGATGAAGTAATCACTGATGGATCACGCCAATTTTGGCACTGGATTTGTTTTTCACTGAGGTTTAAAAGGCACCTTGATCACTAGTTTTTAATGTCTTGAAGGCCAGGATTGCTCGCAGAAACATTGACCAATAAATACTATTGTGGAATACCAGTTGACATTTTATCAGCCGGTGCATGTTATGGTATGTAAATATGAACAGCATATAATACACATTAATATATTATATATATCGGGAACCAGGCAATCCAAGTGATCCATGGCAGTCATTGCTGGATTCCTCTGCTCTTCAGCCATCCACATATGGGCAGCAGGGTCCAATCCAGTAGCAATCCAGGGAATGGGAGTCAAAGGGGACTCTCTAGAACATTCAGGCAATGAACCACGCTAGCCAAGAGTTTCAACAAGACACACACTTTATTTGGGATAGTAATTTTATAGTGTTTTACTAGCTATCTGAAAATAAAAACACACCATAATGACAAACGGGAAGAGGCACACAAAGGGAAAAAAGTCATGTCCAAATAAAGACTTGCAGGGCTCAGAGTGATCAGTGGAAGAACACCAGACATGGGGGAACACTGTTCAGATCTATGTATGTAATGGGGGATCTCTGTCCCGCTGGGAACAGCCGCCTAAGAAATAAGGACATATACTATATACCCAAAAACAGTAACACACAAGCAGCATAATATATTGAACAGCACCACCAGATAGGCAGGGGCTAGAGGTGACCAGATGTTGTGAACTTGTGAGGGCATTTATAGGCAATTGTTCACATTGCTCCTTCATTATCAAATGACAGGCATAATGCAGCCATGTCTCAGGGTCTAATCCTGGGAATTCCCAAGCTCTGATTCAGCCATGGATCCTTGGCCTGGGGATCCCAATCCCATGGGAGATGATCCAAGCAGGCTCCTGGTGGGTCTGGTGTAAGGGTCCATCAAGAGTATATACTGTTGGGGACTGGCAGTTTATAGTTATATACAGTGTGCGTTATCAAGATAAACAACAAGTAGAAGAGCACTCGACAGGATTTAAAAAAAAGGGGTTAAACTTTATTAGCTGATGTTTCGGCCCCAAGCGGGCCTTCCTCAAGATTATACAAACATAATACAGACGTGATCTTAAATACCCTACCTCCACACTAAGACGTGATGCGTGCACGAGGAACATGACCCCTGACCCTGAGGTCAGGGTCATAACCCTAAAAGGTATAAACTACTAGATATTAATGTAAATTGTATCAAACAAAATAGAGAAATCCTTGCCATCTGTCCTGTGGGTGAGGTATCCTCTAAAAACCAATAACCAAAAGTGTCAAAGAAAGAAAAAAAAAAAAAAAAAAAAAAAAAAAAAACAATTTAAATAAAAATACACAATTAACCCTATAGGTGCCAGAGGTCACCGCCACGTCCCATAGTTGAAACGCACTGGACACAGATGGCCCCCATTGGAATCTATAAAAAGATCATGTGTCCCACCAGACAGAAAAGGTCCCGAACTGGGATCCTTATAAGTGTCCCCGGCTGTCCCCACAACCGCCCCAACTCTGTCACCTAACCCCCCCATATGTCGAACCTGCATATCGCTAAGCACCTACGCAAGCCCGGCACACGATCGTGCCAAGAGGATACAAATATACATCAAACAAGGCAAATATGTGCACATCTTGTTCTGTCATAGTAAACAAGATACATAGTAGTGCTATGTAAGGCTAGTATCACACAGGAGTCAAAACACATACCGGGTCTCACATAGAAAAAAGCAAGTAGTACGAAATCCTGGCTCTACGTGTGCTGCCTTATAGCCAGTGGTTCTCAATCTTTTTTTGTTTGGGGCACCCCTAACACATAATCTAAAACATTCGGGGCACCCCTAACATATTTAATGTACTTTATCAAGGGCATAATGAAGGTACAATACATAAATATACAGTTATTAGGTTTTATAATCATAATAAAATTAAATAAAATGAGCATAACAATTCATATAAATCTTTATTTAAAAGCCCATTTTTGTGAGTCTTCATAGAAGACATGGGGCACCCTGAGTTGATGTTGATGGCACACCAAAGTGCCACGGCACCCTGGTTGAGAATCACTGCTTATAGCAGTCACCACGGAGTGCCATCTCTGGACTCAATAGTTATTTTGAATGATTCATTGGATAAATGATAAGACTGGTGCCCCTGGCTCTACATGGGCTAATTAATTAGCCAACCACTGAGTCCTATATGCGGGGAGTGATCGTAATTGATCTGCCATCCAGCAGACGAGTTATTCAGTGGCAAAATCTGTCTTAGATGCTCATTGCTGATTCCATGTGTATGTCTGATACAATCCTGTGTGACTTAACGATCACTGAAAATCCAAAAATTCTAGTTAGGACTGAAAAATCATGTCTACCTGCCCATTAATTCTAGTTTGTTCAATATATTATGAATATAAATATAAGCACTGTTGGACTGAAAAAAAAAAAAAAAAAAAAAAAGGGAACAACTGGTGGACAACCAGGGGCATACCAGCAAAAACTTATGCTGATGTCTATAGGGCACATGATCAAAGCCAAAAATCCCTAGGAGTAAATGAGCTTTAATTGTAGTGTACATCGGTGTGGAAAAACAAATGCTGAAAGTCTAGATGAATATATAAAGCACACAATGGACAGAAAGGGAGATTAACTAACATCCCATATAATTATATATATATATATATATATATATATATATATATATATATATATATATATATATATATATATATATATATATATATATATATATATATATATATATATATATATATATATACACACACACGCACGTATGTATGAGAGTGCATGCGTCTATGCGCGCACATGTGTACACATAGGTAATGAAGTTGTCAGCTCACTCCGCTTTCTGTGGAAGCTGTTTTCTCTGTCTCCCAATACAGGTTACTGGTAACTTTGGGTAGGCAATCCGCAATCCCTTTAAGTAGGCAGGAATAATTCTAGAAGTGAATGCATGGGGTGGAGCCTAACTTCCCTCCTTGGCTGCAAGCTAGCCAGTCAGCTCCATTAAGATTTGGTCCTTGGTGAAGACACAGGCAAGAGAACAGTTCTGCTATAGTTTTAGCTAATTTTTTATTTTTCTGTTAGATATGGAATGTCACCATTAGGCGGATTACCATAAATGATAATACCCTTCGATGTGGCTAGCTCAGTGTCCAGGTGCTTTTGTGGACTTTAACCCCTTAACGTCCGGCGGTCCTGGGACATTTCCATCCCATAAGGACCGCATAGAACCACGTGAACGCGCCGGTACACGTGACCTGTCGTGTGTATCGGTGCGTCACTATGGGGCCTGATAGAGATCGCTCCGATGTTGGAGCGGTCAATTTCAGGCCCTATTTTTACTTACAGCGCTTCCGGTAGAGCGCTGTAAGTAAAAAGTACGTGACGTACTATGACCGTCATCGGTCCTTGAGTATTTCAAGGACCGTGATGGTCATAGTACAGCACGTCGTTAAAGGATAGTAAACCCCCCAAAAAACTGTAAGCCAAATGATGGGAATAAAAACCATACTTAACTCCCTCATTCCCATCTCTCAAACTGTTATAGTTTGAGAAATGTAAGAAAATAAAGACCTCCACTCCCTACCCTTTCTGCCTGACGAGCTGTAAAGCTGTCAGAGGCAGAATCCGGTCACCCGACTGTAGGAGTCTCTTCAGGAGCGATGTCATCGGCATATCTAACTATAATTATTTCATCTGTATGGTCTACAACGTGTGCCTGGGTTACAAGCACACGTTGTAGACCATTCAAATGAAGTAATCATAGTTCGATATCCCGATGACAGCACTCCTGAAGAGCAGTCGTCTGGTCCCAGAAGCAGGATTTCATGACATCCGCTATACAGCGGACGCATGAGAAGGGGGTGGGAGCGGAGGTCTTTGTCGGAGGTATTTTCTTATATCTCAAACTATAACAGTTTGAGAGATGGGAATAAGGGCATTAAGTATGATTTTATTACCCCTATCATTTGGCTTAGAGGTTTTTGGGGGGTTTACTATCCCCTTTAAGCCCTGGGGGAAAATCTTGGGTTCAAGTTCTTTCCTCAGGAGTTGCTCACTGAGGCTTCTTTTTAATACATCGTAATCTGAAGACAGATCTGCAGGAAAGGTGAGCAATCCTTTGAGTGCTGCAGGTCCACATGTCCCACAGTGCCCCTCTGCACAAGGGTTTTCCTTTGGAGTTCCTACTGCACACTCCTGCACTCATTGGGTTTATCTGTATGTCTGCTGGGTGTTTTGGAGCAAGTTTCTGTGGTAACAACCCTTTATCTGCTGGTTTTGCATCTTTTGGGGGTTTACTGGCACTTTCCCTACTGGGTTCAGTGTCTTTTTGGGTCTGCTAACATGTTCTAGTGATGTTTCATGTAATTTTAATTCACAGTTTCAACTTGGCAAAATTTGTGTTTGCGCTCTTTACCGCGTAGACGCCATTGCTCCTTTCACTTCTATGGGACTGTACAGTTTGGGACATATCTCTGCAACCGCTCAACGTAGCGACTTCAGAGATTGCTCATTTTAATTGTCTGCCCTTGCTCTGTCATCCGGTTAATGTTGTGTGTGTGTTGGGGGCTCAGGGGGCTTTGGGCATTGTTGGGGTACTTTTTCTGGGAAAACTACATTTCCCATGAGAGCTTGCTTCGCACGCTCGTTCCTGATTGGCTCCCGCCGCTGCAGCCATTTTATGCCTTTTCCAGAACAAGTATCCTATGCAGGGCTTGGACTCTCCACCTCTCCTCTGCTGATTAGCCCTTTGCCTGCCAGATAAGTATTTTAGCGATTTATGGGGTGAAACTTTAATCCTACACACTATTTGGGTGATTCCTTATACTTTAAACATTTTGACATTAGACATTCTCACAATCAGTTAGTCTTAGGCCTGGTCCCAACCTCTAAGGACACTGGGGTCTCTGTGTCCCCTATTGCGCATTGCTCCTCATGTCATTCAGGGTTACCTAGAGAATTCTAAGGTCATTATGCCCAGCATGTTCTGATGTCCACAAGTCTTCCTCAGGGACCTCCAGCCATGCATTAGAGCCGTTTTGGGTGCAAGAGTTCAAGGCTGCTACTAGAGACCTCCAGTCTACATTGCAACTCTTTCCATCCCAATTACAGGGGGTCTTGCACTCCTGGCAGACCCCTTCTTCAGTCAGATCTTCCCTGCCGAAACGGCAGGAAGTACCTGACGTATCAAATTCCACTGAGGATGAACTGTTGGTGGATTCGGATGTTGAGGAATGTTCTGCTGTGTGCTTCTCTCAGTTTTTTGGGGACCCCTTTGAGGCTGATCCTGACCCCTTGGCTGAGGGCTTGATCAGAGCAGCCTTAACTACCCTAAACATTCCCTTAGTTCAGGAGGTTTCTTCGGATCCCTCTGATTTATTTCAGGAGCCTAAAAGGTCCTATACTTGTTTTTCACCTAACCCCACTCTTGACCGCCTTGTGTCTGATGAGTGGAAGTCTCCGGACAGAAAACAGTCTGTTTCCAAGAAATTTGTCGAGCTTTATCCCTTCTCTGAGGAGACACTTGCTCAGTGGGTTCATCCCCCACAAAGCGGATGCTCTTATCTCCAGACATCTAAGTCCACTGCCTTGCCAGATGCTGATGCTTCCGCTCTGAAAGACTGGACTGAAAAAATCTGAGGTCCCCCCTCAAGCCTTTTTTTGCCACTGCTGGTACTGCCATGCGTCCAGCGTTCGCTGCAGCATGGCTGAACCAGGCCATTGAGGTCTGGACTGAATAGCTCACCTTATCTGTCCATCAGGGTGCTCCTAGTTCTAATATGTTGCAGCTTCTTGCCAACATTTCTGAGGCCCAGCACTATGTTTCTGCTGCCTGATTTGATGCAAGGGTTTACACCATATCTATGGTTGCCAGACTTTGGCTCAAGATCTGGTCTGCTTACACTGCTTCCAAGAAAGCTTTGCTCTCATTGCCATTTCAAGGCACCTCTTTGTTTGGGCCAGATCTTAAGACCCTTCTGCCTATGGTCCCCAGGAGGAAGACACCTCTCAAGCGTAATCAGATTTTTTATTCTTTCCAGACTGACACACGTCTGGCAAACCAGGAGGTTCCCTCAGCTCTGCGTTCCTCCTCCAAGCCCAAACAGCAATTGAAGCTCAAGGTCTCCTCCAAGCCTAAGGCTTCCAATCCTACTTCTGCATGACTCGCCAAACCCAGGTCCCCACTCAGCTGCGGGTGGCCAACTGCGTCACTACCACAGCGTCTGGGAGGATTCAGTGGTGGACCCATTGGTTTTACAGGTAGAGGTGGACGAGTACAGGATCCCTTTCACCTATCTTAATCCCTTTTGATTTTTTCCCCGTCATACGCCATCTGTTCAATGGCGCTATCCAGACCTTCTGTACAAGGATGTTCAGGAACCTGTTCCAATTCGGGACAGAGGTATGGGTCTTTACTCAAACCTCTTTGTGGTCTCTATGAAAGATTGTGGTTGTCGTCCCATTTTGGATTTGAAGGATCTCTATTCCTTTGTGATCAAGACATCACCAGGAGTCCCTAAGGACGGCGATTACTGTTACGTCCCCGGGGGAATTCCTTGCCTCTCTGGATCTTCAGGACGCGTATCTACACATCACCATTCATCCAAAGAGTCAGTAGTATCTCAGATTTGCCTGCAACCAAGGGCACTTTCAGTTTTCAGCTCTTCCCTTTGGTCTGACTATAGCTCCTCAGGTATTCAACCATGCCCTGGGAGCTTTGGTATGCGTCCTCCATCGGGACGGCATCAGTTACTCCATACATACATGACTTGAATCTGAAAGCCCCTCCTGCAGAACTTCATCAGCAGGTTCAGGACTGCATTCATGCTCTCACCCATCACGGGTGGATCATCAACGTGGACAAGTCAGATCTTGTCCCATCCCAGCTTCTGGTCTTCCTGGGCTCTCTCTTCAACACTCCGAAGAGCATGGTGTTCCTCACGGACGAGGTGGCTCACCAGATCGCCCACAGGGTTTCTGCTGTTCTGGCTCACGATCCAGTTCCAGCCAAGAAGCTGTCCCATCTAGTGGGGAAGTTCATCTCCAGCATAGAAGCGGTCCTGTTTGCCATGGCTCAAACCAGGGAACTCCAGATGTTTGTGATCCAGGTGTGCAGGGGTCAGCCGGACCTTCTGAAGAAGTCAGAATCCCTCACTTCATGTGGAACTGAGTCTGTCGTGGTGGCTCAACCTCTCCAATCTGCTGAAGGTCAAGTCCTTCCTGGTATCCTTCTGGACCACGGTGATGAACGCCAGCCTCTTCGGCTGGGGAGCGGTCCTGGGTCGCCTGAGAGCTCAGGTTCAGTGGTCTCCGGAGAAATCTCTCCTTCCCATCAAAGTGTTGGAGCTTGAGGCGATATTTCATGCCCTTCGTCATTGGACACCCCAGCTGGAAGAATGCCCAGTCTGGGTCCATTCTAATAACGCCACAACCGTGGCTTAAATCAACAAGCAGGGCGGAACAAGAAGTCTCGCCACTTGGTTAGAAATTAAGGCTATTTTGTCCTGGGCAGAAGAACATGTTCCTGTCATATCTGCAGTGCATAACGTCATGGCAGACTTCCTCGGTCGACATACGGTGGACAGAGAACAGTGGGAACTGCACCCAGAGGTGTTCCCACTTCTGAACGATGAGGGTGGTCTTCCTTGCATCGACCTGATGGCGACAAAATACAACCGGAAGGCTCTGAGGTTCTCTCGCTGGAGGGATCGTCTAGCTCTAGCAGTGGATACCATGTCCATTTCCTCTTTCCTTCCCCTTCCCATGTTGCACAGGATGTTAAGGAAATTGAGACTGGAGCGCTGTCCAGTCATTCTGATTGCTCCGTACTGGCCTCGACAGGCTTAGTTTCCGGAGCTTCTGGATCTGTCAGTGGCGGAGCCATTTCGGCTCCCTTACCGTCCGGATCTTCTACAGGGTTACCTGTGGAAGGAGGATGTTCACAGTCTAGCTTTGAAGGCTTGAAAATTGAATCCTCAAAATTGAAGATGAACGGTTTTACTTCTGGTGTGGTGCTCAGTACCTACAAACCTGTTTCTTCTAAGGCCTACCATCGTGTCTGGTTGAACTTTCTATCTTGGTGTGCTGATAGGGACCTTTCTCAAGATTTTGATCTGCCTAAAGTCCTGGCTTTCTTGTAGGACAGTGTGGATAAGGGCCTCCGTTTTGGTTCCCTTAAGGTTCAGACTTCTCTGTTTTCTTTCAGAGGCACATTGCCATTTTCTTCCTGAGGTCAAGGTTTTCTTCTAGGGCGTTGCTCATCCTGTTTTCAAGACTCCCGCTTCTCAGTGGGATCTTAACTTGGTTCTGGGCGTCCTTCTGCACCTTCCCGTGGAGTCCTTGGCAACTATTCTTCTACGCCTGTTGACGTGGAAAACGGCCTCTCTCCGGTTGATCGTGTCTATTTGGCGTGTCGCAGAGTTAAAGGCTCTGTCTTGTAGACCACCCTTTTTGGTGTTTCACAAAGACAAGGTGGTGTTTCACACTTAAAAGGAGTTTCTCCCGAAGGTGGTCTCTGAGTTCCACATTAGTCAAGTCATTGTGGTTACTTCTTTCTGCCCTGACCCTACCTCTGACAAGGAGAGGGATCTCCACTTGTTAGATGTGGTGCGTTGTCTCAAGTTTTATGTACATCGCATTGAGTCCATTAGACAGTGCCGAGCTGTTCATCATTCCTGAGGGCCCGAGGGCAGGGAGACCTGTATCCAAAGTGACTATCGCATCTTGGATCAAATCCACTATTCGTAAGGCTTACGATCGAAGGAAGAAGCCTGTTCCCTTTCGGGTTACGGCTCATTCTACTAGATCTATTGGGGCTTCTTGGACTTACAAGAATCAGGCCTCCGCTGATCAGTTGTGAAAGGCTGCCACTTGGTCGTCTGTGCACACCTTTTCGAAGCACAACCGTATTGATGTGCTGGCATTGGCCGATGACAGTTTTGGGAGGAAGACCCTGGAGGCAATCTTGCCTGTTTAGGATCTTCTTCTGTTCTTTGGTGCTTCCTTCACTTTTGAGTCCTGTTAGCTCTAGTTCAGTGTGCTATATAACAGTTCCTGGGGTGTTAATACCCTGGTTCAGTGTCAGTTGATACTTCATTGTTTTTGTTGGGCTCTCTCTGATCTGATGGTTCATATCTGCTCTGGAGACTTTGGGGGTCTTGCGTCTGGTCCTTACCTTTCTTCCCACCCTGTGGAACTTCATGGTTGGCCATCCCAAAATTACCAGTAACCTGTATTGGACGACAGAGAAGAGAGGATTTTAGACTTACCTGTTAAATTATTTTCTCTTAGTCCATATAGGTTACTGGTCTCCCACCCTGTCAAGGGACCATGCTTGGCTCTCCTGTGGCAGACCGTGGGGGTCCTTCGGGGTCATGCTCACAGGAGTCTTCTTTCCCTTCTACTATCTAGTCAATAGTTAGTGTCTCAAATCTTACTGGAGCTGATTGGCTACCTGCAGCCAAGGAGGGAAGGTAGGCTCCACCCCCTGCCTTCACTTCTAGAATTGTTCCTACCTACTTAAAGGTGCTGATCGCCTACCAGAAGTTACCAGTAACCTGTATGGACTAAGAGAAAAGGATTTAACAGGTAAGACTTAAATCCTCTTTTCCGATTGTATTGGCGTGAGCACACGGCGGCTCTTTAGCTGACACAACATAGCAGTACAGCGAGTGAACATAACGATACACAGAAATTTTTAAGCTATGTACGTAAAATAAAGTTGTCTGCTCCCTCTTTTTTTTTTTTTTTTTTTTTTTTTAAAGATGTTGACATTGTGGTTGCGCGAGCACACGGTGACAAGCTGAGATAATATAAAACATGGTGGCTCTTCAGTTGAGGCAACGTAGCAATATGCTGAGGGAACAGAAAGTGGGGCTTGAGGCTGTGTATGGAGCGTTACAATTATCTGTGGGAGGTGAAAGAGTGTGTGTGTGTGAGTGTGTGTGTTTTACTTAGCAAGACTGTATATGTGATATGTCATGATCCAGAGTGAGTGTGTATGTGGTAGGCATATGAGGGCAGTCCGAAACTTGATGGCTGTCTTAGTTATTGCAGGCCCCACCCACTCCTGTGAAAATCCCTCCCACCACATGTGCACGTGTGAACGAGAGGCCGATGTGTTTGTGGCAACCGTTTTGTTCTTTGTCACTTGGATAGTGGTGAGCGGGCTGGATAGTGGGGGCAGGTCAATTCCCTGCATGACTTTCAAAGGTGTAGCAGTGGCCATCACGTCCCCATTTAAATCACCCAATGGGAGCAGTAACTCCTCCTTACTACCATCCCTGGGTGTGTGTGTGTACACATAACAGAATGGCTCATTTGATAATTTGTGTCTCCTCAGGAGGACACAAATTATGAAATACATACACACATGCGCAGAGAGCTTTCAAAGAACTCTGTTCAAAAGGGGAACAGGAGGGAAGATGTAAGCCAGAGGAAACGTCCACGGGACAAGGCATCCACTGACAGCCATGGAATAAGCCCAGCGAGAGCAGAGTGTTGGAACCTTCCTGTTGTGTCTGCTTGCCATCAGGTTGATGCATGGAAGACCCCACTACTGGATGATGAGGTTGAACACCTCTGGATACAGTTCCCACTCTCCACTGTCCACTGTGTGTTAACTGAGGAAGTCTGCCAGAACATTGTCTACGCCAGGAACATGAACTGCAGAAATGGCAGGGACCTGCTCCTCTGCCCATGGTAAAATAGCCTCGACCTCAAGCAAAGCTGCGAGACTTGTGCCACCTTGCTTCTTGATGTAGGCTACCGCTGTGGCATTGTACCATGACCGGGCAATCCTCCAGTTGCCCTGTCCTGTGAAGTAGGGCATGAAATATCGCCCAAAGCTCCAAGACATTGATGGGAAGGAGAGATTCCTCCTGAGACCATCTGCCCTAAACACTCAAGTGCCCCAGCACTATCTGCTGAGCCACTTCGTTCGTGAGAAATACCATCCCCCTCCGCGTGTCGTAGAGGAGGCCCAAAAAGACCATCTTCTAAGAAGGAACAAGGTCTGACTTGTCCAAGCGGATGATCCACCCGTGATGGGAAAGAGCATGAATACAGTCCTGCACCTGCTGGTGAAGGAGTTCCGGAGCAGAGGCCTTCATAAGGAGATCGTCCATGTATGGAGTCACCCTGATGCCATGTATGTAGGATGGAAATCAAAGCTCCCAGGACTCTGCTGAAGACTTGAGGAGCAGTTATCAGGCCAAAGGGGAGGGCAGAAAACTGGGATTGCCCTCGTCGCAGGCAAAGAGAAGATACTGCTGACTCTGGATGAATGGTGATGTGCAGATAGGCATCTTGAAGATCCAGAGAGGACAGAAATTCCCCAGGAGACATGGCTGCTATCACTATGTGTAGAGACTCCTGGCGGTACTGAGACCTGACCACAAAGGAGTTCAGCTCCTTGAGATCCAAAATGGGGCGACAGCCCCCATCCTTCTTGGAAACCATAAAGAGGTTGGAGTAGAATCCCAAGCTCCTGAGGGGGAACTGGCTCAAGGACCGCCTTGTCTAGCAGGGCCTGAATAGCATCCTTCTTTTCTGCTCCCAAGGGAGAAAGAGAAATAAAGGTCCTTGGAGGAGGAAGAGAGGAAGGGAATCCTGTAACCTGAGGCCACCACTTTTAAACCTGTGGGTCCGCCACAGAGGCCTGCCAAGCTGAAAGGTAGTGGCGTAGGCAGCCACCTACCTGCAGGTGGGGTCCAAGGTTTGGCGAGTCATGCAGAAAGAGGTTTGAAAGCCTTGAGCTTTGTGGAGGACTTGGATCTCCATTGCTGCTTAGGCTTGGATGAGGAGCGCAGAGCCTGGAGGGACCATCTTGGTCCCTTGGCACTTGTCTGCTTGAAAGGTACGAAAGAGCAGATTCCTTTGAACAGGTGCATTCATCCTTAGGAAGACTGGCAGGTGAGAACTTTTCCCTCCAGTTGCCTCGTTGAGGAGATACTTAAGTTCAGGCCCTAACAGGGAAGAACCCTGAAAAGGCAAAGACAAAAGAGCCTTCTTAAAGGCTATTTCAGCTAACCAGATCTTAAGCTAAAGAGATTGTCTGGCTACTACAGACATGGAAGTTGCCCTGGCTACCATACGTACAGCACCAAACAAAGTAGCAGAGACATAATATGCTGAGCCTCAGCAAAGTTAGCGAGAAGACGCAGCATGTCAGAAGTAGGGGCACCCTGATGGGCAGCAGAATTGAGCTGTTCAGTCCAAACAGCCACAGCCCTATTTACCCATGCGGCAGCAAAGGTAGGGTGAAGGGCAGAGCCCACAGTAGCAAAAATAGCCTTGAGAGAAGTCTCAAGCTTATCAGTCCAGTCTTTAAGAGCAGAGGAGTCAGCCACTGGCAAGACAGTTTATTTTGAAAGCCTGGAAACTGGGGCATCCACTTTAGGGAGATGAACCTATTGAGTAAGGGCCGTTTCAGAAAACTGATAAAGTTTAGCAAACTTTTTAGACACAGATGGTTTCTTGACTGTAAATTTCCACTCTTCGGACACCAAGCAGTCAAGGGTGGATTTAGGTGGAAAGCAGGCATGGGGCCTAACAGGCTCCTGGAAAACATCAGACTGGCAGTTTAGGAAGGAAAAATCTGATAGGGGCAGGGGTCTGCAACAAATTGAAAACTCCCTGTAAAGTGCATAGAATGAGTTGCAATGTGGACAGGAGATCCCTGGTAGTAGCCTTAAACTATTGCATCCATATTGGCTCTAGTGCATGGCTGGAGGCCCCAGCAGGGGTTCCAAGGGCAGCAGCGCATGCTGGGCAAACATGACCCGAGTATTCTCTAGGTAATCCTGATTGACATAAGGAGCAATAAGCAATGGGGACACTGACACCCCAGTGTCCTTAATCTTAGGTTTAGGCCCAAGGTCTAACGGAGTAGACATTCTCAGTAACGGTCAAAGTATCAAAACACCCACAATAAAGCAGATATGATACTTAATGCACCCCAGAAACACTAAATTAAGACTTATCTGGTAGGCAAAGGGTTAAGCTGTGGAGGAGAGAAGGAGATTCCAAGTCCTGCGTAGGATACACAATCTGCAAATACACAAATTGGCTGCTGCAATGGGAGTCAATCATAAAATAGCGCACAAAGTGGGTTCTCGTGGGAAACTGTTTCGCTGACAGAGTACCCCAACAGCCCGAAGCCCCCAGCATCCCCAGAACGTTGACTGGATGATAGAGCAAGGGAAAACCAATATGGGCCATCTCTGACCACGTTACTTGGAGCGGTTGCAGAGATACGTCCCAAACTGTAAAGTCCCACAGAAGTGAATGAAGCAATGACGTATATACGGTAAACGCGCGCCCTACATAAAGTTAGCGAGGTGAATCCCAAAAAAGTGTGAACCAGCAACAAAAGGGTTAAGTTGCCACAGAAACTTGCTCCAAACACATCACAGACATACAGAATAAACCCAATGAGTGCACAAGTATGTAATAGGAACTCCAAATGAGACCCCTGTGCGGAGGGGAAGCATGGGACATGTGGACCTCAGCACTCAAAGGGTGCTCACAAAAGCGCCTGGTAAACTGAGCTATCCACATTTGGGTGATGGGAATTGTCAGTGATAGTAATCCACCTAATTGTGGTATTCCATTTCTAACAAAAATAATTTAAAAAAAAGCTAACTATAGCAGAACTGTTGACCAAGGAACAAATCTAACTGGTTGGGGATTGGCTATCTACAAGCTAAGGAGAGGAGGTAGGCTCCACCCAGCAGTCACTTCTCAGACTTGTTCCTGCCTATTAAAGGGGCTGATCACCTACCCAATGTTACCAATAACCGATAGATAAAAAAAAATACTGGGGCACTACCAGCTATAAAGTCGCTTTCCAAACACAGAGGCAAAAGTGTATCAGACAGCCACAGGTTGCAAGAGACTGCTGGGGCACAACTTGCTTACATGAAAAAAGGAGAATACCAGGGCACCATCAATAGCATGATGTATGAGAGAGTGTGAGCGCGAGAGAGAATTAGCCAGGTCATGACTGGCTATGGGATATCAAAAGGCCCTGGGATGAATGCAACTTGTCAGGTCACGACCGACTATGGTGTGCTGTCAAAACACAATCGGCTACCTACAAATGGAGAGGAAAAAACACCTTATAGAAAAATTACTATGTGACAACCTAAATGGGAGCCATTTTATGTGTGTGATCACAGGAAGACTGTCACCGTGCTATAACTCCAAAAAGTGGGAGAAAAAAAAAATATATATTAGAAAAATTATACCTAAATTTCCAGCCCTAAAAAGGACCTCTGTTGTGTAAAACAATCCTCAATAGGTAGCTACTAAAGCAAGGTAGTAAACCTTGATACGGAAAAAACTCCACAACATGGCATTGCTCAATATGATTAGGAAGCATCAATTTTTTAAGGAAACATTCACACCATACGTGATGAGCAATCATGGAGATCTCACTCAATGTAAATATCATCATATGCATGCATGCTTGGAGCAGCAGTTCCAAGGTCAATATTGCTGTGGCAAGTGTGAGCAAGTGGCCTCTCTCGAAGCTCAGATTGGAGATCTGGAGAGGCATATTGCAACACAGATATCGAAAACCTTGAGGAGTCTCTTTCTCACTGAGCAGAGTTTAGCTGGGTCACCTAGCAAAGAGGGAGGAGATCAGCCAGAAGGGATCCAGGCACATAGTTGGGTGATGGTTAGACGTGGTTGCAGCAGGGAGGGAAGAGGAAGAAGGTAGCCAGTCCTGAGTTTTTCCATCCCAATACATTTGCTCATTTATGTGAAGATATTGGGTAGGAAGACTCAGAAGTGGAATTACTGGAAAAAACTGTGCTAACAGCCAGGACAATAGCTACTCCAACAAAGAGGGGATCCAGAATAAAGGTTGTGGTGGTAGGGGACTCTTATTAAGAGAACAGATAGGGTAATCTGTGGCTTGGATTGCAGAAACCGAATTGTTTGCCATCTCCCACGTGCCCGGGTTTGTATGTTGAAGACAGGATACACATATTACTGGGAGAGGATCCAGCTGTCTTGATGCATATTGGTAGCAATGACAAAGTGAGAGGAAGATGGAGAGTCCTAAAAGGTAATTCTAGGGAGTAAGACTAGGTAAACAACCTCCAAGATAGCATTCTCAGAGATACTACCTGTGCCATGCGCTACATCAGAGACACAGTGGGAGATTAGGGAGCTTAATGCATGGTTGAAGTCTTGGTGTAAGGAGGGCTTTGGGTTTTTAGCGCAATGGGCTGATTTTCCTTTGGGTACAATTTCTATAGTCCAGATGGACTGCACCTGAATGCAAGAGGGTCTTCATGCTTGGGGCGAGGATGGATAGACGGTTGGAGATCTTAAGCTAGGAAGGGGGAGGGGCAATAAATACTGGGCTAGACAGTATAGAAAGCGCCTCAGTTAATACTCAGGTGGGTGGAGCTGGGGGGCTTTTTTAGTACAGATAATAGGGAGAAGCCTATAACCTACACCATAATTAAATCACAAATGGAACATGGCAGTGGCATTAATTGTATGCTTGCAAACGTCAGAAGTTTAACTGGCAAAATAGGGGAATTGGAGCTGGTAGCTGAAATCAAAAACTATGACTTGACTGGCATAACAGAATCATGGTGGGATGACAAGATCGGTCAATTTGGAGGGCTACATGTTTGAAAAGACAGGTCAAACAAGAGAGGTGGAGGGGTTTGTCTATGTCAAACAGATGTTACGGTCTCATTTGCGGGAAGATATATGCGATGACAGTATTGAACATGGGGAATCCTTGTGGGTTTAAATAGTCAATGGGGTAAAACTGCACAGAAAATATTAGTGAGTATTTGTTACAAACTACCAAACACTGGAGACCTTGATGAATCACAGCTATTCATGTAAATAGAAAAGGCTTCTGTAATAGGGAGAACTATAATTATGGGGGATTGTAATTATCCATAAATAGATTGGAATAATGGAACAACTAATTCTGCTAGAAGTAGTAAGTAGTAAGGTATCCTCCTCAGGCATGTTATACAGATAAATAAGAAAACTTCTCTTAAATACAAGTACACATTACATTGTTTATAATGGAAATCAGATAAGAAAGTTAGTCCAGATACGGATTCTTTGATCAGTGGTAGAGGATGTGATTTAGATTGCATTCTTCCTCTGAGGAGGTCCAGGTATTTATGATCCCAGAGGGACTGTCGCAAGAGTTAATTTGTAATGTGATAATGTAACAAACTGTCTCTATTCAGCCCATAAGTCAAAGAATCAAATTGTAGCATTAATTTTACCTCCCATAATTTTGTCCCTCTGAGTGCGAAATTGTCCCATCAGTACAGTCAGTCTAATGTCCCTGACACTGTGTCCACTTTGGCAAAAAATGTTCTCCCACTGATGTCTGTTGTTAATGCTGGATCTGTGGGAATTAAACCTCTTACGTAATGGCTGTCCCGTTTCCCCCACATAAAGAGCTGAAACGGGACAGCCATTACATAAGATGTTTAATTCCCACAGATCCAGCATTAACAAAAAGACAGACACCAGAATTAACCATTTAGAGATGGACATGAAGTGGAAAATCTTCATTAAAGGGGTTAGTAATGTCAAAAAAAAAAAAAAAAAAAAAAAGTTTTTTGTATTTAGAAGAGCTTAAAAAGCAGAGTTTAAAGTATCCCCCTACTGCCCCTTTTACCTAGTGTAAGCCACCTCCCCTCAGATGTGGAATCTGGTCCCTTGACCAGACAGATCACAGCAAGGGACAATCCTCTTACTGTGAGCATAATGAAAACCCTGTCAACCTTTACAGGTTTTTTTCTTATGTTCACTGAAGATTTTCCCTCTCTGGGATCATCTGGACAGTCTTGCTGCTCTGATGTGAACTGTGTTACATCATTAAAATGGGCGGTATGGGGACACTATCATTCAATTACTCTTGAACTACAACTCTGACAGTATTGAAATAATACTCTCCACGGGCCAAATACTATGAAGATTAATTGGAGCTGCTGCCTATGTGAAACATTACTATCCCTTTAAATAGCCAGTAATGTAGCACATCCTGTTGACTGCCTTTGGAGAAGCCATTGTTGTGAAACATGACTTACGCTCCTGCCACTCTGACAGAGTTTGACTAACATGTTTTGAATTTGATGTCTCTGTTTGGCCTTAGTAATACAATGGAGATTTAATCCTAAATGGAAACTTCCTAATCACATTGAGTAGTGCCATGTTGCGTTTTTTTCATATATGTGATATATAATGTATTTACTCATTTGAAAAGAATGAGGGTTTTGCTGCACAGCTTGGCCAAAGAAGGTTTAAGCTCCCTCATGTTGTTAAAGTACCCCCATTTTGATCTAATCTATATAATTTTGCAATTTGAGACCTCCAAGAAAATTCTAGATTAAAAATTTTACAAATAAGAGGGCCTAGTTAAAAACTAACTAAAACAAAGAAAATATCCAGTATCCCCACCATGACGCACCTGCTCTCTTGGAGTCCTTAGTCACACACTGCCGATGATGCTTGAAAGCAGGAGAGTCTAGCCCAGGGGGATAATAGACATTGTCTCTGTTTTAGGTGTTTTCAACTAGACCCTCTTCTGTGTTTCCTTAACCCTATGGGTACAAAAAAAAAAAAAGCTATCCAATGCATTATATTGCAGTGCACTGGATACCTCTCTGGCACTCAAAGGGCTGAAACATTTTAATCAGGAGAATATTTTATATGTAAGTGTTTTTAATCATATGAATGCTGAACCGGGAGATTGTGCACTAACCAAACAATCAGCCTACTGACATTTCTGGGTACTCAGTAGACAGCTATTTGACTAGGTAACTTGAAGGACCCAAAAAGTAGCCTTGCACACAAATCCACAATTTTCAGCACCACCTAATACATGGCAACTCTGGGTTAAAATATTAACTTCTATATTGTTTAGGCCAACTCCTGTTGCTATGTATGCAAACCGTGATCAAGCCTATTGCATGATACAATTCCGCACTGCATGCGCAGCTGCAAATTTCAGTTTAAAGGAAACTGCATTGAAAACTTTTGAGGCAAAAGACAGAAGAGGGAGAGGGGGAAAAAAAAAAAAAAAAAAAAAAAAAAAAAAAAAAAAGTAAATGACCACCCAGGTACCCTACAGGATTGGTTCCCACAAATGGAGATGCTGGGATCCTACATATGTAGGAAGTAGCACACCAAACCACTGGAATATATATGCAGCTGTTGCCAGACAGCTAGCCAACTACTAGATAAGTGTACCAGATCAAATGGCAGCACACCTACAACTTTCTCTAACCCTCAGCAAATATCAAAAATACAGAAGAGAGAAGGGAACCCAATAGAGCAACATTACAAATATAGGATATAAGTATAACCACAGGTGCTTATCTATCATGGTAAAAAGAGGAATAGTCCCGAAAACCTGAGGAATGGCCCACAGAGAAACGGACCTATTTTTGTTTGGGATACAAAAGTTCTCCCTGAGGAAATAAATAAACAGGCGGCTGCTCCCAGCCTCTTGTTTTGATCATGTTTTGATCATGTTTTGTTACACATTACTTTTAACAAGTTTCTATTTTGGATACTATACTTCAGGAAGCAGCCGCATAAGTTTTCAACTTCCATGCAGATCTATAAAGATAAAAAGAAGAATTCGTTGTTTTTATGTTTAAGGTGTGGTATTACACATCACAAAGTGTAACTGTCACGTTCCAAACTCTGCACCCCCCCAACTGGTTTATACCCCCCCCAACAAGCTTACCCATTTCAGTGCCAGAGAGATATGCAACCCTTTGCTTTGCAAGGCGTTGCTTACCACTGGCACTAAAAGGGTTAAAAAAACCCATGTAATTAATTATGAATAAAATCTACCCAATTTATGTTAAGTATTAAGAGGAAAAACGCAGTCATCTTGACATTTAGAATGACTGGTAGCGCTCTCCCCATCTGACAAGCAGCCAATCCTCCTCAATAAGCCTGCCCCCGGTGCTTACTGTATCTGGGCCATGCACTGCACAGTGTCCTCATAACCATCCATCCAAACATATCTCCCATTTGCATTTACGGATATAAGTCAAGCAAAATGGTGAAAAAGATGTACCCTTACTTCCAAAACGTTATCAAGCACTACTCTCTGCCACGGAAATCCAGCATCTGACTCTTGATTCACTTTCTCTGTCCATTTCAAAAAAGGCAGATGAGTATATGTTTGTCTGCTTCCCTGGCATCAGTCTGACAGCAGCGTAGGTCTTTAATCTTGCTTGGCTTCCTTCGCAACGCTCAGTCTCTAACAATTTAGTCTCCAGTGAGGTAAGCGTAAAACCAGAGCCCACTTCTAGGCCAATATTCTTGCATTTTTTAGCCTGCTTCAGTCACACGGTATATCAACCCTTTGAGTGCCAAAGATATCCAGTGCTTTGTGTGTTTGATTCTTCTTGTACTCAAATGGTTAATATGTAGTACGCCTCAAATATCACTTTGCTGTTCAGCCTAAACACTATTTTTCATATTAATACTACACTTAGCAATATTTTATTGCCATGCCCCCTCATCAGGGTAATATGCACCCTCACAAACATGCACATAATGAAGGGAGAGCTGGTATGGGAGGTGGGTGGTGAATTTCAGAGACGGGACGTCCTGCAGAGCAGTGTGGTAAAGCAGCAAAAGGAGCTGGTTACATCACTAGTAACTGTTTAAAAAGCTATATCTAATAAAGTATTGATATTTATAAACAAAATTAACCTACAAGCAATTTTAAAGAGATGCATACAATGATGTAAAGTGTCTTGAGGGTGTAAGTTCCACTTTAATAAATATCCATTTTGGATATTATCCTTCTGGAAGCAACCGCCTATTCTCCCCCCTCCCATCTTCCATGGAGACCTGTGGTATCCCATACAGAGACAAGTCAATTGCTCTGTGGGCCATTCTGTCAGGTTTTCGTTAATGTGCCCATCCTGACCATGCTCTTCGTGAGTAGAGCTGCTGTTATTAATCATATGTTCGTGTTGCACTATTGGGCGTCCACCTTTCTTCTGCTTTTTTTTTTTTTTTTGGGGGGGGGGGATATAAACAAGGTCCCATAGTTCGGCTCCTGCGAAAAAGCAAATTCTGTCTTTTGAAAGATTTAGCTAGGGGACAGACTTTTTTAAATAATCATTCTGACAAACTAAAAATGAAAAAATGGAGAAGAATTAGCAAGTGAATCAGAATCTTACCTTTTCCAGGACTAAGATTTTGATCTACAAAAACCTTGAGCTCTCCATTTGCTTCCAATAGTCCAGCCTGTTAAAATAAACAAAATCAGGAGCGCAAGTAAACAATATGCAATACAACAAAGGAAAACATACATCCCAAAAAAAGCACTGACTTGTGGATAAAGACCTTGTGAAATAGACCTGTTTTCTTGATCTCTATTCACAATGTAGAATTCTTGCACATAGTAAAGACATGATGGGAGCCCTCTGTTATTTCACTGGTGTGTTTAAATATATGGGAGAAGCTTTCCCCTTAAAAGTTAACAGGGAACAAGTGAAAAATAACCCCTACACCTTACAATTTATACACATTGGGCCCTTTGTATACAAGCAAAGTGGTGCAATTTTGGACAAAGCCAACTGCACTATAGAGGAACAATTGAAGACAAGTCCAGTATTACCACTGGTTTAAGTTGCTATTTATACCCTTCAATACTAGATTTCCATCACTTTTACATCAATTTTGGGTCAAACCAACTGAACAGACAAAAACTGCAACTGTGCTTGTAGCCCCCTGAGGTATGCAATGTATTGTGAATTATTAAATTACTTGGAAAATGCACCACTTTGCCTTTGAAAAGATAATGCACTATGCGAACAGAGAATCCCTCTACAAGTGAAGCAGCTACACTGGTCTGTGGAGGGATTGATCCCAGTCAGGTGGTGTGTATTGCAAAACAGTGCTCGGAGCACCCCTCTAGAACTCAAACTGTTAAATAAAACATGTTTAAAATAGGGAGATAGGGCCTTTTAGATCACATCTCCCCAGTTACTAAAGAGTGTTGTAGATAGAGGGGAAATGAGATTTAGGTATGTTTTTCAGGTATTGTTTTGTTCATAAGTGCATTTTATTGGTCATTATTAACCCCTTCAGTGCCAGAGGTTTGGGCCATTTCCTGTACCCTGCAGGCCAGACACTTTTTCAGCATTTTTGCTATCCTTCCATTTAGGCTTGATTTACTCTGGTGATTTTTAGTTACATATGGAAAACTAGAGATGCACCGATACCAATTTTTTAAAACAGAGTACCGATACTTTTTTCAAGTACTCACCGATACCAATTATCAATATTTTTTTGCGGTCATTTGCTAGTTTTCCAAGTACCTAAAGCATATATATTTTGAAATAATATATTATATACACACACATATACATATATACATACACACCACCTCTTGATTCTCCCCTTTTGCCTCTTTCTCCCCCTCTTGATTCCCACCTTTTACTTCATTCTCTCCCTCTTGAGCTCCCTCCTATTGCCTTGGCTTTTTCTCTCCCTTTTGATCCCCCTTTGTCCCCCCTTCTTGACTCTTGATCCCAACCCTTTTGCCTCTCTCCCTCCTGAACACCCTTCCTTTTGCCTCTTCTTGGCCCCCCTCCTTGTCTCCTGATCTTTCCTCCTTTTGCCTCTTTTTCTCCCTTAGTCCCTTTTGCCTATTTTTCTCCCTCTTGACCCCCGTCTCTGCCTCTTTCACCAGCCGCTCTTCATGCTCCATCTTCCTCTGTTGATCCCCCGTTTCGTGCCTTACCCTCCTCTGCCGGGTGCTCGCTGTTCTCTCGCAAGCCCCGGCAGAGGTCAGCGTCGCCATGGTAAACGGTGGCAATGCTCCGACGATGCAGGAGGGAGAGAGGTGACCTGGGAGCATTGCGAGCAGCTCCCCGGGCTCCCTCTCTGCATCACCGGTCCTGACAGGGTATCGGTGCTGCCATCAGCCGCATTTGCGTGAGTACAAGTACTTGCGCAAATGCTGGTATCGGCACCGATACCAGTATCGGTATTGGTGCAACCCTTTGGAAAATTTTTTTTTTTCCCCCCAGAACAAATTGAGCTTTCTTGTGGTACCTTACATGAAGAGAATTTTACATCGTGCAAAAAGCTATGTCATAATGACAAAAAAAGTGAAAGTTTAATCATTTTGCTAAAATGACATACTATGTGTCAAAAACATTTACCTTGATTGAAAAAGTTTCAATTATTTGAAAAAGCCCCACATCCCTCGAGTAAAAAAATACTAAATTTGTATAGTTTTACCAACGTCCATTGCTAGAGCAGAGCCATAATCACCAGCAGCGCAAAATGACATTTTCAACTTCATAAACTAATATGCGCATTCTAGGGTTTTTGTGGTAAAACTACCCTAAAACAGTGGAATAACTATATAAAACTATTTATTTATGAAAAGTAGACAACGTGCCGCATCTAATGAGGGGTGAATTGCCTTCTTACCCCAAGCCTGCTGTGACCAAATGCCTTTCTATCCCTTGGCTGAAGTGCACAAATTTCCTAAAGGTGGTGCTATGGGAATAAATACATGTTTTTTTTACATTTCCACCACTTCAAAGATACTAAAATCTTTGAAAACCATAACATTTCCTGCTGTATTCAGTACCTGCTACCAACATGAGGAAAAATGGTAGCCCATTTGTGTGGGTTAACATACAATATGTGGGTGCTAGGAACACGTACATAAACCTGACACTTGTTTTTGAAATGATCTGCTTGCACTAAAATGGTTATAACCATAACAGATATGCAGGAAAGGTAGAAAACAACGCCATTTTGGAAAGAAAACAACCTGCCACATCTAATGAGGGGTCACTTGCCTTCTTACCCAAAGGCTGGTGCACACAAATGCTTTCAGGAGGTGGCGCTAATGAAAGAGAAAGAAAGAAAAAAAAAAAAAAAAAAAAAAAAAAAAAAGGTATTTTCTTACATTTCTGCCCCTTCAAATATATGAAACTCTGAAAACCATGGAATTTTCAACTGCATTTGTTAGCTAGTGCTCTTAGGAGTCAAATGACACCCCACTGGTAGGGGGTGCTAGAAGTAGAAAACTACACCTACTATGACCTCTGATGTTTCTAACATTTTCTCAAACCCAACTTGCCTGTACGAAAATGGCTATAACACCTTCATAAGTGAAGTAAAGGTAGATAAACAATACCATTTTGGAAAGAAGATAACCTGCTGCATTGAATGAGGGGTCACTTGCCTTTTTACCCCTAAGTTATTGTGCGCAACTATTTCCAGAATGTGGTGCTACAGGAAAAAAAAAATGTTAACACATCAGTCACCTAGAAGGACTTTTTACCAGCCTAAGAAAAATGGTACCCCACTGCTGTGGGTTGACATACCAATTTGGGTGACAGGAGCGTAGCTACCAGTGAAATAGGGATGGGAAAGCAAACAGTGTATGTGTGATTTTATGGCTAACAGATGAAAGAAGCTAGGGTGTCAGCCGGTGTACGTGCAGACCTGTGACTACCAGTATAACAAAGTGTGTGGGAGGCTGAGGGGTTAGGCAGTGTGTGTGGGTATGAGCAGAGGAGCAAGGTTGGTGGTGATGGTGGGGCAGTGTCTGAAAGTGTATATGGGGGATCTGTGACTACCAGTGTGCACTGTATGTCCCCCTCATTCCCAGCCTGAATCTAGTGCATACTGGTACTTTGAGTCTACCAGTAGGCAGTGGAAACAGGCTGGGGGTCAGGCTGGGGAATGGGACTGCCAGTTGGCTGTGGAACCAGGCAGGGGGATACGGTACGTGTGTGTGTTTGGGGATTGGAGGCATTTTGTGTGCATGCCACAAGGGTGCCCAATGCACTGTAAAAGCAATGCGTTGGAACCCCTATTGCACACAGTTTTTTTTTTGTTGTTTTTTTTAATTATTTTGTATTAGTTGAACAGCCCGTTACACGGGCCACTGCCACCTGGTTGCGGGGCAGTCACGCGCAGCAGAGACTGCCCGCGCCACGGCTTCGGAGAGCCCAGCTCTGTATCTGCTGTGGAGCAGGCAGTCTCTACTGCGCATGACTGCAACATGCGCAGCAGTGTCTACTGCACATGTCACGGCGTTGCACATGTTTTAGCTAATTATTATATAGGATTCATACCTCGTTGGGGAGGCAGTATCAGGAACATTCCTGGTGTCCCCCATCAAGGTCTAAAAACAGAATAATGAAAAAAGTCTCCTGCTGACAGCAGGAGAAGGGGAGAACTTTCAATGACTAGGTCTCTCAAACCATAGTGTTTGAAAGGTGGTGTTTGTGCCATTCAGCTTATTTTTTCCTGCTCTACAAAACTATAACAAGTTTTATGGGGACATTACTGTCCCTTTAAGGAATTCAAATAAATGACAAAGTAAAGAAGTCATGTCAAACTTTTACAAAGTGTGTCCAGAGAAGCCCATTTCACATTTTAGAGGAGATTTATATATCATAAAAATAAAAATCCTCAAAACAAAATAGAAGACAAAGGCAAGGTTATTACAGTAAAATGGCTAAAATAGAAAAGGCACCATGACTCAAATTAAACAAAACAAGTTGCATCATATTGCAATGAGAGTGTCACTGAAAAGTCCTCAGGTTCTCCTTTGTGGCTCAACATCTTCAATTCGGGGTTCTTCCATTCGGGCTGCCTGACTCCGAGGATATATACAAAACCTTGGCATTTGCATTGGCGAAACACAGGGGTGAGCAGATCATGGGGATCCCTTACCTTGACAATATCCTCATAGTGGCACATTCCTTTGCCCAGGCAGAGTGGAGTATAGCAAGGGCAGTCACTCATCTGGAAGATCTGGGGTGGTTGGTGAGCAGACAGAAGAGCCAATTGGCACTTTCCCAGGAGTTAACATTCCTAGGGATAACACCACAAGAAAGGCAGTCGCCTGCTTGTCTTCCACCAGCCGAAGAAATATCAGAGTGCATTCAGAAGGAGAGGTCACACGATTCAGGATTCAATGCGGCTTATAGGAGTCTTATCCTCTTCCAGTCAAGTAGTCCCTTGGGCGAAGCTGCACATGTGGCCTGTTGAGACTTTCTTCCTAGAGTATTGGAACAAGGATTCTTGCAACATACCACAGAGGATTCCTCTTCCACACACACTCAGGAGAGAATTACTATGGTGGATAACTCAAAGCAATTTGAAGAAAGGGTCTCCTCTGGAAGACATGAGCTGGAAGATGGTCAAGACTGATGCCAGCTTGAAAGGCTAGGGAGGCTGTTAGTACAGCATATTCAGAGAAGTACCACAAGAAAGGATCGCTTGAACTACAAGTCACAAAACTCTAGATACTCACAGAATTCCTCACACCAGTGATCCGGCCATACACCGGTGTGGTAAGATAGCGTGCAGGGATACAATTGATATTGCATGCCCCTGCTCAAGCCGTTGTTTCATTAACTAATGGCGAGATTTCTGTGTCTCTTCAAATACACGTAACGTGCTGAATAATCATACAAAATGTATTTAAAAGTATATAAAAAACGAAATATGTAATGTGTTTCGTGTCGCATAAATCGCCACTTCAAACACTTGATAAAATAAATGAGTAACCAGCACGCTCATCATTCTCGCCCATTTAACAACTGATCATTTAAAATGCCCAATCACAGCTTAAATTAGATTTAACCCTTAAAGGAAATATCATGCACGCTTCAATCATTAACCTTCTAGCATGCGATTAAGAATTTAGTCTTACAGTATAACAAAACTGAATGCATGTCTATATTTTCACATTTCTCTGAATCAGATCTTTATAAAACTCACCCACCCAATGTAATTATGGTTAAAATAATTCGTTTAGAAAATGCTCCATCATAGTAAAGGAAAGCCTACATTCAAATAAAGATCTGTAATGGATTACAAACCCATAATATACCGACATGCTTAACACTTCAAATAACCAACATCCCAGAGAATTCAACCCTCTATATCATACACCTCTACCTCACAACCTTAATGTGTTTCTAGATGTTATTGCAACTATAAACAAATTAAGTGCCTGATAGGACATATTGTTACATCGGACAAAGCAAAGCGCAGAATAAATATACACCAGACAAGGACCCACATTTCTCAAGATCAGATACACAATTTCACCTATCGAAAAACGTACTAAAAGCTAAATAGATATGTCTTCACAAATGAATGGACTAATCCGTCCCAAGCGATATTTATAATGACGAAATAAAAATATACCAATATAGAAAATATAAATAAATATTAAAAAAAAAAAGAGAATATAATATTTTTTTCCTTGCATATAACGATAATTATAAAAAAAATAGAAAAATGAAATAGCTAAAATAAAAAAGATAAGGATACTATAATGTGCCAAAAGTGATATGCTTAATGATTTGTGTGAATGAAGCGTGAATATGTATAATATAACTCAAGTAAAAATTAAAAATAATAAAGTCAAACAAAACATCACTTGGTACTCTCTAAAGACTCATTCAAACCACTTGGAATTAAAGTACCCATTTTAAATATCCAAAAAGACTATCAATTTTTGCTATTATAATACAAGGATGGTGCTATTTTTTTCAATAGGTATAATCTGTAATTTCGATGTATCCTGATTGTTTCATACAACAATGTCTTGAGACACTATGAAACAGATATCCCTTTTTCACATTACGTCTGTGTTGTCCAAATCTAGTGTGTAATTTCTGTGTAGTGCGTCCAAATGTACCGTAATACTCTGGAATGTTAGGTATTTGAAGTGTTAAACATGTCGGTATATTATGGGTTTGTAACCCATCACAGATCTTTCTATTTGAATGTAGACTTTCCTTCACTATGATGGAGCATGTTATATTTGAATTATTTTAACCATAATTATATTGGGTAGGTGAGTTATAAAGATCTGATTCCGCAAATGGGGAAAATATAGACATGCATTCAGATTTGTTATACTGTAAGATTAAATTCGTAATTGCACGCTAGAAGGTTAACGATAATTGAAGCGTGCATATTTCCTTTAAGGGTTCAATCTAATTTAAGCTGTGATTGGGCATTTTAAATTGTGAGTTGTAAAATGGGCAAGAATGAGGAGCGTGCTGGTTATTAATTTATTTTATCAAGTGTTTGTTGAAGTGGCAATTTATGCGCCACAAAACGCGTTACATATTTAGTTTTTTGTACACTTTTAAATAAATTTTGTATGATTATTCAGCAGGTTAGGTCTAATGAGTCTATTTGAAGAGTCAAAGAAATTGCGCCATTAGTTAATGAAACAGCGGCTTTAGCAGGGGCAAGCGATATCAAATATATTCCTGCATGCCATCTTACCACACCGGTGTATGGCCGGATCACCGGTGTTAGGAATTCTGTGAGTATCTAGAGTTTTGTGATTTGTAGTTCAAGCACTCCTTTCTTGTGGTATTTGTACTGGCACCTATTTCTCTTTTTTATTATTGAAGTCATCCAGTGGGACACATAGTGAAGCACTGGATTGGTTCCTAATGAGCAGCTGAACTACCACACGAGCAAAAAAGAATACCCAGGTGAGAGTGGGGATTTCGAAAATCTCTCTATGCTATCTATAAACAACTTGCACATAAGTGCTTGATAGACACCTTAAAATGTGAGTATACCTTTTTAGGGGTATAGGTGTTTGGATATATTGTCGGCAGTATCTACATACTACTTTATGAGGAGCCCCTTTCTTTTCTTTTTCCCCCCTTGTCCTATATTTAGAGAAGGCACATGGACACAGGAAGAAAATTCTAACCATAAATATCCTGGAGTTGAGGGCAGTATGATACAGTCTAAGAAGTTTCGGGCCTTACCTGCAAGGGAAGCCAGTGCACGTCCGGTCAGACTGTATGGCGATGGTCATGTACCTCAAAACTCAGGGAGGAACACAAAGCAGACCAATGAACAGAGGCATGAAGGAATCTCATGTAGCAGGAGAGCAAAATTCCCAGGCAGACTTTGAGCAGGAATCAGCTGGATTAAGGAGAGTGGTCTCTATACAACTAAATCTTCAAGCAGATAGTTTGAATATGGGGCCTTCCAACAGTGGACCTGATGGCATAAATTGCAATAAAAAATGCAAGAAGTTTTTTTTTCCCAGAAGACATCCCCTTGTCATGGGTCAGGATGACATATTTGGGATTTCAAGATGGCTTGTGTGTTTCCTCCAGTTCCCAGAGGTCATTATCATAGCTCCCAATTGGCCTAGAAGAACCTGGTTCTATCTAGTGAACCCATCAGTGGATCAGCATTGGCCTCTTCTAGTAAGGAAGAATTTGCTTCTGCAGGGGACCATTATACAGGAAGTCACCAACTTTGAAGGTTTATCGCAGAGGTTGGAAGATCTTCTGCACCTGGTGTCAGAAGGAAGGATTATCTAGAATCTCTACCTATGTATCTCATGTCCTTAATTTATTTCATAAAGGATACCAGCTGGGTTTGCATCCATAAAGGTCCAGTTCTCAGCCATCCTTGTGGAACAGTTTGCTGAGCAAGATCTGGTAAAAAGATATTTAAAAACAAGATCTAGAATTAAGGAGATTAAGGACCGTATTCAGATCCAAAGGAGCTACAGTGACATATTCTGTTCTTCAAAGTCTGAGCCTCTGGAAGAAGTGTCAATTAAGAACCTTACCTTAAAAGGTGCATTTTTAACAGCCAACACTTCCGTAAGTGAGCTGCAGGCCTCATAATCCAACTTTGATTATCTAGTTATAAAATCAGGACTAGGCAGTCCTTAGGACCAAACCAGACTTCAGATTAAAGGTGGTATATTCCTTCCATCTTAATCAAGATACAGTACTGCCCTCCTCCTGTCCTAATTCAAAGATTAAGGAGAAATTATTACAATTTGGACTTGGTCAGTTGTATATATTTATCTGAACAAAACTGAGCAAATCAGGAAGTCTGAAAGCCTTTGTCCATTTTCAAAGGAGATTCAAAAGGAACCTTGGCATTCATCGCTAGACGGATTAGAGAATGTATCAAGTCACATATGTGGAGGCTGGAATCGATCCTCCGAAGAAAGTCAAGGCACATTCAACAAGAGCAGTCTACGTCTTGGGCCTCAAAAGCAGCTGTATCAGCTGAGGACATTTCAGAGCAGCACCATGGTCCTCACTCTCTAACTTCATCAGGTATTACCATGTTGATGTTCAGGCTTCAGATGAGGCTAGGCAGGCAGTGTCTATGCCTCTATATTAATGGTTTATTAATAGTTCTGGCAGCACTTTTGGTGGGATGTTGACAAACTACATCTTCCTTGGAAAGACAGTGATCATTTATTGTACACGCTGCAGCAACCATGACTGCAGTCAGTTTTTGGTCTACCACTTTACGCATACATCCCTGCACTTCTACTCCTTTAACTCTCCCCCCTAGCCCTTGAGAGTTTGCTGGACATTAGTAAACTACTTATTTTTTTTATTGTAAATACACAATAAAACTGATTTTTATTTATGGATATTTATTTTTGTAATTCTGATTGTGAAACCTAAAAATAACTATATATATTACTTATCTGAACACTTCATGAAGTCCTTGACAGTGTTAGGGGTGCCATGAGGGGGAGGGGAAAAAAAAAAAAAAAAAAAAAGGTCTGAAGACTACTGCCCTAAACTATGCTTTACTTTATTAGCCTGTCTTCCCTAGCTCAAAAATGTGCTGCTTTCTCTTCCCATCACAAACAGAATGGCATGCTGTGGGATCCAGACACCCTTTTATACTATGCCTGCAGAAAAAGAAGGGAAACTTGCCACATGGTGGGGAAAAATTCAGTCTTCCCATTTATTTCAATACAATGAGCTAGGTGAAAATGCAGAACTTTTTGTGAAAAATGTACTGCTTGGCCAAAAGTGCCTTTTTCCTCCTGTTTCACTTTTGCGATGAAAACTTTCACTCATGCCTAGTGACAAATCACACACAGTCCTCCATCTTGAAGTTGTGTGGTATACATTTAACAGCAGTAACATTGATTCACAGGCTTCTTCTTACATCTGCAAAGTAATGAAAATATAGAAAGCATATTCCATGCTATCAAAATTACATAGCAGAAATCTACAGTCAATAGGCTAGCAAAAACATGTATTGGAAGTGAATGCAATTTTTCCACACAACCAAACAAAAACTGAAATCCTCAATGTGCAGGAACACAAATACCAAGTCTGCAGATACCACACCTTACACAAATACACTAAATGACCAGAAGTATGTGGACACCTGACCATCACACCTATGAGCTTGTTGAACAGCCATTCCAAAACCATAGGCATTAATGTAGAGTGGAGTGGAGTCCCCCCCTCCCCCCCTTTGCGGTATATTAACAGCCTCCACTCTTCTGGGAAAGCTTTCCACAAGATTTTGAAGTGTGTCTGTGGGAACGCATGCTCATTCAACCACAAGAGCATTTGTGAGGTTAGGCACTGATGTTGGACAAGGGCTGGCTCACAAATGGCATTCTAATCAGCCTAAAGATGTTCAGTGGGGTTAAGGTCAGGGTTCTGGGCAGGCCACTTGAGTTCCTCCACACCAAACTCATCAAATCATGCCTTTATGGACCTTGCTTTGTACACATGGGAACAGTCATGCTGGACCAGGAAAAGGGCATTGCCCAAACTGTTGACACAAAGCTGGAAGCATACAATTGTCTAAAATGTATTTCTATGCTGTAGTATTAATATTAATTTTCACCGGAACCAAGGGGCCTTAGCCCAAAGCATGAAAAAGTTCCAGACCATTATCCCTCCACCAAACTTTACACTAGGCACTATGCATTCCTGTAGGCAAAGTTCTTCTGACACCCGCCAAACCCAGATTCGTCCATCAGACTGAGATAGTGAAGCGTGACTCATCACTCCAGAGAACACATTTCCACTGTTCCAGAGCCCAGTGGAGATGTGCTTTTACCCTACCTCCAGGCGACGCTTGACATTGCGCACAGTGATCTTAGGCTTGTGTGCAGCTGTTCGGCCATGGAAACCCATTTCATAAAGCTCGACGTGTAGTGCTTGTGCTGATATAGTTTCCAGAAGTTTGGAACCTGTGGCGAGTGAGGGCATATGATACTGACACTCTACATGCTGCCACACTCTGAGAGTGTGTGTGTGTGTGTGTGTGTGTGTGTGTGTGTGTGTGTGTGTGTGTGTGTGTGTGTGTGTGTGTGTGTGTGTGTGTGTGTGTGTGTGTGTGTGTGTGTGTGTGTGTGTGTGTGTGTGTTCTACCACTTTGGGGCCGAGTTGTTACTCCTAGATGCTTCCACTTTACAATAAAAGCAATAACAGTGGACCGGGGCTAATCTAGCAGGACAGAAATTTCACGGACTTCTGGCAAAGGTGGCAACCTGTGACAGCACCACGTTAAGCCAATGAGCTCTTCAGTATGACCTATTATGTGAGCACATACTGAATAGATGTAAGTCCTTCACCTCAAAATAGTACAAGAGAAGTCTTTCAGATTCAACAGTTTATAAACTGTACAACAGATTTTGTTATCTACCTCTTAGAACGTAAATGTGGATATCAATATGTTGGAAGGAGCACAAGATCCCTGAAAATAAGGTTCCTAGAACACAGAAACAACATCCGTAAGAAAAATAGACAACATTCAGTATCAAAACATTATTTAACTTGCAATCAGTTTAAGGACATAAGGGATATAACCATTTTGGGAATAGAACATATCCCCCCAACTGCAAGAGGGGGTAACCGTTTCAGAAAACGGTCCAGAAGGAAAGCTTTTGGATTCACAAGTTACAAACTCTAACACCAACGGGCCTAAACAAAGAACTGGACCTGTGGTGTTTACAAGTCTTAATCCCATATGATTACTAGTAGCCTTTTATATTAAACAGTATAAATAAAATCATATGGAAAACAAGATCTATTACAACCATATTAATAAAACTAATCTCCATAAGCCATTTTTAGATCCTTTTTTAAAGCAACAATTAATTTTTAGTGTATATTTTTGTGTCTCTATTGGAGACTGTGCCTTCCTGCAATTATTAAACTATAAGGTCCCTTTCCCCATCAGGAGTATAGTCACATTAGTTTTTGGTCCTTTTTAATTAGGCACCGTTTTCCTTAATACCCAAGTTTGGAATTTTAAGGGAAAAGGAGCAATCTACTCTAGTGTAGTCTTCATACGTATGGAGACTCCAGGTGTGTTACTGATACTCAGGAATAAGGCCCTCCAATGTATATGGCTAGTTTACTTCAAGTATGTTACTGACAATTCGTTTCAAATAGCTAATTGCTGAACCTCTGTTACACCAGCACATTGCAGAACACAATTGAAGGGAACTATTGTAACTGGATCTGGAGAGATACATTTAGGAGACTACCTAGTAAGAAATCTGATACTTGAACATAAATACAAAAATGCATATCCCTCATTTTAAAATTATTTTATTTTATAAGAAATGTGTTTAAACCCTCAGGAATAAATATTATAATTAATATAGGATATAATGAGGAAAGTAACAAAAAAAAACAAAAAAAAACAAAAAAAAAAAAAAAAAAAAAAAACCACGTTAAATATGCTCATTATGTCGAAAAATACATTTTTATAAATGAGTTTTCTTTGATTGTCTGTGACATCGGAACCTGTAACATTTGAACCTTTTTGTGATTGGTGGAGCGGAGTTTAAAGACTTCGCTCCCTCACTGCAATGTATTCAATCATATTTGTCTTGAGAAAGGGAAATAAGTTTCCCGAAACGATGTGTTTTGATTGATCATCTAACCAATATCCAGTCGTTGTAAGTTTGACTGAGTAAGAAGACTGCTGTTGGATCCATATTTGTGTTTTTCGCTGACTGAGGATCACGGAGGTTTAGGAACCCACAAGCAGCGAGTTTATCTGACGGAGAACCAGGGGTATAGCGGAGAATAGAGGAAACAGGAGCTTGCTAACGGATATAATTGTTACGTGCCCAAAAAACAAGAAACTATCCGGTAAGAGGCTAATTTAATCAGAACTTGGATCACCTTGTCTTTTGATTGAGGAAACATTCGTTTCACGAACTATCCTTCCATTGCTCCTAGCGTATACCCTATGTATAGGTCCCATTATTACATGTGGATCCAACTGTCATCTACCAGCCATTAATGTTATCGTATTTTTTATATATTTAAGTTGAATATATATATATATATATATATATATATATATATATAAATAAAGTACCACTCTTTTAGTATTTGTCTAACAGATATATTGTGAAGATCAGAGGCCCAAGCCTGGTGTGGCCAGTAAGAAGCAATCACTATTACATGCACCCCCCTGCTCCAGCAAAGATCATCCAGGGTCCTGCAGCAAAAGAGGGGAACCTTACGGTTTCACAGAGGCTTCATCAAGTCCACACCCGGAAGATACCACAGCCAAAACTAAGGGCTCAGTGCTCCATTGGTATGCTTTCACATACTGTTAGAGAAGGAGTAGCACTATTAAAGAGACACTAATGTCCACTAAACAGGTTCTTGTTTTGTAGACTGAATATATTATGTTGCACAAATCCCATCTCTCAAACCTTTATGGTTTGACAGATATTCGCAGTGAAATCTCTGCCCTCCTTCCCCTTCTCCTGACGTCAGCACTCTGCTGACAGTAGAAGATCCCGGTCCTGGGACAAGCAGATGTCTCCTCAGCAGAGCCGAAATAACGATACTGAAAAAGAATTACTTCATTGGCATGGCCTACAGTGTGCCTGGCTTGCAAGCACACTTTGTAGATCGTACCAATGAAGTAATTATTTTCCAGTATCGCTATTGCATCTCTGCTGAAAAGCCTCTTCTTGTCGACCGACAGGGATCTCCTTCTGTCAGCTTTACACCTGACATTAAGGGAGAGGGAACTTTAGATGAAATTATCTCTCAAACTGTAAAGGTTTGAGATGGGATTTCTGCAACGTCATTTTTTTTTTTAAATCTACAAAACAAGAAAAAAAAAAAAAAAAAAAAAAAAAAAAGCTGAGTCCATAATGACCTAGAGGAGGTAATTTGATGTCTTCCCCAGCATGGGTTGCTCATACCACATGGGTGTGTTTTACTGTGGTTCCGGCTTCCCGATGAATGGGTTTCGATACCTTATGCTCACTTAGATATCATACTGATCAATAGTTTTTTGCTTGTTTCTATGCTCATGATTGGAATGTGTTTTGATGTGTCAGTGTCCCATCACTTGCACTAGCATACGCTTGCGTCTTTTTCTAATAGGGTGGTGAGTGTGTTTGTATATATATATATATATATATATATATATATATATATATATATATATATATATATATATATATATATATATATACACACACACACGTACATATATACACAGACTAGTTAAGCTGTATGAAAGAAATTTCAACATCCTATTAAAATACATGAACCACCATCTGTTTGCATCCACTAGGATGCGCTTACACCACTAAATATTCTAAAAATACAATTTCTCTCTCTATATTTAATAGTATTTAATTTTTAAATTTACTGATCCTTTAAGACAACTCCAGGATGAGGCACCATTTATTTTAATGTGATAGTGCATACTCCATACGCATGCACGGACCTGCTGCCTCTACCTTTCCCCGTCCTCAACATGGTCAGTTAAAATGCTGTCTGGGGACTGGTGGACTAATGTCTAAGCACCTTGAGAAAAGCATTTACAAAAACATTTGTAAAAAGCTGATACTTCCCCTTTAAATGGGTAATGCCTCCTAGAACAAACTTGAGGGGACAGGGGAAAAAAAAAAAAAACACACATTAAGGGGAGAAAATACAACATTTAATTTTCTTATGTTGCAACAAGAAAAGTCTTTGGTCTCAATTTCTTCTACTCTGGCGATTTCAGCCCCCACTAAGCTTAGGCCAGCGATTCTCAACCAGGGTGCCGTGGCACTAAGGTGTGCCACGGACGTCAGCTTAGGGTGCCCCGTGTTTTCTATGAAGACCGACAAAAATGGACTTTTAAATAAAGATTAATAGAAATTGTTATGCACAATATGTTTAGTTTTGTTATTATGATTGTAAGACCTAATAATAGCTGTATATTTATGTATTGTACCTTGATTATGCCCTTGACAAAGTACATTAAATATGTAAGGGGTGCCCCGAATGTTCTAGATAACTTGTTAGGGGTGCCCTGAACAAAAAAGGATTGAGAACCACTGGCTTAGGCTATTCTTTCAAACATCCTTCAGTGATTTTGGCTTTGGATCATTAGTGAGAGGTTTAAAGGAAAAAAAGGCAAAAAGGAAGGAGATACCATCAGAAATTAGAGGCAAAAACGTCTGAAACTATACATCTGTATGGGTCCTAAGGTCGTTTAGTAGTTTTAGGGATAGTCTCCCCACTGCAGTATTTTCCCCATTCTAAGAGGCACTGCCCCTATCAACATTGTACTATAATAATTAAAAAAAATGCATTATTCAAATGAACAAAAATGACTTACATCTTTAGCCATGTTACCAGATACTTGAAGTCAGAGTTTAAAGTTTTCAGCCCCAAAGAGCAGGATATGCACCAATTCAAATTGTTTTCTGAAAAGAAAAAAAAATAGATATTACAGTTCACCATAAGATACATCTGCTTCAAAAAGCTTGTAATTACTTCTAAAAAAATTACTGTAGCCTGATCTGAACTACACTGGGGGTTGGTATTCAGTAATCATGATCTTATGCCCAAATTCAAATACCAGTTATTATGAATAACTTTAATCTACACATGGAAATGTGAATGCAACTTTATCTTAAAGTTAAAAACAAGTTTTAAATTATAAAAACTTAGAAGTACCAAATGTAAGAAAAAAAAAAAAAATGTGTATATATATATATATATATATATATATATATATATATATATATATATATATATATATATATATATAAATAATAGTGGAAAGCTGCACTTAAGCCAAGAAGCTCTACAATGTCAAATGCTCCACTTCCTGTTATTCTATAGAGAATATGTGAAGATCTCAAGTTTGACAGATCTTAGTGCAGGGATGTTCAAACATTTCTTCAAGTGGCAAATGGAAAACAGAAGAATTAATCAATATGAACATATAAAGACAATGTGCAAAATTATGATATACAATCTATACATTAAACTAGGCCAACAAGTTATCTTACATTTTCCTGAACATGTTTACATACTTTGCATCAACTGTCTAATTGAGAAACATGAGCTAAATATTATTGTGTTTTGAAACCGTTCACATATTACTAGTAAGGTGGCCCATATTGGTCAAGCCCAAGGACCAAGTTTGTACATCAGTGTCTGTGACCAACTCACACGAGAGAGCCCATCTTAGGGGATACCCCCTGCAGTTTAGATATACAATTTATGTTTAGATTCAGACAGCATTTAGGAATCAGAGTCATAATAGAATGTACGCACAAAATTTGTTAATCCCTTGAGTGCCAGAGGGGTACGCAATGCATTGCAATGCGTACCCCTCTGGCAAAGGGTTAACACAATTGCACCAAAAAAAAAAAAAAACTGTATATACATTTATTACACAGTTTGGGAAGAGAATAGTAATAAAAGTGCCAGTTTCCCATGAAAAGGCATCCAAGTATATTAAAAGTGGTAGGAACACATTCTGACAACGCAAAAACCTTTAAGTTTTCAAAATCACCTACATTTAATTTAAAATCAGCGAGATATTTAGCAGTCAATTTATGCAAGGTAAACGGTACTGGCTGGTATAGTTGTGTGCCAAATAACACTCCACCCGCTCTTCCTCATCAGATGTCACATCCTCCTGCCTTGTATTTATTTTAGTAACTGGAGAAAGGGGGTGCATAAGATACTACAAATATCACCGTGCACCACCAATAAAAAAACGTATTAGAAGTGCTAATGTTAGCCAAAGGAATTGTGCTAGGATAATATTTATGTCTGATCTAACAGATAGCGCTTACCACTATCGCAATATAACTTGGGACCACTGAAAGGATACCAGACAAATAGCACTGAGATATACTGTTTACTACTAATATAATGTAAATCAGGACCATTGAAAGGATCCCAGACTAACAGTACAGTAGACCATTCTTTTTACTGAATGTAATGTAAATTGGGATTATTGAAAGGATCCCAGGTTAAGTGCTATCATGGTTATGGACCGATTTTATCTTTATATTTAAACTGGACACTACTCTGTATTATAGCGCGCTATTAGCGTTATGTGTTAACTCGCCATCTTACTTTGATTAGGGATCATAAATTGCAGGTATCCCTGCACACGAGTGCCAATATATTCACTTAGCAGTAACTAGAGATGATTTTCATGTTTGTCTGAATGAGATCAGAGACCACGGAAAGGATCCCAGGATAATCTTAAAAGACAATACACTTGGATCTTCTTTATGGTATATTACTTTAACTGTGATAAGACTACACTATTACTGCAGTGAAATCTGGGATGATATATGAATAATGATCCAGATATGAAATCAGGTATTGTGCCGATATGAACGGATACGAATTATTGATAAAGTAAAATCAGGGACCACAAAAAGGATCCCAGAAAAATAGTATTGCCAAATTCCTGATTATTTGCAGCACACTATTAATAACACTAACTGAATAGTACTTGTCACATTTGTACAATTGAGGCATCATTACTCTAATCATTGAGAAGTGTTTCTTTTGGAGGATTGTATGAAGGTAATACAGTCCTTATTACTCCACGTCAAACTAATTTTTGGTTTTACCGCTTGTTGATATACACGTGCTTAATGATGCCCTGTTGCATACAGCTCATAGATCAACACTAAAGTAACTATGTAGTTTATCAATATATATATCAGTACATGTCTTGTTTTTATCATTTTAAATTTGTCAGCTAATTTAATTTATATTAATAAAGGTTTTTTGTTTTGTTTTTTTTAATTTCACCATATACTCCCTTTCCCTGAGTCTTCTCACACCTGCTTGTCATATCCACTAATAAGTAAGGTGGAATTGGTGCTGTTGTGGATACTTTCTCTTTGTAGTTTATTTGGTGCACAAGACACCCCTACAGTCAAAAAACATGTCTATTTTTAAAGCTTCAATGCAAAAGCATGGGAAACTTGCAGCTGGTAAGCAGAGCAGGGAAGAATGTTTAACTTGCTCATTGCTGTGCCATCAAGTACTTTCTAACTTGCATAACCCAAATATTACATATATAAATTATCTTAAATGCAATACAAGCAAATTTCAATGCACCTGCCCTAGCTCACTCGCACAAAATCTCACACACTGCTGGGCAGCTGTGCAACGCAGTGCTTTGCACACAGTTTTGGAGCTGAAAGGGCTAAGCACAGAAAATTCAACAAGTCAGGTTCAATTTAACAACTTAAAAATCACCCATAGGTTTAGCTAGCAATATTGGCATTGCTTTGCCCATGCAGTTAATAAAACAATGACTGACTTGTTGAATTTTCTGTGCTTAGCCCATTCAGCTCCAAAACAGCGTGCAAAGCACTGCGTTGCACAGCTGCCCAGCAGTTATTGTTATTTTAAATGTGGTACTGACACTGAGTTTAGCTCATTTTAAAGAGAATGAAAACTGCATATGTGTCATACTAGCCAAATTGAATGTAATAAACTTGCATAGAAAATGAGCCTTTTTGCCTTAGATGGCAGAAAATCAAACTTTGAGTGTTTCACTTTGCAAAGCACTTGCAACCCTGTACTGTCAAACCCCCTAAACTGTAAAGCTTTCTGGTTCAGCTCTATTTGAGTTTCCAGATAAACCTATCTTGGTAAAGTAATGAATTAAGAGTGACTTACTCAAATGGTTTATTTCCCCTTTAAGAAAACCTACAATGTGATGCTGGGGGAATACCTTTAGGGGACAATAAGATATGCATATTACATAATCAGAAGTCAAACCATTGTGAGAAATCGCTAACATTTATGTTATTCTGTGGAGACTTTCAGACTGAAGAGATCTCAGTTCCCGTTTTTTAAAGTACAGAAGCTGGAGAGGTTTATCTCATGCTACCATACCATCACCCAGAATGTGGCTTGGGCGATACATTATAGATAAAACCTCCTACTCCCAAATATAGGTCCCAGCACACATTTCAGAAAGTCTTAACAGTAAGTGTTAAAACTTCACAAAATCTGCCATTAAGATATTAAACAAAAATCCCAATCAAATATGTTAATAGCGTCTTAGTTGCACCACACTAAGAAGAAAAAAACAACTGCAGCACAGGGGCCAAATATACCCAGTATTCCCTTTAATATAATTGAGATTCTAATCCGCTGAACAGAGGAGAAGTCTCCAAAACAATGCTTCACAGGGTGTTTCATCTCAGGCATTCCAGGGGTTAAAATCCTCAACTCATTTGGAAGTTTCGTTTGTCATTTCTAGTGCAACTGGTTTGCTCCAGAATTGCTCCTTATTTATTATGTGAATAAGGGCCTAGTTAATGAAGCAAAAGAAAACCAGTTCTGCACCACAAGAAAACAGGATAAATAAAAACGTCCTTAAGTTTTACGGATTTAAACTGGACTTTTAAAAGAAAAGTCCCCAACAAATTGAGAAGGATAAAACAGTGGGACTTTCCCCCATGAATCAACTGGTTTACCCCAGAATTGCTGTACTTTAGCTTTTTGAATTAGGCCCTAAATAGCTTGGTCCGTTGTATGCAACGAATCTGTTACAGTCAGCACTGGGCCTGGAGAAGTTAAAAAGTCCATATGCACACTTACAACCCCGCCTCCTGATCCCGATATATGCGGCAGCAGGGTCACTCCAGGTCGGGGAATTTTGGAACTCACACCCCTTCTATCCACCTTCACAGTAAGCGGAGGACACAAGTAGTCCTCACATGAAAAGATCATACGTGCCCAAAAAGGATGGCGGCTACTGCAACAACAACGCACATGAGCAGCTGCCCAACCATGAGCACAGATGGAATAAAAGGGTGTGATTAGGGATCCCGGAAAACGTAAACCCATAACAGGCACCCGCAAATAAAGTTTTATTATTACACAAATGTAGCCCTCCCCCATCATATTTAAATCTAGATTACCGGGGACTGAAGAGGAAGAGGTGGACTGAGAGGTGAAAACCAACAGGAAATTGGAACATCAACAAAACAAACGTCCTGAAGTGTGGGAATCCTACATTACTGCACCTACAAATGATTTATTATAAATGCAACGACAGCGCTTTATGTGACTCTTGACAGCAATATGGGGTAAAGCCAATATAAAAGAGCATTAAAATACTCTTAGTGTCAGGCTAATGTCAAACACGTACGCTATGGCCAGTGGTTGGAAACCTAAAGGCTTCAATGGGACTGTAGTTCCCTTCACCCCCAGTCATTTGTGGGTAAATACGTACAGCAGATTAAGCGTCTCGTTTGTCCACACATGATACATATATGAAGGGTTTACTCATGTCAGTAAGACTATGGGGAGGTATGTAAGGGATCTAATTCTGCACTCAACTGGCAATGCGTAAAAGGGATACTGAGGAAATTCCCAAAACAGCTATTCTACCAGAACGTAAATATCCACAGCAACCTATGTGATTTGTCATCTTCGAAGCTATAAAGCAAAAATGAGGTATTTGGGGGTCACACTAAGCACTATAAGACAATATAAACGGAGTTATAACCCCTTGAATGCTAGACCTCCAACGCACAGCGAATACCGTCAGCATTCAAGGGGTTGAACGCCTCCATTTAACCCTTTGAGCCTCAGATGAGTATGGAACGCACTGGCACTCAAACGACTAAACCAATGGGCATGTTGGGAAAGGTTTGGTGTCCTTAATGTATACGGTTTCCTTTAATACGTTAGGCCCACAGAGGCCTGTAGTAGTGGCGCAGGCCGCGGTACAGATGTGTGATCTCTCTCTTCTCAAGAGTTAACAAGTGGACTGGACTCATGAGCTTGCGTGTCGTAACAGCTTTAGAAATAATCGTGGCAACAGAAATAAGCACCTGAAACATTAAATCTCCAGTAGACTACACAGAGAGAGCGTAAACACCAGTACACCACAATGCAGGAAGTGAAAGGGTGCACAAGTACGACTACACATTACATTCTATCCACACACCTAGAGCTGGGCCTTTTTGCATGACACCAACCTCCTACGTATATGCACGATTAAGTCCACGGTATCTGATCCCGGGGCTACACCGGTTCTGTGATAGGTGGAAGCGCCCCCCGACTCATGAGTTGACTGGAAGATATGTGGGTGAGAGATGAGAGTAAGCAGGTGCAGCTGCCCTACGGGTGAAGGCAAGCTAGAGTGGGAAGGCAGGAGGAGAAAGAGGATTAGCGTTAAATGACGGGGCACTGAGACAGGCTGGAATGTCACGGAACGCTGCAGTGAGAAGTATTTGCTGGCAGGCCCAAAGCACTGCTCTGCATTCTCAGTCTGTACTTATCGGGTGTGTTTATACAGGTGAGACTGAGCTGGTCACGCGCTGTTGAACGGCTCGTCAACGCCTTTGCTCCTGTGGGTCCCCCGGAGCCTCGCGCCCCTGCACGCGGTGTCCGCGCTCACTGTTGCGGGAAGGCGCGCGAGGCTACAGCTGACCTTCCTCCTTGAGTATCCAGTCTCTGTACACAGCCCAGTCTCCTTTTTCTTAATGCATTTGGGCCTCGATTTTTCTCCCAACCCCGTCTGCTTATCCTCTTCTCCCTGTATCCTCCCTTCCCGTCACCTCAAACAAAAAACCGAGCTTGGCGGCGTCTGGCAGAGATGTAAAGCGATTGGCTACGATGGACCTGACGTCAGAAGGAATGAACACGCCCTTAACCAGCCCCAATAGCGTTTTCTACATTCTGTTTGGCTGAAAGAGGTTGACTAAAGGATGTGTTTCTAGTAGGGTCCCTCGCTTTAGCAGTTTATTGGTAAGAAGCAATGTCATCGAGAAGGAAGAGGCGTGTTTGAAATGACTCGTGCACAAAGTAGTGATGTAATTAACTGCCTGTATTTACCTGGCTGCTTGTCTAGTTAACTCTTCAGGGTAGGCAGTGATATAGTTTTTCTCCGGATCATGGAAATATGAAGTTTCTCATGTGAGAATATCTGCTTGTCATGGTAAAAATGCAAATGAACTTAAAATACAACTCCACTATCGCCTTGAATTGCTAATAATTATAGCATAAATATGTAGCTCACTAAAAGTAATGGCTTTATTTAATATAGGGCATACGTATCAACGTGTCGTGAATTTAAAACATGTTTTTAATGCAACAGTGAGTGTTCTACTCCTAATTATTAAACAGAATAGTGATAAGTATAACATTAGTGACTCAAAAGACATCAAAGTGAACTCCTAAAAATATAGTAGGAACCCTGATATAGCTAATAAGATAGCAAAGGCAGTCACATTCCCAGTAATGCATTGAAGAGTGACTTTTTTAGAGACACTGCTATGTATTTCATTCTATATTTCACAGTCGGCTGAGGCACTATTTGCACACATTGCATACCCCTCTGCCATTCATAGGGTTATCCCTTCTGGCAGAAGAGTAACACAAGATGCAGGCCCCCCCTGCAAACACTAATAAGGGGCCCGTGTCCCACCTCAAACAAGCCACATCCTAATTAAGTGCCACACAATCAAATTCCCCACCCATAACAATAAATGGACTGGCATTTGCAGCACTCTATATAAAAACAAAAACAGCAGCAGCACATGAACCTGGTCATCACAGCGACGATCCTGTGAAAAAAACTAAACTGTGGAAAAGCAACACAGATCAAGAAGAACATATCACTGTGACTAAACTAAAACTCAATTAGCTAATTTTGAGTAATGAGGCATGAGCCTCGGTATCCAAAATCATTGCTGCCAGTCTAAGACTGTCAGCCAGAGAACGTCCTGCACATGAACCTGGGGTCAGATATGCTTAATCCCTTCAGTGCGGGGGGGGGGGGGGGGGGAGAAGCAACTCACTGGACAGCAGTGCATTGCCCAGCCCTCTGGCATACAAAAGCTTTCACATTATTGAACTCCATGCCAAACTCAGAAGCATGGGTTCAATTTTCTGAGTCCTCAAATCCAGATTTACACACATACACTGAGAGAGCAGCAGCCATAGTCCGTGCTGCTCAGCTCTTTCCCATTACTATAAACGTATGGCTACCACAGCAGCATAAGGGATTATCCAGATACAAAAATATATATTACACTTTTTCTATATTAACTCTTGGGTGCAGGAGAAGGCAGGCAACTTATGGCCCTGGGGGGGGTGCAAGTACAATCAAGTGGCCCATAGGGTGACCACATGTCCCGCAATGCCCGGGACTGTCCCTTAATTCTGTCCTGTACCCCGCTTCCTGAATCATCCCCCACCAGGACAATAAAGAGTCCCAGAATGAAGGCGGCAATTAGCAAAGCCACCTGAGTCCCAACCCAGTCTGTCCAAGTAGCCTACACAGCCAGGCCCTATTCTGCCTGCCAGTACCACTGCCAACCGACTCAGTTACATCACAGCCTACTTACTTCCAGCAAGGCTGTGCGCACCACCACCACCAGCCAATGAAAGAGGAGAGTATAACAATAGGCCTCTCCTCATTGGATGGGTGGTGCGTGCAGAGTGTGTGACGCGTATGTATGCCAGTGGCTCATGCCACCAAGTTGTTGTGCGTGACTGTGAGAGTGAGTGTCGGACAGTGCAGTAGTGAGAGATGGAACGGAACAGGCACAGTACTTGATGCAGTGGCAGACTGGCAGCACAAACAAACTTGTCTCCTCCAGTGCTCTCCAGGCAAGTGAGACTGAGTCCCGCCAGCACTCGTGATTCTGAGTCTGAGTCTGAGAGAGTAATGCGATGTCTCAGAGGAATAGTGTTATCGGTACCTAGAGTGAAGCCTGTTACATTTACATCAGTGTTAGCAGCCTCTGTGGTCTGTTGTGCTGTAGCCCATTGTACCTCCAGTGCATCTCATGCTCCCCAGACCTCATGCTGCTATAGTCAGTGTTGGTCCTCCTTTGGCACATGCGTTACGGGTAGGGTGACCACATGTCCCAGAATGGCAGATTGGAAATGTGGTCACACTAGTGGCCCATCACTACTATCATGCCAACTCACTGTCCCAGTCCTCCCACTTTTGTTAATTTTTATCATTGGCATTAATATTATGAAGGCAAGTATCAATCAGTAATTTAATGCTGTGTAACATAATTTAAACAGATGTACATTTTGAGTAGGGCAGCCTTGCAGTGGGCTTTTTCTCATGTAGTACCTACGTGAGTGGTACAATTTCAATTTAATTATTAATTCTGAATTACCTTTAATATTCAGCCTATTTATTTTTGAGATTTAGCTTACAACCAACACTGAGCTACAGCTACATTAGTGATACCACAGTGTTTACACATAAAATGCAGTTGTTCTAGTGATGCCACAGAGTGTACAATTGAATTGAGCTACACTAGTGATCGCACAGCTCTTACAGCTGAAATTGAGCTGCACTGGGGATACCACAGAGCTTACAATTGAAACTGAGCTACACTAGTGATACTACAGAGCTTAAAATTGAAACTGAGCTACATTAATAATACCACGAAGCTTACAATTGAAACTGAGCTACACTATTCATACCACAGAGCTCAATAGCTAATACTAGCGATACCACAAAGCTTACACTTCAAACTGAGCTACACCAATGATACAAAAGTCCTTATAATTGAAAGTGAGCTAAACTAGTCATACCACAGAGCTTACAATTGAAATGGAGCTACACTAGTCAACCCACAGAACTTGCAACTGAAATGCTGGTACATTAGTAATATTACAAATCTTATATAACTACCAATAAGTAGTCATAGACTTGTAAGCTCTGTGGAACCAAAATGAACTTGCTTTGCCACCTAATCGTCCCATTGAATGCCTCACAATACAAAGATAATGGCCTACGTGAAGGAGAGGCAGTGTGGTAGCCCAAGGGATATTATATAGTGGGCCTCTAAACAAAAATAATATGTTCATGCTAAGACCCTTTTTGGTTGCATTGCTAGAAGCTCTGTCCCTTATTTTGGGGGCTATGTAGCAAACAGTGAAATCCACAACAGTGAAATCCATAATTTTGGGCTGTACCCGTGAGTGCCCAGCAGGACTGCGATCAGAAATCATGGGGTCCAGGACAAGTGTAAGTGGCAAATTGTGTGCCTGGGACATATGCGTTCGTGTCTGAGGCATATACACGTGTCTGTGTTAGTGTGTTCTTCTAATAGATGTGTGTCTGAGGCATATGTACATGTGTCTGTATTAGGATGTCCATTTAAGGCATGTGGGTGTGTTTGAGGCATGTACGTGTTTCTCTTTCCGAAGCAGATTTACTAAAGGTAAGTGGAGCAATTCTGGAGCAAACCAACTTCACCAGGGGAAACAAGTAAATATTCCCAAGATTCCAATAAATTTATATTTTAATTCCTTGAATGCTAGAAAAGGCCCCAACACACTAAGAATTTTTATTTGTCCCCACGGTGTGATTGCTTTGCTGCCATATTGCTTCATTTAACTTTAGTATGTGGCTTAGGGGGTTAGATGAGGGGCAACTAAGGATAGTGGAAGATAGAGGGGGAAATTGTTCTCCCTGACTTACCTTTGTTTTAAGCATATCTATCTACTAAGACATAGATAAATACATGCAGTGAGTGTATGGCTTATATGTTAGTAGATATGGTTAACAATAAAAAGTGTTTGCCAAGGGTGGACAATCATAAATATTATGGTTATGGACAATCATTAAGATTATAATTTTGTTGGTAAAAAGGATAAAAAAACATATCTTGTTCATGGTTGGGCAATCATAAGAATCTCATTTCTGCACGAGATGACATTCTAATGATTGCCAGAGCTTGGCCAACATTTTTTCTTTTTACCAAAATAAATAAATAAATACACATAACAGGATAATCTTATAAAAACTGGTTCCAAGTCAGGGTTAGGGTTTAAATATATGCATACTGCATACTGTAAACCCTGACACTGACCTTCAACCAGTTTTAATAAAATTGTCATGTAAGCTTATGTTTTTGTTGCTAAAAGGGAAAAACCATCTTGGCCATGGTGAGCATTCATAAGAATCTCATTTGTGCACTAACATAATAGTTCAGAAATTAGATGCATATGATTGCCCAACCAGTCTGGCAGGGCCTCCAATAGAACAATATGGGGTCAACATTTTTGGGGGCCCCCAACATCCGCTATGCCTCTGCCTTCTGGTCTTTATGGGGTTAAAGGATGATACCTATGGAAGTCTCACCGTTGCGATCATTTTTTTTTCTAATACTCTGTGAACTTTTGGAGACAAGTTGATACGTGGGTCACTAACAGCATACCTGAGAATGCTCAGAGTTTGTCCCTAAGACTTGCTTTCATGGCAAAGGGCCACAGTTTTACGTTTAGAGAGTCCAAAACTACCTATTAAATGATCTGCTTCAAGTAGCTGCTTAAAGAGTGCTTTATTTGAAAAAATCAAAAGTATACAATATTGTGACACACATGCTGTAACTTAACAGCATATACGCAGACCAGGTGTGCCTTTATGTTTTAGTCTTTGCACACCCCAAATTGCTTTTTGTTGAGTTGCTGCCAAACTTATGTCAAATAAATCTATAAATGTAATTATGATCTTAATACTAAAAAAAAACAAAAAAAACAGCATATACAATTAAAAACACAAATGAGCAGGAAGGTAGAATGTCTGAGAAGGTAAGCATGTGGGATGAAGCAGACTAGGAGAAAGATGGATGAAAAAAGAAGGAAAGAAGAGTAGAAATGAAATAGAAGAAAATAATGAAAAGAGGGGACAAGAGGGAGAGAAATTTTACTATGTAGAGTGGCAAAACCAACATCCTATCAGCCGGCAGGCTCAGGACAAACTACTTGCTTGAATCTACGAAACTGAGATATGATAGCCAAGGTTGAAATTGGTCTTCTTAAGGCTGAGGCAGGTGAATAGATTAGTGAGGATAAGGATATGGCTGACACCCTAAATACATTCTGTGCTTCTGTATATACAAAGGAAGAGAGAATGACAGGCTATGGAGAAATAGACAAAACCACGGAATTTCCTCCATCAGGTACATGGCTTACTGAGTAGAGAGTCCAAAAGAGACTGGAAAATGTTATGACAAATAAAGCACCTGGACCTGATGGTATATGCCCAAGGGTACTTAAGGAACTTAGTTCAGTAATAGAAAGACCATTGTACACAATATTATTAGTAGGAGTCAGCATGGTTTTATGAAGGACAGATCATGTCAGACTAATTGTATTTTACGAAAGGATAATTCATAATTTGGACAAGGCAATTGCTGTTGATGTAGTATACTTGGATTTTGCAAAAGCCTCTGATACAGTGCCTCTGAACAGGTTACTGCATAAATTAAAATGCTTCCGTTTGGGAACTGTGCATTGAGAACTGGTTAAATCAGTGGTTCCCCATCTTTTATTGCTCAAGGTACCTCTAACACGCAGTCTGGAACTTTTGTGGCACCCCTAGCAAATTTAATGAAATGTTCTTCTGTGTCCCCTCTACAGCTTAAAATGGGTAATATTTACACCTCCCAGCTGGCAGGACCAATCAGCTTTCAAACCAGGATACAAAGCGCCATTCTCCCATCATGCCCTCAATTTTTTTTGGTCCTGCAGAACTGGGGGACGGAGGTGTTAACATCTCCTCTATTAATGTAAAAACTAAATTTTTGTTTATTATTTTTGTTTAGTACTCTGCACAATTAGATTTGGGAGTACATGTTCAGGAAATATAATATTGCTCTCCATATCTGGTCACAGATGGGTCACATGTGGAGCATGCTGCTTATTTTCATTCTGGAAAAGGTCCTGGCTTGATCTACCACATGTTCATTGCCTTGAAGGACCATAGAGCCGCAGGAAGTGCGGCTAGGAATATCTCCAAACAGGAAGTTTGGCTAGGATTTCCACATGTGGAAAGCACGCTGGGATGATATATGAGTAAGCCCTGTATCTTCCTAAGCACAATATGGAAAGGCAGCAATGGACAAGGTAAGCCCACTTTTTGGGTCCCTTATATATATCGTATCTATATATTTATTCCTGTAGTATAGTATAGTATAGTATCTCCTCTTTTGCATGACTGTGACTTTCGAAGGCTGTTCCCTCACCATCCGGCACACTGAGGAGATTCAGGGCCTCTGCGAGGCTCTTCGCTTCCCTGTGGTCCAACCGCTGGAGGTTGAGGGCTTTCAACGTTTCCACCTGCCTGCCCACACGCAGCACTGCCAGCAATGGAGTCCTGTTCCTGCGAGGAATAAGAGGCCTGCACCGGTCTCACCCTCTGGTTCACCTATTATCCGGGAGGACTGAGTATTGAGGTGATGATTTCTCCCTGTGTTTCCTGCTCAGCGGTCCTCACCTTTGGATATGTGGGTCTGTTCCCTCCAGTATTGTACTGCTTTGTGTCCTCTGGACTCCTTACTGGGACTTGACGCTGTGGTTTACATTTCTTCCCTTATATGCCTAATCCCTGACTCCAGTATACCCTCCTTCCCCCAGGGCCCTCTGATCCCCCCTCTACCCACCTTTTATTCATACTCTGGCTCTCGCCAGTGCCCCTTTTTACCAAATAATCTCCCCTCATCTTTTTGGTTTATTATTTTGCCCGTTTCCTTCCCTGTGGCCATTATGTTTCCTGTCTTGTAATGTTTTACTAATATCATGTGGCTTATACATGTTTGTAATACGATGAGCTTTCAGTTACCTGGTGTCTTAGTCTTATATATGTTTATGCTATCAGTTTTGGTTATGCTCCATTCCAGAGGTGGCTTTCCCCCATTTCTTATCTCCATCTGGGCTTCTCGTCCTCTGCTCTCCCCCTCTATTCTCTCCCTTTTCTTTTTCTCCATCCTTTTGTCTCACTTCCCTATCCCCCTTTTTTTTTCTTCCTTTGCTCCCTTTCTGTCCTTCTCACTTTCCTTCTTCTCTCGTTCTTCTTATAGCCTCTCTCTGCCCTGGAGCTGCCCTTTGGTCTCACCCCACCCTACTGTTTCGTTTTGCTGTGGGGTGGATTTGACACCAATGGGAGCTGGAATATTGGGAGTAGTGTTTTAAAGTCTATTATGGTACTCTTTCCAGTTTGCCTGTCCCAACCCCCGTAGCCACTATGACTTCAGACTCGGGATTTCATGCTGTTTTCGTGTTTGCTCGAATAAGAGTGTAACTTAATATACCTTCAGATTTTCTGGGGTATTAGACTTATTCATGCTTCCCTATGGGATTCAGTCTGGTTCATATTCTGGGGCAACTCCTCTAGTCCCTCCTCCCTTACCACCCTTCTTGTCCTTTTCACCCCCCTTCCCTTTCCCTCATCCCCCCCTTTTCAGAGTCTTTCCCCTGCTCTGGGGTCGTCCTACTGGTTCCACCCCTCCTATTGTTGCATCCCGCTGAGGGTATCATTGGTGCCCATGGGTTATGGGTTGAGGACCATATAATTTACCAGTTCTCTATGTCCCGGAGGTCTTCGCTTATCCTGTCCTATCTTCATCTCTGAAGCCTGGATATGCGTCCCTGTCTCTCTGGCCCTCAAGGAACTTGGAGCATTGGTCTGGGCACCATTAGGCCAGGTTGCTAGCTCCGCTCTAACAGTGAGCTAACGGGGTTGCATGTTCATCTTTGGGAACGCTGGTCTCCTACAGATGGAGGACCTTGTTAGTTTGCAAGTTAAATCAGTTTCTATCCGCATCAATGGATTCTTCCTAGTTCGCTCTTCCTCTGCAGCTCCTGGTTGAAGGGGAACCTAGCGTTTCTCCTACTAATTTGTGTCCTACCGTCGATGTTGATTTTACTCACACCACCCCCACTTGGCCATGATTTTTGGCCTTCCTATGTTATTATTAGACGACTTGTGGATATTGTATGGTCTACTTTGCACTGTCCCGTAGTTTTACTACTTGTTTTTGGGCTCTTTCTTTTTCTCTTTTATGCTCTTCTGTCTGTTTGCTTCTCCTTTCTGCTTTTACTCTTCTTATCCTCTACCCCCTCTCTCCTTTTCCTACCTCCCCACCCCCCTCTCCCTGTCTTCCCTTTTCCATATGAATGGTATGCATGCCTTACTATTATGTGGAGCCCTGGATCATCATGTATCCTGTACCCACCTTATCTCTTTTTGATTTATACCCATGGCTCTAAGACTTACAGTCCTATCCCTTAACATTAAGGGACTCAATTCCCCTCAGAAGCGATCTATGTTCTTTAGGGATTGCTCCCACCTCAAGGGTCAAATATGTTTTGCTCAGGAGATGCATTTCCTTGCCCGCGGAATACCTTCCCACCGTAGAAGGTCTTACCCTCATGCATATTACAGTTGTGCCTCCTCTAAGACCTGTGGTGTCGCTATATACTTACACAAGTCCCTTCCTTTTGAATGTACAGATACTCTTTCAGACTCTGCGGGGCGTTACGTCTATGTGAAAGGTCGCTTGGGTTCTCTGACTTTGACGTTGGCCAATCTTTATGCACCGAATTCCCAGCAATTGTCTTTTCTTAGACCGTCGCTATGTGACCTGGATTCTTTTCAAGAAGGTATTCTTATCTGTGGTGGCGATCTCAATACAGTGCTCAATCCGTCATTGGAATGTTCGACGGGTGTTTCTTCCTTACTATGGTCTCACTTCTCAGCAGTGCGTAAGCTGTTTGCTGATCACTCTCTGCTGGATGTTTGGAGACTTTTGCTCCCCACGACTCGTAGCTACTTGTTTTATTCTCATGCCCACTCCTGCTATTCGAGGAGTGATTTGCTATTTTTGTCTCAGGATAGTCTTCATTTTGTTTCAGATTCGTCTATCCACTCAATTTCCTGGTCAGACCATGCAATGGTGGATCTGGTATTGGATGTTCCGATGGCACTGCCTCCCTGTCGGGGATGGCGTTTGGATACATCCCTGTTGCGAGACCCTGAAGCTGTAGCTCTGATTAGATCGGCTATCTCCGAATACTTTTCATTCAACCGCTCCCCGGATATATCTCATGCCACGTTATGGGAAGCTTTAAAATGTGTGATTCTTTTAGTTTGCATTCAGCTTACATCTAGAAGGAGACGGAAAGCTAAGGAAAAATTATCGACCCTTCTTGCAGATTTCAAATCTTCTTCTGCTTTAGTTGCTGTTACGGCGTCACGGGACAGGGTCAAGTCCTTTTTGCTGTCCCAGGTTAATAAATCTTTTTTGTGGGCGAAGCAATACCATTATGAGCATAGTAATAAAGGGGGGAGATGGATGTCATGATTCACCAAAGGGTCAAACTCTTTTTCCCCCATCAAGGGTGTTCGGATGTCCACAGGTTCTATGGCACGAGATCTACCCACTATGGCGAAGGAATTTCGTACCTTTTACGATTCTTTCTATAATCTGCACCCCACGGCTACGTCCGATCTTCCTACCGCTCAATGACGTTATGTGTCAGAAACATCTCTTCCTAAACTTTCACCTTCGCAATCGGATTCTCTTGATGAGGAAATCACAGGTGACGAGGTCCAAAGGGCGGTGCAGCAGATGACTATATGGAAATCCCCGGGTCCCGATGGATTTCCACTGCTATTTTACCATACGTTCCTGGATCTTGTTGTCCCTACCCTTACTGATCTGTTCAATGACCTTCCTCATACGATTGCTCTTCACCCTTCGTTCTCTCAGGCGTACATCACTGTAATTGCTAAGCCTGGCAAGGATCCATCCTCTTGTGCCAATTACCGGTCAATATCCCTCCTGAACGTTGACCTAAAATTGTATGCGAAAGTCCTTGCCAATCGACTTAATCCACTTCTACCTTGCATAGTACACAGGGATCAGGCTGGCTTTGTCCCCGGAAGGGAGACTCGTGACAGTGTGCAAAACTAATACACCTGGTTCATCACCCTGGTGGCTGTTGATGCTGAGAAGGCTTTCTCTTGGGCTAAATCGTCAGTTTCCTACTTGGGGATACAACTTACCGCCTCGATGCATACTCTCTTTTCTGTTACCTATGTGCCCCTTGCAAAGTCTATTGCTGAAGATCTTCATCGCCATGTTTCCTCTTACTTAACGTGGTCTGGTAGGGTTAACCGCTTGAAGACAGTCTACTTGCCTAAAATTTTCTACCTCTTCGAGACCCTCCTGATTTTCCTCCCCCGGTCCTATATCAAGTCTCTACAATACTGTTTTAACTCTTTCATCTGGGGAGGGAAGCCTGTTCGTCTTCGCTTTTCTAACATATCCCTTCCTCGTCGTCTGGAGGGATTGGGTGCTCCGGACTTATGGATCTACTATAAATCTGTTGTCCTCAGCTCCATACTACGTTGGTTTCATTCACCCGAGGAGAAGGTGTGGGTGTCTATGCAACAGTCTCTGTGTCATCCCGTGTCCCTCACATCTCTCCCCTGGCGTCATCCAGAGGATCGTCCGCAGTGCATCCTTACGCACCCTATACTTTACCCATTGTTTCGTATTTGGGATGCTGAGATTGTCTCGCTGTCTAGTTCCCCCTCATCCCTGATGTCCTTACTGAATGACGCTGCATTTCCACCGGGGTGCTATGTCTCTCCCTTGTCACGTTGGTCTGCTTGCTCAGAGTTCACAATCTACGATGTTTCAGAAGCGGGCCAACTTGCTCCCTTTTCCACTCTGTAGGCTCAGTGGGATCTGCATTCTAAGGATTACTGGGCATATGTTCAACTCCACAGTTACCTATCCACTCATCCCAAGCAACCCTCCTTGTTCTGCGCGCTTACCCCTTTTGAATATTTATGCCGCTCTCCCCTGCCCCCTCATCACGCCTCCCTCAAACCAGTAACATAATTGCACAAACTGCTTACTACCAGGAGTTGTGATTGGAATTCTCAGCTCCTTCACTGTGAGAGGGATTTGGGGGTGACAATATCTCCAGATGAGTGGGATCTGCCGACCCACCGAGCACTTTTCTTCTAGAAATGTTTGTGCAGCTGAAACTAATTATAAAATTTTAACACTGTGGTACAGGGACCCCGTCACTGTTCACAGATTTTACCCAGATGTCTCCTCCACATGTTGGAGATGCGGTGCTGTAGAAGATTTTCTAGGTCACATTTGGTGGTCATGTCCACTGTTAATACCCTTTTGGAAGGTGGTCCATACTGAAATTTCTTCCTCCCTAGGCCTCTCTCTCCCCCTTTCCCTACATCTCTTCCTGTTTTCTATTGGCCTTTCGAATGTTTCACAATCTAAGTCCGCTAGAATTCTCCTATCCTTACTTCTTACTGCGGCTTGGATGTGTGTCCCACTGTTGAGGAATTCAACCACTCCTCCTTCTCTGGCATTGTGGCTTAGGAAGGTGGGCGACATATTGACTCTTGAAAGACTCACTTCCTTATTATCCAGGGGAATCCCGACTTTTACTGATATATGGTCTCCTTGGTGCTTGTCACATAATTTATCGATCTAAATAGATATCTGAGGATTAGCACACTGTTTGAGTATCCATCTCTCCCACCTCCTCCCTCCCCCCTTTCCCTCCCGCTCTCTGTTTCATTTTCTTCTTCCCTCTCTTTTCTCTTTCCCTTACTCTTTTCTTTTTGCATACATCCTTCTATTGATGTCTTGATTGATATTTTAACTGCCTATATATGTATTCTTATATTTTTTGTATACCTTATATTCCTTTCATCATGTCCATTTGCCTTATTGGCTGCTGTTGTTTTCTGTATTGATAAATGGTACACTTTGGTTGTTATCTGATTGCATTCTGTCTTTTGTATTGTTTATGAATATTTAATAAAGCATTTGGAACGACGTCTTCTTTTAGTCAGTGAGTGACTCATTGTAAAAGTAAGCACGATTCCACTGCAAACTAGTTTCCTTATCAAGAGTGCCAGAGCCGGATGTCAGTAATGCATTGCAAAGGGTTACGTTTTGACTGTATCATGATTCTTTACAATGGTAATGTGTGAGCCCTCACCCAAGGCACTGGGGATTGCTGTGCTTACATTATATACCTCCGTACCAAATCATTGTGGATATATTTTTATTGAATCATGGAACGCAAAAAGAGAGCAATGAGCAGCAGGAGTTCAAATCACATAACTGAATTGTGAAGCCAGGTCACATAGTACATGAGTCCAAACCCAAAAGAGGACAAAAATCATATACCCTCTCTCATTATCCCAGCGCCAACTCAGTACCTTATCTGTGTTCCATTACCCTCAATAACTAACCCAATTTGGATTCCCCAGATGCAAAATAGTGCCAGCATTATAAAAACAGGGACCATAAAATGTCCCTGTGATGTTACCCCATCCACTCTCTGTACTGGAAAAGAATACCTTTAAAGTTTTGTTTATTATTAAAATGAATTCTGCATGCCTTTCCCAGTGGCTATTAGCCTGCTGCCCCTTTCAGCAGTTCAAATAATTACAGAATACATTCAAACAGCAGCTCCAGAAAATTCCCTAGTTCTACTTAGGACAGATTTAGACCTTCCACCAAGAAAGTCAAGGTGAGAACAGTGATTGGCTGGCAGCTGTGAGATATATAACATACCCCACAAATGGCTAATGCCAAGAGCAGGAGAGCTGCTTGTCTCTGACAGCTGCAGAGGAACAGTAAGTTAAAAAAAATGTTGTGGTAAATGAAATTTGGGTCTCAAAGGGGGGGGGGGCTTCAAATTTCTGTGCCTACAGCCTCCTGAGATGTAAATCTGGCCCTGAGGGCGACTTCACTGCACATGGTAGTTCTGCTTTAATAGTAGAGGCAAGAAAAGAAAAAAGCAATAGCCAACTCCACTCTCTGTCTGTCAACCCTAAAAAACATGGGTTGGTTGATCAATCATCACAAAAAAGCAAAGTTCATCCCCTAAAATAAATGGTTTCTGGGAATGTAGTTCAACACATTACAATTCATCTATCGTCAGTGATAAGACCTTATGCTCCATAGTTCAGCGATTTTGCACATCCACACACCAGACTGCAAGGGACTTTGCAAAGTTCTTATGGACACTCTCTTCAACAGTTCAGATTGTACCATGGGTAAAATTCCATTTCAGGAAAACTCAATACAATTTTTTAAAATACTGGAAGGATTCCACCAATTTTGGAAAACGAATCCCTTACTGAATTCCATAAGACAGGAATTGACATGGTGGTTCAATCCAAAGAACATTGAGAAAGGCAGGAAAGAACCGGAATGGAAAATTGTCTGGAAGTATTCCAGCCTCTCAGGCTGGGGAGGGTGTGGATAACCCAGACAGTACAAGGCAGATGGTCCACACAGGAGACAACCCAGCATGTCAGTCTTCTGGAATTGAAAGCAGTGGAACAAGTTCTACAGAAATGAAAACCACAGCCGACAAATAAGTCTGTACAAATACGGTCAGACATCACCTCAACCATCATGTACATAAGGAATCAAGGCAGAACACGAAGCATCCTCCTAAGCAAATATGTGGGATGAATATAAATGTGGACGGAGAGGCATCTGTTGGATCTGACAGGCTCTCACATTTCAGAAGCATAGTAACATTGTTGGTGAGGCTGAAAAAAGACATGCATCCATCAAGTCCAGCCCATGCCAAAAACACCCCTGTTGATCATGAGGATGCCTTGAACAAACAAACAGACTTCCTCAACAGACAGATAATAGTCCTTGGAGAAGTGATCACTAAATCAAAGAATATACAATCACATTGAGCAACAGTGGGAAACCCCTGTAATGGGCCTAATAGCCACAGAACTAAACTCCAAATGAAATACTTTTGTGTACAGTTGAAAAACACAAAGGCAATAATTCAAGATGCCTTGAGGATTCCTTGGACATTCAGCTTCATGTATTCTATTTTCTCCTCTTCCAGTCATATTAGAAATAGTTAGGAAATTCGGAACGAACAAGCAGATGATATCTTAATTGCCCCTTACTGGCCAAGAAAAATTGATTCTCGGAGTTAGTGAAGATGTTTCTTGTACCACTAATATTGCTTTCTCCGGATGCAGATCTACTGAGCTAGGGACCAGTTTCCACTCAAATCCTAACTGACACTGAACCGTAACACGGCACATCAGTAACTGTAAACACAGCACACTGAACAAGAGCCAACAGGGCTCAACAGGTAAAGATCTTAATGACACAGGAAAGAAAGTCCTAGACAGGCAGAGCTGCCTCCAGGACTTTCCTGCCAAAGCTGGCTTCAGCCGAAGCCAGAACATCAGCACGGTAGTGTTTGGCAACGATGTGCACAGACGACCAATGTGGCCGCCTTACACAGCTGATCAGCAGAAGCCTGATTCTTATAGGCCCAGGAAGCCTCTATAGACCTGGTGGAATTAGCCGTAACATGAAACGGAACAGGTTTCTTCCTGAGTTCCTAAGCCTTGCGAATGGTAGATTTGATCCAAGATGCAATAGTCACCTTGGACGCAGCCTTACCAGCCCTAGGACCCTCAGGAATGACAAAAAGTGCATCAGTCTGACGGAGAGACTCAGTGCGGTGCACATAGGACTTCAGGCAGCGCACCACATCCAACAAGTGTCAGAGTTAGAGTCAGGACAAAAAAGAAGGCACAACAATCTCCTGATTAATGTGGAACTCAGAAACCAACTTAGGAAGAAATTCCTGGGAGGAACGAAGAACCGCCTAGTCCTTGTGAAACACCAGTAAAGGCAGTTTTGCAGGACAAGGCCTGCATTTCAGCAACTCTGCGAACAGAGATGACTGCCAAGAGAAAAGCCATCTTCGAAGTCAGGAGATGAAGAGGAATGGTAGCCAAGGACCCGAAGGGAGGCCACTGCAAAAGCCCCAGAACCAGATTAAGGTCCCACTGAGAAGTGGGATGCTTAAAGGCAGGGAAGGCATGAGCAACAGCTTGAAAGAAAACCTTGACTTCTGGGATAACGGCAATGCGCTCTCTGAAAAAAGACAGAAAGCTGAAGTCTGGACCTTCAAGGAACTCAGGCCAAGGCCCTTGTTCCTTTGGTAAGCTTTTGATGAAACAGGCTTCTGAGCCTAAATCACGGTGGCTACCACCTCAGGAGAAAAGCCCTTCTTCCTCAGAATAGATGATTCAATCACCAAGTCATCAAACCCAGATGCTCCACGTTCTCCTTCCACAGGTAACCTTGCAGGAGGAGAGCTCGTCTGTGTGGAAGCCGAAACAGTCTACACACAGACAGGTCCAGTAGCTCTGGGAACCAAGGTTGCCAGGGCCAGTAGGAGCCATTAGGATGACTGGCGTCCTCTCCATTTGTAGCTTTCTCAGCACCCTGGGAAGCAGGGGAAGAGGATGGAAAATGTAGGTTAGAAGAAACTGCCAAGGAATCTATAGAGCATCCTATCATGGTTCCCGTGATCTCCCTCTGTCACTCCCACTTGTGCTGCTCCCCTATTGGTTGAGCCTGTTTTGCCCGCCCCTGGTGACCTTTTTATACCAAACTAGTGGCACCTGTCAGGTGCCCTTTCGTGGTGTTCCAGAGCCAGTGTTGCTGTTGCTGAGTTCCTGTGTTCCTGATTTCCGGTGTACCGATTTGGCCTGTTCTGACGACTCTCCTGTGTTCCTGCTCCGTGATCTGACCCGGCCTGGCTGACGTTCCTGCTCGTTGCTGATCTGGCTTGTCTGAGACTCTTCTCTGTGATCTGACCCGGCCTGGCTGACGTTCCTGCCTCGTTGCTGATCTGGCTTGTCTAAGAATCTCCTCTGTGATCTGACCCGGCCTGGCTGAAGTTCCTGCTCCTTGCTGATCTGGCTTGTCTGAGAATCTCCTCCATGATCTGATCCGGCCTGGCTGACGTTCCTGCTGCTGTTGTCACTTGGGCGACATTCTGATTCCTGCTGTGTTTGTGTCTGATCGGATCGAGACTGTAACCATTAACTCCTGCTGAGCCGTGTCTCTTGAACTGAGTCACCAGTTACGCTTGCAGAGCTGTACTACTAAAGCTGAGTCTCCGATTACGCTTGCAGAGCTGTACTACCAAAAGCTGGCACTTGCAGGGCAATACCATTATACGCTGAGCCTCCGATTATATTTGCCGAGCTATTTATCCAACCTGGTGCTGTTGTTAACTCTTGCAGAGCCATTATACTCCCGCTGCTCCTGCTGAGCCGGCTGCGTTGGGGCCTTGGTAGACGGCGGCTCATATTGTCATCTAAAGCAGAGTAGTCGGTATCCGCTAACGCGCCCGTGAGGCGCTATTGGCTCTCACTCCTTCTGAGTCTTCCTCGTTACTACCCGGTGGGGTTATTGGCTCAAGCACTCACTGCACAGGTGGTTCCCATTATACGCCTGTGGGGGCTATTGGCTCAAACTATCGCTGTACCGTTGGTCTCCGTTATACGCCCGTGGGGGCTAGCGATTCACGCTCTTGCAGTGCAAAGTGTCTCTGTTATACGCCCGTGGGGACTATTGGCTCAAGCTATCACTGTACGGTTGGTCTCTATTATACGCCCGTGGGGGCTATTGATTCACGCTCTTGCAGCATCAGTGGTCTCCATTATACGCCCGTGGGGGCTAGCGGCTCACGCTTCTGCATTACAAGTTGTCTCCGTTACACGCCCATTGGGGCTATCCGCAAACTGCTCCGCAGCGTTCTGTCTCAGTCTCTGCATTACCCAAGCAGCTAACGACATCAATGGACTTAAGGTGTTGTGTAATCTAGCACCTATTGCTGCCTCTCATTCACCTTGGGCGTGCCACACATCACAACAGAGAATGACGATTCCTATGTATTTAACTATTGATTGCCAGTCGCTATTCTGAGCCTGTCCTGTGACAGTATATGTATTATATGTACTCCTGTATACTGGTCCTGTGAAGGCCCATGTAGTCTATCTATTGCTATCTACTGTGTGACCTATTGAGGGCGATTTTGTTTGTTATTTTTTTTTTGTTTTAATAAAACTGTGTTTTATTCAAACCTGCTGTCTGAGTGTCTGAAAACCGTTACACATCCACTGTTACAGCCAGAGGATCTGACCAGCGAGAGCAAAACATCAGAACCTTCATGTTGTGTCTGGTGGCTATCAGGACAATCCAAGGAAGTCCCCATCTCTGAACAATGAAGTCGAACACCTCCTGCTGAAGCTCCCATTCTCCCAGTGTGTCAGCTTAGGAAGGCAGCTAAGACGTTGTCTACGCCTGGAATATGTATTGCGGAGATGGCAGGGGCATGTTATTCAGCCCAGGTTACAATAGCCTTGACCTCCAACCAAGCTGCGAGACTTCTGGTGCCACCTTGCTGGTTGGTGTAAGCCACGGCCATGGTGTTGTCATACTTGACACAAACTGTACAGCCTTCGAGATGAGACGACCAGTACCGCAGAGCGTGGAATATCATCCAGAGTTCCAGAACATTGATGGTAGGAGACAATCCTCTGCAGACCAATGACCCTAGACATTCAGGTGACCCAGGACCGCTCCCCAACTAGATAGGCTGGCATCCATCATCACAGTGGTCCAGAATTGGAGAGATTCAGCCACTAAGGAAGACTCAGCTCCACATGTAAGGTAAGAAAAACCGACAGCTTAAGGAAATCTGGGTTCCACTTGCAGACTTGGTTCACAAACCTTTGTGTTTCTCTGGCATGAGCCATCACAAATGGAACCACCTATATGGTGGAAATCAACTTCCCCACCAGAGAAGTCAGTTTCTTGGCAGTTTCAGAACCAAACCGTGATGGGTAAGTGTGTAAATGCAGTCCTGCATCTGCTGCTGGAGGAGTTCTCCGGACGGGGCCTTCAAGAGCAAGTAGTCCATGTTTGAAGTCACCTGAATTCCCCTCTCATGTATGACAGAAATTAAAGCACCCATGACACAAATAAACACCTGTGGGGCTGTGGTCAGACCAAAGGGAGAGCCGAGAACTGGAATTGCCCTTTTTGGCAAGTGAACCTGAGTTACCGTTGACTCTTCTGTTGAATAGCAACGTGTCACAGTACCTTGTTTCCAGCGCTGCCTCTTCAGCGACGCTCGGCGTCTTTCCACACGTCATCTGCAGGCAGAGGCTTCAAGCATGCTGCAGGCCTCTGTTTTATGTGTGTTTGTTTCCTGTAGTCTCCTCCTACCTACTTCCTCCCTCTAGCTGCTCCGCCTATCTATTTCCTGTGGAGGGGTTTAAAGGGCAGACTGAGTTCTGACTCAGTCACGCTTACGTTGGTGTTCTGAGCAGTTCATTATCTAGTATTCCTGATTCCTGTGCATGATCCGACTTGTCTGCCCATCCATTCTGGTGTTGACCCGTTGTGCTGTCTGACTATTCTCTTTGTGCGTTCCGATTTGGCTCAGATATCCTATCTGGTGCAAACCAGTGCCTCTGGCTGATTACCCGCTCTGTGTATGACCTAGGCTTGTCTGACTACCTACGCTGGTGTTGACCTGGGGCTCTATCCACTGCGCATCCAACATTCCATCGCTTCAGTGGATATTCTATCTGGTGCAAACTCATGGCTCTGGCTGACTACCCGCTCCGTGTATGACCTAGGCTTGTCTGACTACCCACTCTGGTGTTGACCTGGGGCTCTATCCACTGCGCATCCAGCATTCCATCGCGTCAGTGGATATCCTATCTGGTGCAAACCCGTGGCTCTGGCTGACTTCCCGCTCCGTGTATGACTTTGGCTTGTCTGACTATCCTATCTGGTGCTTACTAGAAGGCCCTGTCTGTTTGCTCCTAGGGTTGGTTCCGTTATTCAGACATCCTTCCTAGTACTGACCTGGGGCTAGCAGACTCCCAGCTACTGACTGCAGGCTGAGTCAGTATCACTCTTGGGTGTTACCTTACCGCGAGACTCCAGCTGGCTGAGGCCTAGTCTCGGACAGTGAGGTGGTGATATTGGGAGACTGCTATTCCTGATATAGTACTCGCCTTTTTGATCACCCACTGTGTGTATATATTTCTATTGCATGACTGTTATTATTCTCATAATAAAGGTTCTATTAACTATACCATCTGACTCCTGGTTTTGCTTGCCAGCTGTAACACAATGTGCATGTAGGCATCCTGCAGATCCAAGGAAGCCAGAAATTCCCTTGCCGCAATGACTGACCTTAAAGGCTCCTGGTGGTAATGAGTCTTGACCACAAAGGAATTGAGATCCTTGAGGTCCAGAATAGGACGGCAGCCTCCATCCTTCTTGGAGACCACAAATAAGTTGGAATAGAAACCCAAACCTATTTCTGGTTCTGGAACCGGTTCCAGAACTTCCTTCTCCAAGAGAGTCTAGACAGCCCAGTTGAAAAGACAAAGCTTTTCTGGTTCCTGAGGGGAGTGAAAAGGGAAGAACCGGAAGGGAGGAAGAGATATGAAGGGAATCCTGTACCCTTTGGAAACCCACAGATTTGCAACAGTGTCTGTCCAAACACTGAGAATCACCCACTGGCGCATGCGTCCGGGGTTCCAGGGTCCCTCATGAGATGCACACTGTGCTGTGCACTGCACTACTCAAGATCTCGAGACTAGGAAGACGGTTCAAGTGGGACAACTGAAGAATGGTAGAATATGTGTAAGTCACCACTTGGTCTGCAAATGGAGGCAACAGAGAGTGAGAGCAGACCAGAGCCAGGAGACACAGAGACTACAGGTCAGGCAAGCAGGTAGTGTAGGGAGCAAGTAGGCAGCCAAAGCCACAGGTCAGACAAGCCGGGGACTACATGGAGCGAGAGTAACCAGGCCACTGGTCAGGAAACAGGAGACTATGCTGAGCGAGTAGGAGCCAGGGCCACTGGTCGAGCAAAAAGAGGACTACAAGGAGCGAAAGTAACCAGGCACACCAGAGGCTACACTGAGCGGGTAGTTGCCAGGGCCACTGGTCAGGCAAGCCGGGGTCATACACAGAGCGAGTAGTCAGCCAGAGCCACAGGTCAGAACTGATGCGGATAGTCAGACAAGCCGGGGTCATACACAGAGTGAGTAGTCAGCCATCGCCACAGGTCAGAACTGATGTGGGTAGTCAGACAAGCTGGGGTTATACACAAAGCGAGATTCTCAGGCACACACGGATCACAACAGAGAACAAGAGAAACAAGCAGGAACTATCACGGTGCCCGTGATTCTGCTGAGCGACATTCTTACTTCTGGGTTTGCCTTGGCTGCTTCTTATTGGCTCTGGGTTTTCAACCGCACCCAGGCCTTGCCTTTATATACGCCCTCCTGTCACTATACCGGTACCCTTTCGTGGTGTTCCTGACCAGACTTTTGTTGCTGTGTTCCTGTTCCATGTATGATCCGATTTCGTCTGACCTTGCTCCTGTCTTCATTGCCTGATTTGTTTATGACCCGGCTTGCCTGACTACGATCCCATGACCAATTCCGTTACTCTGCTCGCTGTGTACCGATCCAGGCTTTGGCTGACTACCGCTCTCTGTGTACCGATCCAGGCTTTGGCTGACTACCGCTCTCTGTGTACCGATCCAGGCTTTGGCTGACTACCACGCTTTGTGTACCGACCCAGGCTGTGGCTGACTCTGCTCTCTGTGTCTATCCAGGCATTGGCTTACCTCCGCTCTCTGGGTACTGTCTCTGCATTGGCTACTCGCCTAACATTAGCTTCACCGCTAGTGCATCTGTTGCCTCCGGTCTCGTGTCCTATAGCCATTGCTTTACAGTTGCCGGTTGCGCTACTATACAGCCTGTGCCTCACTGCTGCCTCCGTTTGCACTACTATACAGCCTGTGCCTTAGCGGTCACTTGTGGTTGCACTACCTGTCAGCCTGCACATATCAGTTGTCTCCGGTTGCGCTACTATACAGCCTGTGCCTCACTGCTGCCTCCGTTTGCACTACTATACAGCCTGTGCCTTAGAGGTCACTTGTGGTTGCACTACCTGTCAGCCTGCACCTATCCGTTGCCTCCGGTTGCGCTACTATACAGCCTGTGCCGTACAGCTATCTCCGGTTGCGCTATAGCTTCTGGTACCGGTCCGTTGCCTCCAGTTGCGCTGCTGTACTGCTTGCACTTGCTATCGCCTCCGGTTGCGCTATACTCAGTCTGATATCTATTGCCTCCGGCTGCGTTACATTGCATACTGTGCCTATTCCAGCTGCCTCCGGGCTTTACCTCCAAGTGGTGAGTTGAGCCGTCACGTGGGCTGCCTTTACCTGATTTCAGGCAAGGCCGGTACAGCCTACTCTCTCCCCATTCCATTGGGGATTTCTGCCCTGCAGTACTTACCTCACCTAGGGCTCCTCCTGACCAGTACTGCGGGGGTTTTGTTCCAGTTCCTGTTCCAGTCCTCATTCTGTATTGCTGTATTTTGTATATACCAGTCTCTATTATTCCCTGACCTGTGTCAGATTCAAAAGTGCTATCCTCTGTTTGGGTCTGGACCTGTGAAGGGCATTTCTGTTCATTATTATTTGTTTAATAAAGCTTCATTGTTTTACCTTAACCAAATTGTCTGAGCGTTCATTAAAACCGTGACAGGAACACCACGTAAGGGCAATGACTCCCAGACCCAAGGAGGTTTATAAAGGAGCAGAAGGAGGCAGGACCCAATTAAGCCACCCAGAATAGGCCCATAAACAGGCATCCATGCTGATGCCTGTTACCTGATGTCAGCAATGAGGAAGTGGCTGGAGGCCATGCCAGCCCGGGGCCATACAGAGGTAGGAAGCACAGGAAAACTTAGCCTCTAAGGGAGAGTGTGATACCATGGCACTCAAAGGGTTGCTCACCTTTTTAGCAGGTCTTCGGCCTTCAGATTACCATTGAAAAATGGGAGAAGCCTCAGTGGGCTTCTCCAAGGGAAAAGACATAGCACGCAAGGTTTTTCCCCCAGGGCTAGAAGGTCCACAACAGCAACCTGTAAACAGAGCAATCCACCACTGGGAAGTCAGTAATGGTAATTCGCCTAATGTGGAATTTCTACATCACATATCTAACAAGAAAATAATAAAAGAAACTAAAAAACTAAATAGAACTGTTCTCTGTACCCTCTCTTCTACAAGGAACAAATCTAACTGGGAGGGAACTATCGGTCTCTATCTAAGGAAGAGAGAAAGGCTCCACTCTGCATTCTTTACAAGAATGGTTCCTGCCTACTTAAAGGGGCTGTCGCCTTCCCAGAGTTACCTGTAAGCTATAGTGGACGACAGGGAAATATGGCTAGTAAAAAGGGTGAAAGTAAGCATTACCAAAGGAAGAGAGTTGAAGTCTCAGGATATGAAAGCAGATAAAAAGTGGCTTTATCTACTGGACCTTTCTCATGAGATACATGATTCCCCATTGATAGTGCTGGAGGTGGAGAAATCAAGTGTTCTGCTGGATACTTCCATAGAAACGGAGTCACAGGTAACATAAATAGTCTCGTTGAGGAGATATCTAGAATTAAAAAACTTCGAAAAGAAATAAGAATTAATACAACAGAAATTACCACGGAGGTTAAGAGGTTACAGCAGCAAATTGAACAGAACGAAACCAAAATGGTAGAACTCCAGTTGAGATTAGACCAGGCAGAGGTAAATATTTCTAACCTGAGTGGAAGAATTAGATTTGGGACTGACTATAAAAAATTTTGAAGATCGAGACAGGAGACAAAATTTGAGGGTTGGGGGGGGGTCTCAGAAGATATTTCACAGGAGGGTTTAGAAGAGTATTTTACAGATCTCTGTATCTCATCAAAAATGGTTCAGAATCCAGTGGAGGTTCTATTTGATAGAATACATAGGATTCAGAAACCAAAAGGAATTCAGGAGTGTTTACTTAGAGATGCAATAATAAAGTTCCATATGTATAAATTAAGAGATACATTTATGTAGGGATTTAGAAGGGTTTCAGAGTTACCTTTTAAGATTCAGCATCTGAGGTGTTTCCAGGATTTGTCTAGGAATACTAGAACTTTTATGAGAACATTTCATGATATAGTTACTGCACTAAGGACAAAAAATGTAAAATATCGATGGGGTCCTGCTACACTGATAATTATCCATGAGGAATCCTCTGTGATATGTAATACCGTAGACTAGGCAGTAACCTGGTTGAAGAAAAAACACTTAGATGTATAGTGTATATACTGAAATGTTAAGGCTACTCCGCAATTTTGAAGATATGGGGGAAATGAGACTGGGGGGGGGCAACTTAATATTTAGCTTTTGTTTAGATTTTTTTCTAGAAATGCCCTCATTCTAGCTTCTTAACAGGAGCTTAACCCCTAGAGTACCAGGTGGGTACATTGTACGGGTTTACACAGCTGTACCAAGCTCGTACAATGTACATCTAAAATGCGTTCACTGCATAAGCTGGTATAAATGCATTTGCCTGGCACTCTTAGGGGGGCATGAGGAGTGATCCCAGTTATTGATCTCCCAGCTGATCTCGCTGGGAGATCAATATTTACAACGGAGAAGCAGAGCTTCTTCTTCACCCTCTCTCCTACCCAAACTTACGGGTAGGAGTGGGGGGAGGGGGGAGGGGAGAGCCTATGTCACTGGTGACATTAGGTAACTTTCCCCAATCCCATTCACTCCTACCAGAGAAAAGAGAAGGCAGGAGAGCTTATTGCTCTCCGGCATCGCCATATTGCTCTCCCAGGGCGATTGCCATGGGAGATCAATAACTGGGGGGGCATGAGGAGGGGTCCTGATGTTACCCCACGAGGTCTGAGATTTTAAAAAAAAAAAAAAAAAAAAAAGGAATAAAAAAATTAACCCCGCGAGTGCTGTAGAGGTCCCCAGCACATTGGTTTGCAATGCACTGGAGACCCCTGTGGCACTCACAGGGTCAATTCTTTTGGGCAATATTTTATATACCAAGACCTCATTGGGGGGGATCAGGAGGGGTCCCGATGTCCCCCAGTGAGGTCTATAATAAAAAAAAAAAAAATTGGAAAAAAAGTATTAACCCTGTGTGTGGCACAGGGGAGAGGGTTCATTGCAGCTCCCCCTCCTGTGACACACACATGACTTTTTTTTTTACTATTGCTTTACATCCAAAGCTTGTTGGGGGGGCCCCGAGGCCCCCCAACAAGCTATGAATAAAGAATAATAATTAAAAAAAAAAAAAAGAACCTTCTGTGTGCCACAGGGGGTCCAATACATTGCTTTGCACAAAATGCCTCCAATCACCTCCCACCCACACGTACTCTACCCACCAACCTAGTTCCACAGCCCACTGGCAGTCCCATTCCCACAGTTTGACCCGCCAACCTGGTTCCACTGCCTGCTGGTAGATAAAGTGCCAGTACAGACTGGATTCAGGCTGGGAATCAGTGTATGTAGGGGACTTCACCCTGGTAATCTCAGATCCCCCATATGTACTATCTTACCTCCCCCACCATCACCACCATATGTGCTCACTGCCCACTGGTAGATATACCCCCCCACCTGGTTTCACTGGCAGTCACAGGTCCTCACATATATTGACTGACCACTGACAGCCTTAGAATCACTCATACACTGTTTGCTTCCCCATCCTTGTTCCACTGGTAGCCACGCTCCTGGCACCCAATATGGTATGTCAACCCACAGCAGTGGGGTACCATTTTTCGTAGGCTCCCAGGAGGTCCTCCTAGGAAATCCCATGGTGTTGATCCAATTATTGGCCAATTTCATTAACCCCTTCGCATCCGATGACATACCAGGACCGTCACTCTGGTCCGGCACTTCAGGACCAGTGACGGTCCTGGCACGTCATGGAGTTCAGGGCTCCCGGTCGGCTGCACGCCTCTCCAGAAGCCCTGAACCAGAAGTGATAACAAAAAAAAGCCCCATGGTCACCAAGTGCCGGCCGCGAGTGCACGCAATGGTTGTTAAGGGTTAAATACAGATATTACAATCTACTCAGCTGTTATTGCAGATAGGATTAAATGTCTTATCCCAGTGCTACTACATCAGGATCAGATAAGCTTCGTCCGGGGGGGGGGGGGGGGGTCTGTCTGTAATGGGACACTTAGGCTTATTAATATTTTGGATTATGTAGAGAAAAGGAAGATTCCCCTCATGGCTGTCATTGGACACACGGAAGACCTTTGACAGAGTCAATTGGGGCTTCATGAGTCAAACCTTAGAAAGGTTTGAGTTTGTGGGGCCTATTAAGTCAGCTATAATGGCACTGTACTCTGACCCCATAGTGAGAACAGGGGGTCCTGGGATTGAAGCAGACTGGTTCAGGATAAACAACAGTACAAAACACGGGTGCCCATTGGCTCCACTTCTCTATATTTTAACATTGGAACCATTGTTGGTCAATATAAGGAATAATAGATTTATCCATGGAGTTAAGATAAAGAAAAGGGAATACACAATTAGTCTATATGCTGATGATGTTATATTGACCCTGACAGATCCAGTTACTTCATTGGAGATATTCGTTAAGGAGATTGAGAAGTATAGTAAGGTTTTGAATTATAAGTTGGATATGAGTAAGTCACAAGCGATGGCATTAAATATGGGAGTAGGGATAATTAGAAACTAGCCCAGGAACTAACCCAGAAACTAACCCGGACTTCCTTCTTTTGATTGGACCTACTCTGGATTTACATACCTTGGTATAATACTCCACAAGTTCAGTAAAAAAAAATAAATAAAAAAAATTTGAATTCCATGGATAAATCTATTATTCCTTATATTGGGGAACAGTTGGACAAAGGGAGTGTTACTACTGGGCTGCCTCAGGGACCTGTACCAGGGCCCATTCTTTTTAATATTTATTAGTGATATTGCAAAAGGTCTTCGGGGTAAGGTATGCCTTTTTGCAGACAATACAAAGATCTGCAATAGGGTAGAAATTCCAGGGGGAATAAGTCATATGACAAATGATTTAGGTAAATTAGAAGAATGGTCAAGAGTGTGGTTGATAAATGTAAAATAATGCACATGGGACATAAAAATCCAAAGCAAAAATATACTATTAAAGGGACAGTAATGTCCCAGAAAAATATTTAGCATTTTGTAGGGATTAAAAAGTTGAATGGAAAGCAAAAAACCCCATCTCTCAAGCCACTATGGTTTGAGAGATATATGCATTCAAAGTTTCACATTTCCTGCTGTCATCTCTAAAGCTGACAGCAGGAGATCCGGAGGCTCTTCAGCAAAGCCGCAATTGCATTTTTTTTTTTTGTTTTGTTTTTTTTAAAGAATGACTTCACTGGAATGGTCTACAAAGTGTGCTTGCAAACTAGGGTACCCATGAATTAAAGGAACTGCTGAGTCATGCTGGCAGACCTTTCAGGTAGTAAACGCACAGTAAATTCACTTATTTCAACTGTTATAACTTTTTAATACAACAACCGACAGCAGTAGAGAACCGTTGTTGTACAGAATAAGCTATATAACATAGGTTTTCATAAAAAAAACAAACTGTATGGTGTCTATCAGTCTTGCATCAGTATTTAATCCCTTAAGGACCAAGTTCCTGGGAAGTAACCTTCCCTTAAGGGCCACTTTGGTCTTTCCGATGCACCGGTACACGTGACCTGTTAAGTGTACCGGCACACCATGTTTGCAAGAGAGAGACCGCACCACTCAATTTCAGTCCTCGTTTTTACTTACAGCGCTACCGGCAGATCTCTGCCAGTAAAATTTACGTAACGTGCTATGGCAGTCACCGGTCCATATGGCAAAAACCACGTGATGGACATAGTACAGCAGCCAGCTTTTAAGGGGTTAATGAATGACAAGTACTTCTGATTATACACAAGTTTGTTGTACATACTTTGGTTACCAGCAGATTTTATTGTATATTTTATTTTACAGTATTTGTTTCCACAGCACATCTTGTGGTTACAGTCTTAACTCACAATTATTGTTGTATTTTTTTGATTATTGTAATTTTATTTTGGGCTTATGATGCCATTGTTGTTTACCATATGATGCTCAATAGTATTACACTTGAGTCTGACAGGGTCTCTCATTAAATTACCAAAAGAACCCAATTTTTTGCTGGAGGTTGGAGGATCCCCAACCTCAGGCCTCACCCCTGATGTTCCAAGAACACTACCACTGACATTAGCTCCCCCGGGAACCAAAATTCAGACAGCAGAGTGACATAGCAACTGTCTCCACCTGGCCCATAGCCACCTCTCAAGATCCCAAATCTCTCTGCTTCATAGACACCAAGCCTCTATCGTGCCACAAACCCAATAGTGACCTTAGATTACACAACAATTAAAATGAAGTAAATAAATTAAAAAAAAAAAAATCATCGCCCACTACCCCTAAGGAAAAGTTGACTGCCCCATACCAGATGACCTCAGGGGAGTAATGGCTCAGAGTCCCATATATGGAGACCCCCCCCCACCCACCTCTGCATTTGACAACACCAGTTGCCAATGAAGGATAACAGCCCCAATAAATCCTCCACCTTATTGCCATTATTTTGGTCCACCTCACATCTGTGCACCAAATTGATTCAGCAGCCTCACCTTCTCCACCTAACTGCCTCACCTTCTCCACCTAACTGCCAGAAGGTGGGGATGATAGTGCCGGTCTCCACTATGCAAAGGACCATGTAGCCTGTAGCGTTCCCTCTGCCCAACAGCAAAGCTGCTTCACTCTTCCCTCCACTCCTGGCTGTGCACATCAACCCTCCGAGGCACCTGATCCCTTGATGCACCATTCCTTTTGCTTAGAAAGGTGCCACATGATTGCAGCCCTGTCCTCCACATCTGGACTCCTACTATGCCTCTTTGCAATACTGCTTCTCAGGTTGAGTAACTCAGGGGTCTCTCCTGTGTCCACCTCACAGGCCTACCGGCTGATGGTCCTAATACCACAGAGACATTCTCACAAAGTCTGGCCAATTGCTCCTGCAACCAGGAGCCTCCGTCCAGCAAGGACAGATGTCACACTTCACCCAGCAGGGACTCCAGGGGGCTTATGCACCAAGAGGTAATAAAGAGGTGGTAACTTCCACAGTATTATAAACTATCCAAATCCTATCTTATTCTGTAGAGTCTATGCACTAACATCGGGCTTGAAGAGTTTCATCACACTTGAGAATTCATCTCCACTTTATGAAATCTTTATCACACCTTAGTACAGCTCTCCCCAGGTCTGCCATCTCCCAGGAAGCACCACCAGCAATCTGCACCACAGAACAAGTGTTGAAAACAACAGGTACGCCAATACAAATGCCTATGAATGGATGTGGTCATTGCTGAATATTTTTGCACACAAAATGGCATCAGTCCATACATATTTATAGTTCTCACAACTCCCACCCCCAACCACAACCCCTGCACCAATAACCACTACCCCAGCATTTCCCAATTGGTTCCCACACCCCAGCACAGACATGCTTAACCTCCACTAGGCCAAAATATGCAACAAAATCCACATATTTACTAAAAGTGATAGGATATATGCTTGATACAGGTTGCATTTTAGAAAACTTGCATGGAAGTAGCGCCATTTTGCTTTTTTTTCTGGCTTTTTGCTTTTGGCCTCGGCCTAATTTCTGGGTGCTTGGGGAACCCTCTCATTCGTTGTAGCTATCTATACATGATTCACTTTTTGGCTTTCATTGTATACTTGAGATGATATGGTGAACTAGAGCTGCAAGTTTTTTCCCCTCTTTCTTTGCTCTTGCATATATCCTTTTTCTTATTCTAGCAGCTTTTTCACTCAAATCTATCTAATTTCACAACTAGAGGGGATAAAAAATGAAATGCACTTGAAATCAGTATATGCATATTTGCCATCACTTGCAACGAGGTTATTTAAAAAGGCATGGTTTGGGCCTTTTCTGTTTGGCTTGCTTGGTACAAGTCTTTTTGCCATTAAAGCAATATACAAATCCCAGGTGGCCTGTGGGGTGGGTGGAAAAGACCTATAAAAGGGAATTAAAGTGTTTTGGCCTTCTTGGACTTCCATCCACTCACTACAGGCCACCAATTTTTGAAAGAAGGTGATTCCCACATGGGCATCCTTTTGATACATTGCCCACTACTGGGTGACAAAGAAAATGGCGAATTAAACATGTCACCGCAATGAAAAGGACTGTATCAGAATCTCGGCCGCATCAAAAGGGCAAGATTCTGATATTGTGGGCTTATAGCATCTCACACTGTAATAGTTAACGTTTCAAATTATAACCTACATGTTGCACACGCTGATGGACCTCAGAGCAATTCAGTACAACAATGATTTTAATGGATGTAGGAATCACACATCCAACTGCTGCTACTGCTTACATCCAGGTTTGCTAACCCCTTGAGCATGGAAGGGGTATGTTTAGTCCGGAACCTCTCTCGCACTCAAAGGGTTAACATACATGGATGTAAGCACTAGCAATGTTTGGATGCATGATTCATCCATTAAAATCATTGTATTGAATCGCTCAGTCAGCGTGTGCAGCATGTAGGTTATAATTTGAAACATTAACGATTACAATGTGCAACGCTTTAAGCCTGTGATATCAGAATCTCACCCTTTTCATGCGGGCAAGATTCTGATATTGCCCTTTTCATTGGGGCGACATGTTTAATGCACAGTTTTCTTTCATAGTGAACCCCCACCATGAAGATTTTAAACGTTGTGTGATTTTAATCAGATGCTAAATCCTACAAGAAATCATCTGTGGTATTGTGTTTTTAAATGTTTTTATTTTAGGTATCAAATCCTACGTGTTTATTCACAAGAATACATCAGTGGAATATTTAATTTTAGATTCGGACTCACTTTATATGGGGTGCCTTGAGCTTAGACATACTTTGGCCAAAATATGCAACAAAATCCTCATATTTACTAACACAGCGATATGATACATGCTGAATACAGGGTGATTTTAGAAAATTTGTATGGATGAGCACAGGTTTGCTTTTTGTTGTTTATCTCTATTAGCTCTGCCACCAGGGAATTCTGGTAAAAAGCTGAAGAAAGCGAAGAAGAAGCTGGAGGGAAAGAGGGCTGGAGGAAGAAGTTGGAGAGAGGGAGGGAGGAAGGAACAACAGAGAGCGAGTTAGAAGCAGGACTTAATTTATTAACCCTTCAAATGCCAGAGGTATAGTCATTGCACCCCTCTGGCACTCAAAGGATTAACTCACACTGGATGCAGCAAGTCTGTTATCGGATTCCCTAATCACCTGATCTACCTGCGGGGCCCTGTAAGCGGTGATTCCCGAAGTTGGCACGCTGATTATGTCATCAAAGAGATGCTGACTCTCCAGTCATAGAACACTGGGGTCAGGCTGGCAGATCAGGCGATGGAAGATTTGGACAATACAGAGTAGCTGCATCCACTGTGAAAGACCCAGTCAGCTAAAATAATGTATTTTTATTTATGTTTTAAATGAATTGCCTCTTCCTCAGTGCCAGGGGGACCTCTTGACACAGCGCCATCCCCATCCCATTTAAGCGGCTTCTGCTGCTATGCCCCTTTAACCCTTAAATGCTAGAGAGATGTAGCTCTGAACACCCTTCTGGCATGAAAAGAACGCCTGCCAGATCTCTCTCTCTATCTGTAATACGATGCAAACTCCAGTTGTGTCCAGGCCAGCTGACATACACCAGATTTAAGCTTTGTACATGTAACAACTTAGCGGTTCCACACCACTGACACCATATTTCAGTGAATCCTGGAGCACTGAAATAAGGAGTCAGCACAGTGGAAGCATGAGAGTCCTTATATGCACAAACCTAATGACACACCATAAAATGTGCCCTCAAGTAATGTAATATCATTAGACTATTTCTGTATGTTTATATTTGCGGTCATGCACATTATACAAGGCAGGGTGGGCAATGTGGCCCTCTAGCTGTGCTTTGACTAGAACTCTGATCATCCTCAGCATTCTGAGGCTGATTGGAATTATAGACCAACAATTACTGCTGCAGGTTAACCCAACCAAGATATAAGGGTCTAAAAATTATGAAAATGTAAAATTCCACTTATGCGATTCAGTTTTTAACCCTTAATGACCAGTGTGAAGTCCAGTGCATTGCTTTTCAATGTGTTGCACAACCCACTGGTCTTTAACCCTTTCAATGCAATGCTTTGCATACCCTTCTGGCACTCAAAGGGTTAAAGACATAAGATCTATTTTATCACATATATTCTGTACGTTCTACTTCTTTGCCCACTGGGATATGTTAATTATCTTGTAATTAAGACATTGTATTTATTTTACTCTCTCATACCGAATGTATAATGTAAAAGATATACTGTAGTTCAGACCGGTTTAATTTTAATTAATCTGCAATGTTCAATAGAGGTCATCAGGTGGTGCTCTTTCCATCACCAGCTAGGTGCCAGTTAGTCTGTGACTGAGGCCCTCGGACAGAGTACAGTATAAAAAAAAAAAAAAATAAATAAATTCAATTTTAGATACCAGTTGGTTCTGTTGCTAACCGCTGAAATTAAAAACTACACAACTAAATAAACAAACACCAAGCAAATTAGAAAGAAATATTTTTATTGGTCTCTCCCCATTTACCTGATAAAGCAATATTCCATATCTACTGCTCACTCCATTGTGCTAAGCAATAGATGCATAAACCAGGCTTCTGGGCACCATGTACAAAAAGCATTTAATGAAATACAGTAAGCTAGTACTATACTGAGAAAGAAATGATGCACAGACAGTTACAGTACTTCAAGGAAATAAATCATACCTTGGTCCTGTTTTAAAAGTTATTTTCTATCCCTCCTTAGAAGGCAATGATTAGCAGCAGTCTTTAACAGAACAGATAAACTTTAGACCCCTTTGGTCTCCATGAAAAACTGGAAATGTTTAACAGTCAGTACATTCTTTTTGTGCAATACGAGAACTATGTCCTATACAAAAATAATTACTTACACTGATGTGGCTAGCAGGTACAATACCTAGTAAACAAATAATGACATTGCAGCAGAAAACAAATGTCAAGTGTCCCTTCCTAACAAAATTCTAATCTGGTAAATCAGGGGTACAGAGTCACTCACACAAACCTACTCAGATTCCTGCAGGGTTGTGTGAAAGTCTCCCCTCCCTTACTGCTTGATCGGTGACTGGTGCTTGAGATGGAGAAAATGTCTGACTTTTAATCATCAGGTTACTATTGCATAGTGCAAAATAAGGATTACTGCTCTGTGCAACAGCAGTAATTATATAGTATTTGAGAAGTTAGGAAGTTTGTCCTCTTCCAACACCAGATTACAAAGTGGAGGAATTAAGAGCAGGATCAGGTGAGCAACTCTGCAAGTATTTATCCAAGCTATCAGACAAGGATTGCTATGGTCATGGAAACATGTTCATTGTTTTCATATAGTTAAAAACAGGGTTTACTGTCACATTAAAAAGTTCCCCTATGCTAAAGATATGAGATGGCCATATCCTGCTCCCAAGGTGGTGTGTGGAGAGGAGGGAGGGTGGCAAATGCCTTAGGCCTCCAGACCTGAAGAGGAATACAAAGCACTGGCATTTCTGCTGATAGTAACACACCACTCTCCTCCTTTCGCAATAGTATTATATGTTTTTTTACTAATTTTCTCTAGGGACTTTTTTTTTTTTGTTAATCAGATGTGTATTATTATTATTATTCTTTATTTATATAGTGCCAACTAATTCCACAGCGCTGTACAATAGGGAAGGGACATACAGAGATATTAAACAGTACAAATCAAATGTGGAGAACAGAAGGATCAGAGGGCCCTGCTCGTGACAGCTTGTATTTGTCCCTTTAACAGTTTGAATGCCACATAGATGTGCAACTCATAATGCATTGAGCTATAAAATAAAAAAAAATATGCATAGTGTACAAATGACCATCATATAAAATAATTAAATTAAAATAATTAAAACTGCACAGGACGAGCTACTGCAAATAAAGCAGAGAGCTCCGATTTAGAAATCTAAAGCCTTAGCATACATAACAATGGGTTCAACATTCCCTTGAAGGAGCAATACCTTTTTATTATGGAGAAAATATAAATACATATGAGAGAGAGTGTGTAAGTGGTAGGCTTTTCATACTGGAAGATACTTCATTCCAAAGTCAAAGCTCAATCTGCATGTATTTAAGTAAATGACTATCAACAGTGCCATCTAGACTTCACACAGCCATTCCTCTTGCAATCTATGAGAGCAGAGCCTTAGGCTACTTCTCTCTAGAAAATGTGACTGCCATCCTATTGTGACATTTGAGTTGCAATAATGTTTGAATAAAGCATCTACTAGAAGTAGGAGCATGTTTGACTGAATGGGCAGGACAAATATATAATGCATGTCTCCATATTAAAACTTTCTAATCCTTTAACCCTTTGAGTGCCAGGGAGGTATATGCACTGTTATTCAAAGGGTTAAAATGGTTTAGACCATATTCTGCAGCATGTACCCCCCAAAAAAATTTCCACAGTAACACCATTCATTTTCCACCACTTTGTCCAACAGTACATACAACAGTGACTAAATATTACATTTTCAGAAAACAAATGTAAATTAAATTTAGTTTATAAAGGCACATTGAGTATAAATATTCAAGGCTACCTCCAGGATTGAAAATTAAGAACAGTTTTTCTGTTGATGTTCAAAACCATTACCCAAACTAGATTTGATTTGAAATGGGCTGCAAACAGTTGTTACGGAAAAGAGGATGTATAGTTCTCTTAATTGCATGTTGATGGAAGCCGAGGAGATCTGCGCTATAATGTTAAAATCCAATGTGACAATGACCTTCACAATACAGTCAGCAGTACCGCCTTCTTAGGTGCTCAAGCGTTTCTCTGGTCTTGGAACACATTTAGTGATGGCTACTCTCCACAGTGCAGGTGCAAGCAGAAGGCTTAATGTTGTCACACTCAGGATAAGTAAGTAGACCTGGAACAAAATTATACACATTTGAACAGAACAAAAAACATACAGGTTCAAATGGATAGTAGTGAAACAATTCTGGGGCTTACCAACTGTATCATAAGTAATGCTATGAGATAATCATTTTAAGGTGGGATGCTCATTACATTTTAATTCAGGGCTGCACAGGTACCAGTGCATTCTTGCAGTATTTAATATTCCACATATGTTATATATAACCACTTTTTTCTGCTAAGAAAAACAAGGCTGAAAGAGCAGTACTTTTTTTAATCTAAAAATATTTCAGTGTTTTACTTGCCAAGTAACACAAGTATACTTGAGATTTTTCATTCAAAACGTAGAACAGCTTACCATGCGATGCTACTCCTATCACTCTCCCATGCATGGTGTTATAGAAAAAAAAATGCAAGTCTGATCTGTAATAGTTTTTGAATAACAAATCTCCCACCTTTGGTCTGATATAAAGACCTCTTCTTGTAATTTGGCTCCATCATGCCCTGTAAGCATTCTAGGGTGACTGTCCACCAAACGTATAGACCTTCGATCTATTATCTCTAGTTATTGAGAAAAACCCTCCAAACCTATTTATCTATGGACTAGTTGAGCCCGTGTACACGGGCCACAGTGCCACCCAGCAACGACCGTGGTGCAGTCATGCACAGTAGAGACTGCCTGCGCTGCAGCTGATACGGAGCGGGACCATAGTCGAGAGGACTACGGTCTGAATTCAGAGTGCCCCGTTCCATTATCAGCCACGGCGCGGGCAGTCTGTACTGCGCATGACAACTTCTGACAAACATACATTTAGCGAATTATTATATAGGATAGCTAGAAAGAGTAACTCGTAGAGAGGATACCTCTCTTAGAATCCAATGTTTGTGGGGACTTGGGTACAATAGAGGACTGGGAATAGTCATTGGCCAGGTTGAAGCCTAGAGCTGGTCTCTTTCACTTACAGACATTGTCTGATACAACGCAAAATCTTTCACAGAACATATTATACCCATGTAAGACTCCATAAAATGGCTAAATTAAACAGGGCAATATGAATTAGGTGTGGGAACAATCTGGGTATTTTTTGGCACCTCTTGTGGGAGTGCCTAGTCTTAAAAACTTTTTTGCAACGAGTTATTGAGACTCTCTCTAAATGTTGTAAGCACAAAGGTGCCTCTCCTGCATTTTCTCCATTTTAACAGATTATTTTAGCCCTGCTTCAGATCGAATACTCATGAGAGAACTCCTGGTTATGGCAGGGAAGGTGGCGCTATGGTATTGATGTCAGAGAGGGCCTCCTCACATATTGCCTGGCTCTTTAATTAATTTGGCTGGACGCCAATTACTTTAGCTTTAATTGGATCTTTGGTTTGCTCCAGGGAGTGTGTGTGGGGGGGGTTCTTTAGGTTACTATTAGTTGTAGGGGCTTTAGTTCTTAGTTTAATAAACTTAGGCTTTCACTAGAAAATAAGGATGGTGCTGGCTGATGTGCACCTGTATTATCAACTTTTTTCTTTTTTTTTAATTGTATTAATTGCTTTGTATTGCAATGCTTTGATGTGGATTTCCCAGCCTTGTCCACAATAAAACAATTAAAAAAAAAATCTCCCACCAGTGATAGTGCTCTTGTTTCATTTATCAGGAGCTTTGTTTTTTATGAAGAAAAGAAAAAAGTTTCTTTAAATCTATGCATTTTTTGGGATTTTTATTCATCCCATATGGAGTAGTGGTGTTGCCACTAAATTGCTCCACTTTTTTGTACATTAGTCTCAGAAAATGTATACATGATGGTTCACAGTACAAATGAAAAAGAAGAAGCACTAACCTCTCTAGAAATGATCCCTGATCTGCGTGCTCTGCTTCCAAGCACAAACGAGAACTCACTGACTTGGGCCAAACCAGCAGAGACAATCCATTTGATGTACTGGCTGCTTTTCGGCAAAATTAAAGACAGTACAAGTACAGCCAAAACAAACTGGAAGAAAGAAATGCAAGTGAATATGAATGGTTATCATCTGAAAAGATTATTCCTGTAAGTACACATAAATTATTTGCTTGCACTAAATATAATTTTGTCCTTCAAATTTTAGAAATAGATTGACTTTCATGAAATTATGATTTTAGTCTTACCTGTCAGACAGCAACGTGGACGTTTCCCTACTACTTCAAGTTCCAGTAAAACCTTCGCTTTGAGCTACGGAGTGCTCGAACGGCTTAGCAACCGCTACCCTTTGTTCCTGCAACACTTTACCGGTTTGTCGTAGCCCAGGAGTAGAGGCCTCACTCTCTACTGCCCATGTTTCCCTGCTTCCAGCGATCCTGCGACTGTTTCAGTGACCGTCCATACTTCAACTGGTGCATCCGACGGCGCTTATCTGGCATTGAGAGGGAGAGACCCGGGAAAGATGGCGGAAGGCGACGTGGTCCCTTCTTAGCTTCCGTTACACTGGTGGCATAGCGGTGGGATTTCTCCTTCTTTTATCGGGTGCAACGAGTGAGACATGGCGGGTGAAGCAGTGCTGGCGGACACTCTGGGAGCATACAAGGACCGCTACAGCACCATCAGAGTACAGTGGTGGACCCGGCTGGGCGATGTTATCTACGACTTCGTTCCAGAGTTGGATGCGTGCATTACAGAGGAGCTCAGAGTACAGGAGGAGTACTGGGACTTTGTTAAATACCTGGACTAGGATTATGGATCTGAGGGCCTTTTCGACTGGTGCCCAGCCAGCTTTCGATGGGACATCCAAGGGCTGGTATGGAACGCCTACCACATGGACTCTACTTTTGGGTGCCCTGACTCCAGCAGATACTTGCAGATCTGGGACAAGAGAGAGGACCGTTTTGGGGGATACATTCCTGCGGACTGCCAGGGAAATTTGGACATCCTGGCAGAATGTGAATGGGACCTGGAACAACTATATGCTGGGTTCATTTGAGAGGTTCGGGAATTTCAAAAAGAGGAAGATGAATGGGGGGGTAACGCATCTGAGGAGGACTTCAGCAACTTTGAGGACCAGGATTGTGTTGCCCCTGTTCACTCCACACTGGCGAGTGGGAATTCACTCCTCACCAGTGCCCCTTGTGTTTTCCCCACATCAGGGAGTGGGACAATGGTCCTCCCAGCTAACCCTTTGCCCCGGATAATGTTTTACCTGATCTGATGAGTGGGAATGCGTTCCTCCTCAGCCAAGAAGATGCCTCTGTATCAGGGGATGGGACAAGCGTCTCCCCTGATAGGCATGTTGCCCCTTTCCCTGTTTTCCCAGCTGCGGTGGATGAGACGCAGGTCCCCACCAGCAGCAATTGTATGCCCCAACTGATGGGTAGGAGAGAGCCCATCAGTCCCTGTGAACCCCCTGCTGTGGTGAGTGCGGAAGAGCTCACCAGCAGCCCCAATGAGATGCCCCCTGTTTTGGAAAATGCCCTGGAAGAGGAGCAGTGTGTGCTCCCCATGGCCACAGATGATGCCGTCTTGAGGAATGGGACTGCGGTCTCCCTCAAGGCAGAGAAGGGCCTTGCGAGGGATGGTCTACAAGAGGGGGACCCCAGCGGGCTGGAAGAGAGCAATGCAGCTGGCCCTCCTGTGGATATGTTTTGGGAACTGGTGGGTGGAAGTGAGTGCCCCACCAGCCCCCCTGTAACCCCTGGCCTGGTGAGTAGAAGCGAGCTCACCAGGGCCTGGGAAACCCCTGCTGCGATGGAAGAAATGCAGGTCCCCACCAGCAGCCCCAGTCCATCCCCTGTTGTTGTTGCCCTGGAGAAGGGGAAGATTGTGTTCTCCAGGTACCTGGATAAAATTGCTAGGAGGATTGGAAGTCCCTCCCTTCTAAAGAAAAGAAGTGGCCCTGATGCGGGGGCCCAGGAAGACAAGGAGATCAATGGATTGCCCCTTTGCAGTGCTGATGCCTTTGATACCAGCCCTATGGACTGTAAACTGGTGAGTGGGAGGGAGCCCACCAGCCCTTATGGGACCCCTGGCCTGGTGGATGGGAGCGAACCCACCAGGCCCTGTGAACCTCTGGCTGGGGTGAATTGGACAACAGTCCTCACTCCCAGCCCCACTGCTGTTTTCCCTGTCCCTGTGACCCTTGGCCTGGTGAGTGGGAGTGAGCACACCAGGCCCGATGTGTCTTTGGCAGTGATGAGTGGGACCTCAGTCCTCATCACAATCCCTCTGTTACTGCCCCTTCCCTGGAGACCCCCCAGCTTGGTGAGTGGGACTGCGGTCCTCACCAAGGATGCTGTTTGTGCCCCTGTTACCTGTGAACTGGTGGGTGGGAGTGCGCTCCCCATCAGCCCCCCTGTGACCCCTGACCTGGTGAGTGGGACCACGGTCCTCACCAGGAAGGTTGTTATACCCCCTGGATTATCTGATCTCTGCCTGGTGGGTGGGAATGTGTTCCCCACCAGGCCACCTGCAACCTTGGATGGCCCTGCACTGGGGGAGGAAACGCTCAGCGCTTTCAAAGACCCTTTGAGTTTTGCCTCAGCCCAGGAGAGTGGGAATGACATCCTCTCCTATCCTCTCCTATCCCTCTAACCCTGCTTCCAGAAATCCTGCGACTGTTTCAGTGACCGTCCATACTTCATCCGATGCATCCGACGGCGCTTATCTGGAGTTGAGAGGGAGCGACCCGGGAACGACGGCGGAAGACGACGCGGTCCCTTGTTAGCTTCCGTTACAGACACACACTAAATTGTACTGTCCTGATTGCACTTTACAACCTGGGCTCTGCATTGGAAACTGCTTTAAGCAGTATCACGTAGCTGCTATGCAGTAGTGCTGTAAAAGTTACCATTATTTGGCCACTTCTCCCCCTGAAAATCCTGTTTTTTGTTTTGGGGTGGGTTTAAGAAGTTTTTTTTTTTTAATTAAGAGAATTCAATTTTTAACCTGTAGATGGAGCTCTACCCATTATAAATGTAGGTTAGCAGGCAATGCCAAGCCAAAGGCCCAAAGCCACAGCATCCAGTGATAGAACCAATACAAGACTTAGAAATACCTGCACTAGTTGTTACCAAACCTACATGCCATATCTCCATAAAGTGCAGAAATAGCAGAATTTAGTTTGTGAAGGTTTCCTGCAACCAAACATATTTTGTCCAAGAAAACAATAAAAAAAACATATACTTTTTTTCATTGCAGCAACCTCTGAATGGGATTTGGATTGGTGGTAAAGTGGCTGCATGTTAGGTGTCAAAATGCACCTATAATGACATCCTGGGTTGTCTACTTTTCAAAAACATATGGTTTCAGGCATAAGATTTGAAATGCGGCACTGCCAAACAGCACCAAATATGAAATGATAGCAAGACCATATAGAAAACAAAGAAGAAAGCACCACAATAATGTAATAATGTTCAAATCTGAATTTCCTTATAAACAGAAGTGTACTCACATTCTTTCGTGGTCAGAAAGTCGCTACCAACCAATCTGACAATGGAGTAAACAGAGATTCACCCCGTCTCTATTCGAGTTAATTTAAAAAGAGTCTTCAAACAAGGACAGGTGGAGGCTTACAATTCTAAATAAAAATGCTTCTTTAATATGAATAAAAAAAAAAACTGTGAACGATTACGTGTTTTGCGGCACCAGCCACTTTATTGAAGCTAGAAGTAGCTTTGAAGCATAAAACCAAAGTATTAAAAGAAGCAGATGCCAAAATACCCACAGTTAAATACTTAATTACAAATAATTGGTCGAACGTTTTTATCATTCACCATTCAAGATGGCCAATGACTGGCAGCAGCATTCACCGACTGGAAGTTGGGACTATCTACAGATACCCGCATGACCTGCCTCGGATTGGTTCTCCAGATGGCCAACACTACATTCAGATGACAAATTGATCTTAATTGATCCTATATTGTCCAAAGAACTTGAAAGTTGTAATACTGGAAAATAATATGTGTAAGAAACAATTGTAATGTGTATAAAATTTGAATTGCAGCAGTGCCAAAGAGCCCCAAATATGAAATGGCACCAGTTAAACTAGCTGTGAAAATTCCAAGTGTGAAAATGGAAAAGTCCAAATTAAGACCAGTAGCTCTGACAAACCTACACATATGTGGTATTGCTATACTCAGAAGAAGTAACTGAACGCTAAGCAGTGCATTTAAGGCAGAGACTCCCTCTGCCTCCAGCTCAGTAGAAAAAGAATAGACTAATAGAATAGAATAGAATAAACTGCCTGAAAGAGGTTCTGGCCAAAACTGGCCTCAGACAAGGCCAAGACATCATCATGGCAGTGTGCAAGGACGACCATGTCACATCCTTGCACAGATCTGATGTAATCTCCTGATTGATGTTGAACCTGGAGATCACTTTAGGAAGACACTCCTGGGAGGTATGAAGTACCTGATGAAAAACGGATGAAAAACGGAGAAGCGCAGCCACCCTCCTAGCAGCAAGAAAAGAAAAAGGAGAAAAATAGGGGGCACCCCCAGTGTGGAATCTTCTTTATAATAACACCTCCACCAGAACACCCTAGTGAGTTTTACTCACAAGAATAAACGTTAAGGGCTGCACCTTCTCAACTTGCTCTCCCAGTGGCTCAAGTAGTATCCGCTCGGATATGGTGTACTCTTCAATAGAGGAATCCCATCGGTCTCCACTTGGATACAATACTGTATCAAAAAACAAAGATCCAATTTGTTTTCATTCTACATTAATATTTGGCCAAAATATCAAAATAATAGGATTTTAGTCTTACCTGTTAAATCCTTTTCTCTTAGTCCATACAGGTTACTGGCAACTGTGGGTAGGCTATCAGCCCCTTTAATAGGCAGGAACAATTATGAGAAGTGACTACTGGGTAGAGACTACCTCCTCTCCTTAGCTTGCAGCTAGCCAATCCCCAACTAGTAAGATTTGCAGACTAACTATTGACTAAGTAGTAAGAAGGTAAAGGAAGACTCCTGTGAGCATGAACCCGAAACAACCCCCACGTTCTGCCACAGGAGAGCCAAGCATGGTCCCTTGACAGGGTGGGAGACCAGTAACCTGTATGGACTAAGAGAAAATGATTTAACAGGCAAGACTAAAATCCTATTTTCTCTGTCGTCCAATACATGTTACTGGTAATTTTAGGATGTCCGACCATTAAGTTCCCCAGGGCGGGAAGAAAGGCAAAGACCAGGTGCAGGCCCCAAAAGTCACCAGAGCACCAGTGAACCTACAGATCATAAATAGCTCAAAACTAACCGCAAAGTGTCAACGAACACTGAACAGGGGTAAAATAAACCCCATGAACGTTTACACAGCACACTGAACTAGAGCCAACAGGGCTCAAAAGTGAAAGAGTACTGAGAGACTAAAGAGATCCTAGACAGGCAAGGCTGCCTCCAGGATCTTCCTCCCAAAACTGGCAACAGCCCATGCCAGCACATCCACACAATAGTGTTTAGCAAAAGTATGCACAGATGACCAAGTGTCCGCCTTGCACAAATGATCAGCTGAGGCCTGGTTCTTGTAGGCCCAAGAAGCCCCAACAGACCTCGCAGAATGAGCCGCGACCCTGAAGGGAACAGGCTTCTTCCGAAGTTCGTAAGCCTTACAAATCGTGGACTTGATCCAAGAAGCGACAGTAACCTTGGAAGCAGGCTTCCCTGCCCTAGAACCCTCAAGAATGACAAAAAGAGAGTGTCAGACTGCCTCAAGGACTCCGAGGGATGCACATAGAACTTTACACAATGCACACCATCCAACAAATGAAGATCCCTCTCTTTGAGAAGGAAGGGACCACAATCTCCTGATTAACGTAGAACTCAGAAACCACCTTTGGGAGAAACTCTTGTGAGGAGCGAAGCACCACCTTGTCCTAGTGAAAGACCAAAAAGGGTGGTCTACAAGACAGGGCATGCAGCTCCGCAACTCGGCGAACAGAAACAAACAATCAGCAGCAGAAAGGCCATATTCCAAGTCAGCATACGTAGAGGAATGGTAGCCAAAGATTCAAAAGGAGGACACTGAAGTACTCCCAAGACAAGGATAAGATCCCACTGAGAAGCAGGGGACAAACACCGGATGGGTAGGAGCATCACCCTGGAAGAAAACCTTGACATCAGGAATGATAGCAAGATGCCTCTGAAAGAAGACAGAGAACACAGAAGTCTGAACCTTGAGAGAACTCAGACTGAGACCCTTATCCACACCATCCTGGAGGAAGGAAAGAACTGTAGGAAGGTCAAAATCCTGAGACAGGTCTTTGTCAGCACACCAAGACAGAAAAGTAGACCAAACTCGATGGTAGGCCTTAGAGGAAACAGGCTTGCGGGCATTAAGCATAGTTGCCACCACAACAGAAGTAAAACCTTTCTTCAGAATTCAGAAGTTCTGGAAAACAAGCCTGTCGGGGCAAGTATGGAGCAATCAGAATGACTGGGCAGAGCTCCAGTTTCATATTCCGAAGTACTCTGTTCAACAGGGGAACAGGAGGAAAGATGTATGCCAGAGGAAACGTCCACAGAATCAACAAGGCATCCACTGCCAGAGCCAGGGGATCTGTCCAGCGAGAACAGAACGTTTGCACCTTCCTGTTGTGCCTGGTTGCTGGATGATGAGGTGTCCACCGTGTCCTGACCGAGGAAGTCCACCAGAACGTTGCCTACGCCAGGAATATGAACTGCGGAAATGGCAGGGACATGCTCCTCTGCCCATAATACAATGGCCTTGACCTCTAGCCAAGCTGCCACCTTGCTTGTTGATGTAGGCTACCACTGTGGCGTTGTCCGACTGGACCCTGAACGGGCAATCCTCCAGTTGCTGTGTCCAGTGCTGTAGGGCATGAAACATCGCCCGAAGCTCCAAGACATTAATGAGAAGGAGAGATTCCTTCTGAGACCATTGGCCCTGAACACTCAAGTGCCGCAGCACAGCTCCCCATCCGGAGAGACTGGCATCCGTCGTTACAATTGTCCAGGAGGGCACCAGGAAGGGTCTGCCTTTCAGGAGATTGTTCAGTTTGAGCCACCATGAGAGACTCTGCTCCACTTGAAAAGGGAGCGATAGGGATCTTTCCAGATCTGGATGGTCCCTGCATGCCAGGATTAGAAACCTCTGAAGTTCTCTGGAGTGAGCCATGGCAAACGGAACTGCTTCTATGGTGGAAATGAACTTTCCCACCAAGGATACAACTTCTTGGCTGGTACCGGATCCTGAGACAGGATAGCTTGGACCTTCAGTGTTATCTGATGAGCCACATCGTCTGTGAAAAATACCATCCCTCTCTGAGTATCGAAGAGGAGGCCCAGAAAGACCATCCTCTGGGAAGGAACAAGGTCTGACTTGTGCAAGTTGATAATCCACCCGTGATGGAAGAGAGTATGAATGCAGTCCTTCACCTGCTGGTGAAGGAGTTCCGGAGAAGATGCCTTCAGAAGGAGGCTCCCAGGACTCTGTTGAAGACTTGAGGAACTGTGGTCAGGCCAAAAGGGAGGGCAGAAAACTGGAAATGCACTCGGTCAAAGGCAAAGCGGAGATACTGCCAACTCTCTGGATGAATGGTGATGTGCAGACATGCATCTTGAAGATCCAAAGAGGCCAGAAATTCCCCAGGAGACATGGCCGCTATCACTGTGCACAGAGACTCCTTGGCAGTATTGGGACCTGACCACAAAGGAGGTGAGATCCGTCAGATCCAAAATGGAACGACAGCCCTAGTCCTTCTTGGAAACCACAAAGAGTTTGGAGTAGAATCCCAAGCCCCTCTCCTGAGGGGGAACTGGCTCCAGGACCGCCTTGTCCAGAAGGGCCTGTATAGCTTCCTCGAAAAGTCAGAGCTTTTCTGCTCCCAAAGGAGAATGAGAAGCAAAGGTCCTGGGAGGAGGAAGAGAGGTGAAGGGAATCCTGTATCCTGTAGCCACCACCTGTAAAACCCACGGGTCCACCATAGAGGCCTGCTAAGCCGAGAGGTAGTGGCGTAAGCGGCCACCTACCTGCGGTGGGGACCCGGGTTCGACGAGTCATGCAGAAGAAGGTATGGAAGCCTTGGGCTTCGGAGGACTTGGATCTCAATTGCTGCTTAGGCTTGGATGAGGAGCGTGGAGCCTGAGGGACCACCTGGGTCTCTTGGCGTGAGTATGCTTGAAAAGGACGAAAAAGCAGATTCCTTTTGATAGACGCCTTCTTCCTCAGGACCACTGGCAGGTGAGTACTCTTCCCTCCAGTGGCCTCCTTGAGGAGATCCTTGAGCTCAGGCCTAAACAGGGAGGAGCCCTGAAAAGGCAAAGACAGGAGAGCCTTCTTGGAGGCCATGTCAGCAGATCAGATCTTGAGCCAAAGAGCACGTCTCGCTACTACAGACATGGTATATGCCCTGGCTACCATATGTACAACATCAAATAGGGCAGCAGAGACATAATGCTGAGCCTCAGCAATGTAAGCTAGAAGTCGCAACATGTCAGAAGTAGGGGTCACCTGACGGTCAGCAGAAGTGAGATGTTCAGTCCAAACAGCCATTTAATCATGCAGCAGCAAAGGCAGGGCAGAGGGCAGAGCCCGCCGTCGCAAAAATTAGCCTTGAGAGAAGTCTCAAGCTTCTTATCCGTCCAGCCTTTGAGAGCAGAGGCGTCAGCCACAGGCAAGGCAGTGGTCATAGAAAGTATGGAAACTGGGGCTTCCACTTTGGGGGGACGGACCCACTGTGTGAGGGCCATTTCAGAGAATGGGTAAAGTTTAGCAAGCTTCCTAGGCACAGATGGTTTCTTGTCTTCCACTCCTCTGACACCAAGCGGTCAAGAGTGGGGTTAGGTGGAAAACAAGCATGGGGCCTAACAGGCCCCTGAAACACATCAGAGGGGTCAGAAGACACCTCCTGCACCAAGGGAATGTTCAGGGTGGACAACATAGCCCTGATCAGGCCCTCAGATGAGGGAATGGGGTCCACCTCAAAGGGGTCCCCAAAAAACTGAGATGAAGGAACAGCTGAGCAGTCAACATCAGAGTCCACCTATAATTCCTCCTCAGAGGAGTCAGACACAGCAGATACACTCGGCGGTTTAGGCAGGGAAGATCTGATAGGGGCAGGGGACTGCAACAAGTGGAAGACTCCCTGTAAAGTGGATGGAAGGAGTTGTAAGGTGGACCAGAGGTCCCTGGTAGTAGCCTTAAACTTTTGCATCCATACTGGTTCTAGTGCATGGCTGGAGGCCCCTTCAGGGGATTCAGGGGCAGTAGTGCATGGTGGGCAAACATGACCTGAGTATTTTCTAGGTAAACGAGTGACATAAGGAGCAATGGGGGACACAGACACCCCAGTATCCTTAGTTTTAGGGTCTAACGGAGTAGATATTCTCACAAAGTCAAGTCAAAGTATCAAAACACCCACAAAAGTGTTTATGATAAATAAATGCACCCCAGAAACGTTAAATAAGACTTATCTGGTAGGCGAAGGGTTAAACTGAGAAGGAGAGTCCAAGCCCTGCGCAGGATACTCGATCTGCGAATACACAAAATGGCTGCCACGACAGGAGCCAATCAGAAATGAGCGAGCGAAGCGGGTGCTTATGGGAAACGTAGTTTTGCGAACGGAGTACCCCAACAGTGTCCGAAGGCCCCAACATGCCCAGAACGTTGACCAAATGACAGAGCTAGAGTAAACCCATAAAATGAGCCATCTCTGACTTCACTACGTGGAGTGGTTGCAAAGATATGTCCCAAACTGTAAAGTCCCATAGAAGTGAATGGAGCAATGGCGTCTATGCAGTAAACCCGCATGGGAACAAAGTTAACGAGGTGAATACCAAAACGTAAAACCACTCAAAAGCCCACTCGAATTAAACAGTGGACCCAATAAACACTGGTCCCAGTAGGGACCAAGGAACAAATCTTACTGGTTGGGGATTGGCTAGCTACAAGCTAAGAGAGGAGGAAGGCTGCACCCAGCAGTCACTTCTCAGAATTGTTCCTGCCTATAAAAGGGGCTGATCGCCTACACAAAGTTACCAGTAACCTGTTTTGGACAACAAGAGAAAAACAAAATAATCCTGGTCAACTGGCTATTTCTATCAAACATTTTGTATTTATTTAAAACAATAAAATATTAGTTTAATCATATGGTCCTTGTTTTAATACTAACATGTTTCACAGTGTGTATACCACCACTTCATCAGTGTATGGACCAAAAACAAAGAAGCCGAGAGTCGCCAGGAAGTGTTCATTTTAAAGGACACCACGAAACACGCTCCTTTAATCATATTGCCGTTGTTTTAATACTAAGATTTTATTGTTTTAAATAAATAAAAAATATTTTGGTAGTAATAGCCAGTTGACCAGGATTATTTTGATATTTTTGGGCAAGTCTAGTGAAAACAAATTGGATCTTTCTTTTTTGATGCAATATTGTATCTAAGTGGAGACGGATGGAATTCCTCTATTGAAGAGTACACCATATACAAGCAGAGATGGATTCTCTCTGAATGCTGTGTTGTCAGCTTTCAGAAAAAGCTTACATCTTCGCTTGTGAGTGCTATATACATATATGTGAAAACTGAAAGACTGTATTATGATTGGGCACCCTCTGTTTTTTTTGTTTCTTTTGCAGAGACAACTTCCGAGAGAAAAAACACCTTTAAAATCAGCAGACATAAGGAGATGGAAGCTAGAGGCTCAAAAGGGGACCTCTGAAGAATACTCAATACTAGACTGAGATCCCACGATCCCCCTTTCCCCTGTAGAAAAACCTTGACATCTGTGATGATAGAAATTAGTCTATTAAAAAGAATCTGAACCTTAAGGGAGCTCAAGCTGAGAACCTTGTTGATTCCATCCTGGATAAAGGACAGCACCAAAGGGAGGCTAAAGACTTGTGGGGACATGTTCTTGTCGACACACCACAAATGGAAAATGGACCAGATCCTATGGTATATGCCTCATCACTTTGAGGGCAGGCTCGTTCCTAGCTGAGCATCTCTGACTAGCTGTTTTGCATATGCAAATTGCCCTTGGGACTAGTCATCCTAAGAGTAACAGGGTAATCCAGACGTGGACTCCTTGCTCACAGTGCCTAGAGAGATCAGCTGCACCTCACTGAAGAGGCCCAACAAGGCCGAATCGTACGTCTGGGGTTAGCTGCTTCTCTTGTTCAGAGAGGAATTGCCTGGCACTTCGTGGCTGGACTGCCTTTTGGTAGGATCAGTATGATGTGCTTCGGGATATTTCCTCTCTGTGAAAGGCACTAGTGAGCTAAAAGAGATTGCACCCTGGGTAGGATACTTATCCTATAGAGCCTCATCACTTTGAGGGTAGGCTCGTTCCTAGTTGAGCGTCTCTGACTAGCTGTTTTGCATATGCCTTAGAAGAGACCAGCTTCCATGCCTGGATCATGGTGGAGATTCATCAGCAGAGGATCCCTTCCACTTCAGAATGGCGGCCTCATGCAATGCCATAAAAGCCAACCTCCCTACATCCTCGTACCACATTCAGTCTGAGAGGCAGCCAGATCAGCAACCGAACCAACAGACTGGCCAAGTCCACAAACCACACCCCCTTCTGGACCACAATGGAGCAATCAGAATGAGCAGCGCCCTGTCCATTCTGATCTTCTGGAGATCACCCTGGGGATAAAAGAAATCAAGGGAACACAAAAAAGAGATTAAAGCTCCATGGAATGGTCACAGCATCCATCACGAAGGCCAGGGTGTACCCAGTGTGAGAAAAGAGCATTGGAAACTTTCCTGTTCTCCCTGGTTGCCATCAGGTCTATCTATGGGACCCCAAAGTTGAACCATCAGGTAAAATGCCTCTAGATTGAGTTTCCTGTGTCTATGTCTTGGCAGCTTAGAAAGTCTGATATGTCTGCCAGTCTATGCAAAATGTTTTTTTCCCTTCTTTTTATATTTTAATTAAATTAAATGATGCATTATCCATATAAATGTGGTATAAGAAGAAAGCCATATTTATGCTTAATAAAACAGTATATAACTTGTGTGGGTGTACTAAATAAAATAAATAGGATGGGAACCAGTTTAGAGAATGATTACCCAATGCTGAACTTTTGAGCTTACATAACAAAATATTATGATCTACTGTATCAAAGGACTTTGCAAATTCAAGGAAAATAGCTCCAATAAGTTCAACATTTTCCATGCCAGTTAGGATATCGTTGCATACTTTTAGGAGGGCTGCGAATGTTAAGTGATTTGTATACCATATTTTTATCCCCACTTTTGTGTATAGGCACAATTCTAGCCACTTTCCAGGCTTTAGGCATGTACCCAGAGGCAAGGAGCCATTAGGAATGCAAAGGAGATGGGCAGCGATTGAGACACTAAGCTTTAGTAACATTGCTGGCAGTCGGCCAGGCCCAGATTGCAATTCCATATTTGGTTTGAGAAGGTGATCATATATATCTCCCTATTGGATACAGGCATGAAACTGAATTCAGCAATTACTTTTGTTTATAAAATATAATGGTGCTTAAATCTTAGAGGGACAAAAATGTCTTGGGAAAGGGCTTTCTTTAAACATGTAAAATGTTAAGTGGAAGCAATGGGAATCAAGATCCTCATCGTTCCTTCTGTAAATTTCGGTGTTCTGAAGGTTGGGTGACATCAGCTTTTCACTCAGCTATTCTGGGAAATTTCTACCCTCTCGACTGAAAACAACTGTTTGAAAAGTCACCCTACATGATGCTTCAATGGAAAGGAAATCATTCTGGTTTCTTTTACCTGAGGTGTAGATCTGTAGGGAGAGTACAGTAAATTTTACATTATGGGTACACTTTTTCCTAGCTTTGAGGCAACTTTTCCAGAAAATGTACTGCCCATTTGATTATGCCCACAGACCATCAAATTGGACAGCCCTATTCAAATATATTTACCCCCAAAACCAACCTTCATTATCACCAAAGACAACGTCAGGAACAAAAGGATTGTTAGCTCATATATCACAAATGTTGGGAATACATGAAGACCTGTAAAAATTGGAAAGAAAAAAAAGAAAAACAAACAAGTTAATTGATGTGCTTTTTATAGTTTATTTATTTTGAGGAAAGACTGGGATTAATTAATATGGATATTTACGATAATAAAACAAAGAGAAT